>OY735245.1:61766397-62366397 GCA_963457695.1 Neria commutata
AATAGCAACAGTGTGGTGAGTAGCATCATCAACACGTCTACATATCGTATACAAATCGTTGATATACATATTTCACAACATTCATTTGCAGCATTTCGATGGTTACATCAATAATAATAACAGCAACAACTCGCGCCACGGTGAATTGCACATCGACACCCGTCCGGAGCGCACCAATGGCTCCGATAACGGCAGTGGTGGATACCATGCCATGCGCGGCAGCGGAGGTTACGGTCGCAACAACAGCAACAACAACTATCACCACAATTATCAACATCACAGCAACAGCAATGGCAACAACATGGGTGCCTCCGCAGTGGCCGGTGCCGCCGCTCTTTCGGACGGACCTTCGGGATCCGGCTTGTCGGGCTCCACAGCGTCCCTTAACGGCGGCCCTGGGGGCATAAAGTCAGACAGTCCATCACGGAAGCGCCGTCGCATTTCGGGCCGCCTGCCGAGCCAGTCACCGCCCGCCATTTGGGACCAACGTCGCTCGCCGCGCATTTTGGTTAGTGTGGTGAATATAAACAAAACACTAGACAGTTTACTTTAACACTTTTACAGTTACAACAGGGCAGTCCACCAATACGTCGACCACGACTGCGTGATGCGGGTCCGCCAGCAACGCAGCAGCAACAGCAGCAGCTGAACCATAGCCACCACAATAACAGCAACAATATTCACCCATCGCAAGGCTATCAGCAACCCCACCTGCACCTGCAGCCGCAGCAGATTCATCCCAACCAGCAGCAGCAGCACTACCTCCCACACCCGCACCCACATCCACACCACAATCAAAGCCACCATCATCACCAACAGCAGCAGCAGCAGTTGCACCAGCAGCAATCGCATCGCTCACCTTGGGAACAGCAAATGCCAGCCGCAGCCGTGGCCGCTGCAGCTGCGGCTGCCAGCAGCAGTGCAACCACCGTTGGCGCCGCTCTCATACAACAAGTACCACCTCCGCCGCTCCCTAACCACCACCACCAGCCGCAAGCAGCTGCACCACCGCCATTGATGGTGGACATCAATCAGGTGCCATCACTCAGCCTGCCCCCGCTGCGCCACGCCGAGCCCATCTGGGCGTCCATCTGCACCTACCCGGCGCCTGCCCTACCACAGGCAGCCCGCCTGGCACCCTGCCATCTGCACGGCATCTACACGCAGCCCTTCGCTGCGCAGGCTTGCAACTCCCACCCGCACGCGCAGTTTGCCGCCACGTCCGCCCAGTTCGCTGCGGCGGCTGGCGCCCCTCTGCAGGTGGCACAGGCGCCCCAACAGGTGGCTGCAGCTGCCGCCGTCGCTGCACAGCAGCAGCAATCGCATCAGGCGGCTGCTCTTGTGGCGGCGGCCACCGTCGCTGCCGCAGCGAATTACCAGCATGCGGCGGCGCATCTGACGCAGCAGCAGCGCACCGATGCGGCAGCAGCCGCCGCGGTGGCCGGCCTCTCGCTGGAGCCTACGGCCGCGGGACACCACCACCTTGACGGCGGTCCGACGGCACCACAGCCGCAGGCCCACCCGCACGCCCAGCTGCAGTCGGGGCCCATACACATCACTTCCATGTCCGCCGCGGCCGCCGCAGCGCACCACTTACATTCCACTGCGGCAGCGCAGGTCTCGCAGCTCTCCGCTGCGGGCCCGCAGCAAATCATCATCTCGACCGAGGTGAGTATGAGAGCGGAGGTGGTGGAGTTTCCGCTTGGCAATGCAACGCTCCTCTTCGCCCCATTACAGAGACGCACATTCCCGCCGCACCGTCGCATCACACGCTTCTGGCCGGCCAATCACCCGCACGTGCCGCACCGACATGTCTTGCCGCCACAAGCGCTGGGCCCACACCAGGCAACGCCCGTGCAAATTCAGACCACCACGGGCATCATAAATCCCGGCTTCCTGCTGAACTTCCTGTAAGCCCTCGACGAAGCCTTCCTCCATTCAGCTCAAAAGTTTACATTTTATTTTTCCGCTATTTTTCACAGCGCCATGTTCCCGCTGTCGCCCTACAATCAGCACGAGCTGAGCTCGCCCGACTCCAACGAAACGGAAAACTACGAAGCACTACTCAGCCTGGCCGAGCGTCTGGGCGAGGCAAAGCCGCGCGGACTGGCGCGCAGCGAGATCGATCAGCTGCCCAGCTACAAGTACAACCCGGAAACGCACAATGGTGAGCATTTGCTGGCGAAAATGAAGACGACACGATCTCTCTTAACCACCCCCGATAACATCTTTTTGTTCCCTCCTCTTTGCCATTTCAGGGGATCAAACGTCCTGCGTGGTGTGCATGTGCGACTTCGAGCTGCGGCAAATATTGCGTGTGCTGCCGTGCTCGCACGAGTTCCACGCCAAGTGTGTGGACAAATGGCTCAGGGTAAGCGACAATTGCAAGTACAGCAAGCGCTCGGTTTTATTGTAAAATGATAGTAAAACTAATAAGAAAAAGATATTTTTAACAAAATTCATTACCTGATCTATCGATGAGATGGATAGAGAAATTTAAAAATCGTTTCCATTATTCAGATAAAAGCTGAAAAATCGCAATAAAATGGACAGTGTAATCGAGCGTTTGCCTTGATTGAACCGCAAAATTGAATTTTAATCTAATTTGTTAATTTTTGTGCATGCAGTCGAACCGCACTTGCCCCATTTGCCGCGGCAACGCCTCCGATTACTTCGAGAATCCCGAGCAGCAGCAGCAGCAACAACAAGCAGCTAACCAGCAGCAGTCCAGTGCAACACAAACACAAGCCACGGTGCAGACAGCAGTGCCGCCAGCAACAGCAGCAGCACAACAGCAACAACAGCAACAACAACAACAGCAGCAGACACAGGCTGCGCAGGCGCATTAGAAGTGCACGCTTTTAAGGCTTTTGCGTTTTTTTTCTTTTGGAAAATTTAAAGTTAATTATATTTACACACACACACACACACACATGCATGCATAACTAGAAATTCTTAAAATGAGCCTAAAATTATTGAATCACGTGCTAAGCAGCGCACATTATTGCCAGCTAAAACTACAACAACAACAACAACAAGAGAAGAAGCTGTAAAACTCAAAATCAAAAGTGAATTGCCCGCCCCCCGCCTGCCAGAATTGTAGAATTGTTGCATATTCAAATATTCGCACTCGAGCACAGGCGGCGCATGCCCCACGTGTCGTTTCACATATACAATGTAGCACATAAACAAACCACCAAATATAAATATTTTTTACTATTCGACTATTCTGGAAAGTACATACATATACGATTTTTAGCGCAACCGAAGCGAACAGAACAACATTTTAATTTGTATTTGCTTTACTTACTTGTGAATTTAACATAAATCAAAAACATTTTAATGCAAACATAACCTCAAGCAACAAGAAAAACAACAATAAAAATAACAACAACCAGAACAAGAGCAACAACAACCACAACAAGAAAAGCAAAGCTAAAATTATATAGTACTAGTATGTGTATATGTAAATGTATTGTCTATTGTAAAATTGCTGCTATTCACGCTAAATGTATATACATACATACAGATATTGTATATGTAAATGTATGTGAGAAACACACCCTTTTGTACTATTGTATTGTGTCATTCTTATTATGATTGTTATTGTGTGTGTATTCAACATTGCTGCAATTATGAGAAAAATGCATTAAAAACTCTATAATTGAAAAATTTTTGTAATGTTGCTTTGCTTTGATTTAAAAATGTTGCCAGCAAGAAATGCACACATGTTCTTTTAGAGCGTGCACTATAAGGTGTAGCCTAGAAACACAATAGACAGACGAGCATGAGAGCATTTTTAGAAATTCCACATACGAGTCAAAATCCAGTAAAAAGTGAAAAATTAAGTGAGCAACAAATATTTCTCTTCTTCAATTGAATATTATTAATACTTGTAAGCAACTCCAACGAAAGAATTACTGTTCTGAAACTGCCTTGAGAATACACACACACACACTCACATACACACACACTCAAAGATATACATATATTAGGTGTAACGCGTTTTTTTTTTGTTGAACTGCAAACCGCCAGCATTAGCAGCATAAAGAGTGTAGATAATGCTCACGCCTAAATTGCAGTCGATTTATGAATTTTCCACAATTGCTTTTGTTAGTTTTTGCTCCTTTTTGGAGTGCACAGTTCCAATGAAAATATCGAATTTCTTGTCTAATCTTGTCTTCACTTCAATAGAAATTTTTCAAAATAATTATACTCAAAATTAGAAGTTGCAAAAATTAAAAAAATAAGAATACGTGTGCTAGTGCGTAGATATTTTAAACGAAATTAAAAAAAAAGAGGCAATACAATTTTTTTCGAAGCTGAAGTGTTGACAAGTGGGCCCTAAATATTACTTTGATAGCTGCACTACTACTACCACTAACTACTATCAAATACAAACACACATAGCATATGGCATGCATAACTAAAATCTTTTACTAAAAAAACCAAACAAAAAACTCTAGCGTTTCATTTTAAAAGAACTTAAAGCGAGGAAACGAGCGAAAAACACACAAAACAACAAACAATTTGACAACTTAGAAGCAATCTTTATAAACGACTTAACGACGAAAATCAGTTTATGTTTTTCAAACAAAAAATTTGTGCTTATTGATAATTATATACATACATACATATATATATATATATATATATAGTTTGTATTTAAAATGCAAAAATTTGAACAAAAAGCAAAGCAAAAACAACAAACACAAAAATTATGAGAAAAATTAAAATGTATGCAAATAGTGAAGCACATAAGTATATGTGTATATAGTAATATATATTTCTTATGTATATGTGTGTTTGTGCGTGTCTATATACAAGTATAAATATAATAGATATACATATGTATGCCTAACAATACATAAATTCAGAAATTTATAACATTTATATTAGGAGCCTCCAAAGCTTTAGCAGTAGGTACTCGTACCCGTACCCGTACACGTACTCTCCAATTCAAATTCAAATGCATATAGCCGAGTAACGTTCAATGCCAATTTTAAAGCATACACCGTGTTTTAGCCAAAGTAAATACATACATACTTAATATTAATAACAGCAACAAAAGTTGATGTCACAATTCGTTGCGAATTTTCAAGTAACCAAACAAAATGCACACACACTCTCACACACATAACAGCACGTCAATAATTGCAGCCAAAAAAAAAAACACACACTAAACCAAACGCTCCCCCACTAAGCACAAAGTGAACGCCTTTGTACCCCTTTTACGCTCTCGTAAGGTACTTCAGTGTGTTGCCGATAACCGTTAACTGCGTCCTTGTAGCAAGAGCATAAAACGCCGCAACCTCTTAATATATTAATGTGACTTGACTTTTAGCTTAGCGTGCAAAGGAAGACGAGAAAGAAAGAGACAAACAAAAACTGCAATGAAGAAAAATCGTTTTAAAAGAAAACTACGAAAACTCAAGCATAATTGTGTGTGTTTCAAATTAGCCACAAACAGTAGCAAAGCAAAATAAAAACACAAGTATAATGAAATACAATAATTTTAGCATGTGTTGCACACACACTGAGAAGAGTGTGCAACCAGATTAATAATGAAATTGATTCCTGCCCTCCACTTGCGTATAGCTCGTAACGTAAATTGAACTCACTTTTTTCTAATGAATAGTCAAATACGAAATGGTAACTTACAACTTTAACTAAAAATATGTATATGAAAAAAAAGTAATGCAAATATTGTAATGATTACACTAAATAGCATTTTTCACGCGCTCTTGGTACTACTTAAAAGCCAAAGAACAACTTCAATTGCTTCTTTGCAGCCGCCAACTGACGAAGAAGGCGCAGGGAAACGCCGTATTTTGCGAAATGACTGCCTCTTTTGTTTTCGTAACTACGCCTTTTGACAGCAGCGTACATATTCGCAAATTTCTCTTATATCCCTTTTGCTATTTCCCAACGTTTTCTTTGCTAAATTGAGTCCTTTTATGACTGTTGTTGATGCTTGCAAATGTCAAAAGTGGACAAGAGCAAAAGAGACAAAAGAAAAATGTTCAGTAATAGATAGTGTATGCTCGTCTCCTTTCGTTTTTCTACACTTGCCAAAGAACTCGACTTTAAGGAAAAGAAATATGTTCGCTTCTGAAATGTTCTTGTTAATTTTTTTAACTTTTATTACCTGTGTTCTCATTCGGCCAGAAGGTGTTCATACATACATTTTGATGCAAGCGTAAAGTCAGATAAATGCTAAGTATAGCGTTGCAATTAATTTGCCAACAATTTTATTAATTTTACTAGAATGGAGAGAAGTTTATAGCATAAAACAAAATGTGATTTATCGATATACTCGCAATGGCATCAACCCACTTTGATCAATTCATCAGGCCACTCATGTCTGATTAAATTTTGATTCAGATGAACTTTTCTGACACTCTTAGAGCGGTATTTCATTTTCGTTTAAAAATGGCAAACAAAAACAACAATCATCATTTGATGTGTAGTCTGTACGCGAACAGTTCCTTCCACCCTTTGCTGCGTCGTATGAGCAACCAAACTACGCCTTGAATTTTAAGCATACGCCTTGTTGTACCAAAATCTTCATGAATTCCGGTTATATTTTTTCTTCCGTATTCTGTACGAGGAAATATTGGCACTTCAACAAGTCTGTGCGAATTATTCAACATTGATTGATTCTTGTCCATTTCTTACAACTTTTTCAATTTCGCTTTGTTTGCGCCTTCTTCGAGATTAGTTCGGCTTTTGCAAAGCAACATTGGTTATAACTCTTTAAAGTTAGCGCCTAGTATTATAGAAAATGGCAAAAAAGGAATAAATATGCAAATGGCAATTTGGCAAAATGATTGCGCATATTTAGATTCAGACTCCAAATAAGTAATGAAAATGGTATTTCGAAAAGACCATTCGTAAACGTGTTGTGCTTTTCTAGATTTTTATTAGTACTACTAACAAAATAATTACAACAACTATATATTGGTATTGATTTTCTTTTTGGAATTTAAGCAAAATAAAGTAAAACACAAAAAAATGCAAGAAAATGTTGAAAAAATCAAAGCAAATATTATTACCTTTTATACGTGCACTAAAATAAAATATATAAAAAATAATTTAAAATACAAACTATGGCAAAAATGCTAGCATTTAGTTCGGTTTTCAGCGGTTTGGATGCGTTTGTGACTTTGGTGTTAGAGAATTTTTGTTTTTCTTTGCGGTTTTTGTTGAAAATAATGATGAATAGGAGCAATCGCAATGCCACTTAAGACGTTTTGTAATGTGAATCGAATTCAAAGAGGTCGCTACGATACACTGCATTACGTTACGTCATAAGTAATCACTTGCACGGCGTTTGCGTATGAGAGGTCGAGTCAGCTGATACGCTACATTACGATACGTCTTGACTAATTGAACCAGAGATACGCTTATAGATAAGCTTGCGTTATTTTCCTATGCGAGATTATTATAATTTCCTGGTTTTTATTCTTGCTTTATTCAAAACTAACACTTTGTTACTCGGCGGTAGACTTTTGACAGTGGTGCCCCATGTTAACTAAATAAAACATTTAAAAAACATTATTGTATGATTTTATACTAATATTTCCTATTTGAAAGTATGCTTTAGAACTATTTTAAGATTTTATCATATATAAATATGCTTTAATTGTATTTACAGCTGTTTGTATTTAGCTTCTCACTTCAAAGTTTCGTTTGTCATCGCAATGCTGTTGACCATCTGTATCCCTCCCTTATTTGCGCCATCAAACACTTTAACATATTTGTGTTTCGTAATTAACAAATATTATTTTCTTTGCCGCATTTTAATTAATGCCTGTACAAATGGTTTGTATTTTAAAGAACTCAACAGAGAAAAAAACACAAAAATTATATAAAGTTTTGCTGTGATGTATGTTATATATATATGTAAATATATATATATATATAAAAAAAAAAACAAAAAAGAGAAATTAACACAAAAAAGCGATTACAAAATATTAAAGACAATTACAACAAATAAAATATGATAAATATTCAACTACGTATATTTCATGCATGAGAAGAAAAACCCAGATACTTTATATTTGCCTAAATATTATATTCTATATTGAAATTTGAAAATATTGTACAATATATATACTATGTATTGATTAACAACTACTATGTCAACAAAAAAGCAAGCAAAATAATTGCAATGTGTTTACTTTTCCGTAGAAATATATTCTAAAAAGCTTTTCGTATGCTGATTTTAAAGGAATTAACATTTTCTTAGTGCTTTTGTTAGATTTTAACGGGTTTTCTCGGGTCTGGTTTCTTGCGCAGTTGGTGTATCGCCATTTTATGCACTCACACACACACACATACAAACACTCTTCTTCAAAATGCAAAATCAAAATTCGCAACCAAACGAAAGCATTCTATCTAATTGTAATTTTAAATGAGCAAATAAATTTGATTGCAAACAAAAAACCAGACTTTTTTTATTTTGCCGGAACGCTCGGTCTCGGTTTCGGTTACCAAACAGTTCGGCCAAAAGGTTTTTTCTCGGTCTCGGCCGAACATTAAAATAGAGGCCGAAGTTCAGTTTCGGTCTCGGCCAAAATTTCGGGTTCGGTCGGGCTCTGTTGGGGCTGTTATATCGAGGGAAAAAGGGAAAAAGATAACTTCAGCGAGCTGGCAATACTTTGCGGGGGAACTGCAAGAAAACCATAAACTGCAAGAAAACCAAGTGGATTGCTGCTGCGTAGCCCTGTCTCGGCTAAGTACTGTACACACAGAAAATTGTAGATTACACCACATATTTGGTTTGGGTACCTGTTTTTTCGAATTTTTTATATATTTAAACAGTCCTCCCATCTGCGGGAAAAATCATCGAAGAATCATTATTTAAAAAATTATAAAAATATATATTTCCAAAGAGAAATGACAATACTTAGTTGTCTATTTCTGTTCTGAAACAAAACAATTTTAAGTGTACAACAAAGAATTAGAATTATTGCTCACATGGGCAGGTCATATACCTGTTGTCTATATCAAACGCATAGTGTTTGTTGCTATTGTACACTGTCTAATGCAATTGTTTTTGCCTTACTTGAGAGCTCCATCGGAGCACATACTTGAGGCAAATGAATGTATCAGTTTTTGTTTCTGTAAGAAACAATAAACTTTCTAACATTCAAGCTGCCGAATAAACATAAACTCGTATAAATATATATTTCCTTGTGATAAATGATTATTCCAATTAAATAAATATTTTGATAAATTTTTTTAATTAACGTTCTTCAAACAAATTTCTCGAAATTACATTAAATACTCATCACTTAATTTCATTTAATTTTTCACTTAAATAAATTCCCCACTAACTGCGATTCTATCTCTACTGCCTAGAAAACGGGATATTATCAATTTCCACGTTAGTAGCTTCTTAAATTTAGTTCACTCACTCACAATCTTGAATCTTGAAATAAAAGAATTGCATAAAACAATTTCTTCCTCGCGCCTATTAAAATGCTTGTAAACATAATCAGCTGTTTGCCAGGGCTCTCAGTTGACGTCACAATTGCAAAAACAACAAAAAATCCCAACATGGCTGCTATTTCTATACCTGCTTTGAAAATGCCCCCAACTGTCCAGCAGATTTATTTTGTATATGTACATATATTCAAACTGAAAGATACAAAAGAGGAAATTTTTCGTATCTGAAGCTCAGTTCGGAGAAGGCGTTCGAGAACGCAACACACAAGAGGTCAGGAAGAAAGAAAGAAGGCTAGCGATGAGAAAAGAAAGCTAATAAATGTATTGATACTGCGAAGTTAATTGTAAATTATCTGTTATAATTATTATTAATTAATTAATTATAATTTAAGTGATATAAAGCAAAAATTCAAATATCCGCAAAGTTCTATTAAAAATATCAAACAAAGTACAACGAGTGAAGCTAACAAAACAACAACCACAAGCAACCGAGCAGCGGAGCAAACCAGATTGTTTTACAAAGCGTTGAAATAATTTTCAATTAAACATTTTCAACGTTTTCGTAAGATCTCGCATTTTACTCGTCGCTAAAATACGTCATCGGTACGCACAGTGGAAATTTACGGGGAAAAAAATCTGAAATATAGTCCTTGGCAAAATTGAACAGAAAAACAAACAGAAACCTTTAATAAGCCAGTGACGTCGCCGTAAAACAGTGGAGTGTACTTTGATTAATTACATAAAAATTATTCAACAACAGCATCAAATCTGCAATATTGACAGTGCTACAAAAATACAAAATACAATAACAAAATTACCAGAAAGGTGTTATACCAATTTTGCGAAACCTTGTACAACAAAGTAAGAAAAAAAGCAAATTGCAAGTCAGCAAAAGCACCTCAATCAGCTAAAATTCCGTTTATCTGCGAAATTCCGATTTTTAAAAACCCTTCACATCAATTTCCGTGCAAAAGCAAAATAAATCTACATAACTTGCTGAAAATTTTCAATTTATTCGAGCGACTACGAGCACCAACAGCAGTCAGGGAGCGTTTTGTGTGTTGCACAGCAGAAGTATCTACGTGTGCGAAACAGTGTCGTGTTGTATCTTTGCGATACGTTGCTCACGAACTCACAACCCGCACAGAGAGCATTTCGTGAAATAGACAAAAAATTCCCCAAAGTTTCGTTTAATTTCTTGCGCTTGGCATTTGCATAAGTGAATAAACGTGAAAATTTCCCATCTACTCAACGTCGACGGCGAATTCTTTCGCGTTGTATTCGAAAAAAGGCAAAAGCATACGGAAAAAATAGCAAAACCACGGCAAACTATCCATCTCCATCCACAACGTCACTTCATCCACTCAATCTATTTAAACTCTGGGAAACATCGTTTCGTATACCTACAAGGGAGCAGTGTGAGAGAGATAACGCGAGAAGCCATTCGCAGAGACGGCAGCAAACCAGCGCACACCGAGCGAGAGTTTACAGCGAAAAGTTAAAACCGAAAAGCTGAAGGGTTTACAAAGCAAAAAGTAAGTACACTCCTTTAAAACTATTTTAATATAAAAAAGGAATATTTCTGATTTTGTTAAATATGCGGTGTAGTTAAAAAGGATTTTGAAAAATATAAGAAAGAGACAAATGGAGTGACTTGTGTCGAAATCTGGCAACGTAGCAAAAAAATGAATTGCGCGACGTTGCAAAACAAAGAAAAGATGCGAGCTAAAAAGTGAACTAAATATTGAGGAAATGATTTCTGTATTGCTAGAAGAAAAAATTAAAAATTTTAATATAGCATACGAATATGCAAATATATTTCCGTTAGTACAACTTTTGTTCAATTCATACAATTTGCTTCGAAGTGAAAAAAAAATCAGAATGTTAGTTATATTTTTAAATATTTTAATTAAAATTCATTCAAATTAGGATAGAGCGATTTTACTAATTCACTAATGCAGATACACAAAGCAATAGAATTTGTGTAAAAATTTACGTCACGGAAATTTCCATTACCATTCGTATTTAGCGTAGCTGTGTTGTGTATTTGCAGTCAGAAATAAAAGTGTAATGTAAATGGATTGTGATGGGAGAGAGAGCGAAATGCAAGGGTGTGTAATTGTAAACAGGCAAATTGTACACAAAACAGAATTTATTTTAGAAAAGATAGCTTAATACGAAAGCCATTACATTAGAAAGCGTAATCACACTGCGCAAATTCTAGCCATTTCTCGAATGTTCATACTGGAGCGCACGAGATTGTTGTATGTAAAAGTTACACATTAGCGAATGTACTCGCATATAGAAAAACCAAGCAACGCATGAAATTAATTAATTTATGTGAAAACGAGTTTCGCACTCGCCTTTGAGTCATCATTTTATTTCGTTATTTTTTGCTCCGTCATTAAATGATGACCACCGCTTTTTACTTTGCCAAATCTTCACATTTAATTGTGTCTGGCAGTCTGTCCATCGATTTGCCTGGCTTGCTTTTCGCTACTTTCCACATTTTGAAATTGAGCACATACATATGTATGTATGCTACTTCTACGACCGTTATATTGTTATATTCGCCTGCCTGGACTTTAAAGCGTATTGAATGTTTTTCTATTTGTCGACAACTATTATTGTGGTTTTCGTTGTTTGTTTATCTGAAGCATTCTTGTTCCTGTATGTGAAATTCAGGTAGAAAACATTTGCATGGGTTTTAAAGGCACAAGTTTAAAGGGAATGTTATTTTTCATTGTGTACAATAGGCTGACTGCCTGTGTCTCAGCTCAGCTGACTCATTCCAACTTTTTTCCGGCTTAAAGAAAAAGTCATAAAATATATTTACTTTGAATTCAATGTTTTTCTATCATTTCATTTGTATATGAGTGTAAAAATAAATAAAGTTTGTTTCCTTGTAAAATTACATTAAAAACAACATTTCTGAACGCCTCCCATGCAATTGATATTACTGTAAACAACATTGCTTTTCAACCAATCTGGCTACGTTATTGAAGAAATACCGACCCTGTCTTTTTAACCCGCCCGAAAGAATAAAATCGTTCACTGCGTGCAATTTTATAATCTTATTACATGAAGAATAGCGAAAAAGTGAAATTGAATGCAAAAAATTGTGTGAATTATATTCATGTGAATTATATTCAATTGGTAAGTGCTTAACTCCGTGCTTTATTCCATAAGATACTTTTTGTAGGCTTCTTCAGGCTACATATTTTCTTTGGCATTGTGAAATTGTTAAGTTCGCTTGCCAGCGCTCCAATTTTCCGATTTCATCGAATTACATACTTCGATTTCAGAAACGCCACGTCCACGTTCAACGTGTGCCAAACTGAATCTTGTGTGGCTTTACATTACGCATTTATCAATATGGCATGTCCACTTTACATTTTAGCAGCTAAGCGCTCCGGGCAGTCATGTTGCCGTGGGGTTACGCGCTTGTACCAGAGTTATTTCTAAAACATGTCTGTCCACTGAAGGCACAAAACTAATTGTATTTTATGTTCTGCTTTCGTTTCTTTTCATTTTTCGTCAAATCCCTTTGGTATCGTGTTTTGTTTGGATTGATCTTGGAAACGCCAGGACCACAATTAGATGCACCATAGCCATAGAAGACGAAGCAGAGAGCTGGAAAAAGCGTAAGCGAGTAAGCAAGTAGCTAAGGAAAGCTTAAAACAAAATATAAATCAACAGACTGATTAACAATATAAAACAAAATTATATATAAATCAATATATGTTTATGTTTATACATAATATATAAATAATTATATATAAATGTAAATAAGACGGGCCTAGCCAGGCAAGGAGAGAATTTTAGCAACGCATTTGAGAAATAAGCGAAACGAGTGGAAGGAGCTAGTGTGTTGATCGAATAAAACAAGAGGAAGGGAGCTGAAGAGCAGACGGGCGAGCGCCACTCTGAATCTGAATGAAAAAAAGGAAAGGGACACGCAAAAGTATAGGAATACAAGAAAATCCCTCAAATTCAAATAAAAGAAGAAGCAGAAGTAAAAATAACGTTGATTTTATTGTGTGTGATATTTAAGAATAAGCATTATAATTTAAAAATTCAAAGAACGCAGAAGAATCATAGAGAAGCAGAAGAGTTAAAAGAAGAAGAGATGACATACTCGCACAATAGCGTTAGTAATAATCTAAAAATGACAACAACCGCAGCAGCAGCAGCAACAACAATACGTTTGAAAAATTTGTCGCACGGTGGCGGTGGCACTCGCTCCTCACCCCCTACAACACCACCCGTAACTGCACATTCCAACAGTATTGCCAGCAGTACAAATAACAACCACGCCCTGAGCATGTCGCCCCCCGGCTGCTCCATGTCTTCGGGCGCCTCCACCTCATCGAACAGCAGCAGCTGTTCCAACTCCAGTGGTAGTGGTGGCTACTTTGCCTCACGTCAGCGCCAGCAGCAACAGCAGCGCAACTGGCAACAACAGCAACGCCAGTCCCCTCAGCAAATGAGCGATGGCGGCGGCAGCTTCTTTAACAATAATCAGCAGTACTACCAGAACTACGGCAAGCGAAATGGCGGCGGTAGCGCCCACAAGCAACGCGACGGCCAACGATCGCCCAACGCGCAGACGCGCCAATCGCCTGCTATCATCCTAGCTGGAGGCGCCGCCAACAATGGCGGCAGCAGTGGCGGTGGTTCTGGGCGCAAGAACCGCTCCAAACATGCCATGAACCAGAGCCCGCTGATCTGCGGCGTCGGCATAGGCGGTGGCAAGATCTCACCCACCCACCCTCTCATACCCACCGCCCTCACGCATTTTGCTGGCAGCAAATGCTTCGACGCTCCCGCGCCCACCGCACTACCCAAGCCGCCGCAGCACTGGACGTTGAGCAAGGTGGAGCAAAAGGCCGCCAGCAGCGCTGGCCCCGGCCTCCAGAGCGTTATCAAGGCGCGTTTCTCTACAATGGCAGTGGCCGCGCACACCTTCGGAGGCCACGTGGTAAAGTCGTCCAAGCGGAATCTGCTCGACGACTTCGATACGCACAATCTGAAGCTGCTGCTTAATGTGCAATCGTAACCACCATGTCTACTGCAAACAGCACCAGGAACACCACAACGGCAACAAAATGGAAATTTTACATTTAAAGCAACCATAGCAACATAAATTCGCTAAACAAAAAACAAACAAAAAAATTGAAATTATCAAAAGAACTTTTTCCAAAAAGTAAGCTAATTTTTAACTATAATAAACAACAACAACTACAAAATGCTTGTGATCTCAAGTATCTTATAACACAAAACCAACAAAGAAATCTTCTTTTCAAACATAAAGAAACAAACTAACAAACGCAGGAAATTGTAATTTCAGCAGAGAATGCCAAAAAATGCAAAATTCAAAAATGAGATCGAATGAACGAACATCCAAATACGTATTGTAAAAGCGTTTGATATTTGAAGAATTTGAATGATTCAAAAACTGAACAGAAGAAAGAAAAACTTTAAAGCGCATAAGTAAACCAAAAATAAAATTAATCGAGAACTGCGCTTGTAAACAACAACCAAAACAACCACACCCCCACAACCGACACACACTCCTTTACACCATAGAACTGCAATAGCTTAGAATAAAACAGTGGAACATAACTTTAAACAACTCAAATGATAAAATTTTAAATATCAAAATAAAATATGGACAAACTCAGTTTTGAAACAAAACCCGAAAAAACCTTCGAACTTTGATAAATAAAACAAAAACCTAAAACAGTTTTGAACGTGATATGCAAAAATAGACTTTAAACTAAAACTTAATACTAATGGAAATTTGAATAATTGTAATTTATTGAAAGAAGCAAACATGAACTATTAATTTTTTTAAAAATTATTATTTTGTTTGTTTAAACAATTATAGTACCTAAACTCATTTCCAATAATAAACACAAAATAACTAAAATACTTAAACATAACGTAAAACCACGCCCACCAAATTATTAAACAACAACTGAAATGATGTAAATTAGAACACCAAACACAACAACAACAGCAACCAACGACAAATAAAACTTTGAATATGAACAGAAATGCCGAAATGCAGAAACAGCGGGAGTAAACTAAATTCGCAGCAAACCAAAACAAAAACGTCGTTGCAGCGGAGGCGGCAGTGTCAAATGTACAGCAAACAAGCTTGCGACCGACGCCCGAAGACTAAACTAGGCGCAAGTCTGCCGCGCAAGCCATCCGCGTCGCTCCCAGCAACAAATAACATGAACAACATCAACAAGCAGCAACAGCAGCAACAACTCCATCGAAAACCTCAACATATTTTCTAGAACCTAAAATTAAGTCTATCAACGCAAAAGGCACTTTTTTAATGTAACTTCATCTCAATTTGTTTCACAACAGTAGCAAAGACATTGTAAATTCTTTCTTTACTACTGCTTACGCTTAACTATTATAAATACTTTCCTATACTCCTATCTACCTACACTACTCTACCCTACCATTCTGTGTAAATTTGCTTTTATTTCAACGCTTATGTATAAATGATAAATATTTATTGTAATATTCTTTTTTTAATATTTACTGGACTTGTCTTTTTTTTTTTGCAATATACATACATACAAACATATACTTTAAAACGTAGAAGAAGAAATGTAGTGCATATGGAATGGTAGCAATCGAAGTAAACCACCATAAAAAGGAGCAAGTCAGTTTTGTATTTAATATTATTATTTTTTTTTTATTGTACAGAATTTTATGAAAATTTCTTATTATTTTTTAATTTGCGATTTTTATAAATTGAATGCACACTCAAAAACAAAAACCAACACAAACATACAAAATATGTCCTGTAAATGTCAAATTTGAATTTTTAAATAATGTTTGCCTTTTATATTTAACCTTTAAAACGAATAGCAAAAAATTGTATACATTTTAAATGAAATTAAAAAGAAAAAAATTTATTTCAACAACAAACAAGCTCAAAACAACAAGCTAAAAATCCCATGCGTTCATTTATTACTTTGAAGAGCAAGACTTGCCACATTTTTAAACTGTTTACTCACTTTACTTCGACAAGCTGCCGATTCCGAGTGGCATTTGTGCACAGATGCTGCAACATGTCGCACGCCCCTTTTGCAAATTGCGTGAAACTAGTTGCAATTCCAGTTAAAGTAAACATTTTTGTGAAGCTGGTGTAGAGAAGATGTGCGAAAGTATTTAACTTAGTTTAAACTTAAACATAATGTATAAAATGTGCAAACCAAGCTAAAGAATGGAGTAAATGGAGAAATATGAGGAGAGAGCATTGCGCATTGTTGTCTATTCTAAATATTTTATTATCTTAAACTCGATTATGATTCTCATGCATGCAACACGAAACACTTAACCCAGTACCTTGTTCTTTTTGTTTTGTATTTTATTAAAGATATCATTAGCGTTAAATTGAAAAGAAAGGTCCCATGAGCAAAGGCGATACATACGTACATACATGCATACATGCATATGTGTATGAAAAACGAAATATGAAAAGAAATGTATAAATGTTAAAAACAAAAAATGGTAAAATGATACAATTTTATTAATTTATATTAAATTCCACAAATGCAATTGTTTATTTTACCAACGGGACATAAATAATAATAAAACTACAAACAAACTATGTAATTAATTAATGATTAAGAGAGCTATTGAGAAAGTAGACGAGATGAGGGAAATGAGTAGAAGGAGAAATGAAATGCTGTTGCCAATTGTTGAAAATGAAATTCGCGTTGTATGAAACGACGACGTTGTTGCTTTGAATTATCTTAACAAATATTTTGTACTTTGCTAATTGCTATTTGCATTTCACATTTCACGATGACATTATTGTAGAGTGGTGCGTGCGTGCCACAGCACAAGCCGGCGCGCACTCGAGGCAGCGGCGCAAGCGCCCACCCCCGCGCCCGCAAAAGAGCCAAAAAGCCGGAAAGCCAATTCATACGCACTTCATTGTAAAATTGCCGCATTTGTTATTGCAACACACACGCACACACACACACACACACACACACACATAGACAAAAAACAAACGAACTCTACAAGCATATGCAGCAATTATAATTTTCTTAATTTTATCATTTTTTTAATCTTTAATTTTATGAAATTTTGTTTATTTTGAGTTTAAGAGTTTTTCGTCGTCTTAAGTGTTCGTCGCTTCCTTGAAGTTTTTGAATTTCAATTCAAATTTCTGAAAATGAAAACGTGATATTTGTATGCAATCATGTGGGAGCAGCGCTCCTGCAATATTTTGTACAAACTACTACTACTACACCTAAATTACAACAAAAAGCAAAAATTCAAAAAAACTACACATACATACATGCACACACACACACACACACTCATGCAAACACACACACAAAACAAGCAAACGAAATGAAAACGCCTTCTTCAACAAAACTAAGAATTTTGCATTTTTTACCTAATAAGTTTGTTATATTTGTTAGTTTGTTAGTTTAAAAGAAAAAGAGAGGCAAAAAAGCAAAAGTTATGCATAAACACTATATATGTATGTACTTTATACATGTACTTTATGTGTATTTTAGTATTTATTGAGTAATGCTTAAAAAACAGGAAAATTCAGCAAATTCGCCATAGCAAAAAAGGGGAATAACCTAAAAGATTTTGCGCAAACGCTTGCAGCTTTTGAAGTGCGCGGTAGCAGGCAGATACGCACGTTGGCAATTAGACAGACAACACTGTGCCGTGGCTGCAACTGCACAGCAACAAAAACAACAGCAAAATTGTGTAATCCAAGCAAAAAAAAAAGAAATCACTAAAAAATACAAAAAACATTTTTACTCTTCAAGAACACCCTGTAGTACAAAGTTGCATGCACCCAAGCGCCACAATTTATCACGGCGCCCTGCAGCCACGTGCACAACGCTGTGCCCCCAGCTCGACGCCACTGTCACCAGCTGCAAGCGTCTGCCTAAAGTTACGCTTGCCAAATTCAAATGTCGTCACACAGTCACACACACACATGACGACGGCCTACAGTGGCAACGACAAAAACAGCAAGCAGCAAGCCGACAAATTGAAATTTCAGTGGCCTACGAGCCAGCGTAAATTTTGGTTGTTTTTCTCAAATTTCCTTTGAATTATATTAACTTTTAAAAATATGCAATAAAATCGGCTTTATTTGGAGAGCCTGCTTTTCTTTTTTCTAAATGAGATTGCAGCATTCGCGTTGGCGGCCTGGCAGCAGAGTTCAACAAAATACCTTTGCTAGTTGCTACTTGCTTATGTATTTTGTTGTTGTTGGAAGTAAATTTGCCAGAACGCGCTGCGTGAATGCCGCTAATACATTTCAAACATTTAACAACAGTCGAAATTGTAGAAATCCAAAATAAATGCCAACATTTTATATTTAATATAATTTTTAGTTTTTACACTTGAAAAGGAAAGAAAACCTATGAAAGCTTTAATGAATAAAGAGACTTGTGTGAAATTGATTAGAAACGCCTGCACAAACACACGCACACATGCGCTCATCCGTTGTGTGCGTGTGTATGCGCAGGCAGCGATGCATGTAAATATGTAAGTACACACACACACACACAGAAACATTGAAATTGCGTTATGCGAATGGAGAATTGCAAGAAAGTTGAAGATACATACATATGTATATGTAGCTGTAGGGAGATAGCGAAGAAAGTAGCAAGAAGTTGGCAAAGGGCAAGCAGAAGTTGAATTAGAAGTAAAGCTATACAGTTTCTTTTTGAGATATGCTCGAATATTTAAAAACAGCTGTAAAATGCAATAAATATTATATGCATGCATATATGTATGTATGCTATATGCATATGTATGTATGCTATATGCATATGTATGTATGCATGTATATATTGCATGTATGCGCATGTAACGGTTTATTGTTGCTAATTGCCTTGGCGTAGAATTACACGTACTTCCTAATGCTTAAAGCGACGATTAGAAGACAGAAGCAGAAGAAAATTGAAATTTTCAAAATTTAACAAATTCATTTTAAACATATTTTTCGGTAGAACAGTGGCAGAAGTAAATGTCAAACTTTAAATTGTCAAATTTTAGCAAACTCATTTTAAGCGCTTAATTAATTTGTCAGCTAGTTTACCCAGAATAACAGCACTTTTTTTTACTACATGAACGCGCAAATACTACCACTTTTTTACCTACCTTTAGTCGTTTACTTACATACGCGCCGCCTTTTTTCTGGCAGTTCTATGACACAGTCTGTGCCATATGAGGCACTCTTTAAAATACCAATTTCTGAATTTTCTTTGATTTTTCTTATGCGTTTAATTTAAATTGATAATGAAAACAGAATGCTATATTTTCTTGCTTCCTTTTATTGTTTTAAGTCAATTCAAGTGTGAAATTATAATACTTGCAATTTATTTGTGATAACTTAAAGAAAAAATGCAAAATGAGCGAAAGTAATAATAAACAAACAAACAAAAAGAAAAAAAACGAAACAGAAATAGATTCTTCTTTTGGCATGCAAAATTATGCAATTTCAAATTACAAAACTTTATTGTTGTTTTTTATTTAATCATCTTTTGCGTTTATAAATTTTTTAATGTGTGTAAACTTTTTTATTTTCATTCGAAGAAACAACATAACAAACAAACAAAAAAAATCCACAAATTCCATACAACAAAAAAGAAAAACGCATGTATTAAATGAATGAAGGAGAAGAGAAACAAAAACGACTTTGATAAAACATGGAAAATCAAAAATTTAAAACGAAAAGGAAAAAAACACTTTATTGTATTATTTTTATTATGCAATATAAACAAAAAAAATGTAAAATTAAACAAAAACAAAAACTTAAAATTATTTTATGCAATCCCTCAAACTCAGCAAACACAAAATTCATATACATACATATATCTACATAATACATAAAACGAAATCACATTGTATCAGCAGCCAACAACAAAATTGTCTTTTATGAAAATCCACAAACAACTCAAAATAGAAACAAACAAACATACAGAAAAAATAAACTACCACGAAATTCAAATAAAAGATTGTGTAATGCTTTTGTCAAAGTTTACATATTGTACAAAAGTCATTATACAATTGACCAAAACAAAAACAAACTATTTTGTGTTTTCATTTCAACTGGCACGATTCGTTCGTCCGTTTCGCTCGTTTTCGTTTTGCACCCGATTTTGGTTTGTATGTCTTCTTCTTCTTTTTTTGGAAGCTTTCATCGTGTTTGATTTTTAGTCTAAAGGCTCAGTTAGTGATGACGTATCGTAAATGTCTGAGAGAGACCAATTTCTATTTGAATTTCTGCGTTACGATCCGAATAAATGAGCGTCAAGAGCGAGCGCATGTATAGAGCTCGGGTAAAGTAGGCTTTGTCTGCGATACGAATGAATACGATACGTCATCACTAACTGAGCCTTAAGCGTTTTGCTGGCCCTTTTCGAAGGCGCTGTTGCTCCTGGTTGCGCTCAGTTGCGGCGCTAGTTCGGAATCGCAGCCCGTTTCGAGCAGGTTTCGTCGATCAACTATAAAAATTCATAAGCGACTTGGAACTGTGCGCCGACAATGAAGCGTTGCCCGGGCAACTGCAGCCCAGTTGCCAGCCACCATTCCAGAGACAAGAAATCGCAGCAAGATAGCTCACAGCTGCACATTCCACTTTCGATCGGCTGTAAAATCGATCGCAATTGAAATTGAATTTGCACTCAAATCGATTTCGATCGAAAATGAAATGTGCAGCAATCGAAAAGAGTCAACTGACATTAATTTCGTAAACACATAACAATTTGTCGAATACGGCTTAGCGGCTGACACTTCTTGGCCCAAATGCTCAGGCCTTCGATGGCGGCAGCCACCAAGACACCAAGCGTCCAACCCAAAATACGCACACTGCACGTTAGGCTTTTGCGCTTTAGTACATATAAAAAGCGCGCTGAAATTAGGCAAAATCAAAAACAAGCAATATTAGCGACAACAACAATAACAACAACGAAACACACGTACACGTATTTAGCGCCAGCTCGCTCCCTCACCTTCGTAGCCATTACCAAAATTGGCAACAAATTCAAAAATTAAACAGTTTACAAATTAGAAATGTATTTCAAAAAGTTCAAGCATTTCGCTTTTCGCCATTCTTGGCCAATTCGGTGTACATGTGCATGTGTGTGTGTGTGTGCGTATTTTGGCCATTGCTTTGGCATTGAGCCAAGCAATTTTGTTGTTTTGGTGGCGAGCGCGCTGCACAGCCATCAAGCAGCGCAGAAAATGCAAAAGATATTATTATTTACAATTCATAAATGTCTCTGAGTTTTGTATATTTTTGGTGTCTTCGTGTATTTGTATATTATATGCAAGTATGTGTGTGCATATGAAACTTATGCAATATTTGCAATGTTGAATTTCGAATTTCGAAAAGAAGGCAAAGTGCTGTGGCTATTGTGTCGCACCTTCAAAAGGCCATCAAAAAGCAGCAACAAAATTGAGGAGGGAACGATTTTGGTTTCATTGCAAAAATAGGCATAAACAAATTTAAATACAAACAAGTAGGGGAGTAGGGAAGGTGGGAGCAGCATTAAAATAGCTTGGAAAAGTAAAAATTCTAGCAAGTAAATTTCACTAAAATTCGAATTTTTCAAACAGTTTGAAAAAATTTAAAGATAACAATAAACTTGTATGAAAAGTATGAAATGAATAATGTAGTTTTATTATTAGTTATTAAAAATTTTTTTTATTCTCAACTCGATTATGATTCTTATGCATGCAACACGAAACACTTAACCCGAGTACTACTTGTTCTTTAAGTTTTGTATTTTGTGAAAAAAGTCATTATCAATTCAACTTTTTCATTCGCTAAAAATTCGTATTTTTCAAATCCACTCAAATATTGAAAGTCAACAAACAAATTTGACATCAAATTGAATGAGGCTTCAAAAAACTTCAATAATATTCCGAAATAGTGAAGGGTGTATTGAAAAACTCAATTGCCGGTGCTGCATAACAACTTGAGTTTAGGTCTAGTTAAAGTGACTGTTCTGGACTGCCAGAAGGATCATGTCTAGGCGCCTTTTTAACTAGTAACTAAAGTAGTTAACACTTGAACTGGGCCTACAGCATAAACAGCGACATTTTTATTTCAATTGCTTAATTTTCTGAAAAACTAACAAATCATTGACAAATTCGACAAATTTACAATGATGTGTGTCTGACTTAAACAACTGTTGGCAAGAACTAACAAAAGAATATGACAAGGGAGCAACTCCCAGAACTTTATAAAATCTAAACTTATAAGATACGCTACAAAAATTGGAATAATTAATAATTGGAAAATTGTTGTTGCAGACATCATGGGAATTGTAAGCTTCCTGTGTGCTCTCGCATGCTAAAGCAACAACAAAAATTGAAATTTTTTGAATGCGCAATACTTTGGCCAATTCTTGTTAAAATTAAATAACTTAAAATTTTTATTGTTGCTCATTTAAAGCAAAAAGCCACTTCTTTGATCAAAGTGATTGAAGTGTAGCTTTTTCAATTGTTGTGCTTTCAATTTGTAAGAATTTTGAACGAAGAAGAAGAGCAAGTTTAGCGCATGCACTTTGAAAACTTGCGCTGACTTCGTATTTCCGAACTACTTGTACTTGCAAGTTTGACGAGCTTTAAGCTTTAAGCATAAGCTTATAAATGTAACACCAAAAATCGATTTGATAAAAATATTGCAGAAAAACCAATTAAGAACAAAAAGAACGCCTTTAGCGAGTGAGTACAACAAAAACTTGTAGCGTCAAATTTTAACTTAAATGTTTTGTAGTGAAAATTGGCAAATTAATTGAAAAATAAATTGCAACTTGCATTTAATTGAATAACGTAAAAAAAACTTTGATGAAAAATGGTCATTAGGGAAGCAAAATGCACAACAGAACAGACAGACAACAAGCCAACTAACTGAAAGGCGTGAGCAGCTTTTAGAAGCGGCGAAAGCAAACCGAATTTGAATTTGCACAAGTTTCAGTGAGAGAGAGAGAGAGAGAATGTTGCGGCTGCAAATTGAATGCAAAAACCAAAGCAAATTGCCTAGTTTTATAATAAAGAGCTTGAGCCAAAAAGAACAACTCAAACTCAAAAAAGCCAAAGCGCAAATTGCAGAAAAATGGCAGAAGCATTTTTTGAAAGTGTGAAAAAAGTAGTTAAACAAATTGAAAGCAGCTTTCAATAAAAAAAATATTTAAAGAGAACAAAAATACACGAAAAGTATATATCAAAATATTCTAAAACCAACACACACACACACACACACACACACATACAGACAGACACACATACATATGTAAGAAGAAGTAGACAGCAGAGTTGATGAAATAAATGATAATAATGCAGCAAAACAACATAAAGATTAAAGAAAAAATCACACTATATATGACAAAGGATTTTCTTGCTATAATTTGAAAAATTTCTTGTAACTAAATTAAGAGAGCAGAACTTTTAAATTAGTCTAATAAATCTACTATAAACTTAAATGTGAATATTATGAGATAACTAAACAAACAAAACCAAAAACCAAACAAATCAACCGAAACAAAATACAAAAATTTAACATGAAAAACTTAGCATAAAGCATTAATTTAACAAAAATAAAAAAGTAAACTGAATTAAATATTGTCATATGTATATATATACATATATATATTCATATATATATAGTGTATAATTCTCTGTGATTTTTGTATTTGAGTATATGTAAAAGAAAACCAAAAACCACAACAACAAATGACAACTACATACATAGAAAGCATAGAAAAATATATATCACAAACATTTCAATGATATGAAAAATAAGTAACACAAGATGCAAATGCAAACTTTTTCTCCGTAGCATATTTATGCAGTGTTGGCTGCTGTCGTGACTTTTTCTCAAACAACTGCTCGACGGCGGCAGACCGTTTGACTTGCCACAAAGCGGATGTGAGCTGCTCGGCGGCATGCATTCGCTGAACTGGCGTCAGTCAGTGGTAGAGCTACAAGAGCTAGACAAAGAAGAAGCAGAAAACAGAAAAACTTTAATTGATTGTACAAAAAATGCAAATGCGCAAAAAAAGTATAAATACAAAATTCTCATTGTAAAATTTGATTTTAAAAGCAAAAATTTATAGTGTACTTTCGTAGTGTTGTGTACGCTGTAACTGAGAGAAGTTAGAATAGTTAAGAAGAAGAAGAAGAGGAAGAGTTCACTTTCGAGCATTGCAAATATTTGCAAGCCCTTGCAAAGGCTGCCATATGCCAAGAAGTTTCAGCGAAAGCTTGAAGTGCTTCAAGGCTTTGCTCAGCCGCGAAGACAGCGCCGCCGCCAAGCTTAAACGTACCAAAGACACAGTCGCACAAAATTTGGCCAACGCAGCTCTTTTGCAGATTTAAAAGCTAAATTTGAATTTTTTTCCATTTCGTGAAACAACAGACAACTGTTATTATTTCGCTGTTCTGCAAAAAAAAAAAGATCCCCAATGCAATAATTTGCACAAAATCGAGTAAATCAGAAAATGGTTGTGAAAAATTCATATAAACTGTGCATCGGCTGCCCTGTTGTTTTCGTATTAAAATACACACCTAAGTGGGGGGGGGGGGGGGTTTATGTAACAAATGCCTTATAGTAGTAATTTGTGATGAGCAGGTTTTTTCAGTTGTGGCTTTCATGTGCGCGTAGCTTTCGAAAATACAAGCGCTTTGCGAGCCTTTACAAAGCCTGTGTTGATTTTCAGCGGCACACTGGGGGGGAGAGCGAGTGTCTGAACATTCGCAAAGCTGCGACGCCTTGCGCTATGCAATGCTTGCTAGAGCAGCGAGAAGTGCAAAGTGAAGAAGAGCATCAGAAAATAGAAGCTACAAATTGTTGACGGCGGCGCTGACTTCGGACTTCGCACAGCTTTAAAGCACTTTGAGCTTTCTTATGAAAAGTGAACGAAACAACAACAACCACCACAAACAACATTTAAACAATACACATGCAATGAATATTAACGAAGAAACAATATGAAATGAAACAGTTTTAAAAAAAATCTCAGCATTAATTGTATGAAAGAGAGAGAGAAAATTTTATAATTTTTTATTTTTTCAAAAAAGAAAAACACAAGAAATACAAAAAAACCAAAATAAGCAGAAGCAACATGAAAAATGCCATTATCATGTACACACACACACACATACAAAGTTACATACAAACAAAACAAAACACTACTTAAATGTGATGCTGCAAAAATTGTATGATTACACAATTACAAAGCAAATTACAAATACAAATACGTTATAGAGACGATTTTAATCATTAAATATTAAGTTAAATTTAAAAAAGAAGAAGAATAACAACAAAAAGAAGCTTGTAAAAAGCTCAAAGTCCAAGCGCAAGAGCTAAGCTAATGTTAAAGCAACAACCAATCAAGCAACATACAAATACACAATACACACATACATACGTACACACATGCATACTCATACAAGAACGCCATGCCCATTTAGAGAAATTCTAAAACAAACAAATTTGCATTTTTACTATATAAGATATATCTATGTATATCAAAGTGAGATTGTTGTGTAAACAACAACAACATAGGCAACACCACAACAGCCGAGCAGTTAGCAATAACTCAGAAATGCTATACTCTCAAGAAAAAACAGAAGAAGATTTCATAAATTTATACAAGCGAAAACGAACATATGTATACAATAAACTCATACGCATGCATATTTACTCAACGCACACACACACACACACATACAGAACATAAACACGCATACAACCATGAAAACATGGCAACTCAAAATTCCTTTTCAAGTCTTTCCTAAATAAAAAATATGCCTTAAATATGAAGAACAAATAAACGACGAAACAAACAGGAAGAGGAAGTTGAAGTTGCAGCACACTAAAGAACCACAAAATACAATGCCCCAAAACATTCCACCTTTCCTGCCCAATCCCTACAACTTTCCGATTTCAAATGTGATTAAGAAAAATACAAAAATTACATAAATGAAATTTTGAAAAACATCCGCCCAAGTCGACGTAAAAGATCGCATCCCACTTAGAAATTCTAACGAATTTTCGCCACATTTTCCCCCCCCAAAAAAATTATCCATATATTCCCAATATCCCAAAATCCCTAAATCTATACAGAAAGAGATAAAAAGGTTATTTTGAATATGAAACATTTCTTTGAAAGCATGACAAACGCATTTTTAAATGCGAGCAGCCGCCTTCGGGCGCTTGACGAGCGCTGCGAGGCTGCAAACTGGCACAGAAGCACGAGTAAGGAGAAAGCTGTGAGCGGCGCCGATGCAGCCAAACGTTTGAAAGGAAGCAACCGAGCTGAAAATTGCAACCATCGAAGGTAAGTGCAATTGGGAATAATTTCGACCTTACATTAGTCGGCCGCAGAGTGGCGCCTTTTCAAGGCAGCAACAAGCGCCAACCGAGCTTAATTTCCAAAATCACAGTTTCTGCCATTTGGCACCATTTTGAGCGAGCCAACTTTTGCACTAATATGGCCAGTTTTGCATCTTTTCTTCATTGCTGATTTTTTCGCGGCTCGCAACGCGGCAACTCGTTTCGCTTCAGACAGTTGCAAGATGTTGCTGCTGATACTCGAACAACAGCTACAAATTATGTACACGAAAATACATTTTCTTTGTGCATTTCACACCTCGTTGGCCCGCTTTCGCTTCAGCTGCTGGCAGCAGCAGCTGCTTTTGCATCGCTTTTCGACTGGTCTCTCAATTTTGGTGTTTCATGTTCATTTTTTTTCAAATTTTTATTATAAGCCTTTTCTCTCTTCAGCTTGATGATGGCTGCTGTAAGCAAGCAATTCAACTTTTAATAACACCTCTTATGTGCGTGAGTGTGTGTGTGTGTGTGTGACTCTGTAACTGTTTAGGTACATTTACAGCTTATGGCTGCTCTTAGTGTGGGTGCTTCTTGTCTGTCTGCTGTCTGTCGCTTGTAGCAAGACGCTCTTCAAGCCACTACAGTTATGTTTTGCAGGTCAAAATCGTGCTGTAAATCTGCATACACACACACACAGACACTTTTTCATGCAATATATGTATGTATATTATTTATTGATTTAACAGCTCCTGGTAATTAAATTATTTCTTTGCTATTTTGACTACGAGCAAATTTTTTTGTCTGCTACTTTCAGTTTATATTCAAATGCATATAAATGGCATGACATCTTACAGTCAGTCAGCTGTTTTCTTGCTCTTCTTCGGTAATTGCAAATTCATGCAAGCAAGCAATTTTATTAGCTTGTAAAAACTTGCAGGTCTTCTGTTGCTATATTTGTGATTGATCAAAGAGGCTGTTTGAATATTAACTTGGAAATTTGCTGTCAAATCTCCCATCTTCACGTGTTCGAAATAATTTAAATTTCAGCTTGAAAGCGAAACTGCAATATCTGTTGTAAAAATTTCTTTGAAAGTTTTGAAAGAAACATGAATTCATAGAAAATTGCAGAAAGATGTGGCGTGAAATATTGTATGAAATCGAAATAAAGTGGCTTCCTCCTGCAATCGATTTCATTAGAGCAAAAGTTATGCGTGGAGACCGGGCGCTAAGCTTTTACAGAAAATAAACCAGGTAAAGTTGTAAAGGGTTCAGAGAACAAACAACAATTTTTTTAAAAACAAAGATTACATTTACAGACTTCGTAAAGAATACTTTTTGTGAAATGTTATCTTTGTTTTTAAAGCAACAAGTATGAACTCTTTACAAGAAAAATGTAAAGCGTTTACTGGTCATATGTACATATGTAGTTATGACATGGGGTGTATATTTCTCAGTTTGTTCCTGTTCAAATTTTCAGTATTTATTTCGACTTTTCGACCTGTTGGGTCCTTAGCGATGCCAGTTGGAGTTCCGTTTCGGAATGGTCAAATTACCTAATGATCTGTCAGAGTTTGGGTGTGTTTCACAAATTTCAAAAGAAGCTTGATAACTAGTTTCGAGATCTGTTCGAGCCCTGAAAAGAATGGTGCTCCTAAATAAGTCAGACGAGTTCTAGCGATGGCGGGGCAGGAGAACAGTATGTGTTACAGGGTCTCCTTGCTACCCGCTTCTTTGCATTTCTATGTATATTTAACTAACTAAACAGAAATCAGCACCGTCCTGCAATTTATTTCTAGGCACATTCATGTATTCCATAATTCCACAAAGTATCTCTGTATGTGTTCCTAAGAATGTCGGCTCAGTTCGAGAGATTAATCGCGCAACGGCATTTAATATGTCAACCTTCAGCGTTCGAAACCGCTGCTCAGCACTATCGACTCATCAGTCTACGCTGTATAATGACTACCAAAAGTGCTGGGGGATAAGCATCTTCAAGCGAGTGCCTCAATCTGTCGGCTTTTCGTGCCTTTTGAATTGTGGGCCGCGCTTCAAACCTTTTTACATTTCTTACCTGTTTCACTTAGTTGCTTGGCTGCGTGTGTTTCGGTGTGTGTTTTTCAAATACTTCTGCATACATTTCTGTTTGCCGTACCGCCGCACCGCACCGCACCTCACCGCACCACACTTAACTGTCATTTCGTAAACAATTCCATGTAATGGCTTCGCTATGCAGAGACCTTGCTGTGTGCTAGTTTAAGCCGCGCGCCGCGGTCTGCGCTCAAGCCGTTTGTGTTGTTTGGCTCGGTTTTAGTTTTGATTTTCCTTTGTTTTTATGGTTCGAAAGCATTTTTCAGTTAACACGATTTCGAACGAAAACAAAGCGAGCAACAGCGTTAAAAATGTGTCATACATACACTTTTAAAGTGAAGCCGATGGCTTTGCATAAGTATGTACATAAGAAGGTTGCATACAGCTTCTAAAGGGGTTGAGGTAGTACCTCGTGAGTAACTTCAGCTTTAATGAATGTTTATTATGTAGCTGAGATTGTAGAATGTATGCAAAAGAACTAACTAGCTTCGAGCTTCGATTTTACATATGAGATACCTACATATGTATGTATGCATATGGAAAGGATTAAAAAATTTGAACGAAATAAAAAGTTGGAAAATATTGAAATTATTTTTAAGAAAAAAAACTTAAAGTCCTATGACAGAAAGTATACTAGGTTTATACTGACTCTCCCAAGAATAGAATGTAGAGCTATCATAGGTGCACTAGCGGGGCACTGCCTTGTATCAGCGCATGCACATACATAGGATGGGTATTACGAACTGGAAAAGGAAATGCAAAGGAGCGGGTAGCAGCAAGATCTTGGAACATAAATCCTCCTCCTGCCCCACCATTGCTGGAACTCGTCTGATTTGTTTATGAGCGCATGTCTTTTCAGGGCTCGAACAGATCTCGAAACTAGTTATCAAGCTTCTTTGGAAATTTGTGAAACACACCCATATTCTGACAGATCATTAGGTACTTTGACAACTCCTAAACGGAACTCCAACTGGTATTGCTAAGGACCCAACAGGGTCTATGCGTGACCTTTTTAGGCAGCCAGCTTAACCTAACCTAACCGAACCTAACCATATGAAAAAACTTATAGTAATAAACTAACAAACCTGAAGGCAACTTAATATAAAACTTATAAAAACAAGCTTGTTTAAGTTAATACATAAATTCCATGTTATACATACATATATTGCAGCTCAATATTAGTTGCATCCGACCTCCTCTTCCTCTTTCTTATTATACATGTATGGAAAAACGCATATAAGGGCTTATCTTCCTACCCCTTCAGCTTTCACTCTTCAATGGCAACACAAAATTTTCTTTGTTGTTTTGAAATTTCATTAACTTGCCCCCGCCCCCTCTGCTGTATCTGCAACAGCATTTCTAAATGACAGCTGTCACTGCAAAGTGATAAGTTGAAGGCGTGCTAATTCTATTATAATATATTTTCGATTGTCGAACAAAGCAATTCAACATTCAAACGGCTGCTTGAATTATTAAATTCATAGGAATTTCGAAAGAAATTGCCAGCTTCAACTTGACAACAAGTACGAGTACTCGAACACACACGCACACACATAGCTTAGACGACTATTAAATACATAAGCAAATCATTCCGAAGAAGTACTGATTTCCCCAGCAAATTACACATTTTTTCAAATATGCGGCAAATTTGTTGCTTTGGGTTCTTTCATTTTGATGAGCGGCGCAGTCGTTTCAATTGAAATTGCCGCTTTCAAGAATTTTGTGTGAAACTGTAGAATATGCAAAAAATATATACATAGTACATACATATGAATGTATTAATTTTGCTATTAAAAATCAAGTTCCGGGTGCGCAGGCTTCGTAGACAAGCGCGTGCCGCAAAGTGGTACCAGCAGAGCTGATGGAGGCTAGGAATATATGCATTTTGTTTTACTCGTATTTTTGTTGTTGTTGTTGTGGTCGTTGCATTTTGTCAGCATTACAAACGCAAACATTGAACGCGGAAGATATGTACATGCAAACAGCACTCGCGGAATTTTGCAATTATCGCAATACAAATTGTGAACACACACACGCAGATAAAAATTGGCATGAAGTTTCAGCTAGAATACACTGCCATGACCTATGAATGGATGGCGCAGAATATATTAGAGCCACCAATAGCTTTCCAAAATAATGTACATATATATGTATGTTTGTGTGTGAGTGAAACGGGCGCTGCAACTGAAATATATTTTCATTTTCGGCTCCTTATTGTAAAAAATATCAATTCAATTAATACTTTCTAAGTTTATAGACAACACAATTTCGGATTTACGAAGCTCTCAAAAATTCTGAACTGGAGGTAATCTAGAAAACAAGCGGTGTTTAAGTTCGACTTTCATTTCGTTTCTCTCAGAAACGGCAGCTGATACAAAGCCTCAATGTCGTACCAACATTCATTATAACAATCAAAATATTACTGTATGTATCTTTTTCGCATATAATAAGAATCTGCTTTAAAGGGGGCCATACAATTGAAAGACCAAAAAAGCATGAACAATTTTTAAGTGATAGTTTCCAACAGTTTTAAAATGCGTTTTTAAGAAGAGCCTATTCAAAGCTTCGACGAGTCAAAACTGGCTTAATTGGGAATCTGAGAGCGGAATTCGCAGGTGAATATAACGAGCGGTGGCTGCTGTGAGAACTTGTATCTACAAGCGAATTCCGCTCTCAGATGCCCAATTCTCATCTCTAGCTCCTGCACAATTTATGATATATATAAATTCTTTAAAACTTAGACTTTTCAGAAAGAAATTTTTCAGATATATTCTTAAGATGTTCCTTTGCATTTTATGTCAGTAGAAGATTTCGTTTCGATACTTAAAAAATATATATAGTGTGCTTAATAGATACGGGCTTATATTAATTTAACTGATTTAAACTTATTTTAGCTTATCATATTTCGTTCATTATTGTACTTTCAAGTGCTGAGCTAGCTTGAGCAAGATAAACCTATTATTTATGGCATTAAATGTAAATAAAATAAAGAATTTCATTCGAGTCGAGTGAAATTAGAAAAAAAAGACACCGAAATGACCTCAATAGCCTCGGTGCGGTGAAACTGATAAGTGTTGGTTGATTAGCACGGCCATTGAAATAGTTTCACATACGAGACAGTTGGGTGCTGCTTTATCTTTGAGCGCTGATAGTCCGACTAACTGCAGCAGAGTACCGCGCTGAAGTGTTAGTATACATAGCTTGTCATTGGCGCTCTTGCCTTGAGCTGGAGTTTGGGCTCGTTTGTGCTCGAGTTTAGGTGACATATTGACTGCCTGGATGAGGCTTGAGCAGCGCTTGGGAGTAAGCATGGCTCTTCCAAAATAAGCCAAATGGCGACCAAATGACCTCATGGCATGTTAAGGTGTTCACATCTTTTGCTTTGGCTTGCAGAATTTTTAATGAAGTATTTTTTCTGGTTTGAATTTTTTTTTAACAAATTTTACGCTGTTGTTGTTGGGAGTTCTCAACGCATAAGTTGCCATACTGGTTTGCTAGTGTACTTTTGCAAGTCTGCTTGTGTGTGTGTGTGTGTGTATCTTTTGTTTACCAACACGAGCCAACGAAAAAAAGTGTACGGCTTAGCGTGAACGGAACAAGCAAAGAATGGAAACCATGTTTTTGTGCTACAACAACTTCAATACTTTTGGATTTATGTATGTTAATTTCCTAAAATTTTGTGTGTTCAGTTTAAATTTAGCGCTGCCATGACTACTTTTAACCTCGTTCGGTGCTTTTCTAGCGCGGTGCTTTGCTGCCTTTGTCTCTTATTTAACCACAAAACTATGAAAAATAATGAAACGAAAAAAGCAACAAAACAACATTGAGAAAGAAACCACAAATTTACACAGTCAAATATGAAAATAGTAAAATGCACAAATTAGTTGCTTGTGCGAGCGTGTGTGTGTCTGTGTTTGTATGTATGCATAAATATGTAATTTTCGCTGTCGTTGGCCACAGCAATAACAACAACAACAACAACAGCAAACACACAGTCAAACATAATTAATATATGAGCTTTTTATAACCATTTTAATTATGTAAAATGCATGCACACGCATGCAGCTCTAGTTACATGCGTATATGCATATGTACATACATATGTATGTGTATAGCTGAGTTGCAAAAAAGTATAAAAGTATACAGACACGACTTGAAGTTGTTTTGACGCATGCCATTAAAAAGAAACCGTTCAATGGCGCTGTTGCTTTTTATGGCCACTTTTATAGTACATACAATACAAGTTGCCATAAAACGATGCACAATTAATATTTATACTAAATGCGATAGAGTTAAGTAAAATTAGCATCAACTCCGCGTCGATTCGGCACGATACGCAATTTGCATGTTGCCAGCTTTTGAGCTATGAACATGGCGAATTATACAAGCGCAATGGCATGCCCAGCTGGAAATTTATGCACGACGGCGTGATTGTGTATTATTTATGCTATGCCAGAAACGCAGGAATCGGAATTTTATTTCGAATTACAATATGCATTTTTTTCTATTCGGAAAAGCATTGAAGAAAAGTATTGAAATCCGTAGACGAAGAATTTTGTTCCAAAAGTTTAAGGTGCTACAATTGGACATTGCGCACAAAAGCAATCTTAAGAATAGTAACGAAATTCCGATTTCAACAGTAACTAACATAGCCATGATTATAAATATATGTATTACTGATGAGGCCAGTCCAGTACCATGCATCGATCGTACATATTTTCATATACATATCTCTAGTATCTCTCGATGATGCAACATTTTAACTTCTTCTTTCTCGTGTGAACTGAATAAGCAGCTGACTGATTCTGGATTTAAACGAAATTTTTTGTGTTCTTTATTAATATTTCGATCGTCCAATGGGGGTGAAAAAACCATTTAAGAAATATTAAATATTTGGAATTTTTTTAACAAAAGTATTTGCTAAATTGGTCAATTCATTTTGGGTATCTCATAGACTGAATTACAGCCATATTGAGCTGGCCACAAAAAGTAGTGAAATGAACAAAGCGTGAAAGAAGTGAAACGAAAATCATGCATTTGATGATTTGATTTGATTCAATGTATTGAAAAAAGGCAAACAAAAAGTAGTTTTGGTACAAAACCATCATTCTAAATTATATATTTTTATTATCTAATTAATCATATATAAGGTTGTATACATATAGCTGTATCCATCAATACAGAACATCAAGCTCCAACTTATTTCATTTCCTTATTGTTAATGCCTTCGTGCATGACAGTGTCAGCAACGTCGTAAAATTTCAACTGGCTTTGCTGGATTGCGTGTAATTTTACACAAGTTTATGTAAATTCGCATGCCACATTATTTGAATACTTGCTAGTTACATTTTACTTAATCACACCTGCACACACACACACACACACACACACACACACACACACACACATCGGTATACCTTTACAATGTGCCTGTGTTTTCCATTGTATTTTTGTGGAATAAAGAAAACAAGCTGTGATTTTACGTCGTCGCCATCGCTCCCGCTTACAACAATTTATGTCATAAACACACACTCACACACACTCCAATATATTGCTAACTGTCTTTTCTGACATTTGGCATGTTAAATGGCAGTTAAGCTCTTATCGCAACTCGCTGTGCTGCGCCTCAGCCCGGTCTCGTTGTCGCTGCCGCACGCTCTTGCCACCAGCTCAAAGCAAGCGTGGAAGCTACGAGTGAGCTAGCCCCCGCAAATAGGGAAAGGCCGTGCGCGTCACGTCAATAAAGCTACTGTTTCTATTTAATGAGCCTCTCGTTTGACGCACATCTCACAGCCAGTCAGTGCCAGTGTGATGCAGTTGCTCGCATTTGCCTGGCACTTATAATTGCTAATTTGTGCAGTTTATCTGTTGTTATTGTCGTCTAGCACTTTAACAAGGTACTTAACATAGACTGGTTCCCATGTCATCTGAGCATAAGCCAACAATTAGCTTTGTAAAACAGAAAATTACTTTTACGATTTTTTTTGGTATTATGCATATTATAATCGAAAAGCAGCACGGCATCTTGAGTGATTACTAGTAATCGTAGGCTAGAAGAGCATATAATTGGGCTGGGTTGAGAATTTCTCTGTTTATAGTAGAAATACTCAAGCAATCAAGCTTTGAAGTTTATTGTACTTGGCGGGGGTCTATGAGAAATATTCACGAAGGGAGACAGTGAGAAAGACTTAAGAAAGGGTTCTTCTAAAGAAAAGTCAGAAAATACAGCGTAAGAAACTAAGAAATCTGAAAAGAAGTAAGCTCCTCACCCTGTTAACTGACACAACGCAGTTAGCCAATGTAATATTTTCAAATATGTACTTGGTTTGTTTGGAATTGGTTTGAAAAATGAATCATATGTATAACAGCACAGGCCAAGCTCAGCAAATTGCAAAGACTAGCCTGTTTATGCATTACAGTGGCGATGAGCATAGCACATTATCCATTGCTCTTGAGTTGACACTATACCATGTTTAAGTCTGTAAATTGAGAAAGCTATGCTATTGTCAAGCAGACTTATCCCTCATAATGATGCAGAAACGTTCAAATTCATTCACTCTTCCATTAGAGACAAATATAATGCAAAGGAAACTCTCAGAATCCATCTGAGTGACTATTGCCAACCCAAATACAACTGCACTCGACAGCTGCACGACAGCAGATGAAGTGAGCGTAGGCGTAGTTTATGGGCTCTTACCAGAGATACATATGTATGTTGGAGTGCTGTGTCTAGAAGACTTGTGCCCTACCACAAATCTAATCTAAATATAATTGCTTACTCACTTATTTCAAACAAAAAACGTAATGCCAGAATTTTACAAGAAATATTTCTATGAATTTTTTCTTTTTCAACATGATTGGCTGACGATTAGCCTAGGCACAGTTTTCACCGCTAACCACGGCATGTTAACCGTTCGTAAAGGTGAGTTAAGAGACAGAATGATTCATGTAGAATGACTCAATGGAAAAATGTGTTGCCGCAATTAAGTTTCACTATACATAGTAATAGAAATTTCATGAAATGTCGCAGTTTAGTTTGCTGCAAGTTGCTCAAAATAGTAGCGTCTTCACTTCATTCTTCAGCAGGCAAATTAGTCTATTGCAACAATGTTTTAACAACTCTTCCGACATGAATTGACCTTAAAATACGCTTACACATTAATAAGTTTACCTCAATTCTAGCTCAGGGCTAAAATAAAAATGTCACTACAAATGCTGTAGCTACATATGATAATTAATGCCGTCAATTAAATTCAAGAACACGTGATTCTTCCTAACCAAACAAATTCTCGCAATTTAATGCTTAATTAAGTAGCATACACAAATTTAATCAGTTTGAAAATGGTAAGTATAATTTATGTATTGTACTATATGTAGAAGTCTACAGTAGGTTACTACGTCAAGGTGTGTAAATGTGAAAAAACAACAAAAATTGATAAGTCACCAAAAAAATAAATTACAAACTAAAGTCGAAGCTATACTTTAGCATATATGTACATATGTATGTATGTATGTATGTATGTATGTATGAACATGTGTGCGTGTAAGATGCTTACTTTGTGACTTGCTCGCTGGGCAAAAATCTAAATTAGTTACAACAACAACAACCAAAAGAGCTGTATAAAAGCACATGAAAAACAGCATTGAATACAATTTAGGTTTTCTATATATTAGAGCAATAACAACAACAACTAACTGCGCCATGCGGTGGAGCGCACTACAACAACAGAGCACGTCCACACGCCATAACGTGGCTAACATAGCCTGCAGCCGGAGCCATGTGCTCAGCGCAGAAAGGGCCGTGAAGGGCAAGCGGGCCTTGAGAAACGCTTGTACATACATACACTCCATATCTAATGTACATTTCGTTGTATTTTTTATGGCAAGCATTTTAATTTTGTTGTTGCTGGGAACGGTCTCCCTTCAGCGCCCTCATGCCGCCGCCACCGCTCATCGGCAACAGGATTTCTATGGGTGGGTAATTGCTGTGCGTGGGCTGTGCGCAAATCTGTGTAAGCTTCGAAAAACATTCCACTTCAAGTGCTCAAATAAACAAAGAAGCTTTTAATCAAATGCAAATTGCAGCAAGTGTTTTGTAAGATTGAACAGAATATTTTGGGGATTTTTTTCGATTATCGGTTGTTCAGTTGAGTGAATGAGTCACTGCTTTGCTTTTATTTGGTGTAATATAAGTTTCGTTTTGCTTATTTTTGACATTATTAAAATGTGTATTTTTCCATTCAAACGCTTGGAAAATAACAATGTACATACTTACATATAAGTGGCACACGAATGCAGCTCTAAAAGTCATCTAAATATAGCCATTATTTATTGAATGCCAGAAATTAATATCATTGTTTACTACTGTAGCGCAGCTAAAAGCCGTAATGCTCAGATTACGCAATTCGAGCTGCTTTCGAATTCGTATCTCTCTTTTTTTGGACTCAGATAAGAAAGTGTTTTTTAGTTGTTCTTGTTTTTTAGAATTCGAGCGCAACTGCGCAGTTAATTTGTGCTGCTATTCGCAGCCAGTTGGGCGCACACATGCCTCGCATTCATTAGCAATTCAAATGGCTTCTTACACAAACGATAGATACCTACATACATATAGCAGAATTCTATGAATTAGATAAATAAGCTGCAGGTACAGCAAATATAAAATCTGGCATGCGCCGTTTTTCACATGCACAAATTCTTAGCGCAAATTGGCATAAAGCGAATTTTCTCAAATTATTGTAATAGCTATTCGCAATGTGGGCGCAATTCATATGACAATAATATGCCAAAAATTTCGAATTCTTTTTAAAAGTAAAATTCTATTTTAAATTCACCAATGTAAACTGGTCGCCTTCGCTGAGCGGCAATAAATTGCCCTAGTTGGTTGTAAGGCAAGCGAAATTCTGCACTGACGTCATTTGGCACGAAAATTGCCTGAAAGCGAAATTTATTTTTGTTCTTCGACAATTTGAAAATTTAAATATATTCCTTTGTTTGCACGCACTTAAATTAGGCATTGTTTTTTTTTTACAAATGTGATACAAATATTTGAACAAACTGAAAATGATGAGGAAATAAAAAAATATTAAGGAAGTGGAAATATGTCGTGTACACAAATATATATATTTATTATTTTAGTATAGAAATAAAAAAATGTTAGCCTCTTAGCTCGCAGACATTAGATTCAAATATTTTATGTTTTTACAGGTGGAACCATTGAAATGCGCACAGTAGTAGTTAGACTTAGTTTACAGGGGGGGAACCTAAGAACTTTCATTACTCGAACTTCTATAACTCGAACTAAATCGGGTGGCAACAGCGATTAGGAAGCAAATAAATAATAGTCGAAGTCTCCATAAGTGCGCATTTTCTTTGTATAATAGTGATTCGAGTTTTGGATGTTTGCCTGTATTTCATGTTAGCCACAAACCATAAAGGCATAACTTGAGTTAGGAACAAAATTGAGTTTTTAGGTTTATCGTGTTCATCATGTTGAAATTTATTTGCTAGAAATTTTTCATGTTTGTATCTTTTTTAGGGTCTATGCGTGGCCTTTCTTAGGCGGCCAAATATACCTAACCTATCTTTTTTAGGACGGCAATTATCTAACAAATACCTATTAGCTTAAGATGCTTTGCAGTGAGAATTTAAACGTTAAACTGCTGTCCTGAACAAATTGAAAATTTTTTGATAGTATGAAGTCTGTTGGGGATCTCTCAAACCGAGCACACAACCACTGAGAAGCCATTGCGGCGCCTGGAAATCTAGTCTGGGTATAGTAAAACAAAAAATATCAGTTGTATGCCAGAAATTTGCAATACATTCGCAAAATATGGCTTTAGAAAAAAAAGCGTATTGGAACTGATTTTCCCTATAACTTCATTCGATGCGATATAGAATTGAAGAGTCAAAACTTTAAAATTGTATGCTCAATAATATCATATTTATCTTGTTAATTCATAAATTTTAGTCAAAGTACGAATGAATTTCGTATCAAGTGGAATGCATTTTTTTAACACTTCTCGTACACTTACAATTTTGCGTGTTGTATGCGGGGCGTACGTTGCGAGCGTACGTGTGTGTGTGTGTGTATGTGTGTGTGTGAGTATCTGCGTGTATGCAGATGAAAAGACAAAAATCAACAATTCAAAACTGTCTGTCATGATATTTCATTTTCGCTCAACGACCAACGTCAGCGAACTGAACTGTGCGACGGTCCCACTCGCTCAGTGGCCGACGTGTTGACGGAATGTCGACACACATGTGACAACTGTGTGTGCATGTGTGCTCCAGCTGCATGGAACGCCTCTACTCTCTGGCCCCCATAGAAATTTGGATAATTTATAAAAGCGCTACAGACCACAGCACGCCAGCCGTGTCGGGCGTTCGCCAGTCTCTGTGCGCCAGACCGTTTTCACAATTCGTCATTTGTATGCGCCGCCATTGCCGTCGCCATTTGTAGCGCTCGCAGCGTACGTGAGTGCGTAAAGTGCGTAACGTGCCCCGGCGATGTTCTTTATTTAGAGCCCTCGCTCTCGTCTCTAGCCCCTCTGCACTCGTTAACATATCGTAGCGCTTTGAATTTGTTTTGTTCGAATGGTTTCTTTATCGTTGTTTTTTATTTTTATTACAATTTTTGTAGTTGTTGTATTTCTTTTAGCTTTATTTTAGCTGCTTTATCGCTCGTGAAAATAAGCGCGCCTCTGTCGCTAGCGCTGCTATAATTTCGCTTTTGATTGTGTGTGTGTATGTGTGTGTGTGTGTGCTTGGGTGCTTTTTTTCTCCTTTCTTAATTTCTCGAATTAGTTTCATATTTTCTACTGCGCAGTTTCGTTTGCCATTTTAGCATTTTATGTTGTTTATTATTATTATTATAGTTGTTGTTGCTTTTATTTCTCTACTTTTCTTGTATTTACCAGTTTTTTGAGCGTTTCGGTTTTTTCCATTTGTATTTGCACTATAGCATTTTGTGATATATACATAGGTGTGTGTATATGTGTGTGTGTGTGTATGTACGAGCCCACATTCAGAGATATACTCGCTGTTGGACTTGCAGCAAGCGGATTTGCTCTTATCAAAATGACAGTGCAAAGAATTTAATTGAGCAGCCGAAGTAAACAAAATTCATTCGCCACATAAACAATCAATTCCATTTACGGCAATATTTCATATTAGGTTTTCAATAAAAAAAAATAATTTTCGCAATCGAGATGCTAGTTTGTTTTTTTTTTCAAAATTAAACTTGATTGCAAAGTTGAAGTCATACAAAAAACGCCAGCCAGACCTCTCAAATTTGGGAATTGCATTATCATTTCATAGCTTATAATGGTCCCGTAGATGCGGCCCCCCAAACGTTTCTATGCTTATAGATAAGAGCTGCACGTTGAAAAATATGCTGCAGAATTCGATCTTAACTCAGGAAAACTTCCATAGATTGTTGATTGTATTTGTAGGTGGGATCTAGTCTCCGAGCCACCGTGGCCTGAAAGGCCTATTGTGGCAGTTCACCATCTATTTAAAGATGCTCATGTATCTGTAGGTTCAAGACGTATGAAGCAATTTCACTTGGGAATCTGTTCGCAATGCCCTGCGGTTATATCTCCTAGATAACTAAGGCTGATCTTTACTATCCCATCTCTCATAGAAGAGTCACTTAATTTGGCAATGCACGACGCTGAACAAATGCAAAAAATTCTCTAATTTCTTTTCCAATAAATGCAGCTGACCGACCTCGTAGAAGCTCATGTTAGTAATCAGTATCTCACGTTAGAAAGATAAAATTTACTAGAAAAACTTCTCAAGCGATTTTGTAATTGTCAAAGATGGACACCATTAAAGAGAATATATGCCATATCTTACAGTTTTCTTCGATAAAGGCGAAAACGCAAGCAAGGCGGCTGAAAATGTGAATAGTGTTTATGGTACTGATACTTTGACGTGGAACTTTGGTTTCGTCGATTCCGTTTCGGTAATTTTACTGTCACGCTCTGGAAGGCCAATTGTCGAAAATGTCGATAAAATCATGGAAATCGTCCGACCATCATGTAAGCACTGTTTCGATTGCCCAGGAAGACCTAAATCGGATCTTTCAAACTATGCTAAATAAAGCCTTCAATTTTTTGCAAAAATAATGGATTTCTTTTTACTACATCTAATATTTCATGCAGCTCGAGTCTTACCCTCCTTCAAGAGATTATTTATAATTTTAATAAATAAAATTTCGTAATTTTTTTTTTAGATTTGCTAATTTAAGCAATTATTGTGATACTCCCTTCCCTTTCTTCAGCGCAAGCTTCGTATTTGACAACCCTCGAAATTATCAAAATTTGCACAATGTTTTCGCTCTGCTATCGGCATATTACGTGACTGCAATCTTTTGTTTCTCTCTTTTTGCAATGCAGATAATAAAATTTCATTGTCAATATCAAGGATACATTTCGTTCAAATTAATTGAGACATTATTTCGTACAATGAAGCCTTCAGAAATGTGCCAAGGCAATTCGAAATCGGCAAAGTACCTATAAATATTGTTTTTGCTGTCGTTTTTATAATCCGTTTGAAATCGTTGATATGTGCTATTTTTAACTCGAATACGCACGAGTGTCCTAAAAAGACTTGAATCAAAGAGTATGTTAATATCTATATATATATACTCTTTGCTTGAATTTAATTTATTTGTTTGTTTTTGCGCATTATAAAAGTAGAAACATTTATGTGAATTCTACACGTATGACTCACATGACATACACAGATCAGCAAAGCATGCTATTTCGCGCTACATTCAATTTTGTGTCGTCACTACTGTGATGCACATAAAAGCCGCACACTCTCATAGCACTTGTATCCGTGATGTTTTATCTGTTTTTTTTTGTCTGGCTAAGATACAGTGGCAATAAACTCGCAGTTCCTATTTGAGCCGTGCACAATCAAGCGTATCTCAAGTATGAGCTTGTCATGTTTCATTTGCTTATGAAATTAACAATTTCATACGGCTTTACTTCCGCCTTTTGTGTGCAAGTGTGTGTGCAAGGGTGTGATTCCGGAATATGGCCGCATATTCGAGCAGTTTCCAAGCAGCAGGCCAGAGCATGGCGCCATCGCAATGGCCGTTATACTACAAAGGCAACGCAAACAGTTTGGCCATTCCGAGTGTTGTTGTTGTCGTCGTCATTGTTGTTGTTGTTGTGTCAACTGCCACTGTTGACTGGTCTCAAATGACCAAAGCTCTGATTTGATTATTTTATTTCGTGTATAACATGAGAGATTTTTTACATTTTCATACACACAAGCATACATACATGCGCATACAAATGTTTGTGCAAATGTGTGCGTATGTTTGGCTTGGTTTGGCCAACGATTTTACTCAATTTCATTGTTGGTGAATTAACTGGTTTGTTGGTTATCATAACGTAAATAATCAAATTTAAATGGGTCAATTTGAGGAACTCTGAGGAAAGAAATTATGTATGAAGCTTTGTGATATGAGTGTGAGGCGCACCTACAGACCAATGTATTATAACAGAAGAAGCAAGAGTTTTTCGTTAAAAATCATAAATATGAAAATTTTTTTAAAATTTTGCATTCTCGAAAAAATTATAACCTCAGCTATTATAAAAGGATCTAAATTTTGCATAGTTTTGTTGATCGCATAGGATTAAACGAACATTCAAAAATTACTTTATTTTTTTTAAAATTAGAATTGAATTGTAAAGCGAGTTGATAAAAAAAAGTAAAAAACCACAGACTGTTCGGTTTGTTTGTACTGTTCAAATGCTAGTTTTGAATTCATTTTGAATATCATAATGTTACTTGTGCTTTGTTTCTCGCTCTGAAGGCGCGATGGAGTACTCTTTTGCACTTCTTATCAAACGAATCACTGCTATTGCAATTACATGCAATGCTAAAAAATAGTATGCATGACCTTCAGAGCAATAAGGAGTAACTGTACACTTCGAGAGAAGTGCTCCAGAAGTGCACAAGAATGCATATCATTTCAGCTAAGTGCATATATAATAGACAATATCTTTCAAGATATGTGAAGCCCTTTACGCAACTAACTTTCAAAATCTTTGAAGCGATCGAAATGCAAAATACAAAATCTACTACGAAATTTAAAATTGTTTTTTGTTTGTTTGTTAGCACATATTGTTCAGTTCGAAATGACCTTGGCTTAGTGAATACATTTTAAGCAGCCCACAATTGCATACAAACCCAAGCAAATAATAAACTATCGAATTTTATGCTAGTTTCAAGCAAATTGCGAGAAGGTCAAGCAACACCTTTGAAAAATAATAATATAATTACAAGTTCGAAATGAAACGACAAAAGCAAAGAGAAACGAAGTACAAACGTTTGTTGGTAGTTGCTCAGAAATTGTTGGGTCAGCCAGCGACATGGCAATTGGAATTGGCTAGTAGCTTGGCTAAAATTGTTTTCTTTTGCTGAAAGTTCAAGCCTGAAATGTTGCCCAGAAACTGCAGAATAGACGAATTCAGCTTGTGAAAAGGGAGCACTGAAGCAAAGAAAAATTGCCAAATGCACGCTTGAGAAAGACTGCAGCGAAGAGTTTCGCTTCGAGTTAACAGACAAACAGTCGAATAGACAAAAAATACGCCATTAAAATTGTAAAAATAACGGCAAATTCTCAAAATCTTTGCTCTCGGCTAATTTATCAAAATATATGTGCCTCGCTGCTACGCAACTGGATCGAGCATAATCATCAATTGACACGAAGCGAAGCAATATTTTTATTTTGTTGTATTTCTCAGCGGCAGTTTTTTCATGCATTCCACTTTACGTTTATTTCGGCACGTAAGCCGTCGCTTTTGAATCTTGTTTCGAAATTTTGTTATTTGTTATTTGCTTTTGTTTGTTGTATTTGTTATTTGTATTTTTCCAACGTCGCGCGATGCCTTTCTTCAAATGCTCGTATCCGGCCGTACAAGCGCGTCTGTAATGAATGCATGTAAACAATAGCCGAGCCGACAACAACAGCAACCACAAGCGCTGTAAATTTAATCATTGCCTTACAGCCTGCCCGACGTCGCCCCCCTTTGTCTATCGCTGCTGCTTTGCTTATCTGAGTTATTGCGCTGAAATTGTAGCCGAAATTTTAATGCATTCCCCCGCGCCTTCCGCTGCTGCTGCCCATCGAAGTTGCGCGGCAATTGCAGCAATTGTTGTTGTACATGCTGCTACGGACGGCTACAACAACATTTCCACGCACAACAACTAAAATCACGCGATCTTCTCAGCGTGGTTGCTGCTTCTTTTTAAATCTGTTTTTTCTACAGTTTTAATTTTTTTTTAAATTATTTGTCTTAAAGTTGAATTTCAACTTTGTTGAAAGACAAAAAACCTGAAATGCTCAGCTCGTGTTTACTTTTTCTGTTCTTTTTTTGGAGTAATTTTTGCCCGTTGCTGCTTGTGGATTTTGTTATTTACGTCAGCATTCAAAGGCAAAGATCGAGCATTGTTATTTCGTATTTAAAAAAAAAAACACAAAAATAACACGGGTCAGGGTTATCAAATCTTCTGTTTCTATAGGCCAGAATCGAACTACGGCATTAGAATTTGCTTTTCGTGAGTAACAAAGAGCGAGTTTTATTTTTAGTTTGTAGACTAATAAAATAAGTTACAAAATAAATTAATATAAATAGCTCATAACTAATTAAGATGAAGCTGTAAAGAGTTGTTTTTCGATTTAAACTATGCCAACAGTAACCTTGTTGCGGAGACGAAGAGGAAATAGAAACTATTGAGCATCTTCACTGTCCAGCACTACAGGAACGTCGCCTACGACTCGTGGGAAAACGGTTCTTTTATAGCTTGGCAGAATTAGTACGTGTGCCTCTAGAGATTATTTCAAGATTCGATAGGATATCAGTTTGGTTCACTCACACCTAAGGGTTTGGGCTTTCTCCATCTACTGGGTTCTATATACAAGGCATCACAATGGGCCTTCGGCCTCTGGGTGGGTTTACTGCCAGCAGCCTTTTTAACCTAACCTAACCTAACCTTGTTTAGCCTGTGTAAAATATTGAATTTCGTCAAATTGAAGTTTATATGTATGCAATATCGTATATTTTGCTGTCGATTAAAAGAGTAACAAATTTCAAGGAAGTTTAATTATGATCGTTAGAGTGTTTTTCTGGCGAGAGTCACAAATGGCAGAATTAAAATTAATATTTTTTGCTATGAGCATCTTGAAAAATAACAAATAAACTGGCAATTAATTGTGACTTTAATGCCATACGAATTCAAAAAGTAATTTGGAAACATTTGCCAAATTTCTGCTAGAAGCAACTTCTTTCATTTCTTAACGAAATTATATACGTTACGCTTTCATATAAACCTCACAGCGATTCCTGCGTATAGGTGAAGCGGTTACGGCTGAAGTGGCGAATGCAAAATTTGTTAGCCCGCATAAGCCAAATAATTTCAACTATTATTATTCAAAACTTTTGTATTATGAGCACATATAAATATCACTTAAAAGTTTATGGAAAAATCTCTTGAATATTACTTCTGCCATAGAAAAGACAACAACAGTATATTTCTGTATGAAACTAAAACGATTTGAGTAGTATACAGCAACAACAATAATTAGAATGGAGTTACCCTTCTCACATGAGCACAGTTATATACATATGTAGCTTAGCTTGCCTTTGAATATTTTAATAAAATTTTGTTGAATACATAACTTTCATTGCTGTTTTTGTTTGAATTTGAATTGAAGATGTTTTTGTTTGATTTATTAATTTTTCCTCAGTGTAGCTAAGTTGGGTAGGTAGGTAGGTAGGTCGGTTAAGTGGTCGTCTGAAGGACATCACTTAGGCCAAAAGGCTCATTGTGTTACCACGTGAGGTTTTCACCCATGCACTTCCCATGTATGGGAGCCACTTTGTGGCTCTGGTTCATTTGTCGATATGTCTTGGTGGCGGTTTTTCCAAGTCTGCTAGACAGCTCAGGAAGTAATGTCCCAGGAGGTGTTCAACAGATTCCTCGCAGTCTTCGTCTCTGCAGCTTCTGATTCCTACGGCAATCCCTATGGAGGGTTTGTTTAGTAGGATCCATTCACTGGATCTGCACTGGCTGATCGTAGGCCAGATTTGTCTTGCTGTGTAACATGTGTGTTCCTGGAGCCATCTCGTTTTGCTCTATTTATGTGGTTGGTTTCTAGCATTAGTTTGCATGTGGAGAGTGGCATCCCAACTTCTTCAGTTATGTTGATTCTTTGTAGTTCTGTGCCTGCTCTTGCAAGCTCGTCTGCTATACAGTTTCCCTCTATGTCTTTGTGCCCAGACACCCAGCAGATATCTCATTCAGAGATGTGCGGAAGTGAAGGGCTGTTTTAGAGCGGGGATGTGCGCTGAGTAGCTGAGTTAGAAACGAACAACATAAACATGTGTAAAGCTCTGTTTAAGACTTCGTAAGTCAGTAAGTATGTATGTAGAGCATTCTGACGGACTCCAACTAATTTCAGTTGTAAGTAACTTTGTGGAACATGATGTTGAAAAAATTATAAGTATGTATTAAAATATTTTTTGATAACTTTCTGCTTATTCATTTCATTTAATTCGGTGACTTTAGCTTTTCTTTTTCTACCAGCACAATCAGCGAAGCAGTTGCTTTCACTCAAAAAATATGTAATCATTTTGATAATGCCTGTATTTAAGCGTTCAATTGCCGCCGCCGTGCACATCATAACACCTTTGCACTTCTTTGCCTTGCTCATTTCTTAGCATTTGCTTAGCCAAGCGTAAAATTGTGATCATTATTCGAACAAAGGGCCGAATTCGAGCAGCAGAGCCCTGCACAATGCGTAGCTCACTTAAGCGCATAATTATGGCATGCAAGTACAGCGCGCTAGCGTGATGAGGAGTGCTCAAGTGGAGGTGGCTTACAATGCAAAGCGGTGGATGACTGAAATGCGTTTGTTTCGTGGCTGTGTTGCTGTCGAAAATCGCGTGCAATTTTCCAGCACTTTGTTGGGGGCCTTCAACTGCAGGCAGAGTCGCGGCAGAGAGAAAAGCATCACGGATGCCTGCGTGAAGAGGAGAAAACTCGTTGGTGCGGTTTGGAAAATTAAATACACTGGCAGCTGTCCACAACCAGAGAACCACGGCCACAAGCTGACAGCGAAGGCCATTGCGGCTGGGCAGAGCCGTGCGAAGGCAACAACTTAGAATTATTGCATTTAAATATTAATGAGTGTGCGAGACGCGCGCAGCTCTTGCAGGGGCCTCCTCACTTAATCTTAATTACAGCCGCGACGCAGCAAAGCGTTCATTAAACATAATCAATGACTTCAATCTGAGAACTGGCTGCTGGCTGCCGCATCAAACCAGTCTCTAGCAGCAGCCAGTTGCCGGCTGCTGGACAGCGAGTGCCAGGAGTAAGGGGAAGAGTTGCTCCGCTTAATTGTCACACATTGCAGCAGAGGCGTTGGCCAGTGCTGCCAAACTGCTAAATGCGCGCAAGTCCGCGTTTAAATGTTTTTTCGAAATTATAGAAGAACAAGCACCGAAGACCGAAGAAGATTTCCACTGTGACAACTTTGTCGAGTAAATTGACAGCTGGCTGGCAACAACAACGCAGCAACAGTCGCCAATGAGAATGACTGATCATTGCTCTGATAAGCGCTGCCACTTCAGGCTTCTCGCTTGCCTATTATCAAAATTGTTGTTGTTTGTATGTGCGTGTATGATTATGGCCAGGTCCAATTAAGACCACAATTACCGGTCGTACAGCGTGTTAGACCGCGCTGACACTGATTGCCGTGTGAGAGTGTGTGTGTGTGCTTGAGCTAACTTAAAAACAGCAGCGTCGCACATGGCCAATTGAGGAAAATTGGAAAATTTTCCTTTGCCACATTTCCCAGCTGCACACACACACACACATACACGGAGGCACACAGCAAAACAGCAGCAGCAAAATTAGCACAATTAAATGCGCCACTTGAGTTTAACCCACATGCGCTTAGCAGCTCAATTTTCAAGTGTTCATAAATTGCCAAAGAAAGGAAAGAAACTTACTCTCAATTTCATATGAAAAAAACATGCGCTGTGTTTGATGTAAAAAAACGTGTAAAAATTAGGAACCAGTTTGTAAATTTTTACAAGTAAAACTTTTGTTAAAGAAAACACTGCGCAGAGCACGTGTAAAAAATTGGCAGCAGTGTGAAAGTAAACAGAAAATTGACTTGAATTGCAATTAGAAAAAATTCACCATATTGAAGAAAGTAGAACCATAACTAAAAGTAATCTAATTAACAATTAACATCAAAAAACATTCAGCTCTTATATTCAAAACTTTCTGTTATTAACAGAAAGCAAATTTTATATAGACATGCATATATTTATGAAAAAATTTAAACTCTCTTTCTTTTGCATTCTTAACAGAAATTAAGTGACCAAATATGAGTGCTCTGGTGTATATAATATGGAAGTTATGAGGGTCTTTGCTTTACCGCCTATATGATGGGCGGACCACGCTCATTTTTTCGTATGACATAGAAGACCGACTTCTTAACTTGAATACCCAGGGTTATTCTTTGCAATGAGTAATTAGAAAAAATATAGCCATTTAACCGAAAAAAATCCGGGGTAGTGGGACTTACGGGCATGTCCTTCAACTGATTTGGCTAATATCGGAACTTAAACTAAGTTACGGTCCATTTTGACTGCGTACCAAATTAGGTTCAAATCGGACAACTTCTTCTTTCTCTCCTGCAAACACAGACAGACAGACAGACGGACAACCGGAAATCAACACAGAAAGAGATTCTGAGCATTTCTATATACTTACACACTTATATCTATACCTAGGACGGCTCTTTTAGTGCGTTACAATTTTCGCACAAAGTTATTATACCCTATTACCATAGGTGTAGGGTATCCTATTACCATAGGTGTAGGGTATCCTATTACCATAGGTGTAGGGTATCCTATTACCATAGGTGTAGGGTATAAAAATAAAGAATAATAAATACCTTTTTTTGAGAAATCGCTCTGATAGCTGCCATAATAGGCCTTTTAGGCCGCAGTTGCCTGGAGATTTATACTTATTCCGTATACAAATGAGATATCGAAAATTGTGCACTCAAGCAATATCTATGAAAAATGCAAAGACGAAATTGAGGGGGGAAAATCAGAGTGTTATGAGCTAATAAGTGAAATATATTTAGAAAATATTAATATTATGTCAGTCGCTGAAAAGAATGCGATTTTGTTGACAAGCATTACTTTTTTATTAATTTAACTACACACATACATACGTACATATAAACGTTAAGGAGCTATGTGTGTACGTGCACATATGCATACATACAGGCACTTAGCTCTTATCACTTCGAACAGTAAACAACAACGCGCGTACGTCAATTCGTGCTCGTAAAATATTGATAAAGTTCGTAACGTGTTTTTTTTTTTGTTGCATTTTTGATTGATTCCATTTGTGGTTTTTTGCGCTTTGCTGCCATGCGATAAGCGCGTTACGGCTAAATATACAACGAATTCTGTGAAAAACCGCCGTGTCGAGACAAATTGTCTCATCAAGCCAGAACTGTTTGTTATCTTCCATGACTGCCAAAGCTTAAGCATTAATTGGCGAACTCGGAGTGTGACTGGGCGATCTAATATTTTTTGACAATTTTAATATAGAGCGGGGTACTTCAGCAACATCAACAAAAAATAATATATTTTGGAAGAAGGAGCTCATTTCATACGTCTAAACCGAAAACGAAGCTGAAGAGAGAGATTATACACAAAATCAATGCTAGTTCAGTATAAGCATTATTTTGTTGAACAGATCAGCTTTACTAAAAGGTCCATATTTATTGAACGTTTGGAGTAAATATGAAAAGCCTTTATTTCCTTTATTAATAAAATTTTTTTAAATAAAATTTCGAATTGGATGCGAGAGGCTGATAGCTCTAGTTCGAGACGCCAAGCTGCGAGAGGCGTGTTTCATCATATTGTTACCAGATGTACATATAGACACCAGAGAGGGAGAGAGAAAGAGAGAGATGGGGAGAGAGAGGGAGAGGGAGAGAGAGAGCATGAGAAAAAAATTAAATTTTTGGCAGTGTAGCAAATTAGTAAAAACAGTCAAATTGAACGGTTTGACTAATTGGTTTTCTATGATTTGTGAAACTTTTGTCTGATTTATGATTCATTTACTCTGTTACGCTTCATTCCTCAGTGTGCGTGTGAGTATTGAGCAGAAGGAATGCGTGTGGAGAAGCTGCTCTGGGTTTCTCTTCAATGTGAGAGCGCTTCAATATTATTGATTTGTACTCGGTTTTGCGTGAATGACTCTATTATCGTTAAAAAGCGACTCGCCTCTAATCACTTATAGCTACTATATAAACTGCTTACATTTAATTAATAGCAGACGAAAAAATGTTTTGAATAAAGCTAATATAAATAAATCTTGTTGCGATCGAACTATTCAAGTACTCACACATTCATATGTACATATATTTCACCCACATCATTTGGTACGACAGATGCCAATTCGGGTCACATGACAACTTTGTAGCATGCATGCATGAGCAGCCGATACATATATATGTAAGTGTACTCTGACATTATTGATCACTTAATTGAAATGCAGCGGCATATTTACGCGCAGATAACAATTCCCAATGGGAAAACACGTTTTCAAGATCAAATTCTGTTCTGTCGAGGAGGGCGCAAACAAGCAACGAACATACCCTCATGCAGGCATACGTTTATGCGTGTGTATGTGTGTAATGTAACGTATTTTTAAAACAAATTCCGAGCAAACACACACACACACACAACACGTGTGGGATATGTGCGGCATATGAGCTCACACGATCCGCTCAAGCCTGCTTTATGGAAGTGCCCCTATTTCAATCCTCCCCTATGTGCACAGTTTCTTTCACGGTTCACACAGAGGCACACACACGCACACATTTGAGCACTGCCATATGTAATAAAATAAAATGTAAATGCCAATGTTAAATGTTAATTTGATAGGGTATTGAAATGAAAATGAATTTCATTTGGCATTTGTGGAATTTAACGTATTTTCACTTGGGGTATATTTTATGTGCGAAGTGCAGCCTGCGGGGCATGGTGCATAAATGCGCCATATGCAGGCAACAAGCCGAGTCGTGCAGCATAAAACAGCAGGAAAAGTGTTTCAAAATATGCCGTGGCGGGGGGCTCTGCCAGCGATAGAACGCTGACGTTGGCGGCAGGAAACAGCTGATAGTAAAATGAAAGATCTTCTTGTCTAGCATTCTTTTTAGCTGATTAAGACAAAATCTTAAAAATTCTCATTCACGCAAACATATATCTGTGTGTGTGTGTGTGTGTCTAATGAGAGTGCAGATAAATATTTGGGTATAATTAAACTTATCACTTAGCATAAATAATAATTTGCTGCTTAACGAGAGACGAACGCGTCGTTTCGATAAGAATTTCCCACTCGACAACCATTCATAAAGTTCAGCTCGGAAAAAAGATAAGTATGTACTACAAACGTACGCAAAATAATCAGCAATTATTAACTTGAGCTTTGAAATTTTAGACTTCGAGTAACAATTTCCGCTAACAAGCGCAAAAATATAATAACATAATTTTTGTTTTGATGGCTTTGACTTTGATTGGCTTATAAATGATATTATATGCACTGAAATGCGATAATAGCAATAAACTTGAAATTGAAGTTTGTTCTATTTAAAAACTTTTTACATATAGCAAACTTGATCCTTTGTTTGTTTTATGAAATGACTTATTAAAAAAACTAGTAAGCCAGTGCAACTAAATACACAATATGAAACAAGAACATCAGTTGACTTAACTCGACAAAATATTAGCCTATACCACTCAAAAATATAAGATCGATTTGACTACGGCTTCAGTTGGCAAGGGCATAAGAAGTTGAGAGATAAGGAAACAAATTTGGGGCCCATGTAAAAACAATAATTGAAAGCTCTTTTAAACACAAAAAATCGATTATTTTTCTCAGTCATGAAAGTCGACAGCCAGTAAAATAAAATAGACGGATGAGGTTCGTTTTAGCGCGAAAATTTCGAGGAAGATGTTTCTTATGTCCGAATTGGTCTATCTCAGACTTCGAACTAGAGAAGGTGCCAATGTAACTGGACACTGAAATTTTGGCCGGATTGAATATGCAGTTTTCTCTACAGTTTGGCAGCGGATGTTTCTAATAATTTGTATATATATGTATTACATACTAATGTTGTTATGGACGCCTCCTAGAAGACATTACAATTTTGGCACAAAGATTATATACCCGATAATCATTGGTGTAGGGCATAAAAAGGCAATGTTTGTAAACGTTAAAAGTGTGAAATTTCATTAGTCAGAAAAATCTTTGAATGACAACAATTTTGATAATAAGTAGTTTTATTGGAAATACGATCGTTCGCATTAGTTTGCTAGAGTTGTTTTCTATGTACATGGCATTCTTTATAACTATTATTTCCTACAGCTTCTCGCATCGTCATGAGGATATTTTCTGCACGGCATATATTACAATATGAATAATTGCAGTGCATCAAAAAATAAACAGAATTGGCAGTTGCTTATGCGTTGCCAGTTGCACCGGGGCCTGGGAGTAATTACGTGACTGCAAGCAAATTAATTTATGGATATACTCGTATATTTTGCGAAACATGCTAAATTTGGTTCTTATAACATGTCGCAACCAAGTGATATTGCGATATTGCACTCGAGGATAAAACACGTTGAGCGATCACGCGAACACTTTCAAAGTAGAGCAATAACAAAGACTCGCTGCAACACAAGCAAAAATTCGTTATTGTAAATATTGCAAATCGTCACAGCATTGTAGACAATATTATTTACTGTAAATGTGCCATTTTGAAAGTTCATAGAAAATTGCCAGCTCGGCATATATAATTTATAATTTACGAAGTAATCGATTATATGATTAAGTGCATACAAATTTCTCCGCAAATATTTTTTTTATAAAGTTTCATAATTTCGGCATATTCGAGTTAGTTTACATACACATATGGCATGTGCATGGGGCGTCGCCAGGAGTACATTTGTCAGACGTGGCGAAATTTTGTATAGTCAATAAAACAAACATAAACAAATGCGTATTTTGGACACAATTTGAGGAGCAGGGGAACAATTTGTTCTTGATAGACACTTTAAATTTGTATTTTGAATTCCGATACAAAAATTGAGTCATTAAACAATTTTTTGATGATTTCTACAAAACATTTATAGACGATTGCCTATATCCCAGACTGATTTCACAAATAGTCAAATTTAATTCAGTTTAGTCAAATTGATTTCACAAACGATCAGATTGAACGTAGATGAGTTAAATTTATTTTGGAAAAATTGCCTGCTTTTTTCAGAAACACCAGTACACTTTTTTGATTCTGAAAGCAATTTGACTAGTTTGATTTTAAAAAGTCCATTTCTGAAATTAAATTCACTGAAATAAAAGTTTTTCTTTACTGAAATCAAACTGACTGTGAAAAAATTTTGACTAATTTGAATACAATTTGATGGTTCCTGAAATGAATTTGTTTAGGAAGTGATATTGTTTATAAGAAAAACTTTTGTCAAAAGCTATTTACTAATTTCATACAAAGGTTTTTGTTAGAAAAACTAGAACTTTCCAAATTATTTTCCCGACACCTACACGCTCTCTCCTGTTGCTGTTGCTTTTACATTTGTTTATGTCAAGTTTATTGACTAAAAATCCAGATGTAACCATCAGAGCGTATTTTCCGAAGCGTTTTTTACGCATAAAGTGCCTCCACAACTTTACCTTTACTTCAGCACATCAAAGAGGTCTTCCTATTGAACTCTGGTTTTTGTCTTTTAAACATGTACATACATATGTATGTATAAATATATGTAAGCATGTAATAAATGCTATGTACCTACATATTTCATGTTTGTATGCTTTGCCTTACTTTGGAGCTATCCTCTACTCTTTTTCGGTTTCGGTTTCGTTCTTCTGCCGGAACTTGTCTTTCCACAAAACAGCAAATGTGGCTCAGAGGTGTAGTCAAAAGGAACCTATAAGAGAGCTGCTGTACGCCAAATAAGAGCACAACTTTACTCGGTTCGACTGTAAAGGAAAGCTGACTTTACTAATAAGGACCAATAATTTTTAAACGATGCCTTCTTTTTTGTATGAATGATCAATATATCGCACATACATATGTATATGAGTGATCGGGTGTTAACCCAACGTCATAAATTACTAACTACGCTCCGACATAAATCCATGCATAATATGTATCTACACGTACGTGTGTATGTGCGCATTCTACATCAGCTGCAATTTTGTACCGACAAAGGACAAAGCGGATATGCGCTGGCGGCCAGCAGTTACTTGATCCAGATTGCCAGAACGATTTTGTTTGCATGCACGATTGTATTGGTGGATTATCTTAGCGCTCCTCCCCAGGGAAAAAGAAGAGCAAATTGCTGTGCAGAGCAGAGCTCATGCTGGCAAATCACTACCGTAAACCCTAGACATAGTATTTTGACCTAAGCTGATCTTGCAATTTTGCAATATCCTCTACACTTCCAGTTCAACTCTTGGTACTGTGCGATGCACTTGACCAACGGCCAACCTGCAACTTGCTTTACGTCTTGTTCGCTCTTTCACTGCTAACCTGAATAGTAAAATAATTGCAATGTTAGTGACAGTGGCATATTCCCGTATATAAAAAAGTGCAATTATTGGGAGAAGTAGAAGTTGCAGGTAAGAGCTTCCCCATTTCTAGTTTGGTCACTTCCTCAGTTGGTAGCAGTTATGCCAGCAATGTCGGTCACGAAGATTGTTTGTATGGCTGGCATTTCCTACATTTTATGCAGACATTTGAATTTCACATGTAATGGCATCCGTGATTGATCCATATACATCACGTGGAAATCACTTAGTTAAGCCAGTGCTTGTAGGCGCTTTATGAACTGCGAGCTACACTGTTAGGATGCGAGTATCCTTTGCCTAATCAGCCTTTATATTATGGCTCTTCTTGGAATCAGGAATTTCTTTGCTTTTCTCTGTCCTTTGCTGTTGTTTCAATTGGTTCAATATTGATTCCTCTCATTTCCTTATGATTTTTGCTATGCTCCCTTTCGAAAGTCGGTAGAAGGATTCAATAACAATAAACGGTCGTAGCAGCTGTGACCTTTGTGTCTCTTATGTCCAATGTGAGGGTACTTCTAGGGCTTTAAGAGTCGCTTGATTGTCCACATTTGCAGATTGTATATATCATACATATAATATGCTTGAGCCAGTAGTTTTCCAGCGACGGCATTCTCTCGCACAATCCTCGATGGCAAACATCTCTGCTTGAAGATGGATAGATATATTTACTCATGCGGATGGGTTTTTGGAAAGTTGATTCATTTACTCCCCTTTTTCCATCCCGTCCAACTACAATAATCTGCATTGAAATAAGTTTGGTTGTATCTTTGAGTCGTACCTTTCAAAAGACACCTACAGAGTTGCGCATTTTCCACAGTTCGCTGGAATTGCGCATGCGCATTAAACGTTCTGGAATTTCCGTAGTAAAGATCGACCTGTGGAACTTTGTCTTGCTGTTCCTTTGTGTTTCGCACTGTGCGTTTTAATTTGGTGAGCGCTCCGTTGGTAATTTAAGGCGTGTCAATATGTTCAAAGGAAACACCCACACTATATAGTATGAAAGATTACAACAACAAAGCTGCCTGCGCCGTAATTTAATACTGGAGAGATCAAACTTGCTGAGTGATTTTTGCGCTAGTTTGATTCCGACACTGGAATTCGCAACTCATTTTGAATGTATCTTTAATTTACGTCTGGCGTTTTACGAACACAACAACAATCGCAACGTGTTTTGTTCCCACTATTGCGCCGTGGCACGAAATGTATATGCTCTCTGCACATGCGCAAAAGCTAATATCTGGTTCTTTTTCGCGCTTCGGTTGAAATCTCGAACAGCAGCAGAAAAAGGGAGCACACGTACACTCAAAAAAAAGAAGAGAAATATATACATACATGCATATGTATGTATGTACATACATACATACATGCAAACAAACACTCTTGTATAGCAACGGCAACGTTCCGTCCCTGCGTCCCTTGGTCTGTGCTCTGAAAATACGTTACGAAATGATCGCACAGATAAAAGGGTCCTAACCGGCCTTTGCCAGGCGGCACAGGGTAAAATGAGAAGTCGCAGTGCTCAACGGCAGATGTTTTCATGCTCGCTTGACTGGCGGCCTGTCTGCCTGCCTGCCTGAAAGCCAGCCAGGCTGTGTTTCATTTAACTACGTCGCATACGGTAGGTATAAATGCATATAATTGGGTCGAAATTATTTACACTGGAAAAGATTTGTGGAATCCCGCGGAGAATCCTTCAAACTTGTATATGCCTTGTACATGTGTCAGGCCCGATTTCTAAAAATGTCACAATCGTACTTCTGAATAATGTCAGGTGCTTCAGAGTGTTTTTAATTATTGAATATCGTTTTAATGAAAGAAATGGTTAATGGTTTACAATACAAATTCAGGTTAATAGAAAGTTATTATATCAAATACAAAATGCGCGTGCACTCGCGTTCGCTTCGAAGTCGTCACTGGCGTCCTTCTAGGTTTTCGATGATGTTCTCGAACTTCTCAAATATCGTCAGCAGGGTTGCATTGTTGCGTATTACTCGTTACACATGTTTGTTCTTCGGCGTTATAGAACTTTCGATTAGTGGATGATACTTCACTTTGGCTTTTTTCTGCTTTAAAATTTGGCAAATTAACATGAAGAAATTGACGTCGCAAAAAAGTAGGTATACATATAATTTATAGAAATTTTCTTTCAAATTCAGAACTCAATTCGACAATTTAACAGAGCGCTTCTTCCTTTTTTTGTTACCTTAATCATTCATCTGACCAACTTATACTTCAAGTCATTAAAAAATTTCTAAAAAATTTACACAACTCAACAGAAGAACAAGAACATTGGTTTTATATATGATAGTGCTGATGAAGATCCAAATTGGCCAATTCGTCATTATACTAAACATACAGAACTTCGTTCATCCATACACATAAAAAATTCAACTGGTTCAAGAACTTAAGCCGCAAAATCAACGACCTACTCATTTGTTCGGTGAATGGACACAAAATCAATTGGAAATAGATGCACTTTTTAAAGAATATTCATTCAGTAATGAAGCTCATTTAAGTTAAATACATTACATACTTATGTCAACTAGTAAAGTTGACATACAGGGTGCTAGCGAAATCCGCAACAGACTCACTGGGCTTTTGGAGAAGTTTTAGAATAGTTTTCTGAGTAGGGATCGAGTCTTAAAGTCAACAACGCCTGTGGCAGTTCTCTTATATACAGATCCTCATGGTTACGTAGCTTTAAGATATGAAGTTTTATACTTCGAGAATCTGCTGGCGTAGATACATAGGTATAACCTAGGTAAAAGACTTCACTTTATACTGAGAACTCCAACTTAGATAAGGTTATTCCATGGATCAGTGAATTGGCCGCCAAGATCGTAGGATCTTGCGTATTGTTGCGATATGTAGTCACTGGCAGACCCGGCCTAAGTGTGTCTTTATAGCAGACCAGCCCTGGACAGGTCTAAACAGGTAAAACATTACCTAACCTAAACCATTTTCATTAGGCACAATTTTATGCACTAATAATATTTGCATATGGAAATTTTTCAGTTAATTTAACTGAACGAAATTTAGTCTGCCAAAATAATTTAAAATTTCGGTAAACTTCCGCAAGTCGATTTTCGAACTTTGCACACGAACTCGAACTCGTGTAAAAAACAGCCACAATTTTTGGTATAAGAATAAGACTCTGGCATTTCTCAAATTTCAATTTTAAAGCTTGGAAAATAATTTCCCAACGGGCAAAAAACGCACCTCCCGTCTTTTAATCGATTTTTTACGATTGCACTTTGAACTCAATTGCAATAACTCAGAAAGTGTTTGATTACTTGCCAAACAGGATGTGCATTGGCTGTCAGACCAGATTACCTGTTCCTGCACAAGTGCAGTCGATAAAAGAGAAACCCAAGACAACAAAAACCTGCTCGCTTGTTCTTCGCCTCTGTGCCTGTTTGGCAGCGTAGAGCAAAGCAGTTCCAAGAATTCTTCGCAATGAAACAAAATCTTAAATGGATTTTCCACGACAATAAGAAATTTTCCTTGCAATAGAGTATGGCTGCCTGGCAGCTCAGACATGAGAGGGAGAACTGCTCTAATGGATTTCTATGGCCAGCAGTTTTTACTACGATACATAATATTTTTACAAGCACAATTCAAGGATGCTCAAAAAAATTGTCGAGCCTGGCTCGCCTTGCTGTATTATGTATGGCTCGGCTGGCAGAGCGAGGTACATAAATGCTTCAGACAATGCATTGTGCCTGAGTGCCTTCCTGTCCAAGTGTCTTATAAATAACAAGCGCCTGTGCATGCATGGCTGCATAAATGTGAACCCTCCTGTAGCGTGGCAGGATCTTTTTATGAATATTACTATGTATGTAAGTATGTATGTGTTTATATGTTGTATAGATAGTTCGCTCGAACGAACCATGGCCAGGAAATTGTAACAAGTTTTTGTTGCATATGAGTTATAATGCCTTATAACAGTCTCCAATTTTGTTCCATATCAATGATTTGTGCTATAACTATACGCATATATATATATTTTTCATTGCAAATGAGTCGACTGCAATAAATACTAACTTGGATGGCATTGGAATTTATTGTTATAATAGAAAGCATACTTTGTTGCAAATGAGTTCGTTAATTAATGTAAATACCCATTTAAAATATCTGATGCGCTTATTATTGCATTAAATTATTCGATAGAGCTTTAGGCTGTATTCCTAGACCTGAAATTTGCAAGAGCAGCTGAAATTATATTTTATTTTGACAGTAAATCAAAACATATAAGTAAATTTGTATATCTTTGTAAAAGTTTGCCAAAATTCCAATGTATAATAATATACACAAATATTTGATTAGATTGTTGAATTTTAATTGATCTGCCGTTAAGTATAATATAGCATTAAGGCTGTGAATTGAAAACCTAGAGCATCATTTAATTAATAAAGGTAGCATACATATATTTATTAAAAGAATACATTTGATTTACAATGCATAGCTCTTGTGAAAAATTGTAGAATTTCATACTTTAAAATTTAAATTACGAATAATTTTGTAAGTCACTGTATGTGTTATTCATTAAAAAAAATTTATATTATATTAAAGCTCTTTTAAAGTGGCGCTATTTGTCGGCTTATCTATGGGAAATTGTGCAACTACCAATGAACTGAAACAAAATCTAGTTGGTTCGCAGGTCTTTCGATGAACTACTACTGTAAATCCCTTTCAAACGCAGCGTAGGCGAGATCTCAAATGGAAAGTTTCAGCTCAGCAGCGGCACATTTTCGTATCGGAAAGTCACCGTAGAAAGGAAGAAAGCAACACCCACACTTCTTGCTATCGCAACGGCGCTGACGAGCGACTCGAATGCAACTTCCTGCTTGACAGGCTCAACGGCAATGTTGGGCAATAAGCTGCAGGGGGAGGGGGGGAAAATCTAAATCAAGTTGTGTGCAGTGGCACTCACTCACATGCATGCCTTTGAAAGTGGCCAAAGACCGGTCGCCTTTGGAGTGGGTGGCAGCGCTGCAGCTGCAGATGAGTTTGAACGAAACTAGAACTAGAAAATTGTAAAAAATGCGACGCGTAGCAAGAAAAGATTTTCGATTTACTTTTGTGCATGACATTTCATTTCTGACTAATTGAGTAAATGCATTTGGGCAAACGAAAACAACAGAAGTTTAAAAATGAAACATGCACACATATTTTTTAAACTATTCAAATATTCGAATACTCGAATACTTACTTAACGATTCGATGGAGATAGTACTTTTAGTGATTTTTGTTGTTGTTGTTTTTGTGTTGAGCGCCGCAAGCAAGCGCCAAACGAAACTTGTTCCATTTTACGAGTATGCATTTGCAAATAAAACCAGTCAACCTGCCAGCTGCCAAATTTGGTATAAAATTAACAACACGCTTCGTTTATTGATGAAACGCCTCTTAATTTAATGACTTCTTGCATGTTTATATACAATATATAATGAATATGTGCATATATTTTAGATATCAATGCAACTACGCTACCACTTCGACCAGGCGTGACTTGACATACTTCTGCCAGGCCTGCTCGCCCTGCAGCAGCTCCTGCCGCACCTGCTTTTGCAACTGCAGCACGTCGTATTTGTCCAGCACCAACTTCATGAGCAGAAACTCCAAAGATCTGTTGCCGCTCTGCTCCGCGCTGGGTGCCTGCTGCAGCGCTTCGACGAGCTCCACGAATTGACGCAAATTCTCGAACTTCCGCTGGCCCGCGGCTGTTTCCACGTCGTTGAGGTAACGCGTAGTGAGCTTCACTTTGGCGGCTATGTAATCGCTGCGCTCCACCAGCGGCAATATTTCCCTATTGACATTCGCAATGGCCTGCTGCGTGGATTGCAAGTTGTCCACGGCCAGTTGGTTCAGCGACTTCTGTCTGCTCCATGCCTCCGCGATGCCGGGCTCCACAGATGCTTCCATGGTCGCTTCAGTTTCCGCACTTTTGTTATTTTCCACTGGCAATGAGCTGATTTTGCTTATGAAAGCCGACGGCTCGGTCGAGTTGTTGCTCTCATCGGCGTCGCTCGAACCGATGTGAAGCGCAAAACGGAAGTAGACATTGGCCTCGGTGACCTGTGGAAGGCGCTTTAGTATAATAGGCTGACTGGAGCGGGAATACTTACCTGCGCGTAACAACATGTTGCTAGCAGCGCGAGCAGCAATTTCTGCACCGTCGTCATCCTGCGAAAACACACTCCGAATCAGCACTAAAAACTGTTTCTATTCAGAAGCAATTCAAAGCCAGCTCACACGATTCCCTATCAGCATGAGAGATAATGAGCTTCGTCGTCGTTTCATTTAAATTCAGAATACAAATTCTCTCCATGCCCACTAATTAAATCATTTCCATTTGAGATCAAAAGTTTTCTGAACTTAATCTTGAAAAACAATCTTTTTCTAATAAAAGCATTGTTTGAGTATTACGCTAATAGCTACATACATATGTATGTATATAGTATGTATGTATGTATATATATAAAAATAGTTGAAATAATAACTTTCAAATTCAATATTCCAACAATAATACGCGCAGAATTTTGTTGTACTAGGTTCATGCTAAATATTTAATGTACATTTAGCTATAGCTAAATGCTCTAAATGTGCATTAATAATGCGCTGCATGAACGTAGCATAAGTTCGAGCTTTTTCGCATTAATTTCAGAGAGTATAATTCTATAGTCATGTCCCAAAGAGTCAGAGCAGCTTATTCTCATTGCAAGTAAAACTGTCGTAGAGTTGCCAATTCTTCGCAAAAGATATGATTTCCAAATATATTATATTTTTGTATATGGCATGAGTTTTTTTTTTATGAGTCTGCCGGGAATCGATAATTTCCAGGGCATTCTTTGAAATCCAAATCCTCTCCTCGATCCGCCACTGCATCAGAAATGAAATTTAAGCAACTTTTTTTACTAGTCATATTTTCTCATATCAGAAGTAAAAAAATCGTTGGTTTTCTTAAAATCATATACGCAAAAATAAAGTGAAATTAATTTTTTCCTGGTTAAAAAGAAATTTATTTGGTAAGAAAAGTATAAAATTTTAGTTTAATTGGCAATTTAAGAAATTTAAGACATACTCGTATATTCTACGAATATGTAATACCCTTTAGAATACATATTTTTACATATATACATAATAGGCATTTACATAAGGATATTAAATACCGACATACATACATATACATATGGTCATATGTATGCCGCTGTCTGAAGGTGTTTGTCAGTCTTGTAAATACACAAATGCAGGGATTTTGGCTGGCAAAAAGAGTAAATTTTGTAATTCAATCGTTCCATGTAAGTGTGTGTGTATACATATGTATGTACATACATACATATATACAAATGCATATACATTTTTTTAACATGAACATGCACATACCTACTACGAGTAGGTACACCACCTTTTCCATGCATGCATACATACATACATACATACATATGTATGTATATATGAATACATTGCATCATGTATGTACATATGTGCATTCATACATAGGTACACATGTTGCTGGTAGACAGCTTTTGAAATGCGGCAGCTAAACAAAAAGTCGCAGCAGCCAAAGGCAAAAAAGTTAACTTGCACATGCGCGTAGCATGAAATTCGCAAAAATCGATATTAAAGTAATGTTGTTGTTGTTGTTGCTGCGGCTACTGCTGAACTGGGCAAGTGCACCAGTTTGTATGCATGTATGCCGTTACTGTTGTTATTGTTGCTGTCGGAAGCCACAAAATGCTGCCTGCAGGCAGACTATGCTGCACTTTTGCCCAAGCAAATGCAATGCCAACTTTTATCGTTTCTGGCTTCTTCTGACAGTTTCAAAGCAAAACAACAACAACAAAAGGTATGATATCAAGTTGTTGTAATTTTGGTTTTTATAACTTATACATATTTAAAATTAAAAAATCGTAAAAGTAGAAATTTAATCAGATATACATATGTATGTATGTTCACAAGAGTATGTGTGTGTGTGCGTATGCATGGGGTTGCATGCGGTTGTGGCAGTTGAATGAACCCCAAATGACCAATTCACACAGGAAAACATGTTGCACGGTGACGGCGGCTATTGCCAGCCAAATTGATAGTACCTACATATTGCTGTTGTCCAAAAGCACTACAACAACAGCAGCGACTATTAAAGTTTGTTTTTTCAATCAATGAAGCGGCAAATGAAAAATGCAATCCGAAGCGTAACTGCAACGGAAAAACAAAAACAACAAGCACCTATATTATATATATGTATGTACATGTGCATACATATATAAACTGCTGTTACAAGTATGCATGGCAGCAAAGTGCGTGAAGTGCTGTAAAATTTTGTACTTTCTCGAATCGGAAAGTTTTTGTCCTTTTCGCTCTCACAAAAAGGAATTTTCAAAGACAATTTTCTGTTCATAGAATGTTCGTGGTTAATTGTCTACTTACACAGATTGAGCTTGCCTTTCCAACCTTCAAAATTTGATTGAAAATCGCCCGATTGCTTTTAATAAGGCACACGCTGTAGAAAATGCCGCCATGTGCAATAAACAGTTATAGTAAACCCCCGCTAACTGAACTTGAAGAATTGCACGATTATTTGTTCAATTTTCGAGATTACCGATGAACCGATACACACTATATTGAATATTTTGCGAAAATACTTAAATCCGGCTTAATTGAACTATGTATTTGCTGTTGGTTTAATTAAGCGGGGTTACAGTACGAAAATGTTTAAACTAATTTAGGCAAAGTAAAAACTACAAAGTTGCATATGATCAAGTCCAAGTCCTAGTAGAAATTTAGCTATGGCGCACCTAGTTTTATTCATTTACAGCAAATTCACAAAATAGCCCCCCAAAATCGCTGGGAACGCCTCTGTCTACATGCTTACCATCTACTTACTATCAACTGCCATCATAACAACAAAACACAAGAAAATAGCTTTCTATTTTACACTTTTAATCAATTCAATTCATATTATATAAAAAGTTAAACAAAAATTAAATTAATTTTACATTCACGAAATGCAATTCAACAAAACCTCTGTCTCCATCATGTATTTTTGCATGTTTGAGTAATTCATCCATAGTGAGTTTGATATATTTTCGATAAACCTGCATACGAAGAAGAAACATCAAATTATAAGTAAAATTAAAAAGAAAAAATCTACTAGCAAAAAAAACTACCATTATTAAACTTTTAGGTTATGTATTTTTATTAATGTCAACTTACGTTCATTATTCGATGTGCTTGTGTTGATGTTCCACCCTTCCTCAGTCTGGATCCGTGACAGTATCAATTTTGATTAATCTGTTGCGCCTGTTGCTTAATAATATTCGCCACGACGATTGAATAATTATAAAATTCTCGTGCTACCTGCTCAGCCAAACACCAAAACCACGTTGCTTGCTCGTTGCCGACCGACTGAAATGGCCGCCGCACGCTTGCTCGTTATTTCGCAACGAGTTGATTTGCAGCCGTTTGCGAATCAGTGGTGCCACAACGTAATTTTTTAAACCGCATTATGGGCAATGTAAATTGGGCGATAAATCAAGAAATAAATCGTGGCAAATTATGAAGAAGGGCAAAATAATTAACTTAAGCCAAAAGCGAAAACATATAAGATAAAATTCGGAATAAAATCATCTGAATATTTAGACATTGTAGCTTGGAAAAAATATTTTATATTGCGAAATCTAGATTATATTTTTGTCTGTTTCTAAAAATTAAATTGAGCAGTTTGATTTCTGATTTAGGAAAATATGTTTACAATGAAAGAAATTTCGACCGAGTTCCGAAATTTTACAAATGATATGTTAACAAATAATAAATATACATATATTTTATTTTCAGGTGGCAGCGTTATTTTCGATATTATGTAAGTCTTTGCATCTCTTTCTGGCTTGTGTTGCTGGCAGGCAGACAGAAGCGCGCATTTGCTGTCGTTGCTGTTTTGTTTATACGTTGCCAACTGTTTCACTTTACCTTACTTACTTTTACTACCAATATTTCGTCACTTTGTCAATATTATTTCATTCAATATCTATATATCTATTTTATTTATAGCTATAATCTAATTATCGAAATAAAAATTTTAGTAAAACTTTAAATGCATCGTTATAATTTTTGGGCTGGAATTTTACAATATGTAGTTAATTTCTGTTGAAGTAGAATTAGCTCATTTTGAAACATGAATGTAAATTTGAGAAGTATATTCGTACTACTGCATTTTCTTCTCAAATATAAGTACATTCATATCCATTACTTATTTTTTTAATTACTTTCAAGCAGAAACCTTTTTTCAGATTCTCTGCGTAGGTATGATAAAAGATGTAAAACCATTTTGACAACTTGGAATACTCTCACTATCGAGTACACTTTGGTGAAAGCAATTTCATGAAAAAAGGACACATGTTTTTTTATGTATTTTCCTTAAGAATTAAATATGCACAATTGTATAGAAACAGAATTTTTTATTACAATTGTTGTTATTATTATTATTAAGCTATTATTGTCGGCACGTGCCGTAAATGCACGTAACTATTGTCCGAAGGAGTGCTGGCTATGAAGCTTATTATGTACATACATACATATGTATGTGAGAATAATTGCTGTGACGAGCTTTGAAAGTCGGCCTCTTTAGATAAACGAAATAAACTTTTTTCCTTATGTGTATTTTGGGGATAGTTCAAGTTTCAAAAATATACAATTATGCTTTTACAAAATTCAAATTTAATGAAGCTTGGGTAAACGAATTCAATAAAAGATATGCTTTGGTGTGTCCTTACTATTGATTGGCTCATACTTAAATTAACCTTTGTAATTGTATTTGCAAGAGTAATTTACAAAATAAATGTATGTACATTCTGTCGCTACGTCAAGCATAGAATATGCACATCCTTGGGTGCAGTCTACAGTTACCTTGGGACGGAGCAGGGCGCCCTTCAACTCGCCCAGGACTTGTGACGTGTCGCAGTTTGTCGCTTTCAATGTCACTCGGCGTAGTCAATGTCAATTCGCAGACGCGCAAAAGTATAGACAGCAACGCTTTTGAATGGCGGCGGCAGCAGCAACTACTACAAACCAGCTATACGCTGTGGAAGTCCTTTGTTTCCATTCACCCCTTTTGTAATGCAGTTTAATGCAATGGTCGGATATGAAAAACACATACACACAACTAATAATAATACACTTGTGTGCATGCATGCGTGTGTTTGTCAATGTGGCAGCTTTCAAGGTCATGTCCTTGGAAATCGTTCGCACTAATACACCTACACATAAAGCACGCAATAAAATAAATTTTGTACTCTTTGAGCAGAAAGTAGCAGCAAGGAAAAAAATCAACGATAAAATTAAAATAGAGAGAACAGCTCACGCAAATAGGGGAGTGGCAGCCAACACGCGCGCTGGCAATTCGGTGCCCTTCCGCCTCAACGCAACCCAACTGGCTGGGATTCCTGTCGTTGTTGTTGTTGTTGTTGGCGGATACGGCGAACATAGCGACGTGGCTGTGTGAGCATGACTGTTGCTGTACTTCATTGTCGGAGCGCAATAGTCGAGAGCGCAGTAAAAGTATCCTACCTCACACGCCCACAACAGGATACATTTGGACGTTTCGCGTTGGTGTCCTCCATACCTTAGCACACTTCGTTATTTGGATAGCTACTGCCAATTTGAAATGTACAGTTTCTCAGATGAAAGCAGCCAACTATTTTTAGGTAACGAGCTCAGATCGGCTGGGAAGTAAAATAAAAGAAACTCGGAAGCTCAAAATTTTATTAAAATAAAAGCGGGTTCGTTGACCGTTCTCATGTTATCAATGGTGAAATAGATCAGAGCGTGGTTCATTTTTGAGCATCGACTTAAAACAATTTTTTTTTCAACTTCTTTTTTTAGGCAGCCAGATTAACCTAAGCTTAAACAAGCTTTCGGACCGATTCGCAGATTCTAGTCAATGAACGGCAGTATTCGAATTGTAATATAAAATTCGAAAAAAATTGTTCAATAAGTACGGATTCGATTTTAGATTTTGTTTACTTGATATCGATAAACCGATTTTTGAAATATTTCCATATAAATTAAGAAATTCGTAGTAAAATAGGATTTTGAATGTTTTATATAGTTGAATGTATTGATTTCTTGTACAAAGCTGAGTCCTTCACATATCACCGTTACAATCTTCTGCAGACAACACCACTACATTGACAAACATACACACATACATGAACTAACTCTAAGCTGGGTATTGAAAATAGCCGTCGCCTTGTACCGCCATAAAAATGCTTCCGCCCTCTCAGACTTCATTCATTTGACAATGCTTGGAGCTGGGAAGTGCAACAAATATTACTTCATTTGCCACGCAAGAACCAGGAATATCCCTTTTTGTGTACACCAAAGTCCGGCGGTGGCTGACAACCTGGCAACGGACCTGCGCAGTAGCTACTCATCCACCCACCTCTGCTTCAGCCGCGCCGCACTCTCAAACCGCTAGCCAAGGCTGTTGCGAGACACGTAGTCATGCAGTTTGCGGCACACAAACACACGCACACGCTCAGAGGCGCGGCGAAATAATCAAAACAACTCACACCGAAAACAGATTCCATTTCCCAGGGCTCAGCTATTTTGTATAGAACTAGTATGTACCTCAGTTGATTTTGAGCTTGTGAAAAGTCGGGGTGGTGCGTCGGTGGACGCCACGCTGATGCGACAGTATGGGGTTGGCAGCAATGCCCTGTGGTGCGCGGTTACTCTGTCTTTGAGTGGTATGAGCCGAATTGCGTCGCAGAAATGGAAGCATTCATTAGCGAGCCCCAATGGAAGCACGTTTTTGCTACTTTATTTACTAGACAAGTTTGTCTCAGCAACTCGTGGCGGCGACAGAGGTGGTGGGCAGAATAGTCGATTAAAACCAAGTTGCTTTAATAGTCTGTAATTTTTTTGCAATTAGTACGGTTTAATGTCATTTAAAAATTAAATTGAAAGAGAAAATGTGTATCTTTTCAATTTAAAACACTTCAAGAAAACATGGACAAAGACCGTTGCCGTACTTTCGTACATCTGTCGAATTTTTAAAAAGCCAAATGCCAAATGATTTGCCATCAGATATTTTACTGACTAGATCCTGTAACGTTGGACAGAGAGAACTAAACTAAACTATACATATCCGAGTTAAATGAATTCGATATTCGTTGCGTTATTTTTTTTTTGAATCGCATATGCCATGTTAATATGTTGGGTCTTCGTATGTCCAGCAGACATCCTAAAACAGAACCACTTTTCCATACCGCCGGTAACCTATGCGGCGTCGATTTAGCGTTGTACCAGATCAATTTACGACATCCATCAAAGCCAATAGAGTATTTATCATCGCCAATACCGTAACCGTCATCGCTAAGAAAGTTAGACTCCTTCGTCGCCCATCCAATTTGCATAACACCCGGAGTTACCAATAGTACTTCATAATACCAACAGCCTTCGGTAGTCTATTATATGTTTCAAAATAAAGGTAAAATTTTAAATTAAATAAATTCAGAGAATATGCTTGGAATGTGCACCGCACACTTTCAAATGTGCAGGCGTCGCATCGCGCCTCTAAACCCTCTAAACCGTCTGGAGATATTTTCAAGTATTCACCAACGTCTCGTGTGTCCATCATATCTTTGCAACCTTGATGGTTCCTTACCTCCAAGCTCTTATGCTGTGTCCACCGGCACAAAAAACACAGTAAATTACAAAATTGTTGAATTATTTAAAAATTACTATATTTCTTTATAAACATTTTTATAAACATGAGAAAAATTGAACTATAAAAAAGTTTCCATTCAATTTGAGCGGAAATTCTTCAGGAGTTTGAGAACTTCAATTTGAAAATCCAGTTTCTTGTCCTCGCTCATTTTGCGTATTACCGGCTTGATGGAATCGAAGAAGGCCTGATCGGCATCTGGAACCGCTTCTGCAGCGCCCGAGAAAACTGGCGGTGAAAAAACTTCTGGCTTCGTTTCATTCCGCGCCAGCGCATTGAAATTCGTATTTGAGTTGGTGCTAGCTGATTTCTGACCGGGTCCGGGCGTCGACGGCTCCTCGATGACACTATCAATTTTCTTTGAAACGCTATGGTCTTCATCATCCAAATGCTCCTCTTTCTCCGAGCATACTTGCTCCAAGTCCAAGCTGAAATTCGAATTGTTTGAGCTGCGGTGCTGTTTCGCTTGAGATCGCGTTGTCGCGGGCAGCTTGTGTTTTCGGGCGGTTTTTTCGCGCAAACTTGCCCGTTTCGGGGCTGATTTCGCAGCTCTTCCCTTCGGAATTTCCTCCACTCCAGCGCTATCTGCGCACGCGTCTTTGTGACCTTTGCGCAAGAAATGCAGTTCATTCTCGTAGATGTATGAGTGTGTGCCCTCGTTCGATTGGCTCAGTCGGAAAGATCGCAGATAGCTGTCGCGTGTATTTTTCCAACGTTTCGTAAGCGTTTGAACTGAAAGCACGAAATTTTAAATGTGGCAACTCTACATTTTAGCGAGTGCGCGCAGAAATTACCGATGTTTTGTTTCTCCGCGTGTTTGATGCCATCAAAGCTTGTGAACAACTTGCCCGCGACATTGTGCCACGCCTCCTCGCGTTGCTCGCGATTGTGGAAGCCCTCATGGTGATGATCCCATATCACGGGCTGACTGTGCACATACTCGATGAAGTCGTACATGGAATAGCGCACGGTGTCCGCGCCGGCAGCTCTGATTATTTTGTGATTGCCCATGGCGTTTTTCGATGACGTCCGGCCTTCTTGAGTAGCGAAGAAAACGCGCGCGCATATAACCGCCTTCTGTCGTTCGCGAACAGCGACTGACGCAGCGAAGCGACAAAAAACTGAACGAACGCTTGCTCGTTGGTGCCGCTACGAGCGAGACAAACGCTACGCTACAGTCGCGTCGCGCCTCAACAAACGAGCGAATAGAATACACAAACAGCGTGGAATTCGTTGTTGATGCCGCTTTCTAAACAGCGCGCAGGTAGAAACAGCGTGCAAGTCGCATGGAAAAACAGCCGATGTGAGAACGATTTTTAAGCCTACCCTACACACAAACAAACTTACTACTTACTTTAAGGGCGTTTTTTGGCCCAATATGCCGTTATGATGTTAAAAGAAACGAAAAAAAAAACGCTTGCAAAATTGTCGAGTTTTTTAAACAAGTTTTATTGACAGCAATTTTAAATTCCTACTTTGTGGAAACATATGCGCAGTGAATTTTTTTTCAAAGAAAAGTTACAAGTAACATTTACCAGAGTATAAATGCGAATGGCGGTCGAAGAGGGGTGTAGGGTGCATGTGAGATAATACATTTGAAGATTTTATTTTTTATTAGCATAAGATTAAGAAACGATTAGAAAAGCAAACACAAAATTGTTCGTAATTACGTGCATTAATGTTAAATAAGCTTTGCTGTTGTGTGTATCCGCTCTTACATGGGTCTACCCATGCCACGGCCCATACCGCCCGCCATAGGTGCATCGCCGGCCTTGGGGCTCTTTACGGTCTCGTCGACGGAGAGTATCATGCAGGCGGCTTCAGAGGCTGCCGTCAGCGCGTTGATTTTTATAATCGATGGCTCCCAGACGCACTCCACAAAGTTGTCCGCAATGTGCTCTTTGGTGATATCGACGCCAAACCATTGACCACCTGAAAAGCGAAAACAAAGTGAATTTCATTATATGTAGGTATGCATACGAATTTGTTTGGGATGGCATTTATATATGTGTTGTATGTATGTATATGTATATTCCATATACTTATTTTAGAAATGAAGGTAAGAGAAAACAATACACAATGGCTAAAACAAATTTGGCTCCATTAAAGGATATCAAGCTCAAATCAAATGAATTTCGACTGCTATAAAATACAAGAGATGCCGGAATATATACCCGCAACAGCAGCGCTGCCGTTATGCCAACACTGACAACAACAATACAATAAAGAACCTTGCGAAACCTTCCACCCCATTCCGCACAAAGGCCAAAGGCAAAGGAGAGAGACAATAACTTAACGAAACTGTGTAAAAGGAACGACAGCACAACAAGTCAAATCGAATGAAGAGAGATGGCTATATACGAGTTGCCGACCCATCAGATAGAGACAACAGCAGTTTGCACAGGGTGAGTGGAAAGTGACAGAGAAAACAAGCGCCACAGTAGAAAGGGACAAATGGCATGGAAATGAACGAAAGCAAATGATTTCAGGCAAACAAATGGCTTGCTCTCTTTTCAAAGATTGACGTCAGCACAGTTTGTCTTTGTCGCGGCGTGCATTTGGAACGCCAAAAAGTGCGGAAAATGTCGACGAGACGCGGCAGAAAACGCGCGGCCCAAGATGCAAACTGCAATAAGGCGAGTGCGGAGAAGGCGGCCGAGAAACAAAACGCGTGGGAAGCAATTACAATAAAAGTGGAAGAATCGGATGAAGACAACAGGGTGGACGTTAAGCCAGACGTCGATGAATTGCAGCAGCAGATGTCGCTAACGCAGCATGTGCTTGGACAACAGCAGCAGCAACAACCACCACCGCCATTAACGACAGCGCTGCCGGTAATGACTACGCTGCCTGTGGCAGCGGCTGCGCCAATGTCAGCGTCAGTGAAGCGTCTTTTGACTATTGACGATTTGGCGTGTGTCGCTGCTGCTGCCGGTGGCGGCATTCTGTGCAGTGGAATTGATGCTGTCGCTGTGAGTGGGGGTAGAAAGGCGAAGTCAATTTCAGGCGTAATTGCAAATGCAGCTGCAGTGATACCAACTCCGACGACGACGCCGCCGTCAGCGATAACGAAAGTTCTGGACGATACATTTGAGAAGGATGAGTTTGATATGCAGGAGAGCGACACCGATGAGGAGTGCTACTCAGACATTGATTTCGATGAGGATGACGAAATGATCGAGGGTAAGTAGTATGCAATGATTGGGGTGGTTTGTGGACTTTCCATTTTGATGCTGGATTGCTTTAACGTTAGACGATGACGATGTTGATTTGTATGATCCCACGTGGACTGACAGCCTCACCGCGCCCAGAAAGATATTCCAATTCAATATGAACTCGCTCAGGGATGTAGGGTTGTCGGGACGACCCAAGTCTATATCGCCAGTATTCTACTTTGAAAGATTGCTGGGCGCCAAGGAGCAGTTCTTCAGCCAGCTGGCGCAGGGTTGCAACGAACGGGCTCAACAGACGTACAACGACAACAAAGTGGGGCAGACGTACATGAAAGAAATCAGCGGTGAGGAGGCTCAAATCTTCTTCGGCCTCTGTCTGCAAATGAGCACCTTCAAATTGCCCACGCTCGCCGAGTACTGGAATGAGCAGGCGCATTACGGTTTCAAGGGATTCGGCGCCAAGATGAGTTTAAGTCGATTTCAGATGCTTCTGCGCGTGCTTAACTTCGAGTGCCTCGTAGAGGAGCCGGCTAAAAAGGAGCCAGAGCCCTTCGGAGTGATACGACCTCTCTTCGACTTTTTCAATCAGCGCATGGCAAAGATTTACAAGTGCGGTCAGCGCTTGGTGCTCAACGAACCCATCGTATTCTGGAAGGGAAAATTAAATTGGCTCAAAGATTTGAAGGAGAAGTTTCGTTGTAATGCCGTAACGTTGCACTTTCTCACGGAGAATACCGGCCTGCTGCTGAAGATTGTGCCCGACGTGGAGCGTAAAGACCGAAAACTGCATGTTAGAAACTCAAAGTTGTTGGTCGTCCAGCGTGTCGGGTTGGCTCAAGAAGTGATGAAGGAGAAGCTGGGACTTGGTACGAATACAGCTGAAAGTCTACGAGGTATATTTCGTATTCATGGTACATAGTTTCCATTTGCAGGTCACACCGTTTTCGTGTCAAAGCATTACAGCAGTTACGGCCTCGGACTGGAGTTGGTCAGGCAAAACACCTACTGTACTGGGCTGTTGGACAACAAGCGGTACGGCAATTCCAAGCAACTCGTGCTGAAGAAGCTGCAGAATAACGAATTTGCTACTAAATATGCCACGCCCATCATGATGGTCAAATGGTGTCGTCGTGAAAAGTGCGTGTACTTCTACAGCTCAGATTGTCTGGCCATATACGCCAAGGAGACCTCGCGACACAGCAACGACCCCCGACCGAAGCTGATCAAGGAGCTGGACTGGCAGCTAAAGGCACCCGCCAACATTAGAGACTATATGCAACAGTATCAAGTCGCACTGGAGCGTAAGGAAATCAAGTGGGACCGACAGCTCGCCATCTACGTTTTCAATCTGATGGTGCTGAATGCCTATATACTATACACGATGTATGCCCAGTTCGGGCGGGCGCACATAATTGAGCTTCACCTCAAGGACACCACCAAGCTCAAGTCGTTTGCGGAATTTCGCCAGAATATAGTGGCATCATTGCTGCAGACCGACGACGAGGAGCGCCGACAAGCGGAAAGGCTACGTGCAACGCACGCCGACAGCGAGGAAGACGAATGCGAAGCGAGTGAGGGACAGCAGTCGGCTGGGGCGGCGGCGTACAAGAAACTGCTGGACACGGAGCACATGCCCATGGTCATACCACGTCGCAAGGGCAAGGTGATGAAGAAGAAATGCCGCATTTGTCGAAAGGGCGGCATGCTCACATTTTCCAAGTTATGCTGTGAGGTCTGCCCGGGCATGCCGGGTTTGTGCGAGACGCCGTGCTTCAAGATGTGGCACGATCAACTCAAGAAGACGCTCGAGGCGGGGAAGCGCATTAAAACGCGCACCTTCGGCACAAGTGGCGAGAAGACGATTTATTTTTAATGTGTAATTTTAATTTTTTAATACAAATAAAATTTGGTAAGCAAATGATCTGTCGAATGGCGTACAAAGTGAGGGTAGAAAAACTGTTAAAAAGAGAAGGGAATAATGCAAAAAATTTTGAATGCATTCTGTTTGGTTGCAACATTTGTTTACACGTTGGCGGTTGACATGACCAGAAATCTCTCCACTTCAGTGCCTCTTCCCTCCCCACTGCCAAAGTACCGAGCAGAATGCGGTTATGGCCAAAACAAGAGTGTTTTTCTGTGGTTCTGCACACACACACACACACGCAGCAGATAGAGAAAAGGGAATGGCATAAATTAGGTTTATTCATACGTACATACATACATATACCGGCAGCAAACTTTATACATTTAGGTATGTATGTATGTATTGCTGCTGTATATGCCTGCACAAACAACAAGTTGTATTGAGGAGTGCCTGGATAAAGCCGAAAATAGACATGACGCTTGCTCGGCGGCGGTTGCCGCAAGCAAAGGAAGAACAAGTCAATAAGGCAAGCAAGCGAGCAGCATATCAAATTAAAAGTATTCGGATACACAAAAGGGCAACAAAATGGGGGATGGAATGAAATGTGGCAACAGCGGTGGGAAACGTTTGCATAATAACTGGATAGAATTTCATTCACTATTACTTCCAGAATGTTGCCAATTTCTGTGAGCGTAAATTGGGAAAAAAAAACAGCCCAGAAAAGGTTATAAAAGCACAACGCCTACACGACGGACGACACGCACGTCAATTTACAAGGCAGAAGCAGGAACAAAACGCAAAGAAAATCCTGACGAAGCCTTTTTGTATACACACAATAAACTTATTTCTTTGGTGTAGGGCAGGCGATTTGAGGGGATTTGTGAGCAAAAAGCATTAAATGTTGTATTGGGGCTGAGTAGGAGAAAGTAGATTAAGTATCATAAGAAAAGAAGGGATAGCTAAAAAAAGTTTTCAAAATATTACGCCACATACGACAAAATATTTGTGGATGTATGTGGCATGCGGACTTTGTAGCCGTAGCCATAATCGTAAGCATATTGAAATACGGCCGACATTGTTGTGGAAATAAAATATTAACATTATGTATAAGAAAACTTTTGGCGTTGGCAAATATTATTGTGGCTCGTAGAAGATAAATATTGAAATTTTATTTACATCAATGTTGAAATTATTCACGATTGTGCCACCCAATATAATTCAAGAAATTTATTTGCTAAAAATGGTGTTATTTAATGTGTGGCAAGAATATGTGCAAAGTTGCTCAATAAATTAGCGCTTCAATTCTAAATCCAAGGGCAAATTATAAAAAACCTTGTTCCTAAAGGTTTGACTACACAATTAACACAGCTGGCAAGTAGCAGATACCTGGGGTATTTTTTTTATGGATCTGAAAAAAATTCAACGATAATCAAAAGATCCAATTGTGTAGCTACATACATTTGTATGTATGTTATACATACTTACATATGTGTAGAGGCAGATGTGAATATGTACATATGCATAAGAAATTAACGAAACTCCGCTTAATTTACATAAAATGGGGCTGCTAATATGTTTAAGCACAGATTTTGTGAATTTCTTAAGCAAATCTAGACAATCGAAAAATTACTGGTAGCCTTTCTTAACCCTGAAAAGCAAAGTTTTGTCGAGAAAACTCTCATTTGTATTCATTTTCATTTGACGATTAAACGAAGTAAAATCTTATAATTTATTGTGGTGTCTTAAGATTTAAAAAACTTAATTAATTTTTATTTTCCAACATTTTAGCATTTTAAATCAGACATTCGAATCAGAGAGGATTTTTTTTAACCCTAATAGGTCTTCGTCGAATCGACAAATATATTTCTTAAACTACTTTATATATACATATTATATATAGGTATGATTTGCTATATATAACAGAATTCGAAGATCCGCGCAATTTTTAATAAAACAATTTATATTCGAAAAGAAAAGTTACGAAAAACGCCAAAAAAGTGCATCGAAGTGATAAAGTTTAATGCATGTACATATGTATGTATGTAAAATAGGCTTTGCTTCGCAGGGTAAAAAAAACTCCTGCTGTGGCGGATAAATTTCAAATGCACATTTTTATGAATTTACAAATTAAATAATAATAATGCGTGGAAGCCACTTTACGAATGCTGACTTTAATTATTTTTTTTATGGCAACATAAAAAACACATAAAAGAGTAAATAATTAATGAAAATTTAAAGAAATACAAAAATGAAGCGCATGGGGACCGACCGGGAGCCGGGAGACAAGTCGAAAGAAATGCCTTCATATAATCAAGTCCATTTGAAGTCATAACAATAAAGGCGCTCAGCCGATTTAAACGCTACCCACACATTATAGCATACATATAAAAGATTTTATTAAAAACATATTAATTAAGGCGGCAACCGAAAAGAGGAAAATAAAAGAACGCTCGAGCCTAAAATTGTAAACATTTTTTTTTGCTGCACTGCAGGCCATGCCAGCATTTTGTATTTAACAAATAACAAAATGTAACAACGTGAGCGGTTTATTTCGGGATTGCGACAACAACACCAAATCAACAATGTCGCCAGAGTGCAGCCAGAAAGGTCTACGTGACTTCTGAGTGCAGCGACAAAAAAAATCACACTGGCAAGTAAATTAATAAGCAGCGAGCATATGCTGGGGAGCATATCGCCAATGCCTCGTGGAGCTACTGCGAGATATACTCGTATATTCGTCTGGAATGATCTGTTAATGGCATGCATAAATATCGCAGAGATAAAATAATTCAGATAGATGAATTTATGGAACAAATTGAGCTGATAAATGGAAGCCGAACTGCGGCAAAGATATTACACTTTGATAAATTCTCGCTGATACGTGGTGGCATTTGTAGGGTTAGTTTCCCTTTGATATTTCTGCTATCGCATAGATAGTTAAGCTAGTCTTTTTGCTGTGGAATCCCTATCGAAGCACACACTCGCACACTTCTGAATAGCATACGGAAATAAAGCTTATACTGCGGCGCAACAAAATTAATAACCCTATTTTTGGGGCTCATTGTTGTAATAAAATTGTCATAAAAATAGTCTATGAGTAAAGGCTCAGTTAGTATTGACGTATGGTATTTTTTTCGTATTACGTAAATATCTCAGAGATACCTATTTCGATTATGATTTCTGCGTTACGATACGTCAAGAGCGAATGCATGTATAGAGCTCGGGTAAAGTAGATTTTGTCTGCAATACAAAAATCCCAACACAAAAGGAATTCAAGCTTTAATATATTTTCTAAAATCATGTAACCTGTATAACAAAATATAAATTCAATGTATATATATATATTATAAACTAAACAATAACGTAATATAAAGCATACACATTGTAATTAGCTGTAGGTCCTTGATGCCATTGCTTTTTGTTTATATTAGCTTATATTTTTAATTATAAGTTAATAAATATACTACTACTACTACTACTACTACGATACGTCAATACTAAATGAGCCGTAAGGCATGATCATGATGGCATATTCGTAGAGTAAGTAAACCCTAGAAAGTTCAGGGCTGTAACGCCAACGTTCGGTTGCACTATCTCTGTGCTTGCGTTTTTGCTAGAGTTGTTTATTTTCAGTACATTATCATTATTTTAGCTGATAAGGCATATACGAGTACCTACGTGCAGCTGACTGCTGTAAATTATATACTCAGATACATAGCATAGATGCGTATATACATATGTATGTATGTGCAACTCGGCGATAAGGCATGACAACACTGATGATAGTGAAAAATCAGGTAAAAACGTTCAAATAAAAATGATGTGACAACAATAAAAAAAAAAGAAGGAACATAAAGTGTTTTGTGTATAATGTACAAGGTATTTTTAAGAGTTTTTGTAAATGCTGCTGTTAAATATAGATAGCATTTAATTAATAAGCAGTGCAGCTTTTATACGTTACGAAGTGAACGGAACAAGTCAATGAATACAGCAACGGAGCAAAATAGGAAGAAATACTCATACTCATACAAATGAAGTAAACAAGTAAACAAATAAACAGAAGCATTTTAATATTGTGCTCTTGAAAAGTTTGTTTATCAACAAAGCAACAAAAACAACAAAAGAAACACTCTTGTGCCTACGTGACTTGTGGGAGAACTTCAGACACGTTCGAATGGACGCACGGGCAAACGGGCACGGCACTCGTAGGTAAATGGCACAAATGCTGGAGAGAAATTGATCAACACTCAAACGATTCCTCAATTAAAATGAATGAACAAATCAAAAGGCAAGCGGAATATTTGTGAAAATTGGCTAAGCCAACAAAGGCGTCGGCTGTTTGTAGAGGGGGCAGGTGGTAAGCTGGCGCATAAGAAATGCACAAAGTAGCTTAAATCGGAGTTGCCAGATGCCAGGGTTTAGTACCATTTTGTAGTAGTAGCAAACTCGGAGACCAATTTTTAATTTTCGCGGACAGGCGGCTTTTTTGAGTATAAAAGTAAAAATTTGTTTCGTAGAAATGACAGCACAAGGAGACATTTAAAATATATTTAAAAAAAAACAGACTTCTTAGACAACAGTTTTTGAAGCATCTTATTTCTTGCTTTCATCTCAGGGTTTGACTAACTCGTACTAAAAATCGAAATTTGCTAGTTTTCAGCTTAAAATTTTCATACGAATTATACTTTGTTATACTATATAAAATTTCACAATGAAGAGACTGATACACATTAAAAGTAGCTATGTTTCTGAAATGAATTCGCAATAGAGAAGTTTGACTGTATTTTTTATTCGTCCCTTGCGGATTCGCTATGGGGAAATTCGTCTCTAGGTTGAAAATGAAAAAAGCTTATGAAGCGTTAAAAGAATCTGGCAGCTTCGATCGAAACAAGTTAGTTAATGCTCCGGTATTGCTGCTGGGGGCGACCTCACCCAAAAGTGGGTGCTGCCGCAGAGTGAATGACCGCAGCTGAGCATAGCTCCAATGCAGCAAGCATGGGTGAACAAGCTTCTACAACAAAAACAACAAAAAATCTATTACCAACGCCCGCGGCATTTCACTCTATCGCTTCGCTTCGTTGTGTCTATCGATTCGAATGCGGCACCTTCACAAAGCGAATTTATGTATATTCGGCAGCGTTCGAAGTGGCTCGCACAAGCGAAAAATTTTCCGTTGGTTCAGTTTATTTCTTATTTTTAGCAAATCGATGCTTTGGTCTATGCAATTTGTGTAGGTGCTCACATAGCTCAAACTGTCACAACTGACAGCGGGAAATACAACGAGAAAAAGTAGAGGGAAAATACAAGCCGCCGAAGCAGTGCCAGGCACTGCCAAGCGACGTATGTACAATTTTCCCTTGCGAAATTGCAGTTGCAATTTGGAATTTCGTCGGCGGCGCTAAACCAGCGGCATGCGACTTGTGACATTTCTGGCACAGCAGGCCAGGCACGGCACACCACAAGCATCAGATATCGTGATTGCGCCCCCCTGCAGACGGGGCGAGGCGACTGCATTTAATTCGCTTTTGAGCCAACGCGCACTTACCTTGAGCGTGCTTCTGCCGGAGCTTGTTCAAAATGTTGGTGGCATCGAAGCCCGCATTGTCGCACAACTGGCGAGGGATAATCTCCAGCGCCTTGGCAATCGCGGCTATCAGCAGCTGCTCCTTGCCAGCGATGGTGCGAGAGTAGTCGCGCAAGATTTTCGACAATTCCATTTCGATGGCGCCACCACCTAGAAAGAAAAACAAGCAAACAAATATTGATGAATGCATGTGTTGTGGCTGGTGTTGTTGTTGTTGCGCGGAAAAGCAGAAGACGGCTGCTGCACTGATGGCGAAAACAAAATTGCATTAAATTTTTGACTGCAGTCCAGAAAAGTTTAAAACGAGTAAAATAAGAATAAATTTCGCAAAGATTTATGCCTTTGTTGTGGTACACCCAAAACGGGCAGCGGAGTGCCACCGTAAGGCGTACAAGCGCTGCCACCTCTCGATTAATTTTATGCTATGAGAGGAGTTTTTCCCCATTTAGATGCTAAATGAATGAATAAAAACAATTGACAAATCACAAAAGAGCAGCGGCAATTAGCACAAAAAATGTCATCCTCGACTTTCAATTATTTCCTGGTAGCAAGATTTAAAAGAAATTTTAAAAATTTCGCAAAAGTCAAAAGAACAAAATAATTTAAACTAAAGCAATGGTTTCATATGTTTCCGATGTGGCAGCACTGGTCGCTATTCTCCCGTTCATTTGACAGCAGTAGACGATAAATCAAAAGTTTGTCTTGTTGCTACTAGGAAAAGACATGCTAAAGTATGTACAACAAATAATTGAAATCAAGCAAGAAGGATTTATGCTGCCGACAAAGACAAAACGGAAAAGACGAAAAACTTAGCAAAATTGCGTACGTGGCAATGAAGAAAATTAACAAGTTTTTCGGCTGTTTTGCGCCGATTTTCTTGCCACATTTATGAGTTGTCTCGATTATTTTTGCAGTTGCACATTTTTATGAATATATACATACATACATATGTACAATATATACATATATATAAGTACTTCTCGGCAAACGAAAGAAGTTGTGTGGCAATTTTTGTTCAAGACATTTTTTTTGCGTCTTATTCTTTGTCTTTGATTTATGATGTTTCTTTAAAATTATAGCTGAGGTTGTTAATTTTGTATTTTTCATTACAGAATCACTTGTATTCAGCGTAAAATTTTACTTTCTCTACGATACAGCATTGCCCTCATATATTCCAGAAATGGATTTTGCACTTCTTGCAGATATATGGTTTAAGGAAAAATTCGTTTTCAATCTTCATCATTAAATCTGGAAAATTCACTAAAGCAGAAGAAAAGAGGCGTGTGTGGGCAATGAAATGTTGAATATGATCGAAAAAATAAATTTTTTTTATATAAATGCAACTAAAAGTGAAAAACATATCAAAAAAGAGATATTTCTTCTCTTCTTTTTAGTCGAATGTGAAAATTATGTTGTGAAGACTTCGGAGAAAGAATTCACATACATAGTTCAATATGAAAATTACGAGATTGATCAGTGTGAATATGTTTTTCGCTAGCAATAAGCATTTCATAATTCCTGACAATTTAAACGAAGATATATACGTTAGACATTTTTTATCGCCGCACATAAATTTACCCAAAAAACAGGAAATTTTTACGACTTTGGCGTTATAATATAAAAGTGCACATACAAACTACCATACAAAAGAAGTAACAAAAAGAAATTAAAATGTTTGATAACTACAACTACAATAACAACAACGTAAAAACGAGATATTCTAAACATACACAACTGAACTGCGTAGTTTCATAAATCAACCATTGCTAACGACATGATAGGAAAGAGTAATGAAAGCAAAAAAAATATGCTTGTGCTGTTAGAAATATTAAGTACCTAGTCCTTTGCCAGAAAGAAGATTGATGGCCAAGGTTTCTTCGAATTATTTCGATGCGGTGAAAGTAAGCAGCAGGGTTCTCCATTAGATTTCATGAATGAAAGTATGGTAGTTGAAGCAAACAAGTTTGTAAGTATTTGTGAAGGGCAGGGCTTTATATTCCGTCACTTTTAGGTGGGGTTTCTATGTGCTTGTCTTGGTACTCGGATAGGTGCGCATAACAACACAAATATAGGAACTCAGCTCCAAAGCATCAAAGTAAAGTGATTTGAATTGGCCTCGTTTAACGGAATTCGATTTTTCGATAGTAAAATAAGCCCCAAATAGCTACCTTATGTACTTATGTATATCTACATTTGAGAGTTGACCCACATTTATTCGTCATATACATATATATATGTATATATAGCTATTTGATGCTTATTGAATGTTTAAAATCTGTGCTTAAATTTAGAATCTTTTAATTTTATATATTAAATTATCAGATATCAGCCATTTCTGCCAGAAACTAGTGAAACTAACTATCATTCAAATAGTTCTGATGTCATTTGGAAAACTTTAAAATTTTAAAATCTGCACACAAAAAAAATTAAGGAAAATTCTCAGTTTTTTAAAACTGATGCAACGCTTTGTAGCTCACATGATTTGGTTTTTATGCAATAATTTGCCAACTATAAATGTTGCCTCTGCCCATTTTATGTGTTTACAATGTGCTGTTTTTGTTACTTCGCTGTTTTTGTTGTTGTGGTTGCTGTTCTTGATTTTTTTATTAGACATGTTTACGCGATTTTCCGATTTCATTTTAAAAAACGGATTTTTTATTTTGTGTGTTTACATGCCGAGTATTTTTCTGACCCAAATTTGCCCAACCACAACGAAATATTGTATGCTCTTGCACGCGTGCATGCAACTGTGTATCTTTGTATGTACATACATACATACATACATACATACATATGTGTGTGCAGTTATAATGGCACTGTGCCACCCCCTCTATCTGCTGATCAACGCAATGCACTTTATGCGTAGAATTCGAATCAAGCATGTTTATCTTGCCTGGGCGCTATAAGCACATACTATGCACTCTTCATTGCATTATCATGTAAACGAGGCACAAGAAAAACCAAACAGCAATAACAAGAAAAGCATAATTTATCAAATATTTCGAAATTTCAATTGTTTTGAAGATATGTATGTAGCTGCTGTTTATGTGAGATTGCAGTGCATTGTATCTGGCTACACCGAAAAATAACTGAATGCAAGTCAATTTATTTAGCTTGAGTTGAGTTGAGGAAGGGCAAGAAGTGGGCAACGCATAATCCATTGAAAATGTTGCAGGAGCGGAGAGGGCTGCAACAGCTGCAAGAGCAAATGCGTGCTTGATAAATTATTGAAAGCTTCATAAGACGCAGGGGAGCGGATATGAGGTGTCGACGGAGTCAACGCATTCACAAATGGCCAGCTTAGAAAGTGAGTGCCATAACAGCTGCAACTGATTGGCACAGCTCGTGGGAGTTGCTGCAGCTTATTGTGCCACTTCACAAACATTATTAAAAAAATGCTAGAAAAAAAGAAGACACTGCGGAAATGACTGACAACGACCACCAAGCAACATAACTACGGGGCGTACGAATACGCCCGCTTGTACGCAAAGCTACTGATTTTACTAATCACTGTGGAGGAAGGAAGAGGGCGAAACAGAAAGTGCAGAAATTATGTTTAGTTGTTGTTGTTGCTGCTACTGTTGGCACTGTTGCATTTGCTGAAATAGCAAAAAAAAAAATTTTATGAAAATTGCTACTGTTGCCGATAATGACTGCATTGTGGCGAAACTTCAACTGCAACCGAAGACGGAAGAAATACATACTATGTATGTATGTATGCATGGAACGACGTCACGTTCCGCTTTCCAAAGGCATATTTTATTTAAAAACAATAAATTTATAATAATGCAACAATGTCTTGCAAGAAGTCAAGCAACCAACAAGTGCCAGCAACAAGCAACAGTTTCGTTGAACTTAATCGATCGAGGTTGCTGCTGTAGAATTGTAGAAAATTGAGTATAATTTAGGTTAATTTGAAAAGCAAGCAAAAATGTTAACATTATTAGGTAACTTTTGTGCAATACGCCAATTATTAAGTTTACCACGGTGCCTGCTCTAGCCCCTAAACCCTCTGCCAAGCCTAAGTGAGCCAACTGCATAGACTCGATATTTTTGTTTGTTGCCAATATTTACATTTTCGCAAGGTTTAATGCATTTCGTTTTCGAGCGAGCGCTGCTAAAGGTTGCCGCTGACGTTAGTCTCAAACTAGTGAAGGTTTTTTTCAGACATGCCTTTGTTTGGCTGAGTCATGCGCACGACGCTTTATAAAGTTCACATGTTGTTTGAAAGCGGCAAGTGTAGATCTGCAGATCAAAGCTGCACAAATATGACCACATTTAATTGGGTCTATCTGAATGGAGCGGGCCTGACATTTGCATTGATTATAGGGCGCAGCGACCGCACAAAAGGAGCGTCTGTGAGTTGTAAATTCAATTTTCGAAATCAAATAATTCTGTTAATTCAGAGTCGAAACCAAAATGAGCTATTGTAAATAAGCCATTTAGGCAGATAACTTTAAGAGTCTAAAAAGTGGATTTTAGAGTGCCTAGTAAAGTTGCAAAAGACGCTTATTGAAGATGTTGAAATTAAGTTAAATGTACAATGTTGAAGAATGCTTGTATTAAAAATTGGTTTGCATCAATAATTTCATTCAAGTCGGAGAAGGTTTTAAGTCAAGTTTTCAAGTTAGCTTAAGTTCTCATTCAGTAAAGAAAACTAGCATACTTAAGTGTAGCTTAAACTCGTATATTATATTTTCTCCAACATATTCTTAACTTGTTCCAATTTGTTCTAGAATATGTAGGAAAAGAGCTCCGAAATGTGGTGTTCTCAACATTTATTTGAAAAACATAAAAGCAGAAAATATGAGAACTTAGCTGAAGTGTTCGCCATTGACGGCAGCTTGAAATTACATAATAGGAAAACACATGAATGCAGTTTAACAGCCTAGTTAAAACGGCTTTCAGACGCTAAAAATCCGACAAACTGTAGCACCATAAAAATCTTAGTTTTGTAAGTATGTACATATATCACCTGCAACAGAGTCGACTTGAAACTTAAATTTAAGCACAGCTTAAGCTACCAAACATTTAAGCAGATATAAGCCTACAACAAAGTTGACAACTCAATTTCTGTTTAAGTATCAGTTGATAATTTTTGTAGATACCGGCTAAATAATTTTTGTTTTATTAAGCCTAATTAAGTCGATACTTAAGCAACCTGCCCTTAGTCTTTAATCTGATAAACAAAATTAATTGAATACAACAGATTTTCAAACAAATTTCAAAGTCTATAAATTTGTGGAACTGTTGCTCCGAGTGGCAACTTCAATGTAGCGGGGCCAATGCACTGCACTCGCCGAGCTAGTCTTACACAATTTCACAGTGCGGTCGACCATGCTTTTTTCTACACGCTACTGATATCTTGTCAATAACTCGCAAACGTTTCGATTGTAAGTGCATTGCAAATTTTAAGGCGTGTATAAAATTCAAAGGTTTCACAGGTTTTTGATACAGGCAAAGTGCATAAAAATGCAAAGGCAAAAGCAAATTGCAATCAACAACAATGAGATAGAATTTAATTTTCCAACTATACTATACTGCAATTGTAAGTAAGTACAACTCAAGGCAAGTTCAGTTGCAACATCGAAAACAAACTAAGCAAAAAATTTAACAACAAATGAAAAGTGCAACAAAGTAACGTGCTCAGCGACAAGCGGCGGGGTCAATAAACTTGTCATGGATACACACGACGAATGCAGTTTGCAAAGTAAAACTGCACTCGCAGCCAGCGGCACGGCAAGAGGCGGCGGCGACAGATAGTGCAACGCAGGCGGCTATTTAGTCGCTCGTCGCAGTCGTACAAATGCACAAAGCCCAGCCAAACAGCCAGCAGAGATAAAGGCAAACTAAAAACTAAAAATAAGAACAAAAAACTAAAAACTTGCAAAAGGTAAACAACAACAATTTATTATGCGCGACGCCAGCCCACGTCTTGGCGTCTCAAATGCGATAGATGGGAAAAGGCGGTTTGCAACCGGTATCGCTGGTCCACAAAAGGATTACTTGGCTACTATTTGAAATGTTTATGTATAGAATAAATCATCAAATTTAACTTTCGAGCGACATCCTGCTAGCCTTTTCAATGAGCCGTTCGTGCACCAATTTATTAACCCTATAAAACAAAAAGTTGAGAAATGGGATGCAAAATTTTACATTGTTTTTTAAAATTACCTCTGAAATATATTACTTATTATTCAATGGATAAAAACATTTTGTCTTTTAATGGTGTCAACCTTTATTATTCGGAAAAGTTATTATAAATATAAAAAGTTATGATTATCCAAGTGCTTCGACACTTAAATTTAAGATTTTTCAAAAAGTGTAGTTAATCGATTTGTACATTGAGCGACTCATATATAGGTTGATGCATTATACTGTAAAAGTAATAAGTTGTACATTTTTTTTCGATGTGTGAACAACATGACAAAGTTATCAGACCAATTTTGAATTATAGTTGACACCAAGAGAATTGTCTACAAATTTCTGGAGCAAGCAATGCTGTTAGGTTAGGTTAAAAAGGCTGTTTACTGCTGGCAGTAAACCCACCCAGAGGCTGAAGGCCCATTGTGATGCCTTATTGTATATAATCCCAGTAGATGGAGAAAGCCCAAACCCTTGGGTGTGAGTGGACCATCCTGATTGCATAGCGAATCTTGAAATATCCTCCAGAGGAACACGCTGCAATGCTGTACTTTCGCCTTATTCCTTTCCTCTTTCTCTTATCCCAAAAAAGTCAAGAATTACGCAATAAGAAAAGGCACTTTGTTTATTAAAATTAAAGCAAGCCTAGCTTGCTCTTTTTTGAAAGTTGGTAGTTTTTTTTGTTGGGCCTTAATAAATAATTTTAGCAATGAATCGTTACTTCAACTGTCAGTTGAAAAACACTACAAACCTAGCAGCACAACAAGACACAAGTGCATATGTGAGCTATTGTCTCAACGGCACAGAAACCTATAGCACAACAACAATTCGAGAGTTGCCTATCAAAAGGTACTAAATCGAAAACTCAAAGAGAGCCACAATAATCGTTTATATACATTTTTCAAACTAAAAGATCAAACTTAGGAAGTTATTTTAATATATACGCTTATATAGTTATGCGATGTAATGTTTATCAGTTTTAGAGATAATAATTTGGCGTGATTCTTTGTTTTATGATTTTTATGTTAAAAAATTACTTCGTTACATTTCTTTATTTACGTTACTTTTTGGATAAAAAACACGAATTAATCATTGATCAAATAAATAATTATTGCTGGTTCAAATACCAGCCGACTCATATCATCTAATAAATGAGAAGAAAAGATTTGTGTACCAAATTTTTCTCAAATGACAGAGCAGTCAAATGAATTTAACACATTTTGGCTAGCCACTGCTGATTTGTAAGTACAACGTTCTAAGTAGTATATAATTGTGGGTACGGCACTTGTTTTCAATTCGATTTTTGCAATTGTTTTTGTTTTTAGAGCATAGAAAAAAGCAAGCAAGTAAAATAAAGCGAAAGTTGCACTTTGTATTAGGGTAGCTTATTATGGCCACAAGACATGCACAGTGCCTCAATGTCAAATTGACATTCGGGAAATGCAATGGACATGATAAGCATACACTTTGAAGAGGTGAATGCACTCTCAAAGAAGCATCCTCTTACAATGAAGGTAAAATTGTAAGTTTAAGAAACTGAAAGCAAATACATACTAGGGGTATTCATTTAAACGCGCAAAAGCCTGACAAACGTGACAAACTTGACAAATTTATCACCTGATAAACGAACTGTCAAATTTTGTATGAAAGTTCATTTGCACAAATGTAATAAATTTGCGCGATGATTTCGCTATGCAAACGATGTTTGGAAACTTAGACGGCAACGAATGCAACCCTGCTTAGCTATGATCTATAACATTATGATAAAAGTTTAGTATTGAGCAATCAAAATTAACGCAAAATGGTTACAGTAATTTTTTTCCTAACAGCTCCAACATTAATCTTTACTTTTTTAATGATTCTCGGCATTTTAGTTTTTTCTTTTTGACAGCCAAACACCATTTGCACAAACACTTTGCCAAGTGCGTTCATTTAACACATGATGAATTGCGCAATGTTCAAACTTATACGCTTAAATGAATACCCTTACTCTAATTAATTGGGATTTTCAAAATGCAAGCGTAGGCCCGCTATTTGCACTAATGACCCGTACTAACCACAGGCAACAGAAATCGTAACGTATACAGCCGTAGATACTAGCATAAGACACTCGTACGAGCTGAATGCACAGAGAATGGCAAAGTGAAAGGCTTCGACAGAAAGGCATAAACATTAGAAAATTTCTAGGAAACAGTGGAACATTTGTAAGCAAGTGGCAATGGTGCACATGCGTCTGAGATTGACGTTGCTTGCTACTGGCAGCAGAAGCAACGGCACGGAAGACATGAGCGAAGCATTCATAAACAAACAGAGCCAACTCATGGCATGGAGTGGAATGGTGTTTGGCTTGAAGGTTTTCCGCCGTACTGCAGTACGAATAGCCTGAACATGAGATTTTCTTGAAAATCGAGTCACGTTGTTGCGTTCACAACCAGGATTGCGTTACTTACTGCCTGTTGGCCCGCCGGCAGCCATTCAACCAATCCACCAACCAGTCAGTTAGTCGTCAGTGGCTGACGGCAGTAAGGTTTTGTTTGAGGTTTCGCATACTTTCGTAAGGGTTTCGAGTCACGTTGCAATGAAATTATTATTACATCATGACGATTGTAGAATGAAGTGAGGAAAATACTAAAATTGGTTATTCATTATTCAACGATTTGATTGAAATTATATAAAAGTGGCTTATGATTTGGTCGCAGGCATTGATTGTCTGTAAAAGCACAGCGTCTGCAATTTTTTTTAAACAAGCTGATTAAAAACTATGTAGAGATTGGATAACAAATTTCAAATTACTAAGAAATATGTTTGACTTCTTTACTTAAGCCAATTTTTAATTAAAATTACAAAGCTCAGGACGACAGTGGCGCGCAGAGAAATTTTATTCAAATGCATCAGAAAGCTTTGACAGGGTTGGTTTAAAATACATAATTAGACTCGCATTTTTGTTTAAAATTATATTTCTAAAAAAACCTAGACTCGAAACTTCTCACTTAGCACTAAAAACTATACATATATGCAAAATATTCTTAAAATGCAATACAAATGCACATATTTAGGAGAAGTCTATACAAAATAAAACTGGCAACCCTTAACAGAGAAGTAGTAAAACTAGTTTAACAACTAGTTCTGCAAAATTCACAAAAATTAGGGGAACAAATTTGCAAAATGCATCTAGTTTTTATTCGCTACCACCGACTTTCTTATAGTATGGATACAATTCCCAACTGCTTCAAGCGTTGGCAAACTTAAGAGCTCTTTGTTGGATACAATCTTCCTTCCTTGTCATGGGGAGCATAATACTCAATGAACGTTTAGTGAGAGTATTGATGCTGACACCATTGATTTATAAAACCCCCGTTCGATGGCATAATCGTTCGGAATTTTTGGAGAACCCTCTTACTTCATAGGGGGTTCAATAATGAATAAATGATTGATAAATTTTTACTGAAGTTAAGATTAGCCAGTATAATTTAATATAGAGAGAGCAATCTAGTTCGGTTAACCTATATGTGTCCTTTTTCGCCACTTTATTTTATTAATAGTACCAATTTTGATTACAAACTTTTAGGGGAATTTTAATAGATATTGATCGTCGAGAAGTTGGAACTTGTTCACTTGATCAACTTGGGCTTTTGAACTGACTAGTTCGTGAACAATCCAATCCGAACTAGTGAGATCAATTTACATACATACTTGCAAATAATTTGATGATAGCATACCAGTTTTACTTTGAAACGAAATCAATATGATGCAATAGTAGAGTATTATTATTACAAGCATATCCAATTGTCTCAAGCAATAGTACGTACATAATATCAATTTAGACGTAATAGTTTATTATGAATATGTACTCAATTCTTGGTAATGGAATGGCAATTCCAATACTGCAACGCAAAGTTTTAGCTACGACATTTTGCATTTTAAATTTTGTTCTATTTCCAGCTCACTTCTGCACAAATTATGGCGATATTGCAAGCAACGTGACTTGAAACTGAAATTGATTTGCATCATCATAGCTACAAGCTTTACGTAAATGCAGCTACAAAAAAAAACATGAAATACATTGCTAAAACGTATGTATTTTTCCGTTGACCTGCCTGTGTCGGTCCCGATGTGTTTTAACTGCTGACCCCGTATTTGTCGATTCAGTTGAAACTGCACTTTCTGCATTGCTGCTGTGCCACAGAGATAGATTGTTGCAATTGGAGTAGGATAAAAGGAAAATAGAATAAAAAGCAAAACATTGTTGCGAATGCCAGAGACAGGCAAGTCACGTTTTTGTTGACATAAAATGCAAAAACCGTGAAAATAAATAACCAAATTGACACTAAGTGATGGATTTACGAGCCAGTTGCAAGCTATTGCAAGAAAATGTGAGAAATTTGATCATTTGCATTTAAACGCAAATCAATAAGAGGTCCGTCCTCCTTTCAATAAGAGAAAATGGTTTGATTTGAGTGATTATTTATCAAGCCTTTGGTGAGCTAGCCAAAGGCAAAAATGCGACTAGCATAATGTGTGTCTTATTTTTTATATAGATACATAATAAGAATAAGATATAAAAATCTCATACTCATATTTTCCATCACGCCACATTTTTGCGAAAATTGCAATAAAAATTTGAACTTTCTTTCTGACTTTATATTCTTACAGTTAATTGACAAAAGAAAAAAAAAACAAGTTTAGCTCAAAGTTATTTGGAGTAGGAATTCAGTCTCTTCGTCGACGCGACTTTAAAGTTTGCATAAAAATATATGCAAATTTCCAAATGTTTAGTTTAATGAAACTGATATTTTATACAAGAATTAATTATTACAATAACTTCACTTCAGGCAATGCTGCTCAAATAAGAAACTATTTTACTTATAAATTGCATATTTTGCAGAAATGTGATCTGAGAGTGAGCCGTTAATGAGCTATCCCGAATTATATAGAATAGAGTAAATAAATTATGTTTTTGTGTTTTGGTTGGGTTTTTAGGTTACTTCGATAGCTTGTTCAACTTGGTGATAAAGCTGAAAACTACAATCAGTTAAGTAAAAAATGCTATTAATTGACCGAGTTTTAATTGCTTGACAAAAAATAGTTTATCTCTGCAGAGACAACAACAAAACACAGAATAAGTGGGCTGTGCCACGGTTCATCGTTATCTTATGTATGCCATGTTGAGGTTTATCAGTTGCTATTGCCGTAAACAGCAAACTAGAAAAAGTTATTGGCTTCCTATGGTCTGTTTTTTATTTTCTACACTTTTCAAAGTATTTTTCCAAGTATTTGCAAACTGACAAGTAAACAAAAGATTGTGCAGAGCAAAGTGTGTGCGTTCGTGTGAATGCACTCGCTAACAACAGCAGCGACTTTCAAACTGCACTGCTGCCACATGCCGACGCAGCAGACCATCTCCGCCCACTTGCCCGCGCCCACAACGCTAGGCTGCAAAAAATTGCTGTGGCGTGGAAAAACAAGCAAACAATGACAAGCGGCGGGGCAGCGACAGACATTTTCATTCAATTGGGGGCATCATGCGCTCTAGTGGCACGCCCAGCGCCCCCACACCGCCACAGACTGCAGGCAGGCACTTTTAATTGTTTGAGGTTTTACTCGGCGTCCTCCTTTTTTTGCAGCTCAACCACTTTACAAGCTGTTTTGACGTACATTCTGGCTCACTCGTAATGCAGTGCACCGACAGTACGACAGCGCTGTGGCCTCTGCACACCCATCAGCCCAACCGGGCACCTTCTCTCAACTCAACTCTTCAGCTCGCATGCCGGGGTTCATGGCTTTGCCAGCGACTTTTAGACGACACAGCATGGAATTTAAAAAACTGTTTACTTACAATTCTATTTGAGCGTTTTTGTTGCTGCTGCCGCTGCGTTTGTTTGCGTACTAGTATTTTTGCTTAGGAAACAATTAAGAAGCGGAGAAAACGGCACAATTGCGCTAAAACAACAACAACAAAAAATGGGCTAAACAACTTTGACTGTAGAAAGTCGCGGCGGCGAGGGCAGAACTTCTTTCCAGCAAAAATGGACCACATCGTGTGGGCTCTGGCTCAAGCACACAACTCATAACGGGCCCGTGCTCAGCCGTCAGACTGGAGTAAACTACAAACAAGCACAGTTATTGCGTATCACGGCGAATAACGAGCCGCCTGCGTCAGAACGAGTAGCATAAATAATGCAAATCTTTCGAAAGGCACATAATCAAATCCCGCCCGACTGGGCCCATTCAAGCTTCAGAGCAAGCGATAGTAGAGAACGCGCGTATTCGTCAGTGACAAGAGATGCACAAAACAGCAGCCATTAGTGGACACCCAACAAAAAAAATGAAGCACCAAAGTGTGGATAGCGTGTTGCAGCACAAATTTAAACTGCAACTGACAGGCGCCCAAATGGAGCGCGCTCGCCTTTTGCAAACCGCCGCTGTAGGAGTGAACTGCCATTTCTCAACAGCGGCTGCGACCAAAAAATTCAACTGAATTAAACAAGCTTCAGGCGGGTTTCAACGACAGAATAATGCTCTATACAAAGCTATTGCATCTATGAGAAACGGATCTTAAGCGATTCGATGGCAACTTTATTTTTGAGGAATAATGCTGCTATGAGGGTAGTGCCAGAAATACCCGACCTTGCGTATAAATGGCGATAGTTGTTTGAAAAAATTAATATGGACGAAAGTACCAACCTATTAAAGCTAAAGTTTGAAGATCCAAAATCTCAGTCCAACCAATATCAAAGCCGATATATATTCTGCTTTGGGGTAGTCTGCTTCTTCATTTAAAACAATAAACGGTTATACTGGCAATACTACCTATGAGCATAGATATGTAGGTGCAGGGTATAACCACCAAATCGTCATCATAAATCGCAGTTTCCTATTTGTAGCGCAGAGTTGGCAGTGGCTGCTGCTAGATGGCTGCGCAGATAGATAGTTTGGAAAGGCAACCGGTTTTCTGCGAAAAGCCAGCAGGCCTGGACCTGAGCAGTGTCGAGCCGCAGCGTCGCTGTAGTGTCGTGTGCAACGATTTTGCACAACTTTGGGCACACAGCACGGCACGGCAACAGATCAACAAGCCGTTTGCAGTGTGTAAGCCAATTTAGACTGCCCGCTGCCAATTTATATATGGCAGTGCAGATGCACATGGTCTGTGCTAGCTTCGAGGTTTGGAGCACAGATACGCGGCGGCGCAACTTCATGGATTCTTGGCAAGCTGACTGCATTTTGCCTTTCTTGCAAATTGAAGCAATTTTAAAGCACGGGCACGAGCAAAACTAGGAGCTAGGCATTTCAAAAGTAGCCAACAGAGACGAGAAGTAAATGCTACGATGTTTTGCTTTAGGCAGCGAAAGAAAGAGTGCCAAATAAAAGCAAATCAAAATCGATTAAAATCAGCGTACAAAGATCAAACGATCAAAATTGTAGCATTTTACACAAGCCTCGCAGCACACAAAATTGAGCGAATAACAAAGCTGCGCATGCGCGAAAGATGCTGGCGGCACTCATGGGTGAAAGCGGGGCAAGCGGGGCAGCAGAAGGTCTGGTACGAACATTTGCGGTGATTAAAGGCAATTGCTGTGCATTAATTTTCTGCAGCAGCGCACTGAGATACTAAAAAAGAAAACAAATTCAAATTTAGAAAGTAGCTACGAAAATGCATAACCAACAAAAACAACAACGCATACAATGTTGCTGTAATTTATGCAGTTGCAAGCAGCAAACGAATTGCAAAAAGCTTATTGTGATGTAAACGGAGTTGGCACATTTTGCTGCCTTCTGCTTGCGGGTATGGCAAAGAAGCACACCGACTTTATTTATGCTACGTGGGGTGCTTCAAGGTACGATAGGGTACACTCAGCAATAGTACCTTGAATTTTCTTGAAATGGTCTGTAGCGAAAGAAACTTTTTTGGAATTGGAATTACTATTGAAATCAAAATAGCAACCGAGTTTTAAAAAAGAAACGAAGGAATTATGGAAAAATTAAAATTTTTATGAAACTGAAACCGAATAACAGTCTTATTCGATTTCAGTCAATTATAATTCAACTTGGTTTAAATAAGTAAAGCCGTTTAGTTTCTGTGACTTGCCTTGTACTCAATTCGAACAAATTCAACCTCTTGAAATCTACACCAAAATTTTAAATTGTTTAAATATAACCAGCGGCAGATGGACGGACGGCCGGAACGGGCAGATGTAAGCTGTTCCGAAACATTTTTGCTTACTTTGCAAACGCTTGCGAGGATTTCATTTGCACGTACAAACGAATTATTTGGCATAAAAGTCACATTGATTTTGACGCTGGTACTGGGAACTTTTGTGTATTGCAGAATAGTCACTTTTTGTAAATAAACGAAAGCCGCGCTGAGCTCAGCAGGCAGCTTAAAATCAGCAAAAGGCCAAAAGGCGCGGTGCTTTTAAATGCTGTTTAAAAATACATATTTTTAACTATTGTAAACAACGATTTAGTGAGGCCGGGCTTTTTGCAGCAGCAGCTGTGCCACAACAGAACAACAAGCACCAAAGATTAGGCGCGGCGAAAATCATTAAAAAGACACGCCGTGGCTAGATATTCATATTAAGCGCCACTGCACTCCGTCTATTGTGCTGGAAAAACTGCATACAATGCCTGCTTATTGTTTGTGGTGAGGTGGAGTTGCGCAGATCAGTTTAACTAAAAGTGATTATCAAAGCTGTTATTTAAACTACTAATTATGAGCAATAAAAATGCATTAAACAATTGAATGTGAAATTGCTTATCGACACGTCGTCATTATGCATGTTGCATTGACTTGGGCCGCAATGAACCTCAGGGCCAGGGACGCAAAACGAAGCGTTTAAAATACATATGCATGAATCAATTACAAGCTATGCATTTTCAACGATTGAAGCGTTAAATACATCGAAAGCGTAAAAGCAGCAATCGGCTTAACCCTTCATGGCACAACAGGAATATACGAAATGATTTTTACGCTATAAATTGATTATAGTTTTAGCTCTTAAATAGCTTTAAATAATTTCTTTGGCATAGAAAAAAATGGAATTAATATTTAGTGCAGTTAGCATAACAATTCAATGAAGACTACTACAATTAAAAAGCAATTTTTGACAGCACCTAGAAAAATTTAAATTTTCAATTGCTTTCAGCAACGCAAAAGCGCAAAGGTAAGACATAACTACAAAAACAAATGGCAAATATGTTAAGCCAAACGCGCAGCGTGTAAGCGGAGAGCTTGCACGAGATGTGCCAAATTGGTTTTTAATTGAGAGCAGAGGTGAGAGCAATGCCGAAAATTGAGGACACTAACTTTGGAGCAACATGAATAGCCCAATTGAAATACATACAACCAAAAATGAATTTCAAAGAATTATTATAAAGAAAATGCATAATTTATGAAAATTTGTGTTTACATTTTTCTAGCATTGCTGCAACTATGCACCACACTTCATTTCCATCCGCTTATAAATTCACTAAGCGAAAGCATAACAAATTTGCTCTTTTATGCAAATTGCATCTATGTATGTAATTCTTGAAAAATGAAAAAAGTAAAGAAAAAACATGGAAAAATATTTGTCATGCTTATTTCACGCCAGATGCCCCCTGCGATATCGTTATCCATAAGTTATACAGGTATTTCGGCCAACGAAAGGCAGCGGTACTAACAGTAGCAACAAAGTAACTTGAAAGCTGGCAGAAAAGAAAATTCAGAAAACATAGAGAAAATAAAATGTTCTTAAACGATTTTCAAACAAACGAAAAATCCAGTTCGAAGTTGACAGCTACCAAATCCGCAGCAAATAAACCACTTAAATGTGTTTTGCCTTCTCGACCTCAACTCCGTTTTATGCTTACCACCAAGAGCAGCGTGCGTTGGCGGTCTGCTCCGTTGGAAATCGTACACGGTTGGAAAACTATCTAAAGAGAAACGCCAGCGCGAAGCGGAGCGACAGACAGTAACATATTTTTTTTTAGCGATTTCAGTTAAGCAAAAAAAATTATGGGATTGCTTATACAAAGCAAAAATATTGCCATTGTTTGCAGTAGCTGATGTTTTTGCTATTGCTGTAGCTGGTTTTGTTGAAGTTGTTGTGTTGAAGTATTACTACAAGCTACATGCACTTTTTGCCCGTTTCGTACTTCAATTAGCATAACTCGAAGCGTAAACAAATTTGTTAAGCAGAAAATATAGAAACCATAATTTTAAGAGCATCAGCATCAACGGCAATGGCAGGGCCCAGCAGCAACAGTTGCTGGTTGTTGTATTTGTGAGCATCAGCATGAACCCTAGGCATTTCAATTGTGTGTAATTTAAATAAATTACGTTCATTCAAATTTGGTGCTCTATTGTTTACTGTCAGAAGATTCACTTTAACTGCTAACATACTCAGAAAGGGGGTTTAATGAGAGTGGTTGAAGGCCAAGCGAAAGGTGTTTGCCTTGAGCACTTTTCCAATGCATCATCTTTCAGAGTATATCATGGTCTACTTTCAAAAGCAGCTGTTTTACTCACCAGCAACAACAGAATCATGTTTGATAGTACGACGCACAATCATGATGGCATCGTGCAACGAACGCTCTGTTTCCTCCAAAAATTGTTCGGCTCCACCTCGCAGAATCAGCGTGCAAGTTCTCGCATTGGGGCAACCTATAGTAAAAATAAAAATGTTATTGAAAGCGATAATTGGCATAAATCAGTCGCGGCACTTACCTTGAAGTACATTGAAACGATCCCCACCGATCTGACGTTCCTCGAAGTACTCGCACAGACCCAAAACATTTGGGCCAATGTCGTTGGCGGTGGTCATTACAGCACCGCCACAAGCTTTCATGGTGCGTTTGAGATCCTCATCGGGCACACGACCTGCACAGAACATGTCACGATCGGCGAAATACTGCGTAGCTACATCACCAATTGGCAGCTTGGATAGCACCACATTAGCGCCAGATTCATGGATTTTAGCCAACTTGTTGTACAAAATTTGCCACTCGGCATCGACAACTTTCTGGTATTCCTTAACATTGTCGACACGAATCTCTGCATTGTCGCGTTCAGCCTTAAGCTCCAGTTCAATGTTGAGTAGAGCAATTTTACAATTCTTATAAGATTTTGGCGCCATTTCGAAGCCAGCATAGGAGAATGTCTTTTTGAATGCCACGCCCGATACGAGCTGAGACTCCTCCAAAGAACCACCGCTCACTTTTTTGATGCCAATCATGTTGAGTGGCAGCATTTCATCGAGCGCAAGCACTGCATCAACCACCATCTTTGCGAAGAAGTCCTTCTGTTGATGTATGAGTTTCGAGGACATAGCAGTGGCGGCGCACTTCTCCAGTAGCGCGCGTTGCTCCTCCTTAGACTGATTGTCAATATGCACGGCCATTTCGTTAATTTTGTCCATGCACAACTGCAACGACTTGCGTATGGCTTTGATGATGATGCGTGGATGCACACCTTCCTCGACGTATTGCTTCACTTGCTTCAGGATTTCGCCGGCGAGCAGTACAACCGAAGTGGTGCCATCGCCAACCTAAAATAATTTAAAGCACTCTTGTAAAAGCGACATTTTAACTCACGTAAGGAATGTATGTACTTACCTCAGCGTCTTGTGATTTGGCTATATCCACCAGAGTCTTGGCAGCTGGATGCACAATTTCCAAGAGCTTCATTATGGTGGCGCCGTCATTTGAAATGGTGGCTTTGCCATTAGCGTCCACAATCAGCTTATCCATACCGCGCGGACCCAAAGTAGTACGAACGGCATCCACAATCGATTGGCAGGCATTAATGTTGGAGATCAACTGCGGCTTGCCTTGCGAGGTGTCAGTGCCTTCCTTCAGAAGCACAATTTGTGGTTGCTGTGGAGGAAGAACCGTATAAATTAGAAAACAGTTACCAATGAGTCAGTGCTTTGTTTTCCATTGTGAGATGAGCATGCGGCAATCCAGCTGACAGCGGCTCGCTCTGCCAGATTCGCTTCTTTTGGAGGTTAGGTTCGCAGCATTATATTTTTCTTTGCCTAATGCAATTATTCTAACAAAACACAATGCACCATTATATTTCTATGGAATATTTCCGTTTTTGCGTACTAATTGGATTGCTTTCACGTTTTGAAACTTCTAGAACGTTCATTCGGACGCCACACCTTGTGACGCGGTCTTCATACTTTACAGCAAGATTCTTAAAATCTATGATAAACTTTGATTATTTTAATGCCCACTCACCATTTTTAACAAATTATTTCTTTATAACTGGTGTAAATCTTTAAAAATTTAAGAAATTAGCAACAGCGGCGCCGAGATGAGAAAAATGCGTGTTCGCCGATGAGTAACAAAAGTGACAGCATCAGAGCTGCATGTGATTGCCAGTGCTGTCAACTTTATGCCTTCGAATTTCCCGCTAAATGGAAAGAAATCTACCAACTGCAACAACCAAATACCAAAACCTGTTGTAACTTATCTTTTAGCACATGTAACAACCTAAATGCAAAAATTGGTACTAATAAAAAAAATGGTTTTACAACGGGATGAGGAAAATAGTATGTACTAATGCTAGGAACAGTGAGTATTGTTTACGAAAAAGTGCAACCGTTCACCGCGAATTTGACTATAGCGGGTTTTCAGCGGTTTAGAGTTGGCAGCACTGAATGCAAGTATCGCTTTCATGAACCAGTGGGTTGTTGTCTGTGATAAAAGCGCTGGAGAGAAATCGTTAAAATTCAAAGATAATATTTGCTTGTGAATGCGTAAAAATTTAACCTGACTATTCTGTTTGAATTTGGCTCGTGCACATTTTCATAGCAAGTAATTAACTTTTCTTCAGATTCGAGAATTGGTTCTGTTCAAAATCCTTTGTGTTCCATTTGTTTGTTTATGTATCGGAATCAACTTACCTCTACATTGTTTGTTTATTTAGCGAAAATCTTGCATTCTTGTGCATTTTTATATTCCACTGAAATTGAAAAAAATAAAAAACTAAAGAAGTGTTGATCACAAATGCGAGTGCGTATAAATAAGAAAAGATGCCTATCAATAAATGCTGATGAATGCGTGCAAGTTGGTGAAACTCTCAAGAATGCAGCGGCCCTTCTGCTCTTCTGCTCTTCTGCTCCTCCCCACTCAACAAGTAAATGCCAGGCAATTCCTGCGTGCAACATGTCGTATGCGTAATGTTATTTTTAGACGCACAGTTTATTTTCGAATTGTCGCTGCTACCGCTGGCGATGCATTTTGTTGAATCTTCCGCTGCGTGCGCTGCGGCTTCAGTTTGCCCTCACAACTCGAACGGGGCAGTACTGTGGAACAGCAAAAGAAAAGTGAATAAAATGCGCTGTCTCCTTTAGGAAAACAAAAACGAAAATCACAGAAACGGTCAAATTCTAAATCTAGTTCGGTTAAATTGAATTGGAAAATTAGAAGCTGCAGGGCATATTTCGAATAGTTTTCATGATTTTTGCAAGTGAAAATCTACGGCAAAGCTGTGAGTGAAGTGAGACGAATGTGTGTAAAATTAAATGGAAAGGTGAAAGTGAAGTGAAGTGCTTTGAGATTGCAGTGTTTCAGAAGCATGCACGTAGAGAAGTTGTATGAAATTTAAAATAAAATACTTAGCTTCTAATTTAAAGCCGATAATCTGAGTTAGGCTGTGTTTAACGCACGCTCAATGGTTGTTGTACAGACTAACGGCTTAGCTTAAGCACAACTTGACGAACGCTTTAGCGCAGTCAACCTAAAGAGAGTAAGAGAGAGAGAAAAGACTACCTAACGACCTAACGAGTTAATTTATAAACGACTGTTAAAAAGCTGAATTTAGAATTTAAAACTGATATGGAGGTAAGTTTATTTTTAGTTGTTCGCATATTTGCTCCATTTTCTACTCGTTTACTTTCCGCAAAGCAAATTAATGCCAACATGTCGACACATTTAAGTCGGCAAATTAAGAATGTCATTCCACCCACACACATGCACTCAGCCACACATACATCCATACAAGCACGCGTCACCTGCCGCCGCCGGCAGAGTGAAGTTTTCGAAAACACACGCACTAAAAATATCAGCGCTGCTCTGCATTTTCTCAATTTCGTAGTCTGCCAAAGGCGCTGCCATTTAACCTATTTCGAATTTTCTACAAATAATTTATGCATTTGCTTGCGTTACAAGCGTAAATTTGTCACCGCAAACACTTTTGAGAATTTTGAATAGGATTTGGATTTTAGAATTTTGATATTCACAAATTTTAAAATCAAAACATTCAATTTAATTATAATACGGCTTTTTATTCGTCTTATAACAACAAAGAATTTTCGACTAATTTCATGCGCTTCAATTCGAATTTTTGCAAATTTGGTCTGTTCGTTGACTTTTTCATGAAATATTTTCGTTTAAAATTGGTGTTGATGGAGTATATGCAGGTAAATTATGACAAGAAAAGGCAAGAATCTGAAGAAGTCAGTTTATTAAAGGGATATTATGACAAGAGAAGAAAGAAATTTTAAGAGTCAGTGATAACTTTTTCTGTAAAAACTTGCAAAGTATTTGATCAGCTGTTTTCGTAATAGAAGAATTGTTATACAAGTTTATGTTTTTCAGCATTTATTTTATATTCAGTTAGCTTTCTCATATATAGTACAGGAAATGGAACAGAAAGATGTTCCGTGAAATGTCTTATGTTTTATGATATAATCGCTAATAGTGCTCTCCTGCAACTGCAATGAGTTTCACAAAAGAAGTTTCATAAAAGATAAAATTGCACATGTAGACCGGGGAGTAAGCTTACATTCAATATTTTATTTGAAGATTGCCATGGAACTAACAGATACTACTCATGCACCAATATTGCATTTTTGTTTTTGTATTTCACATTTTTTTCGTAAAACGAATATACTCGGTATTAAGTAATGGCTACTAGCGATTAGCCTGCTTATTCACTCTAGTTCTAATAAGACCACCGCAAAGAAATTTCAACGAACTCGCTTTGGAAGATTTAGTTGCCCATTTAATTCATATTGCATTTTACAAAGCTATACTGTGAAACTATGTATATATGTACATACATACATATATTATGTTACTGAACACTAAATGTTAACCACAAATCTGCTAAGAATTTAAAGAGCACAAAATACAAGCGAATATTGTGAAATGCCAGAATAATAACATAAACAACATAAACAAAAAACGAAATGTTGCAATTCCAAAAAAATTATAGAATACGGCGGACGAGCGAAATTACGAAATTGCAAAAGATTCAACAAATAAACACCAACGACGGACCGCACTCACTTGCCACAAGCTGCAATAGTTTCTATACTTTTTCCAATTTCCTAGCACCTTAATACTCGTAAAAGAGATGAGCAAATCCACAATATTTTTGCATGAACGCGTAAGCAAATGCGAAAGCTTTACAAACTGGCGGACGAGAACAGCGCAAGCTTTCCTTAATTAATAGCTAAAGCGAAAAATTACGCGGCGCGAGCGAGTGCAGAAAGCTCCGCACATGGAATTAGTCAATCGGTGTCCGGCCGAAACGAAAGATCTCACAAGAATTCTAAATTGGGAAATTTTGTTCGCTATTTTACATAGTATATTCGATATAAGCTGAAGAAGATTTGATCAAAATATCGACGAACGAAGAATTTCCCATCGAAAAATTACGTTTTATTTGAAGAAATTTAAAAGAATAAATAAATAAAATTAAATGCTTTTTGCAACGAAATAATTCAACGACACAAATCTAAATTAACGTTATTTTGAAACGGCAGCTATATAAAGTAATTGATAACTGTAACGAACTGCTATAGTGCGAAAATAAATTGCATGCAACTAAGCAAATAACGAGCATACACACGCATTAATGATACCTAATTAAGGAAATTGCAGAGAAACGAGAAATTCGCGTAAATAAATAAAAAAAAAAAATGAAAAATCGCACTGAACTTGTTGGTAAATTTGCTTTTGTATAAAATTTGCACAACTTAATTAATTGATAAAGAAAACAAATACAACGAATCTATGCGTTATCAGTCTGCATATGATATAGCAACGAGTGACGTCACTTCCTCATACACACATGCATATAAATAGTAGAGTGTGCTTTATGCTTAAAATAATTGCATATAATATTTGGGTACACTGCGAAGAATTGCGCTGGCAAATGCAACAGATTTGAATTAGATGCATATAAATATTGCAAAATATATATGTACACACACACACACATATAAAAGTGCTGGTGTGTTGAACGCTAAAAGTGCCTTATTTTGAAATTGGCCTGCCGAAAGTAACAGGAAATAAGGATTATTATCTAAGGATTTATACAGTTTTGGTAGGTACCGCAAGTTGGCAACATTTGATTGCAAAATTTATTCTAATCTATTCTTCTTTTTTTATTTTGCTTTAAGCTTAATACTCGATTTCCACTGGCACGAAATCCCACCTTCCCCAATCTGATTTTGACATATGATTTGCCAGATTTCGAAAATCAAAGTTTTGTCGAAAACCTGCTCACCCTTTTAAACAAACAAAGCTTTTAGTACTAATATTTACCTTCTGGCAACATCAAAATACTGTGTTGAACAGATATTTTCAAATCTGGCTACACAAAAATCAGCAAATGCTAACAATATTTGACATATAGTTAAATTATATGTTAACATTTTTGCTTAACTTTTTACCGACAAAATTTGTAGTTCTTATGAAGCAATCACATAGTTTAAAATTCCTGTTTTAACCTCAAAAATGCGTATTTATTGGTTTTATTTGTGCATTTTTGAAACCAGCTGTGAATAAAATCTCGTTTAAGTCTTGTAAAAACACTTCAGCAAGATTTCGAAAACTTTTGCTCGAAATCAAAGATTTCGTGCCAGTGGAAAATATTCAATGGTTTTGGGAATAAAATACATACAATTAAATTCCTTTTTTGTTAAAATGTATTTTCCAATTTTCTCATAAGTCAACAATAGTTGCTGATGGTACAATTAATGGTATTTGATGATGAACAATTCCGAAAATATGCGTAAATGCTATTTTTTGCTATAAGTATTTATTTGACTAGCATAAAATATGCTGTACTTTTAAAAATGACTCGCAATTTAAATAAGCTAAAAATTGGATGACATCCAATTAATTTCGTCAGCAACCACACCAGCGTGTCATAATTGGTTCGCGCGTTTACATGCTGCCCCAAATGTTGAAGCAAGTAATTGAAATTAATTTTTGAACAGATTTTGGTGAGAAATAATTCTAAGAGTTTCTACCCGAAACTCTCATATATTTTGAAATTGGTGCAACTCTTAGCTCATAATTTTCTTTGAAAATCTCCTATGTACCCATTTTCGATGTGAATCATTTCAAATGATTTCCTTGATTCCTATATAATGATATTCGAATTTAAATACATAATAGCTTGTAAATTCATTAGGAGTATACAAGTTTTTCGCTTTTAAAAAGTGTTTTTACCCTGGCTTGTTTTGAAAGATTCACATTTCAACAGTTTCCGAAGGAGTTTTAAGCCTTTTGAAGCGCCGTTCCTTAAACCGCTATAAGGCGTTTCTCGAAACCGAATTCGGTATCATAGAAATCTCAAAAACAATTCAAAAAATTGTACCTAAACCATTGAATTCTATAAAGATTATTCACTCTTTCCTTTTCAAATATTCAACTCTCAGTCATTTTCGGCAAATTTGCATTTCTTAAAAATGCTCGTCTTTAAAACTTTCCGATTTACGCACGCAAATATTACTGTAATTTTTATGCAAATTTTCTTTTTGCATTTTCCCTATGCGTTTTCGCAAAGAATACTTTCTTTGACTAATTTTGTCTCTTTATGCTTGATGTTGTTTTTGCAAATGTCAAAGATATGCGAGAGCGAAAGAAAATGTTCCATTGTGAGAAAGTCGGTACTCAACTTCTTTCGTTATTGCTCTCTTATCTACGAACTCGATTTTGAAGAAAGAAAAATACCTGTGTGTAAATTGAAATTATGTTTTGGAACAAATATTTCACTCAACATGTCAGTGACTAAGGTGCTTATTTTGTAAATCCCAACGCCTCACTTCACCCTGCGTTCACTAATTTGGTATTTTGTAAAACGCATCACCTCACTCGGTGACTGCTCGCGTTGTCTTACGTAGTTTCATATGAAAATCGGTACCGCGTAAAACGCAACGCGGCGCATTCACTCACTTGAACTGTCAAATCGTTCACTTGGGTTTGTGCTCGCGTTCAGTTTTTTAAACGCAAAATTTTTGGTAATTTCGAGTGAAAATTGATTTGTGGTAATCTGCAGAAGCAAATAATAAGTATTGCAGTACTTCTTAAAGACAAATACTAAAGAAAAAAGTAAAAAAAAAAGAAAATACTAGCACTGCAGTTGAGGATCGAAATCACAAAAAAAAAGAAATGCATCGCGGTTGAGGGTTGAACTCGCAACTTCTCGCGTGCTAGTCGAACGCTCTAACCACTAGGCTATGGGAGGTATGCAATGGATGCAGCAAATTTTGTGTGTTTTGTATTTGGCTGATAAATTAAGAAAAATACAACTCTTTTTCGTAAGAACTTGACAGCTCAAGTGATGCCGTAAGACAACGAACGCAATTACGCCGTGATTTACAAAATGCCGTTTTTTGATCCCGGCGTTGGCTTCGTGTTCGCGTTGCGTTCGATCACGGTGATTTATACGGTAAGGCCGTAAATGCAATAAAGGTGTAAACTTGTGCCAGCTGTTGCGCAGTTTATAAAAATTTCGAAAATTTCGAAATTTGTTGTAGCATTTTTATTGCGTTGATGACAGCGCTTGATTAATCACACTTTATGCATATGCTAGAAATATCTCAATTTATAATTTGGAATGAAATTTAAGTTTTCACAATATGTATATATAAACATTTGTTTTAAAGATACAGGTTTTTCAAAAGACACATGTATTTTCTTTAGCTACTGGAAATCTCCAGCAATCGGTGGTTGTCTGGAGAGCTATTTTCGTTTGCACTTCAGCGAATGACTTTTGCCTAGTTTACAAATTTGATTGCAAATTGCGTTAATTGCTGGCAAATGCATTTTACAATACACACACATACACATACTCACGCATGCACGAGATGCCAACGGCAAGCCTAATTTTAGCGCTTTTATTACGTGCCGAAAGCGGCGTGTTTATTTTGGTATCTTGCGCAGATGCACAGCTTCAGAAGACAGCTGCATTCTATGCAATGAAGTTGGAGTGTTCGTAAGAGCGCAGCCACAGATGCATTCGGCGCTACAAAATCGAAGAAGAAGCAGAAGAGCAGTAATGGCTTTATTTTCGAAATTTATGATTTTTTGAACTTTATGAGAAATGTTGTTGCTGCCTAACTGAAAGTTGATTCGTAAATTCAGTCTATGGTATGGACCTTACAGACTAGTCTAACACAATGTAGAAATACTTTGAGAAGCTAATAACAAAGGATGAATTATTTAATTAAATATAATTTAAGTTTAACAATTTTTTTAAAGCAAAGCTTGAGATGAAAAGATCCAAATCACGAACGGCTGAGATTTTGTTGAATTCACACAGAGACCGAATCAAAGGCGTGTTCGAGGCATAATTAGACCTAAAAGGGGGAATGACAAACAAAGCGTAGTGACGTAGTACCCTAGAGGGAACGTTGAAGTCGATTAGACTGAGAAGGTGGGACTGTTAACCGTCCCAGTAATGATACCATGGACAAACAACAGGGATAAAATTATTCCTCTGCTTTCAAGGGACATTAGATTAATTAGGAAGCAACGCGACGAGTACGGCGGAATGGGATCGGTAAACTTCAGGGATCGAAGACCGAAGCTCAGAAAATATTTTTGGATTCGTTCAATGCGGGTGGAGTGAGAACTATAAAATGGATTCGGGATCGAAACAGGGAGGTATACAGAAGCTTAAGAGTGTAGGGATCGGAAAATTCAGAGCTGTTACGACGAGCAAAAGCTAGCATTGTATAAGCCTTCGATAATGGAGTTGATATTAGTTAACTGAAACCTATTGAAAACAGCTGCACTTTTGATTTTTAAAAATTTTATTTTTCAAGTAGCGCGGTTGTTCTTGACATGGCTGAGTTTTGTCACTTCTTTTCGTATTTAAAATGTCAAACACTTTTTATGCTTGCCACTTTTGTGCATGTGCCAAATTTGCGCAAAACAAGCGCGACAAAACAACAGCTCGACAATTGACAATTTAAACAATGAACAATAAAGCACCATAAAAGACTGGTTTCCAGCCAAACCAAACTGTATGAGTGACAGAGAGAGAGAGAGAGAGACGATAGATTACTCCCACACATCAAAAGTGTCAGTTCAAGAGCGGCAGCTGCGGCTCAAATAACGAATATTGAGCTTTGAAGTTCTTCTAATGATATCAGTTTTGGCTGCATTGTTTTGTTAATCCTATCATAAAATGTATGCTTTTTCAAAACTGTAACATCAAAGTAAGAAAATCCATATTTCTAGCTATGAAATGACAGCTAAAGAGCAGAAAATGTTTATAATGTGCATATGCATCATTGGGTGACTCAAGGCACACATTAAATTCACATACTATATGTAGCCAACAAGCATAGCAGGTAGTTAGGGGGCCAGGCTGTGAGGGTTCAGCCACTGCTTCCTTACAATCAAGCGAGTGCTGACCATTGTTAAATTGGAGACCACTAACACTAAAGTTTCGATATGCACATGAAAAGTTTTCTTTCTTGAAAGTCGAGTTCGCAAGAAAGTAAGAAAAAAAGAGTGCACACTTCTCGTACTGGAAAACTTTATTTTGTTCTTTCAAATTACAATAATATCAATGATAAAGAGACCTATTTGCTCAGAAATCTTTTTGTGTGGAAACGAATTTGAGCTGGAAATAATTTAATGAAACCGTTATATCAAAACTACTAAATTACGCGGGATTTCTATTGCAGAAATTTCAATGTGAAATATGGTAACAAACAAACATTGTGGTATGTTTATTTTATAATAAATTGCAGAAATTAGTTCCATGAAAACTTTGTTGAAAAAAGTTGTATGAAATTGAAGAATCTGATCTTCCCCTGCAACAAATTTCATAAAATGAGTTTCATGAAAGGAAAAATTTCAGACCGGCGCTTAAGCACAAAAGGGAAGAAAGCAAATATTTCACAGAAATATTTTCGTGCGTAAATCGGCACTAAAAATATGTTTGCTTGAAAAAAACCGCTAATTTTGTTCAAAAATAGACGAAGTGGTCCAACAAATTTGTAAATTTTTACATAAATTTTTAGCTTAACTTATGCAGGAAAAATTTTAAAATGCACAATAATTTTTTTAGTAAATAGATACTAGCAAAGCATAAATTTGCCAGGGATTTGTAAATTCGGTCACTTTGACAAAATTCGGCGAATTTGCCAAAACGCGGTAAATTTGACAAAATTCAATCAGTTTGACAAAATTCTGTGAAATTGACAAATATTTGACATTTTGTCAAAATTCAGTTGTTTTTAAGGAACTTCCTCCTATGACACATTCCAGACTACGTGTCTGACAAGTGATTCTTGGCGACCATAATCGAGGCTTTTTTTTGTTTGTTTGTGAGGGGGAGGGTAACGGCACAAGAAGGCGTGTGTCTTCAGAGCAACGAAATAGTGCTGAAGATGCTCAGCGCTCTGACTCAGTACTTGGACAAAAGCACGCGCATCTCTAATGCCTCCGAGCACTTCTAATCTGCCAAGCTGACAGCGAGAGAATCAATTTATACCAAACTTTTTGTTGTAGCTGTTGAATTGAGGTCAATTTTTCAAATAGATACATTTGAGTGCGTTGTTGGGGTAGCAGCTATTTCGGGCAGTTGTTGAGTTATGCTGATTGTCAGTGTCAAGCAGCAAGTTCCTTCCTACTCCATGCCGCCAGCCAAGATTTACAGCAGCATTCAAAAGAGCTGGGAGAAGGGATGCCAAATCGTTACAAGATTCATTCTTGCTTCAGCTCGTTGCCACAATTAAACAAACCATAAATTTCCACCTCATAATGCGCAACTTAAAAATTTTCTACACTACCCCGCCACCTCCCGCTTAACCACTCAAAGAATTGATTGTAAACAAATGCTTGCGCCATGGCGTTTTATTGAGTTGCTCATGCTCCATTTCCCTTTTGGCTTGTGAGTTGCTTCTCAGTGCGCGCTTGTCTTTTTGGGCGCCTCATTTTCAACATTTGTGCGCTGCCTCGCCTCGGCACCCTCACCGGGGTGTGGCAGACATTTCTTTCGAAATTCTAATTTTACTTCATGAGCGATTATTGCTGCGCCTTTGGGTAGATACAAATTTGTTTATTCGTTTGTTTATTGTTTTTGGATTTAGCAACATTGCTCGCTCGTTCCATTTGCTTTGGAGCGGAAACTCGTGAAGATACTTTTCTATGGCCTTGAAAAGAGGACTGCAATTTTGATGGGAATATAAAAATTCAAGAGCTTTGAAGATGTTCTCTTTGCAGAACTCAGTGCAAAACTGTGCGATGGCTGAAGTTAGAGGAGCCAGTTTTATTATTACTAATATTATTAATAAAAAATATAGATGGCTCGGTACTCCCTTATATAAGTTTCGGACTTAGCGCATTCCTTTTTAATCCTAAATTATGCAGTCCGCATTAACTTTTGATAAACATTTGAAAACGATTTGAGTTCAAGCTCTATTCACAAAATTCAAACGTTTGAATTCTATTTGATATCGATTTGAGCAGATTTTATTCTTAATTTTAATAAACATATCTTTTTTTTTTAGAAATTTGATATGATTTGGGAAAATACACTTTATAGAAGCCGAAATTTTTCAGTCCTGTTAAGGCTTAAAATTTCTTTAATGGTGTGAAATATAAATCAATGCTTACTTTGACGAATTGTTTTTTGCGAATTTTGGTTTAATGAGTATTTAAAGCATTTTGCATTTACCTGCTTTGTTTATGTTGCCAAAATTGAGAGTTGCATATACATATGCTGAATTATTATAATTCCTTCTATATACTCGCATGCCAAGCATTTGAACAACTCATATCAAAGTATAGACTTTGCGCTTTCATAAAATAATATTTTGAAAAAAAACCTTGTTTCGAAAGTTTGCCGCATGCACTTTATCAGTGTTGAACAAGTGTGGTTCGGCTCGGCTCAGCTCTCGTGTCATTGATGGGGTCACTACAATCGCGTTCCTATGAGATTATCTGCTCCTCTTCGTTTAATTCAATAAAATGGGGGGAAGCAGCGATATGCACACATGCAGAGCAGCTGTATCTGTGTGTGTGACAACACAAAAGCTTTGGTCGACCATTGCGAATGTGTGAGAGTGCGCACGCACACAATTGCCTATGGAAGGGGGGTTTGAGAAATGAACGCCATGAACGAATTGATGCATTTAACTAAGAGTCGAGACAGCATATGTCTATATAAAGCATAGCAGCGGGTGGTAAGGTGGGCGCAGAGGGGTGGTAGGTGGGCTGTAGCTTCAATTGCCGTCACAGCAAAAAACAGACGCGCCGCTGTGAATCGAATTAGACAGCTCAAATGTCGCAATTAAAACATATATGCAAGTGGTAGATAGGGGAGCGGAGGGTGCTACTTTCAATTATGAAGGCAGCTTACCATACAACTTCCATTTATGGGTTAATGATAATAGGAGTTTATCTTTGCGCCGATGTGCTGCTCATTAATGTATGTCAGTCGAGCAAGGCAGAACGTTTGCAAAAAGTCAAATATTCGCATGCCATGGTGAGCATGTGCTAGCTGTGGCAAGTGTGGATGGCAAGGACGTGAAGGCCGTTTGGCCAAATCAACACGCAAATCGCTCGCCAGTGAAAAACTCAGCGTATAATGTGAGCTCCGCTGAAGCAACAAAAGGGAGTGCCGCTTTGTTGCCATTTCGTAAATGATTATGCCATTTTTTGTAGCAGTACTTTTTAATTTAATTAAGCTAAAAGGCAAGTGCCATAATTCAACTGAATAATTTCGCGGAAATGTGCAAGTTTGGTTGGCAGGTGGCAAATCCTTGTTGTGAGCTCTAAAAATGAGCTGAAACAAGTAAGGAAGCATCAGTCGGGTTTCACCGACAGAGTAATACCCTACACCAAGTAACCGAGTGTGATGATAATACATTAAACGAAATGAAATTGTGGGTGTTTTGAATTTGCTGCCTATATAGTGGGCGGACCATGCCCATTTTTGACAAACCACAAGATATTTCTAATAGGACTACATATGCCAAATATTTAGCCCTGACAGGTGTACAACAGAAATTATCGGTATATTAAATTTACCGCCCACATGGTAGGCGGACCACGCCCATTTTTGGAGAATATAAAGAAATTCTCACCTGCAATGAAGTGACCAAATATGGATGCTCTGGTGTGTATATTACAGAAGTTATGAGGATTTTAAACTTACCGCTTATATAGAGGGCGGACCACGCCCATTTTCTTATATGTCATATAGGGCCTATATCTAAACTTGGGAACCAAATTTTATTCGCTTAAATGCACAGGTAGTCAATTGAGAGCCATTTTACCAGAAAATTTTTGCCGCCTATATAGTGGGCGGACTACGCCCATTTTTTTTGAATTTTGCAAAGGGTCCACACCTCACCTTAAATACCAAGTATTATTCTTTTCCATGAGTAATTACACAAATTATAGCAATTTAATCGAAAAAAACCCGAGGTAGTGGGACTTAGAGGCCTATTGTGGGCGTGTCCTTCGACCGATTTGACTAATTTTAACACTTTACCTAACCCGAGGTTCACTGTAACTGTGTACCAAATTTAGTCCAAATCGGACAACTACTTCTTTCTTTTTTTTGCGTACACGCAGACAGACAGACAGACGGACGGACAGACGGACAGACGGACAACCGGAAATGAAAAGAGAAAGTGTTTCTGATCATTTCTATATACTTATGTCTATACCTAGGAAGGCTCCTTTAATGCGTTACAATTTTGGCACAAAGTTATTATACCCTATTACCATAGGTGTAGGGTATAAAAAGTGCTAAGAAGTTATGCGAAAGCGGAGAGTGTTTGAGTTTTATACAACTTATAAATTTCGTAATTATATTCTCAATTGCCTTTTAGTTTCTTTAAATTTAAATTTTCAACAAAATGTTTCTCAAAAAATTAATAATTTCGTTTTCTATATTTATTTTCATATTTTGTTTGCATATTTTTTCCAAATGAGTTTCCATTATGAACCAACTTTTGCACACTTTTATTTGCGCCATTTTTCACAAATGTAACCAAATAAAGTGTGAAAGTGGCAGTTTCATTTCTTTGAAATTATTTTGACAAAATTTTTCCTTTAATCTACCAGCACATTTTTCGCATAGGATTGAAAATTTCATTTTCTATATTTTTGCTTGATTTTCAATTATTTTTCCATTTCAATATTCCAACACAATTTGCACAAATAATGGCAAATTTCATTCAGTGAAAGCTTTTCCCGTGCGCTTTTCTCGCGACTGCTAAAGTTCACATAACATTTTTTCATTTCATTTTTCAAAATCTATAGACACGCTACTTTTTGTTGTTGTTGTGCTTTATAAACGAAATAATGAAATCATTTCAATGACCTTGGCAGCGCAGCGTTGATCTTGTCAGGCGTAAGTGAACGCGCTTGAGTGCAGGGGCGTTTAATGCTGCCGAGGCCGATTGTTTTGAGTTGGAACCCAGAAATTCATGAATTCTGTGTGGGCGATGCCATGCCTATATTCTTCAAGCATATATTTTCTTAGCCCTTCTGTACTTACTGAAATTTTGCATTTCGGCTGATTTGCCTTTGAGTGCGCTCCTGCGCTCGTGCTTAGTACTGAAGTCGCTAAAAGTGCCTTTGTTCTCCGATAAATGCTAAAAAATTGTGCTTTCTTGTTAAGAACTGCAGTCAATGCTTGAATTTGCTGCTGCGCGTAGCTTGCCACTAGTTGTCCACACGAGCGTTTACAAAAAAATTCCTGAAATTTTTTCAATGATTGCTTCAATTTGAAAAAATCTTCATACATTTTGTAATGTCCACTTGTATTTTTCAAGTGGCTTTTTGGAGCGACCGTTAATTCTTTTAGTAGTACTGCCGCCTTCGTCGTGCGTGCAAAGCATACATTTTTAAAGCGGCAAGCTTCGACGCGGAAAATGCTATCTGTCAGCTTTAATAATTTTACACAATTCAGCAAGCCGCATGCGTAATTGATCAAACGCTAAGGAGCGGGAAAAGTGCAAAACTTTGCAGGCGCGCCCTCAACGTTCCGTGTTGTGCCACAAATGACAGCTGACGTCAGCGCGTCTGCTTCTTCGCCAATGGCCAAGACTAATTTCCACGCTGAACTTTAGTGTTTTCTTTTCACTTTTCTATTTGCTATTTTCTTACATTGTTGTGTGTTCGCTTCGGTGGCATTTGTGGAACAACAACACAACAACAAAAATCAATAAAAGCATTTTTGTTACGTTCAGGCAAAATGTGGAAAATGCGACGCTGAAGGCGGCCTTTCGTGAGTGGTACGTGGCACGAGTTGAAAGTGTTCGTCGCTCGAGGCACCAACAAAAACTTGATAAAGCTTAATACGAATTAATTTTTTGCTTCTAAATGTTGGCAGCCTTTGCGCAAGCAGAAGAACATGCCATTTTAATTAAACAGTTACGCGCGTGTAGTTCATTGAACTCGCTGACACTTGGCGGCAGTGCTTAAAAGTGTTTGCGAAAATGTGCGCGTGTGGCCGTAAAAATTTTTAAGAATTAAATTTCTTCAAATTCCAAACAATTATTTAAACATTTGGGCGTGAAAAATGCATATCGATGTGTATGCAACGCTGCTCGCTTAAGCACAAAAAATGTCTACATTGAACGCTTCACACCCCTCATCATTGCTGCCATGTGACGATGTGGTGGTGCAATGGTGCAATTTCCTGTTGCCGGCTCCGTGCAAGCAAAGCAATCGATAGTTTTGCCTGTAAGAGTGAGTTGCAAGAAAAAAAGTAACTTGTTGCTTTTGTGTTGGTTGGTGTTGTGTAAAGCCTGCAGCTTGACTGGCTTGCTTGTATAAGCATGTGCGCGATTGTTTGTGTGTGTGTGTTACAAGTGCCCATTTGGTTAGATTGTTGCAAAACAAGGGCTGAACTGAAGAAGCCCAACCAGTGCACTAAAATAGCAGTGTCAACCTCAAATGACGTTTTGCTCTGCTTTTTAAGCAAAATTGTCGAGACTATCTAATTTATAAATATTTTTTCTTATTATGTATGTATATGTATTTGTGATGGCTGGCACATTTGAGTTCAAAAATGAAACGCGACTATTGCATACTTTTAGGCTGCTTAGGTATTTGCTGTTGAACTACAGTGAGCGTTCAACTTCGATTAACTTTAATTTTTCGAGTTTTATTAAATTTTAATGTCAAATTCATTGAGCCAAAAGAGATAGCTGAGAAAAAAATTTCCGAATAAAACAGATTTTGGTTATTTTAGTAACGAAGATATAAAGAAATAAGTAAGCGAAGAAACTAAGCGTGGTAGAAAGAAAGATATTTTGGAATTTTCAATAAATTTTCAGTTAGTTGAAAAATTTTAGTTAGTAAAGAAATGTTGAGTGGATTTTCGCAATAATTTTTTTTTAAAATTAGTTCAATATGATATTCTTCAAAAAATATTTATTAAGTGCAATTTATCATTATCGACTTAAATCTTTTGTGGGTAGATGAAATGTCTGAATGACTTTTCCAACATTTTCTTCATTTTCTATATTTTTTTGCTGACAACCAAAGAAAGATTTGATTTTCTGATTACCCATTTACATTGTAATTTTGATATATATTGATAAACATACAAATTTAAGTTAATAACTATCTGTAGCTAAGCTGACTTACTTAAGTATAAAAATATGAACACCATTTTCCAATGCAACTTTTATTTAGTTAAAATTTTTATATTTTAATTTGTATACTTTCTTTTTGCAGTAAACGCGATTGAAGAATCCATTGAAGTGCCATAAAAGTAGAATTGTATACTACCAAGGAGTTCAAATTGAAGACAACGAATTAGCGTAAAATATAAAAGGAAGCCGGGCTTGCCGTAAGAACTTAACACGCCAAGCAGCAAGCAGCAGACAATGAAAGAGTAACAACTCGAGAAGCATCTATATACATATAAGCACTATTTTAGGCCATTTTTATTGGGCCCATCCCAGAGAGAAAAAGCAGAACTTCAAATAAAACGACTTAGAGTACTTTCAAACGGGTCGGACTTACCACAAAAACCCGTCTTTTTTATTTGTTTGAAAAATAGCAAAAAACGAAATTCATACAAATTGGCAACGCGAAAGCGTTTTGTATGAATTGAAAATGGCAGACAACCAAACAAAAACGACCTCTAGCAGAACGTTCGTAGAGAGTAGCAACGACCAAACCGCCTCACCGCCCCCGCCCAAGAGCGGTGAAGCACAGACCGCGAACAAGCTGACGCACAACCTGAGCGACAGCTATCAGCTGGTGAAGCAGCGCCAGCGCAAATACAACGCGCTGAGCGTAACTGCAAACGCAGACAAAATGGCAGCCGGCAACGCGACAACGTCGAGTAGCGACGAGGCACAGCAGCCGTGGCTGGAGGTGTGCTCCGCCAAGAACAAGCTGAAGCGCAAGAAGAAGCTCTCGGCTTCGCTAACTTCCGTCACGGACACCGTGAATCAGGAGAAGCGCACGCGCATCGAGGGCATACAGCTGAATTGTCGCGGCAGGCTGCCGCTGCAGGAGCTGACCGCTTCGGCAACACACAGCCCCACACACAGCTGCGTAGCAACGCCAACCAAGGCGGAGAAGGCCGCTGCCAAGCCGCCAGTGCCGCCGGCAGCAACACTAAAGAATGCCACATCCTCGCCATGCGCCGCAACGATGGGCGTCCAAGTGCCGCCGCCGCGTTTGAAACGCAAGCTCGAGCAGAATGTTCAGACCATACAGAAGCTGAACGCGCTGACGGAGCAACTGCGTCTGGAAATCAACGAGCTGAAGTGCAGCCTGAACACAGAACGTGGCGCGGTCAGAGTTTTGAGGTGAGTTGTTGGACTTTGTTGATCTGTGCTTTGCTCTAATCCGTTCCCTTTGCAGAGCTCAAAATGAGTGCGAAACTCGCAAATGGAAGAATGAAGTGAAGAAGCTGCAAAACGCTTTGGAGCTCTTGAAGAAGAGCAACACTCTGGTGCCGAACAGTGCAAAGCGCCCTCCCGAAAGCTTGCACACTAATGCCGAGATCTTGCCAAGCACAGCCGCCAGCAGCTTGGCCAATTACGAAATACAAAGACTGACCAATGAGATTATTGCACTTAAGGAAGCTAACAAGGCTGTGGAGGAGAAGAAATCGGTAAGTTTGAGCGCAGCTTTAAGCTTGTTTTGCATGCGACCTTTAACCTTTGTTGTTGTTGTTAGACTTTGTGTGCTTTGCAAGCAAAACAAAAAGTGTATTCCTTTTGCCTTAAATAACTGGCTGCTCTGTTGAGTAGACTCCATAAGCAGAGTATTCCAAATTAAGTTAACAACTAGTTCCACATGATCTCGCAAAGAAACACCACAAACGACAGCAACAATCCGAGTCCCAAGAGGCAGAATGCTGCCTGAAAGTGTGCCAATCTGAGTACGACAGGATCGTCGGGATCATCATTGTTATTATGACTGCGTAAGTTGCGCCTGCCCGACTGTAAGGACCCCTCGTTTGTTCTGCGATCCCAGTGTATGTAGAAGCCGAACTCGTGCGAGCTGCGCACGAGGCTGTTCACAAATCCCAGATAGGGTGATCCATAGGGCACAATGAAGACGGCATGGAACGGCACAATGCAGGTGGACATCGTGTGGTAGAGCTGCCGGCCGAAGCGCATGTGGCGACGCTCATTCATCTGATGCCAGGCCACATGGCCCTTCTCCAGGTACGCGTACGACAGATTGTTGTCGAGCACATGCTCCAGCAACACTTTATCCGGCACGACGGTCATTTTCTTCCTGATCATAGCCTCATAGGGGTAGCTGGCGTTGAGGAACTGGTCCAGATGCTTGACATGGCGTGCGAACATGAGCAGCTTGTAGGGCGACAGCGCCAGGTCCTTGATGGTGTTTATGTCGGGTAGATATTTGCGAAAGACCAGGTTGGTCATGAGATTGCCCTTGTAGGCGTTACTGATCAGCATGCCGTAGAAGATGCAGCAGAACAGCAGCACCCGGAAGGAAGTGCGGCGCGGTATGCGCATCAGTGGCATGGAGAGCGTGCTGGCCAGCAGCTGCAGCAGGCAGTTGCGCATGGCACCCAATCGGCGATAGGCCAACAGATAGAAGGCATATGTCAGCAGCAGCGTGCACAGAATGGTCAACCACACAAGCAGTTTGAAGGAGCGAAAGAGGTTCCAGAAGATGGTGGCGGTTTTGGCCTTCGGCAGCAGCACGCACAGATCGTCGCGGCTATGCGCGATGGTGTGCTCGACGCGTCGGTCGAAGGTGGGCAGCGCCAGAAAGCGCACGTTCATGGCGATGTCATCCAGCTCGTCCTCGATCTCCTTCAGGCAAATGTCGACGCTGTCCTGACCGAACTTGCTGACGCGATGCACGATGCGCGTGGCGTTGAGCCGCTCGGCAATGTAGGCGGACATGAGAGCATCGCTGCCGGTGATGCCGCCGTCGTCGGTGAAGTTGGCGCGTATCTCGTCCAAATACATGCACATGCGCAGCGGCCTGCCGTGCATGTTGGGCAGCTGCTTCGGAAAGAGCTCCTGCAGCTGCGGCAAGGCGCCACGTGGACGCACGCCTATGAGCAAGCCGTGCTTGAAGGGACTGTAGCGGTAGATGTGCAGCTGCTCGTCGCGCCAGTAGACTATGACAATGTTGAGCAGCCAAATGCGCCAGAACTGCCTGAAGGTGCTGCGCAGCCAGGCTTTCGTCACTGCCTGTGGGTTCTGTATGAGCAGCAGCACGTGCGAGAGATGCTTGGCGGCCGACTTCTTCTGCAGCAACGTCAAGTCGATGGAGCTCGTGGCATCCCACTGAATCATGACCAAAAACATGAGCACGCCATCATCCCTGATGTCCTCCAGTGGCATGTCCATGTCCATGTACTTGCTCCTGCAAAAGAGCACATTAATACTGCCTCGGCGCTTGGTGGCTGGACAGCACAACTCACCTAAAGGACACGTAGGAAATGCCACAGGCGCTGAACTGCTGCAATATTTGCGACGGATAGCTTATTGAGGTCTCATTGCCGAAGTAAACGTAAATCTGCTTCAGCTGATAGGAGCAAAGGAACTCACTGGTGTGCACAATCAATTTTAGCGGCACAGTTTCCTGCACCACGACAGCAGCTTGTATGCCAGCGAAGCTGCTTCCCAATACTAGAATGAGTGGAATTTTCCAAATGCCACAAGTTGAAGCCATTCCGCAAATCGTCGAGCGTCGAGAATAGCATTTGCGAAACTGATGAAATGTGCACCGGCGGAACTGGTTTTATATTGGCGCATCGTTAATGGATTAATGCTTGGCTCGGCGCTTCCATAATGAGAAGCTCTGCAATTGCACTAAGTAATATGCGCCATATTGGACACGCGTTAGCAAATGGATGTCATGCCATTTGTCGCTGATAATGTGTCACACTGGCATCGGAGGGTGCAAACAAAATGGCGTGGAAAAATCCAAAGATATTACGCTAAGCGAACAGTGCATTTCCGCCTTAATTAAAGTGGCAACTGCAGCAAGCATTAGCGATATGGAAGGAGGGCGTAGTCATACGTGCTCAGTGAAGGATGTAAAAAATGCGCTGCACTAGAAGAGCTGCGCAAGTCCCAACACACACACACACTTCACATTTGTATGCACCAGGGTCGTTGTATAAAATTTAATTCGCGATGGAGTCAGTTTTGGGAAGGTCTCTGCAAAATAACATACTACATATTTATGCAAAAAGAGGGATGAACAAAGTTTTACTCAAAATTATTCCTATGTTGAAAAACAAACAAAAAATTTTCCACATAAAATTAGCGTTTTGCATTAAAATGCCTACGTTTTTTCAACAAAAATACTTTTTCAGTAGAACTTGTTTTAAAATAATACTTTCTCCATCCCCTCTATTTTCTTGCATAATTATGCTAGTTTTGTAGAATCTTGACCAATTCACTTCACTCACAGCAAGCTTCGCAAATTAAGCTTCTGGCTACGGCCCTTATCTGCACCAACCATGGTTGCATTTCCAGCGCTGTCAAAAGCTAACATTTTTGCAATAATTAAGAACTAACACAATCGATGCTATCTTGTTTGCATTGTTTTGTATTTCCTTTTCCGGCTCGCCCACTAACCAAGCATGTCTGCGCCGCCCCTGATGAACGCCATTCCATTGACAGTTGCATCGCATTTTGACAGTTGGCCGTTTCATTGTTCGATGTGATGTTGCGTTGTGTTGTTTTTTTTATTGAAGAAAATTATATGAAAATGTCTATATTGAAAAATACGAAAATCTACTGATGGCTTTACAGATTAATTGCGATGCTGACAGACGTAAGGCAGCCGATATGCGCACATTGAAAGATTCTTATGAAATCCGATTGACTCAATTATCAAAATCTGCCAAAATTGAAATATCACGTCTGGTAAGTTGTTGTTTGTTCGCTGATCTCAGCGGTGAAGTAGCGTGAGTGGGGGAGGGGGGGTGTTATGCTTACAATAAGAGCAATAAATTCAGTAAGTAGCATATAAGCAGGATTGCAAATTGATTGGATTTCGGCTGAGCTGTCTTCCGGAATATCAACCAACTTGTTATTAATATTTTCAATTGAGTACTAAAGATCGACTTTATAATGGTGCAGACTATTTAAAATAATGCAGCAATATAAACACAAAAAGTTAAAATACACTTGGATTCAAACATAATGAATGTAGTAGGCGTAATTGAAGATGTCATTGTGGCTTATTCAGCATGTCAAGATTGCCTCACAAATCCTTACCTAGGTTAAATAGCTGCTTTTAAAAAATTTCCAAACATTTAATTCCGATTTAATTTTTAATTTTAGTAAAAAATTAAACAATAGTTTTCCTTTTATTCCATCAACGAATTGCTGGGACAAAACAATATAGGTACATATGTCGAAAATGTCTTGTACTTGAATGACATATGTATTTATTATGCTAATGGAAATTTCTTTTTTCCCAATAGTGCTATATACATAACTTCAAAAGCTTGCAATAGTTTTTACTTTAAAAGCAACATTACGGAAGTAATAATAAAATTGAAGAAAAAGAATCTTTCACATATCTTTAGACCGTGATGGTTCTTTTATGTCCACTTACACGTATATTCGTGTAATAGTTCCACGGTTTTGAGCTGTTCTTTTAGCTTGTTCTGTTCTTACAATAGACAGCAGAGTCTCTTCAGCAAGGAATCGCTGCAGAGGTGTCTGCGCATTCCTGCGAGACACAAAAGAATGTGTTGCACGATTTGAACACATTAAATAAATTACCCAACACGCTTTGTGAATTAGTCGGAAGGGAAGTTGTCATTAGTTCTTTACAAGCCACATTCTGGCAGCCAGCATAATGTCATTGCCACAAAGCGTAGCGGCTGCACACGACGCGAAGCAACAAAATGGGATGCATATGGCAGCTACACGCTACATTCTGACGACTTAAACGTTTTAGAACTCGGTGCATTGGAATGGCTGATAGCGTGAGCTGAGCGCTTAATGGAATCTTCTTCCTGTTACCTTTGCGCACGCGCTATGAGTCAGCAGCGCCGTGCGATGCCTTCAGCTTGGCTGGGAACTCATTCTGGAATTTTTAATAAATGCTTAGATGAAATATTTTGCTCATGCCGCAAGCGCTTTGTAGGCCATAATCATGGGCTTCAGTTATTTTTCTTCCTTTGACGTCTTCGTTTGCTCTGCGCCTGTTTGGCTGCTTGGCTGTTTGGTGTGGCAGTAAGCAGCCGCGTAAACCACTTACCTACGCTGAAGAGTGGGCGTTGTGAGAACCTGAGTTCGTTGGCCTTGAGTTGAAAATTTTCGTAACATACGCACTAGCCACAGTCAGCCGATATGGCTCTAAATTCGAGTTCTCATTAGCTGCGCTCAACTGTCAGCGGCGTGTGCTGTAAGCGTCAATCAGCGACTGTCAAAATTTTACTAAGCCACAAGCAGAAATGTGGATTAGAGCTGCAGTGCCACAAATCGCTGCTGGCAGCTGCAAGCAGCTAACCTTTCCGGCGCACGTCACTTGTCAGTGCGGCCAGATTTAAAGCCACTTGGTAGCTCGCTCAGACCGATCAACCCAGTTCTTAGCAGACTTTGGGTTCTGCGGCAAATTGTGTGCCAGTGGCTTAAAAAAGCCAGACACAAATAAAAGCAGGCAAACGAAAATCTTCCCACGATTTTGAAATTCATTCATGATTTTTATGGAACTTTGGCGTGTCGCTGGTTGCCATTCTTTTTGCGTTGGTGTGAAATTATGGCACACACACACACACACAGAGTCTGCAGGCATTGAAATCGAATGTTGTTTTTGTTCATTCATTTTTGTTTTGTCTTAAAATTTTGCCTTCTGCCTCTTTGTTGCAGCTAGAGGAATTAAAAACCAAAGAACGTAACATTGGGCAACTCAAGAAGGAGTTACAAAATCTACAAGCAAAGCCACAAACTCAACAAAATGAAACAAAAAATAAAAGCAGAAATGCAACGACAAAGCTTAGTAATAAAACGACAAATTATAAAACGACGAACAAACCAAAGAAATCCATTGAAACAAATCGGCCACAGAGCGATGACGAAACTACTATTTCCCCACAGAAAGAGGAAACGAACAAGAATTTGAACCTGGCTCAAAGTCCACATGAGGTAAGTGAAGCTTGTAATTTTCTTCAATTTGAAATTACAATAACAAATATGCAGAGTATTATAAACATTTTTAGAAAACATATTTTATCGGCAAATTCCATAAGAAAGGTGAAAGTCATTCTTAGCCTTGTTTCTATGATGGCTTAATAGTTAGTTATTTCCAAATATTTTAATATTTGTTTTCGTTTCGCTCTGTTGGCCATTTGCTGGAATGATTTACAGTTAACCCTATGTCGAACATTAGCAACACTAATTTTGGTCTCAGCTTCAGTCTCAGCTTGAGCTTCATCTTCATCTTCTGCTTCAGCTTCAAGATCGACAGTCTCTGCAGGTGGCTCATCTTTTGGCGCTGCGCTGCTTCACCAAATAAGCATAGGAGAACATAATTTCGAAAGTGTTGAAATATTTCTTGTTTAAAAGTGAATTTAATGCTAGAACTTGGCAGGTGTCTGCCGTTTTTGGGTTAGCCAGAATTTGTGCCAATTTCTTGACTATGAAGTTCGCCTGGGAACGACAAGTGTGAACCATTTGGATTTTATTCCAGCTAATGGACCATATGCATGCTCAGCCAAATGTAGGGAAACATGTCAGTCACGGGCTGTGTTAAAAAATTGATGAGTTATGGCCCATGAGTTTGGCTGTCAGTTCGAATTAAACATTCATTAGACTTATTAAGTTTTTTTCGAATTCGGCAGTCGGTTTAAATTCTTTACGTATGCCGCGAAGCTTTGAGCTATGGTAAGAATTGGAATTTTCTTGGCTAAGGTAATTCGAACCAAATTTTGAAATGATTCTGAAAAGAGTATTTTATTGGTGGTTCTGATTTAGTAATAAAATTGTATCTATAGACTCTTGTTGTTGTATTCGGTAGATCTTCGAGTACAAACTTAACCCTTCTCTTGCTATGCAGTAACGCTATAAAAGTATAGCTTTGTTAAAATATTAATATTATTATAAATATTACATATGTATATAGTAGAAATGCGAAGAAATCGCCCTTTTGATTTTTTTGTTCTATATACAAATTTTAATTGTATTGTGAAACCGCAGACTCATTTCACTCTGAGATACAGATACATATGCTGCCTCATTAACATAAATTTAAAAAACGCTGTTGTAGGTTTACGACGCATGCACAAGGTGCAATCTTTTTTAAAAACGCCAGTAAGAGTGAAACAGCTTACATTAAGCGGACTGAACGGGCACCTTTGAGCCGACTACTTTTAGCAAATTAATTTCAATTTGCTAATGGAAGTGAGAAGTCACAGGTCTGTCAGTGTCATAAATTGTGGCTTTCCACAGAAAATGACTTTCAGCTGTTACCCGCAGTCGCAGCCAGAAGCCGCCGCCGTGCGCTGAGTCATGCTAGCGCGGAATGTCAGAAATAGCTGCAGTGATTTTTCATGTTCTCAAATCAACTCAACTCAAAATCTTCGATTTAGAAAGGCAACTGTCATTTCGTTTCATTTCTCTTCTCCGTGGGCCAAACAAAAGTTATCGATAGCTGCTATCAAAGTGTTGACACATCATTCAATTACATATACCAAATTGCCAGTAATGAAATCTGTTGTGCGACCAAAGCAACCGCCAAAAGTGGAAATTAATAAAAACGCGTGCTGAACAAATAAGTTACCAAAAAAAATTACATTTTGTTGAGTTGCCATAAATGTATCTGCGCCAAACATGAGGGAACACTGACCTAAGAAAAGGTGACAAAGCAAATAATTAAACAATTACGAAGAGCGCAAGATAAGTGTGTACAGGAAAGAAACATTATTCCAACAACACAAACAAATGCACTCACATCTTGTGGCAAGTTCGAAAAGACATGTACTAATAAGTTGAGGCAGAGACGCAGGCAGCTACAATCAAGAAAGTAAAAGAGATAATATCTATGCAGTTGCAATGGCGAGAGCGTGAAAAGAGTGATCTAGCGTGTTGCCTGCAACGTGTTCGAGTTGCACATGTGCATTGCTTGCAACCTGCCACATGCAACTCTGCGACGGCTTTGCGCGCTTTGCGCTGCCAATATTTCACCTGCTGGTAGCCAGTGCAACTTGCAACATGTTCGCAGCGCACCAAAGAGAAAACGCAACAACGAAAAAGCCGGTTTCAAAAGAGCGACGCGGCTAGCGCACTCGGCCCATTCATAACCAAGCAAGCTGCTTTGCGGTTAGTTGAGTTTGAGTGACGCTCAGGTGCGCATGCTCGTACGGAAGAAAAAGGCACGCGCGTGCTAAAGAGAGACAGAATAAATATTACTAAAAAAAGCAAAAAAGAATTGTTAAAAAAAATAGCAAAAGTGTAATGCATTAAATTTAAACGCAAAAGTTATGGAAAAGTAAGAAAATCGATTTTAATTAAAATGTGTGGCAGCAACGAGTGTTGAAACCGAACACCAACAGCAGCAACAGCAACAACAACAGCAACTAAGCAAACAAGCAAAGTAATGAAATGGCAAAAATGCAAAATAAAAAACAACAACAATACAAACAAACAAACAAACAGCAAATTGAAAAATATAGCAACAACAACAATTGCGACCCTTCGGAAATTTGACACCCCCGAAGACAGGTTCTTTGGCCCCATTTAGCTTTTGCTACCGGCCTTAGGCCTGCATAGCCCCTATATACTTGTGTTTGTGTGTGTGAGTCGCGCCATTGTTTACGCTCGAAAGTGGCCACTGACTGCAGCCCAACCCATTTGGACAAAATCAATTTATTTGCAGTGCTTTTAAAAATTACAAAAGCAATGTACGAGTCCTGCGCAGCGATACACAAGTTTCCGTCAGCCAGCGCTGCTCTGTGTCTCTCTGTCTGCCCACCTCGCCCGCTGTTCACACGCGTATCTTGTGCGCAGTGCTGCGGTTTTTATCACCACATACTGACAGGATTTATGTTTTCCTGTGCGCAATGCGCGCAGGCGCAGACACAAATGCACCTTGTTGTGTCTGTTGTATGTTTTCTTAGCCATCCTTCGATGTGTGCGTGTGTGTGTGTGTGCTTGGGACGTGATGTAAACAGCACTGAAATTGAAACTGTCATATGCGCTGCATTCGCCACGGTTCCCAGGATGCGCCGCAGGCACAGGCATTAGCATGCCGCAGGCGTTTCTAGATACATATCTACCTGATATGCATCTGCAAAATCGTCAGACTCCAATGTGTGGCATAATAAGTTGAAACGGAAGTGAGAAGTAAGCAGACAGGCGTGCAAGCAGAATCTGTCTCTTTGACAGCGAAGGAGCTTTATATGGGAGCTTGTATATAGTTTGACTTAAATTGCTTCAGCACTTCATCGAAAGTTGAATTTATCCAACTTTTGAGCGTGAAATATTTTTTAAGAATCTTGATTTTGACAATTCTTTTATTAAGTTAATTACTTATAAATCAAAATTTTATTGAAATACTTTTATTAGAATTTTGTGAATAGAAGAAAAACAGACGATCCGAGCATAAAGATTCAGATTCCACTCTTTAACTAGGGATTGATTAGGCAATCCTAGATTTATGCACACATTTGGTTGTAGGAAATATCTGTTGAAGTTCATTACTCTTTCACATTGTTTAGTTCAAACTTATGAGGAGCCTATTACTCATTTCGGCTGACGAGGCATACCAGTGACTATTACTATAAATTTAAATGATGATGCATTCTTAATAAGAGAATTTTTGGAAAATTTGTGTATAATTTAAAAGAAAAATTTAGCATTAACCTGCTCATTTTATTCATAAACGTTTTGAAAGCTTCCTAATACTCTGTTCCCATTGCTGACTGCGTGCCTGAGCCTGAGGGTAACGTTGTGCTATTTCCGCACACCTTCGTGGTATTACACTCGGCACAAAGCATGATTACGATTTTGAGAATTATAAAATTCTGCAAGAGTGAGAAAGGCGAGAACGGAGAAAGGTTTCAGATAGATACGTTTCTCGTTTTTAATTATTCGCTCAAAATTAAAGCTTGATCCTTATGTTTATGTACTATAACATTTTCAAAATAGTTTACGATATTGTACAAAAATTTCTTGATACGCATTACAGAAGCATTTGGGAATTAATAAGGAAATGCCAAAAAAAAGTTCGTGTCAGTCGGACTTGGAATTTAAGCGAAGGAGGATTGCTCAATTGCTCAATTTTCCACTACATTAACACTACCAAATCATATGCACTCATGAGTGTGTTTTTTCTGAGTAGCCGCTAATTGCCAACAATTAACAAAGTCCGCACTTAAAGTGGGCGTGAGAAATGCAACAATAACAAATCTGTGACTTCAAAGAGATTTGCTTGAATCACAGCAAAGTGCGAAGCTGAGTTCAGCAATACTCACAGTTACTCATACTCACAAACACCCGCGCTGTGAGCGGGGAGAGTGTACCTACTCATATTTGAAAAAAAGATTCTCATTTCAATTGCTAAATGACAATGCCGCTTTCGCAGTTGCTTCCCATATAATTTTAAATAGTTTACAAAAAACAAATGCCACTGTGAAATTTTAAGAAAAGCAGCAACTTCATTTGTTTATATACATACGTTTAAATGTATACTATAAAGAAATGCAAAATGTTTATATGCAAATTTGTTGACATCATTTCGCTAGCGCATTTGTTGTTGTTATTGTTTATGCAAAAATGACGACATTAGCGCTGTTTTTCAGCTTTTTTAACGTGAAAATTTTTACTGCACTCTTTAAAAACAATTGCCAATAAATTTACAATGATGGCAAGCGGCATGATTGTCTCTTAATTGCCAATTGCGAGTGGCGGGCGAGTGGACGCAACGCTTGTCAGCGCGTGTAGTCAACAAAGCGTGAAGTTCGTGGCGTTCTTGGCTTGGCTTGGCACAGCGCGGCAAGCGTGAGCAAAATGTTGGCAAATCTTTAATTTAGAATTTTTGTATAGGAGCATTTTTGTGATTGCGCATAAAATGCACGGAAATAATAATTGTAAATTTTATTCATCCACAATAAAAAGTGGCGTAGCTTAGTTCAGTTTAAGCAGAGATTTTAACTAATTTTTTTAATAACTAATTTTCAAGTAAATCATTCATTGCAACATTTTATAAACGGTTTAGAATGCATTCACAAGATTCAAAGTACAGCTTTTAACAGTTTTTTTTAATACAAATTTAAAGTATTTAAATAATTACATATGAGCTGGCCAATTCAAATTTAAAAGTGGAATCAAATTTGGACTTAATTTGCCATAGAAGAGACTGCTGTGGTCTTTTATATGGCAGAGTGAGTTCAAAGAGATTGTTCTATAAAAGTACTTTATTGTTGTTTTTGAAATAACTCATATGGAGTGCTTACATTCAAAATCTTCCACTCCCAAAAGCAAAATTTTCGATAGAACGAAAAAGTCAGTAACTAAGTTGTATTAGAACCGACAGTTGCCAAGTTAACAATTACGTGAGTGAAGCGCTTGCCATCAAAAACTTACTTGAAAATTGTAGATAAAGAGGATTGAATATAAGAGCAGTACTGGTACAATTTAAAAGTAAGCAACTGTAGAAAAGAATTCTATATAATATATTTTGAGGATATGCGGCAATTCATACCATCTTTCTGCGATTATGCTGAGCATTAAATGCGCATTTAAAGCATTTAGCTATGTATAAATTTGGTCATATCTCAATAGCTAAATGTTCTAAGTATGTATGCATTTCATGCTCAACATTATTTTTAAAATTTCTAGTTATGTGTTTTAGCCTGTTTTAGCCCTTCTTCCTAATAAGCAATTCTTTGCGGCACTTTCTGCTTCACAGCAAACCAGGCTTATTAAATGTAAATACCGATAATGCGTAAAGGTGTGCCGTATCTTTAAGACCTTTCACACCAGCTTTACACTGCCCTTCCCGCATTTGCTAATTGTTTATAATTTCAAATATCCTTGAATTACATGAAATTCTATTCTCAGACAGTGGCGAATACGCAGCGACTTCACCCACTTTTTTCGAATCCGCGCTGCGGGCTCGCTCAGCGTGAAAATCGACGACGCTTCTAACTATTCATTATTTGTGTAATACTTTGGGCGTTCTGTTTCGTTTTGAGCTTTTCTTAGTTTTTGTTGATATTTGCTGCTTATTGCTAATGAGCTGAGCTTGTTGTGAGCTCAACTTTTGCTTTCATTTGTTAAGAACGCTTCATGCTGTGCGGGCGGCAGTAAGACATAGAAATTTCCACATGGAAATTCACGCGAATTTGCGGCAGCAGCAATAAGAAGAAAAGAAAAAAGTAGAAGAAGAATAGAGTTGAAAAAATATTGCAAAATGTTTTTACAAAACAAAATAAATCAATAAAACAGTTGTAAAAACAAATTGCAACTGCCAAAAGCTGTCATATACACACACACTCACACTCACACATATACATGCATACACGATAGGCGCATTTACATATGTGCAGGTGTGAGCAGCACTAAGTGTTTGTTGCCAATTTATGCGACAGGCTAACAGCAAAGTTGAAACAGGAAAAAATGCGCCAATTGGGGTCAGTGAAAAGCGTTTAAATTGTTTACGATATTTTAAATATTTTTGTTGTAGTTGCTTTTGACGATATTTACGCATTTTGTTCAACGCTTAGGAAAGCAAAAAAACACAAAACAAGCGAAGAAACCAAGAAGCAAAGAAGAGTGCAGAAACGCACAGAAGCTGCAAAAGTGTTGTATGTATCTAAGCAATTTCTAAACCAAAAGTGAAACAAAAATTTGCTACAAAATTCCAAAAGAAAAGAAAAGTTAGCAACAACTTAAAACAGTGTAAAAATATTATAATAATCACAATAACAACAGCAAATATTTTAAAACAACAATAACAACAACCAGCAGTAATACAGCAATAACATCAGCAATTTATATGCTAATTTATGCTCGTGTATGCAACAGCAACAACAACAACAACAATAACAATAATACGAGTATCAGCAGCATCATCATTATGCTGGAGAAATTGGCGAATCTTTTCTCTACGCAAAATGCTCGGCAAGAAATGGAGAAAATGCAGCTCTGCTCTATAATTGCAGCTAAGTCAACGTAGTGACAAATGAACAACAACAGCCAGCAACAACAACAATACTCAATGAAGTGCTAACAAAAGAAACAAAAAAACTAAATTTTCTGCGTACTTTTTATTTCTTGGAATTTTTGGTTTTTTTTTCTGTGTGTGTGAGTGCAAATAGTTAATTGGCCGATGACAAGATGTTGTATTTGCAAATGGATTTGGCCGGAAGTCATCAGGAGCTAAAGGTAATAGATAAAACAAATGATTTTTGCGATGGCGCAGAAGAGAATAATGGGCGCATAAGTGCGCGAACTTTGAAATAGAAAGTTTCAAGCTCGAGCAAGTGTGGCGAGTTTAAATTAGTCAACTAAAAAGAAAGAAAGATATAAATGATCTCTTACAAGCTAATGGCTATTAAAAGAGAGTCAAGAAATCCTACGTACTTCCTAAAAAAGTAAATTTACTTGATATAAATGAAAATATGTTGCTTCAGCCTCAGTAGTTATTCTTTCCTGTCACTGTACGGCTCTTTTTTAGTGCGCAGACATTGGGTTATCTCTTTTCCAGCAGCCTGGATAAACTCAACTCAGCCAGGAAGTACACCAAATGTTCTTTTGTGGCATCACAATGTGCTTACACAGTGCGTCTTTCTGGCAGACTTTCTGCGTTCCAAACAGTCACAATAATCTAATCTAACTTAAAAAAATTAGAAATAGTAGAATTAAATCTTTGACATTGTCAACATTTTCTATAAGCAAAATCTGGTATAATTTTAATCTGTAAAGAAAATGTATGCCAAAAAGCTTGTAATCTCAAGATGCTCTCAAGATGCTACTATGTACCATAATGCTCAGCCTAAGCATTAAAAAACTATAGTTCCAAATTGTTTTTACTATTGATTGAAATTTTTGAATTATTGTTGTTCTATTTTAAACGTTTACAGCTCTTCAAATCATGTCTTATACAGTAGCTCTGCTTATTTAAAGCTCTTCAAAATATTATTTTGACCGTCATAGATCGTCACAGCAGTGGCTCAGCGGATGGGCGCTCGCTGGTTCGATTACCATCTAAAAGAAAAGAAAAATGGAAATAATTAATTTTCAAATTGTTACTTAGCGCGGCGCCATCTGTCGCGTAGAATTGTCAACTCTGTGAGAGTATGCTTGGTAATGAGGAAAAAGTATCTTGATTCTAGTATTTACTTGTGCTAAAATAGAACCAGCACACAGCAATTAATGCAAGAAAGCTACGCTTAAGCATCGATTACACTCGCTGCTTTGCCAATTATGTATACTTATATTTTATATACACACATACAGTTTGTAAAGAATGAGTTTAAATACTGCAAAAAATAATTCCAATATTCCAATTTCAGTAGCAAAATATAATGCTTTTGATTTCTGTTCAACTTTCTTTGTAATCAGTCATATCGCTTGTCTTTATCATTTGCTTAGATTTGTTAACAAGCTGCCAATTTGTTTCTTTCGCTTTAATTTGCATTTTTATGCCTTTCCATTGGGTCAGACATTTGTAGAAATACAAAACTTTTTTCACTTCCTAATATACCAATAATTCCCATGCATTTCTAATGTCTGTCCCGCTTGCGCTGAGGGCATAAAACTTTCCCTTTTTAAAACAGACACTGCCAACTGTCATAATAAGCAAAAAAGGCAATACAAACAGAATGTAAATGTGGCAATAAAGCGACTCCCGCACACACAAACACACAGACACACACGCGCATATGCATAGAAATCATGCAAGCTACACAACAACAACAAAAAAACTAGAAACAACGTTTAAAAATCAATAAATTTTGCAATTACAGAAACAATAAAAAACAAACCTGCAGCGTTAATGTTTAAAGTCAAATTTATTATATTTATTATATATACACACACATGCGCATAAATACATGCATATGCATATAGTATAGACATAAAGCCAATATGCAAATTCACAACTCATATCAGTGTCAGTCATTTCGAACACTAATTGACATTAAATTGCCTGAATGTGACGGACGCTGAGCGGTCCCAATTCGACTTCCGACAAATTGACGAAAAAGACACAACAAAAAAAGCTTTAAAAGAAATTGCCAAGCAAATATACATGCAAATACATACATATGTATTTGCTTTTTCAATAGACTGCAGGCACGCATTGTTAACTGGGCCCAAACAATGGCCAGCAGCCGGAAAGAGCGCCTTCTTCAATTAGCTGAATTCCGCTTGACCAACTTTCTTTAGGCTTGCAAACCTTTTCGCTATTCAATTTCAATTGGCGAATATTTTCTACACGCTGCGCGATTTCGTTGACATTTCGCGCGTATTATTAAATCTTTTATTTATTACGTCTGTTCGTTGTGTGCGACCAGAAAGAGCTAACAGTTTGATCGCTGTGACAAACTTGAGAAACTAGCATAAACGCTGCTTGGTCCATAAATTTACAAAAGTGTTGATTTTGTGTGTATGTGTGTGTGTGTTGGTAAATTCACTAATAAAGCTATCAAAGAGAACCGTTGTCGATTGTTCGCTGGTGAAGATTTGCGAAAAAGCGTCAGGTGGGGAACACTACTGCTCTAAAGCATTTGGAGTTCAACGCAGCTATTGGCCAGCAGTTAAAATTGGTATGGCATTTTGTCAACGAAGACCGTTAAGAATGGCTGGCACAGCAGTGCTGAGAAATTTGGCCCACATCGCTTGTCAACAATAGCTGCAAAGTTTTATAACTACAACTTTTCTACACAATTATCAATTATGAGAAAGCGTAACTTAATATCGTAAATACATATGTAAAATTTTATTGAGAACATACGAATTGATAAGGACAATTTCGGGCAGTAAGAAAATATAAAATTATAATGAAAAACCGAAAAATGGTTTTGGTATCATGAATATGTAGAATCATAAAAATTTCCAAAATAAGTCAAAGTATTATGTACTATAAGCTGTTAAATATGTGTTCTAATTATAAATAAACAATCTAAAGTTATGATATTTTCATTATCAATTTGTATTTGTATGTTCTCATCATTATTCCACATATTCAAGACATAAATTTATGTCGTTCTTTTACGTTTTCTAGTTAAAATTTCAGACTATTTCATTGGTCGACTGAAATACTCATTATGGTTTTATTAGATTTTGGTTTTTAAATTTATGCAAAGTGAATTTTTGGTTTATTCAAATATAGGATTTTATGAAGATTGATGATTTTTTCGTATTGTGAGAGTAACTTTAGTTCTAGTTGAAAATTGAGTTTTTTTGCTGATTTAAGGATTTATAGAAATAACGGGCTTTGACAAGCTTTAAAAATCAAGTTTCCTTTAGTTATTAGCAGTTTAAATTGTAAATTTGCCAGCTTCAATTAATTTTCGATACATTAAACAACTAAGGACTTCTTGTTGTTGAAATAGGTAGAATTTTTGAATTTCCTTACGGAAAAATCTGAATTTTTGCTTTCTTCCGATAAACCGCTTTGCTTTAATATTTCTGGCGCTGTTTTCTCAAAACTTTTGGCTTTTGCAAGAAATCGATTTTTTAAAATTTGAAGAGCAACTCACAGCAGCTGGGATACTTGCCGCGAATGCTCCCACTATATCTTGCAGCTACGGCGTAGGTTATAGTTCATAAATATCTGCATAGCGTAAGGGTATAAATAAACAAGCTTGACTTAAGGCCAAGACATACAAATTGTAAAGTATAAATTTTGCGTTAACGGCTCGTGCGAATGTTAAATTGTGCGATACAAAATATTTAAGCAGAAAAAAGTGTGGCTAAAACAATGCAATGGCAAAAACCCAGACCATTTCAAGTGCGGCAACATGCAATGCCGGCAACCACACACACACACACACACGCCTGCACAAAAACGTGCAATATGCAAGCGCTTGCGTGTGTGTATTTGTGTGCACTTATTTTAAACAATAAAATACTTTTTTTTCGAATTTCTGTTTCTTGCACTTTTTGCCGCCACTTTTTTCGGTCATGGCTTTGCAGTGCAGTGCAGAATACAGCAAACCCAGCAACAACAAAAAATTTTATAAAAATAGACAATAAAGAAGCACAGATACACACAATATTAATGGCATTGCAAATGTTAAGATAATTTTTGTATTGTTGCTTTTTGTGTGCATTTTTCAACAACAACAAAAATGTTCGTATCAGGCGCCTGATATCAGCAGTGATAGGCATTGTGGATTGTGGGGCAGGTACGCTGCACGATTTTTGGAAGCTTGATTAAACAATTTCGAGTTTGCGCTAATTTTGGTTTTTTAATTCAGCTTTTTGCCTAATAATAACAGCGGGAAACGCGCTCAACGAATTTCATCAGCGTGCTCGTGTGCCAGATGCAGCTGCTGATATGCCGGGCAGCTAGCTCATTGTGCAATGTGCATTTCGTGATTTGCTTTTGATTGTGGGAATTACTTGGGAAACTTTTGATTTTTCAATCAATTCATATCAGCAAGCAAATTTAAAAAAATACTATATTCAGCCATACAGCGTATGACTGACTCATGCCAGCAGCTACGAGTTCAAACGCCAGCTCCCCATTCATTAAGATTCCAGTCAGTTTTGTGCCCGGTTGAAAGTAAATATTTGCGCATGTCCATACGCGAACGTCTGGCGAAATCAAGTACCAAGTATCTGCCTGTCCATGTATGCATTATGCCATGAAATCATACATGCAAATACCTTCACACAACTTGTCAGCAATGAAGTTGGCCAATTTGGCCATACAATTGACCAATTTGCGCCGTTAGCGTGCGGCAGTGAATTTTCAATCACCAACATTTGACTAAATATTATTTGCTATTCCCTGCATGCGGAATATGTTAATGGCAAATAGTAAATTGCTAATATTGACATTTTAGTAGAATTTAATTATTGTGCACAGGCAACACTGAGAGAAATTTTGTTGAGAGTGTGAAGGAATCTGAAACTTGTAAAAATGCTCGTTTATTTCATGCAGAAGGGGAAGGGGGCCGACTCTAAATAAAATCAGAGTAGAGATAAAAAGATATGCACAGTTGAAACACACAGCTAGAGAATAGACCTTGAAGGGTGGGCGGAGGGGAGAGTTATTTTTGAAATTAGTTTAGTTTTTATTGGTTGTTATTCAAAATTACATCGGAATTTTAAAATTGTTGGTTAAAATTTTTTTTCCAAAATTTGTTAATGACTTTTGATTTTTAAACTTTTTTCACTCGTTTGCACTTGCTCATTTCGATTTAACTAATCATACCAAAATCTATTTACATAGTTACTAACTTAATTGGTCAATAAGATCTTATTACTGGATTACGATCTGATGTAGAGCTTCTCTCCAGGTGTCTCTGCTCTCTGCTACGCCCGTGCTTTCTTAAGTTTAGAAAGCCAAGCGCTGCCATTGTCTCTTCCACTTAGTTTTTCCATCGAAGGGTGCATCATTTCGCGCTGTCTCCGTCCTCCAAATGCTGTCTCAAATACTTTATTAGAAAACTTAAAGCTACACAAACTAAAATTGTCAAGTGAGCTCGACTCGAATTCCAATCGATACTATGTAAAAAAAAATTCTCTTTAATTCAACACTACCTTTCGCGATGAATTGCTGTTAATCCGATTCGAAAGTGCAAAAATATGAGCTTTGAAATTGTCAACTACAGATTGAGAGGAGTCATGTCTTGACCGACGAGCAGAGCGAACGTGTTAGGTCATTACTTGTTTTGAGCTCCTTGTGTTTGCTTGTGCTTTTTTAAGCTATTAAATACTCGACACTGTTCACTGTTCATACGCTTAAATTCCTGACAAAATGGATTAGAAAGCGATCTCTTGACATTTTCTTCAAATACTATTCGACACGAAAAAGCTACTCAAATACTTTTTATTCCACAATTCTTAAATTGTAGCTTTTATCGAAAAAAGAAGCGCACGCGCACAATTTAAATTTGGTATGCTGAAGACTAAGGTCCTTTAAGTCCTTTAAAAATGACATTTTTTTGCATTCATTGTGTACAAATTTATTAAAATTTTGCATGACACTTTCCAAAGTCGCGCGTGCGATTTAAAACGCCTTCAAACCAACGCTTAAGCGTCTTAAGTCGCTTTTCTCAGCGCAATTAAACGAAAGTGGCGAATGCGTATTAATTGTAAGTAAAACGCTCTCACTCTCGACATCTCAAATGACTACTGACTGGCTTTGCGAGTGTGTGTGTGTGTTTGTCATTTATATTCAACGATTTGAAGCCGTTTACGCATGCGCAACGGCTCGGGCGCCTAAAGTGCGTGATGCTGCAGCTTTTTGCTGAGCATTATTAATGACGCGTGCTTGTATCTTGTATCGCGGCATGCACAATTGTCTCTGCACAACGGAAAGGTAATTGCAACAAAATGCAGAGCTTTGGCTTAATTTTTGTGCTTGAAGAAGCCGCTCGAAAAACTCTTTGAAAATTGAAAATGAAAGTTTTGCTAAGGCGGAGCGGAGCGAGCGGCTTCTTTGTTGGAATGTTGAGATGTGCTCATCTTCAAGCGAAAGATGAAACGAAACGAGGAAAGTGCACTTGAGCTTCAGCTGAACGCAGGCACAAATATGTCATAATTTTTCATTGTGTGAATTGTGAATAATGAGCGTGAGAGTGTGTGTTGAGGTAAGAAATAATTGCTTTATTTGAGAGGAACTTGCCATAGGCCAAAGTGCAGCCGGCCTATGATTTTCCATTTATTTTTTTTTTGGGAAGCAAAGCATTCTCACTTTCCTGCACTGTTTGTGGTCATCTTGACATCATTCAATGACATGGTTTTGTTGTATCTACTGACAGCATTAATTTTTGACATGTATTATTTTTCTAATTCCAACTTGCTCGTGGGTTCCAGTTCAGCTGCTTTTTCTGTTGGTCGTCTTTCATCGGATGTTATTTACTATATTTCAATTTTCTACCTTTTATTCAGCAAAGTTGTGGGTTTTGTTGGACCTTGGAACATAAGTCCTCCTACTGCCCCGGCATCGCTTGAACTCGTCTGACTTGTTTAGAAGCGCCTGTCTTTTCAGGTATCGAACAGATCTCGAAACTTGGTATCAAGCTTCATTGGAAATTTGTGAAACACATCCAAATTCTGACAGATCATTACTCTGACCATTCCTAAACGAAACTCCAACTGGTCTAGCTAAGGGCCCAACAAGCTGTATGCGTGTCCTTTTTAGGCAGCCAGCATAACCTAACCTTACCTGTAGGTTTTGTTATGCATTGTGCTGGGCTGTTCATGACTTTCAGCAGAAGGGTAGAGTGAATGTATCTATTGCTAGAACGAACATTATTTTTGCATGAATTTATGTTTCGCGCATTGAAATTGATTGATATGAGTTGTTTTTTAAAACTGCAGCCCTTGCATGCTAATTTTTTGCACTTGTCAAGTTTTAGCTGAGCGTATGAAGGCAGACGAGTCCTTTGTATGCGTAGCACGTAGTGAAGCTTTATGAGAACTTCACTGCTTGTTTCTGTTGTTGTTTTTGGCGTCAATTGGCGCGAAAGGTGCAACGGCTTGTATATAGGTACATACTAAAGTTTGTTCCCGTGGGAGCATTTGCCAATTTGCATTCGATTTTCTACTTGACATATTCTCCGATATTTTTATGTATGCGACAGTAAAATGTTTTATTATTGTTGACATGTTTATAAAACTTGTTTGTTTTGGATTCATTCTATTCAGTTGTTTTTGAATTTGCTGAGATAGTTTTTGTTTGGTCTGTGGCAGAGCTGTAAAAGTCAACGACACAATTTTTTTGACTGTATGCAATTGGAACATTGGTCAAAACGAAAAAAAAGAAACGCATGTGAAGAATTCTCAGTTGAAATTATTTAAGCTTTTACCTTTGCTAATGGTAGGCACTTTGTGCTTAGTGACTGACTATATTACTGCTTTTGTCTGAAGACTGCAGATCGCCTTGACTAAGTTCTAATGACAATTGAGCGACTAACTATCTACAGTCATGCCAAATACATGCCGTTACATTCTTCTACCAATGCTGACTATTCGTGCAAATTGTTTGCAAATAGATTGGCTATCAAGCAGCTAATCTGATTTTGGCAGTTGTTCTTGCACGCTGACTTAATTTGACGAGCGTCACTCACAAGCCTTTCGGTTAGTTCTCATCTCAGATATTGTTCTTTTCAAAAAGTTTATTTTGCTGGCAAGAGAGGAAAAACGAAAGCAGATGAGTGCTGGGACATTTTTTTTCTGTCCCTGTCAAATTTTTGCTATTTGCAAGAGCAGCGATAATGCATCTAAAAAGGCAAGAAAGAATTTTTTGCACAAAAAGATCTCCAAATTCGCAGTAAGTTTGTTGGTGTTCGAATTTAGCACTATTCCCTAACTGAATTTAAATTTGATAAATATATTGGAAAAGTTAAAATTCTGCAGCATTTGACCAAGAAAACTATTGGAAAAAAATAAGAGAATGCTTCTTTTGACGTTTTAGATTTGAGCTCGAAAATGATAATTGAAGATGAGATTGAAATTGATAATGAGAAGAGTATTGCTAATGAAACTGGCTTGCAGAAATTTAGAGAATTTGCGCAAAACAGCGAAACGAAACGAAATTGAGTTGCGATAAAAGTTCGTAGTAAATTAATTTTAGAGTTTAACAAAAATTACAACGGTCAGATGACTTTCAATTTAATGGGATTGCCATAATTTTAATTAAATTTTAGTCGACTCTACTGCCATCTTTTGAGGCACATTTTTTTAAATTTTACTTATTATTTATCAGATTTTTAAATATGACTTATTATTTAATATTAATATTATTTATCTAATAAAATTTTATTAAGTTTGCAAAGGGTTTTCAACCAAATTTTTCTATTCTTTTTTTTTGCAGGTAAGAGTGAGCTTAAAATATAGACGCTTTTATTGAGACCTTGTAAGTAGAATACATATATAAGAGAAATATCAAGAACCGGCATGCTTAAAATAGAAAAAAAATGTCGCTTGTCAGCAGCGAAGTCAAATGAATGCTTGGGAATTGCACTTGAACCCTACACCCGGCCAACATATGATGAAATAATTGACCCACATGCACAAGTCTTTTTTTCTGTGTTTATTATCAAACCTTCGTAATGCTATTAAAGCCAAAAAAGTGTCTGTTTTCTTGTCATAAAAACATAAAACCTTCGGCGCATTTGGTGCAAATGTGCGTCACAATGACAGACACTTAGCAACTTTGCTTGTGTTTTTATTCAGCTTTTTTGCTTAAGCTTGACAGCAAAACGCTACAAAAAGGGAGAAAGTTCAACAAGTTGGGAAAAATATTGCCGCAGCAGGTCCGTAATAATAGACAAGCAATCGATTGATCGGAGAATTGCTTCAAGGAAGGGCTGCCAGCGAATTCCTAGCACCGCCAACCGCAGCCGCGCGCCGATATTTGTCAATGCAAAGTTTATGTGACATGTCAAGCGACCAGACGTGTCCAGCTGCAGGCAAGCTTAAATGCAGTCTACTCCGTGCTACAAACGCGAGCAGGTTTTCCAATGAGAGCGTGTGAAAATGCTTGCCCGAGCGCCTGAGCCGTCTGCGGCGAGTGCAGCGCCTTTTGTAAGCCTTACAACAATTGGCTTAGCGGTTTTTGATGTCGTAACAAATGTGCGCGGCCAACTGTCACATTCATTTTCATCAGCGGCACCAACAAAAATCGAAGCAACGGCAAAGAAATGAAAAACTGCATTTGCATTTATCACGTGTGCAGCGAGAGACACAGTGCGGTGTTGAGGTGCGAAGTGTTGGAGTGGCGCAAGCTGTGGTCCACGCACACGCACACTCACACATACTCGTTTAAAGCATAAATATTCAAATGTCTTTTTAACAGTTTTGAACATTTTGAAATACTTTGGAATAATTTCGATTTTTTTGGGTACCCTATTGAGCTCCGCACTGCTTTAGCAAGCAGCCGTGGGAGTGCGTAACTGTAATGTGGCGTAATAACCAACCAGATCCGGCTCTCACGTAGACAATATGTTGCGGCGGGGGGTGCTATATTAAAATGATTTTTGACAGCTGCATTCAAGAGTTTAAAGTTGTCTGTTTTCAAACTGTGAACGTTTGCGAGTGGAGCACATTATTTTATGCAATTTTGAATTGGTTTCATTGGAATATAGATTGTGCGTATTCTGGCATGAAAGTCAAATTTTAATAAAAATTTTGACAATATCTTGAAAACTTACTCAGCTATTTATGCAGAAAATCGGCATATTTACACAAATAATTTCGGGCTGAGCGCTGCTTGGTGTATTGCGATACTTTCAGTCGTTTTATTGTGCTAGTTAAACGTTATACATACCTACATATGTTTTTTCTCTGAATCCCAGAAATTTCAGAATTATTATTTTGAAACTCGAGGGTTCTGCGATTGACAAACGATGTCGAATTGGTTGCCTAGTCTGTAAACTTATGCAAAAAGGACAATAAAGATTTTTACTTTTGTCAAAAAGTGCCGCGGACCGATCAACGGGCTTTTCCTTTCTTTCTTTTGTGAGTACAGACTAAAATAAAGAGCAATCTTCAGCATGCACTTGGGAATAAGTACCAAGTCTGCAGTGCTCAAAATGCCACTTCGGTTAGGCTCATTCTTCTTTCAATTACGTGCCAAGCGTTTGTCACGTTTTTTTGTCAATCTGCTGTTAATTTATAGTGCAAAAAAGTCTGATACGTTTTGAAAATTATAAATTATACTTTTTAATGCTGAAATTTTGTAATAATGCTGCTAATGTGTGCGAGCATGTGTGCGTGCAGCCGCCATGTTGTAAGTCTGGTAATTATGCCGGTGTAAGCATGGCAGAAATGCAAATTCACTCAGCGTTGCCACAGCGGCAAAACTTGTATGTGTCGTTGCGCGATATGCAAATGTGATATTTCTACACACACACACATATACACATACGGACACAAGTGCAATCGTATATAATTGCAAGTGGAATAAGTGCAGCACTTAAATAGCAGCTGAAATTTTATCAAATAATTAAATAAAATTAATAGAAAATCATTTGCATTTATTTGCAAACTTTCCACTTTTCCAACAAACGATTTTAATTGATTTTGTCGTAGAAATTTAACGGATGCTTTTTAATTTTTTATGACATACATTTTAAATGAGTGAAAAAACGATCTACAGCTGAAATAATCTGCATGCCAATGAATTTATTGCATTGAAAAAGAAATGCATTTGTAGACATGTTGAAAATTTTTGATTTGATTGAATTTGTAATTCAAATTAAAGTTGGCTTTCGTTGTAATATTTTCAATTATATTTGAAAAATTTGAGCTATAGCTGATTGTATTCAGTTAAAATTTTATAATTTTTAATTTTAATTTTATTAAGTTAGCTTTTCTTTTTCCTTGGTCTCTGTGTGTGTGTTAAAGTGCTTTTTGAAGAGCGCAATATTTTAAAGTGCATTATAAATGTACGCCATTTTGTAAGCATTTCCCTTTTTATTGCAATTGCCATTAGCGGATTTACTCCCGGCGAAATGCAGTGGGAAATTAAAAACTTTGCCATCTTTAAATTATGACTGACATTTGAACTGCAGCCGCCAAAATTAATAGACAGACAAGCCGCAGTTGCCACTCAACAATTGCACACACATACTTACATGTACTCACACATGTGCGCGCGTGTGTGTGCCACAAATGCTGCCGCAGCAAAGACCGATTATGCACGCCGCCTGAACTTTTACTTTCCTCTTTGCATGCTGTCTCTAGCTTAGCGCCCCACTCCCCGCACACTCGGTGCAAAAATAGTGCGCCAAACAATGGCAGTGAATTTTGCAGAAATTATCATGCGCCAAGTTGAGGAAAATTACTTACTATGTTGCATGGCGCTGCTGAGCGTTACGCCTTAATCGCCAGTTGCGTTGTTGCATGATGTGGCGCGCTGCCTGCTGGCGGCATGGCGCAGTGTGATGCGATGCGATCATGTCTACTGATCATGACACTTGCAGAGTGCCTCCATGTTGGCGCAAGAAAATCCCAGAAATTATGAGCACTCTGCAACCGGTTGCTGCCGCAGCGCGTTGCACATGTGGCGTTATATAGAATGCTCCACACCTTGCCTCACAGTCGCTCGTAACGTTGACGTAAAGTTCATAATTTGCCAAGTTGCATGAAGTCATTAAACTTAAGCGCTGGCAAACTCGCTGAAATACAATGGTTATTTTTTGAATGCACATCTTTGTCATTCATTTTTTGAAGTGTTGGTGAAAATTTCTGGCAATTGTGAGCAAATCCAAAATTTGGTTAACCTTTAAGAAACGATGGAATTAGCAGAGGAATCACTATAAGAAAGGAAATAAAGGGAAATTTTGCTAACCTTTAAAAATCGATGGAATCAGCAAAGGGATTACTGTGAGGAAGGCAATAAAGGGAAATTTTATATTTTCCAAATTAAATTAGACACTGCTTATGCAAACTTAGGCCCACTGTGTTGCCACAGATCAGCTGCTTTATACTACCTTCTTGTGGAATCAATTCTTGCTAAGCCCATACTCACTCTAACTATTAATATCAACATTAGCTAATGCGATTAGATTTTGTAAAGGTTCTTCAATAGCTGCCGAAATACGATATTCTTCTTCTGGCGAGAGATGAACACTGAATTCCAATTTACGCACAGAAATATTTCTATAAATATTTTTCGTTCCATCTTTTTGTTCTTTTTCAAAGCCTTACACAGAAAGTTTTTCTTCTTCTAGCTCTTAATCGTCCATGGTTTTGTTGCAAATTTCAAATATTTGTGAGAGTGAAAAGCATAAGATACGAATTTCTTATATAAGAAAGTCTATATGTACTTGTCTCTTTTTATTTGTGCTCTCTTGCCTACGAGCTCATCTTTGAAGAAACACAAATTTCTGTGAGTCATTTGGAACTGGAATAGCTCAACTATTTTGATTTCAAGCATAACCGGTAGAGCAAAGAATATTTCGGATTTGAAATCGTTTTTTACAATTTTTTAATTTACATTGGAAAATGTTCCTATTTTATTGCTTTTTTAAACACTTTTCATTTAAACTCTAACAATTTTATTAGTCTCTAAGAATAGCTAAATTATTTTTTTAACAAAGTATTGGAATACCTTCTAAGGTTTACTTGCTGCCAGTTTTCTAACATACAGCTTTGTGGCTATTAAATTTTTTTAAGTTATATGCGCAAGGGTTAAATCAACCGCCATTACAAAACTGTCAAACTTTACTGTGAAACTTATTTCCATTCATACATGTTGCACAAGTGACAAGAAATAATATCGCATGAGGCACACAAATTTTCGACAAAATAAATACAACAACCAACTTGCCAACTAACCAACATGCCACAGAAATTGACTGCATACGAGCATTTTCAACAAATTGTGGGAACGTAACATTTTTGAGTGGATTTCGTTGTAGCTCTTTCGCTTATTAACTGCTCGTAAATTTTGTCAAATTAATTTAATTTGAATATGTATTATTTAAATTAGAGTTGAAGCAAGTCAAGGTGGCGCAAAGTTGCACGCATTTCATGCATAACCGCGCATTTTATTGCTAGATTACTTCAAATGTTTAAAAATTTTCGTCATTTCCGTCATTTTCGTCATCAAATTTAAGTACATTTTAAAATGTCGATAGTTTTGACAATGTCTTTCGTTTTAATGTGAGGCTGATTGCTGATTTATCTAACTCTGCGTTTTCCAAACCCTAATTCAGTTTTCGTAGTCAAGTTGGGAAATGTCATCGCCTCTCATAGTTCAACTTATTCAGTCTGCAGTCAAATTGGAAAGTATCTTCTACAAATGCTCACCCCTCATAGTTTAGTTTAATGGCATAATTTCGTAAATTATAGATTTTTTTCAAATAGACACACACCAAGGCATTTCTAATTTATTGTCAAGGTACTTTAAACAAGCCCAGTTAAGGTGCGTCTTTAATTCCTCGTATAATTTTTATGAACACACTCAGATATTTTGAGTATCAAACACATATACCTACGTACTTGCATATACGTGTCGTGCCGCCTGACTAATTTGACCGTCTTTAGATACGCTTTTGCTCAGGCTCACGAGTGAACAGTGACCAACGCGACCAGCGACATTGGTTGAAATCGAAAGTATTTTCGATATATTGAAAGTTGAATACGGCAAGATTTTACATGCATGAATGCATGCCACTGAAGTGGGAGGAAGCGCGCACGATTGCCATTTAAATTTACGCTCTTTACTGGAACGTTTCGAACGATTTTAAACAATTTATTATCTTTTACAAGCAATTGAATGTCACTATAAAAACTTTTATTCGAAAAAATGATGGCTTGCTGTGAAAGACTAACAAAACAACGATATAAGTCGTTTGCGTATGTTAGCATCTCGCGTATTATGCGATTGCATACATAGCAAAATTGTAATATTTACGAGCGTTTTAAGCACTTCATGCTTAAATTAACTACAAGCTGTAAATTGGAATTTAACAGCACTCAAATTGCTGCAATAAAGACAGCAGTTGTCTACGGCTTGTGCAACTACATAGCATATAGAAGGTTACTTTGAATTAAAAAAAAAAAAATAAAAAAATTGAAAATGAAGATACAAAACAGGGAAACGCATCAACTGATTACTTTCAAATAGCAAGATAATTCAAAACTATGCCAAGTTAATTGTAAATTCGATCAGCATATTAAAGTGCAATTATTTCGAATCGAGTTAATTTAACTTTGGAACGAATTAGAGAATAAACCTTAAAGGGTCTGGCAAAATGCCAGGTAAATTTTGCATTAATTGCTAATTTTCTTTTAAATAGCGGCATTCACGAAGTGGGGCAACTGGTTTGGCAAAAGAGCAGTTCTGCCCTGAAGCGTCTAACTTCTTCTTTTTGATGGCTTATAAAAAATATAAATAATTGGCGCAACAGCGCGCCTCTCTATCGCTCTAACTTGTGTGCTCTCGTTCTATTTTAGCAAATGTTTACGGGACCTACAATTATATTTTATAACCGTATCCGAAGAGGATTGAGCAGCCTGATTTTCATGGCGAGAAATATTTTCGGAGAGTTCCCGGTAGATGGCGTCGCTCAAATTTTGTTTAGATGGCACGCTTCTACCGGGCTTCGAACAAGCGACCTCTCGTATCAGAGATCGACTTACAACTATATTTTATTTAGAAACAATCTACTAAAAAATAATCTATTTTGATTTATATAAAAAGTATTTATAAAAGCATTATTATATATACATAATTGGTCAGTACAACCCGTTACCGGGTTACAACCTAATAAAAGCATTATCACTATTTTGAAATGTATACTTTTCATTTTTTTTTCTTGTAAATTTTAAATTTTAAAGGATTTGCACAATTTCTAGTTTGTAGGACAGCTCAAATATGCTGCACGAAAAATCGTACAGATATTTATCATGGCGGTGGATCAGTGAAGAAAGTGCTTTGTCCCTGATTGGGAATCACCTTGGTTCAACTCTCAGTCGGGTTAGATAACATCTAATACAAAAGAGCATTTGTTTTCAAATTGTTTCTTTGCGCGGCGCCACTTCTCGCGATGAATTGGCAATTCTTCGAGAATACTCCTTGCCATGAAAAGCTTCTCAACCCATTCGGATTCGGCTAATGTAGGTCCCGTTATCTTGTGCTAAACGTAACAAGCACACACAATTGAAAGCGAGAAAGCTAGGCCTAAGCCTACACGGGCTTCTGCGCCAATCAATTAATTAATTAATTAAAGGTTTTCTTTCTTGGCTTGTTTTAGTATAGCTTATTTTGCAAGCCATAGAAAGAAATCGAAACTTGTTTTAATTGCGGGACTTAAGTTTTTATGCGCCACAAACTTGGATTGCATAAATCTTCCGGCAATGGTCCGCCTTTTGAGCATCAGTCACTTGACTACAGCTTCTAACCACAGGGTGTCTGAGACCTTGAAGCTGTCACGGTATATCTTAGAATTCATGATTAAGGTTTTGTTGCTTGGAACGAAGGCCAGTGTTGTTGGCTCTTCACAAAATACGCCATGCAAATAAAGGCAGAGGGAATTTTTTATAAAAATTTTGTGCTGTATTTTTGTTGTTGTATTTTAAATTCTTGGCATTGCAGTAACACACTTTAGAATGTGACTGTTAGCCGCAATAAAGAATCCGCTTGCAAATCAACGAAATACAGCAGGTTCGTGCATTGCCAGCCAGTACAACAACAAGCCAGTCAGTCAACTGGAGCCGCTGGTTTGGCCGGCTTTTCAGAATTTGTCATTGGCATATAAAAAGAGCGAATGGCCGTATCAGGTTCGATTAGCGTAAGCGTAAAAGCCGCACAACACGTCGAAGTGGCAAAAGCAGCGCGCACGTAACCAAATCCGCAGCCGCTTGCTGTATCTGTCGATCGTTGGTGTTAGTGTGCGTGTATCTGTGATTTGCATAAGATCAATCTGAGTTTGATGAGCATTAATTGAAATGTAAATAAAGCATTGAATTGTTGAACGGTTGTACGTGTTGGACGGCGGCGTTGGTCTGTAAGAAAGCTTTGTATGGCCGGGGTCGATAGACAAAATAGTATAAGAGCACAATGAAGCGTTGAGTGTATGAGTATATGATGAAGGAGTAAGAGAGGGAGGAGGGGGTATAGGTCAAGCAGAGCAGGTTGAAGTGTCGAAAAGGTGCGGTTCGCTTGATTTCGATTATGCAAGACAATGCGTTCAAGTAATTTTTATACCCTTTGGCCAAATTGTAAAAGCCGTAAAAAGCGCTGGAAGAAGAAGAAACTTGCAACTTTCTTTTGCTTCTTTTATATGAATAACTGTACAATTGTGATGAAGCATCTTTTTTGTCTTTTTGCCGCAAGTAAACAAATTGAATGCTGCGATCAAATCTCTTGCGTATTTTTCAAGTTTGACGGCTTTTGTTAGCGTTTCGTTGATATATGCAAATTTTTTTTTGTCGATGGCTTAAGCTTCAGCTTAAGTGTTCAATTGCACTGTGGCAGTTGGCAGTTAGTGCGCTATAAGCTGAAGTGGCTGAAATTTGTGCGTGCATAATTAATGTCGAAGGCCATTTACAGTTTGCCAAGCAAATCGAAGTGCTTTAATTCAAAGCGTTAAATTTTTTTTCGTAGCTCAGAAGTGCGTAGCAAAAAGTAAAAAAATTTTCAAATTTTTGACTCAAGGTAATTGCTGTGCATTTTCCAAAAAAATGTAAGCTACTTGCAGCTGCAATTACATCATAACCCAAATATGCCAAAAACTACAGCATGCCACTCACTCGCGGTCGCAGCGGCGGCGGCAACTTTCGCCTAAGGCATGCGACTTGGGTTTCTTTTTGGAAAGGGTAGCATGCTGCAAATTATGAAATTTCGAAAATTCGTGCGCTTCATGGTGAAGTGCATCTGCCTTGTCTGCAGCAGCGCAGGCACTAAGCGCTTGCCTTTCGATTGACCTGCTTCGTAGGAGCCATTAAGCAGGCGACTTTGGCTTGACAGCTGATAGCTTGGCTTGATAGCGCGCCAAATTTATGACATTTATGAGCATGTGCGAAACGTGTTCGCTTGCCACATAATGCACACACACACACACACACACACACACACATACACAGCATGTTAATGCAAAATAATTAATCAATTCAACAATAACAACATACAAATTGCAAAATTACGCAATTTTCGCATTTAAGCCAGCAAAAAGCAAGCGCTGCCGCAATATAAAGTTGTTAACGTATTTTTGAGTGGCCAAAATATGAGTGCAAAAATATGAGCAAGTGAAATTGCAGCGGGCTTATCATGTGTGGCATGCAAAATGTTCGAAAGTACGGGTAGAAATTACAACACACGAAATTTGCATTTAACAAGCTTCCAAATGGGTTCATTATGTCGAGCTTCAACGGCTGCAATTTGGCTTCATGTTGCTGCTCTGCTTTGGCAGCGCTCTTGTGTGTGCTTTCTTTGTTAAGTCTTACCGCTGCATTTCTCTTCCCCTCTCTTTAGACGCTACTGTGCAGAGACGTAGTCAAAAAAAATTCTTGCTATCCCGTTAGGTTTTTGGCTCAATTTACCATATATACTCAATACATATAATTCTATGTTCATATTGAAATTTAGAATTATTTCGGACATACAGAAATATCACATAGACACCTGCTCCTGGGCAATTCGCAACCTCAATGCCACTTTTGCGGCAGCATACCACTACGCAACAACCACAATCTGAACTATTGATCTCATTTACAAAGCATCCGACAGAAACATTTTGGATCAAGCAAACCATCTACTTTACTAAAAAACATTTGCTCAGAAAATTTGAATATTGTATCTAACTATATAAAAGATTGTAATTTAAGTAAGTTCTTGTAAGTTTTATCTCTTCGAGTCGTAGACCCTGGCAGCCAGTAGTCAACCCAAGTTTTAGGTATAATATTATATATTGTATCTAATAATAATAAATAAAATTAGAAATATTGGGGATTTTTTAGTAAAGATTATAGAGTTTTTCCAGTAGAGATGCAGTCTTATATTTAACGCGGTCTGAAAGTTCTATTGTGGAAGTTCTTCATGCATTTACAGATCCCGAAGCTGAGATGTGTAGCTTCTAATGGTCTGAAGGTTCGGTCCATAATATTCGGCGGTTGAAGATGAACTAGATGACGAAGTCTGTTCCTTAGTCGCCCATCATAGTACATAATTCATAATAATTCCTATTGCTTTCAGCTGAATCAATTGCTGCCAAGGTTTCAACCGTTAATTCCGTCTGTATGTTAAATTTAGAAAAGGGTTGAAAATGTTTGGGCTAGAGTTTAGTATTTTAGCTACTTACTGCTAGTTTTAGTTTTAGTTTAATAGATACAACCATTAACAGGGCGTGCCGATAATGTCAAACCAAACACTCACAGTATAAGTACTCTCCCTGTTCTCAGCGCGGGTGACGTTGCTGACTTTGCTGTGAAATGCACGCCACCTTCGCCGAAGGCTTGCCTAGTATATGAAAAGATTGCAACGCGCTCAGGCCGGAGCGAGTGCATTTTAGCTATGAGCAATAATACAGTTCCGCTTGAGTGACTGCTGCTTTCTATTCTTCAGTGTTGCAATTTTACTTTTGAGCGGTTTCGCTTATAGAATGCAGAAATGTAAGAAATATATGGTTATTTTAAATAACAATTAACTGCAGCTGCTGGCATGTCTAATTGCAGATAATATGCTTAACTATGATGCAAGCTTTTGCAGCAATACAACTGCACTTACACTCAGATATTATGCAACTGGTGGGGAAGGGCTTGCAATAATTGCATTTAGTGTTGTATTTCAGGGGAAAATAAAAAAACAGAATGGTTGATGGGATGGGCTTTTAAGTTTTACAGCCAGTAAAAAACAAAATAAGTAGATGCGAACTTTGAGAAGGCAGCTGGAAGCTTGAGACGAAAATTTGGAAGCTTGAGATGGCAGGCTTGCAATTTTTCTCCTTCCAATGTTTGACTAGTTGACTTGAGATTTTAATTGCATTATAACGAATGAAATTTTATCTCTGGGTTTCACTTTAGTTTTAGAATATGTCATGTAAAAGAAAAAAGTCTTCTTCACCTTAAATCGTTGGCGTGGGCGCCAACTGAGACGCAGTGGCACAAATCTGCTGCCATGCCACAAATGCAGCAGAGCAGAAAATTGGGCTGCCATATGTGGAGAAAACTCTGGCCAACGAAAGACCCACTGCACTGGAAACAAGCAACAAAATGAAAATATATGTATGTATGTACATAAGTATATCAAACACGAAATACAACAAGAAAATATGCTACACTTTGACAAAATGCAACAAAATGCAACAAAGTGCGAACGGCAAGTGGCGCTGCGAATTGTTGTAGTTGTTGTTGCTGCTGTTGCAAAACTAATACAAATTTATGATTGCGTAAATTGCGCAAGGACAGGCTCACTGAAAAAAGTGTTTCGCGAAATGGCAGGAATTTCAAAGATTACGCCATTAAATGAGGCAGGCTGCTCTGGTGGCTGGCGTCAGTTGCAAGTCAATTTAAGCTTAAGTGGCGCGCGCGCGCGGGGTGTGTGACAATTACGCGCTAGCGCAAGCAAAGACAAAAAGGTGTTGCCAATATTTTGTGTGCTTTGCTGCTGAAATTGTTGTTGGGTTGGCTTCCAGCTGCAGCTGTTTGCTGTTGGCAGACAAGCACGTTCGCAGATGTGCCTCTGCACATGTGCTTCCTGTAGTTGTTGCTACTGCGCTCTATGATTGTGCTGCTGCAGTTGTTGTTGTTGTTGCTGGCAAGTTGCAATTATTTTTGATTAAATGAGCGCGATTTGCAATTACGCATTTTTATGCGTTTTGTTGATAAACTTCTTTTTTTGCGCTTGCCGCAAAATGAACACATGTTGCACGTTGGTTGGTTGTTGTTGTCGTTGCTGTGCAATGTTGTTGTTGGCCAGCTTTATATACAATTCAATTAGTCTTAAAAACTTGTCATTAATTTTATTGAATGATTTAACTGATCGATGTGCTGAATGAATGTTATAAAATAGCAAATTTTGTTGTTGTTGTTGTTGGTATATCACACAGCGTCAAATGTGGCACTGCAGGCAAAAACTGTTACGCTCTATAGTAAATTTACTAAAACGAAAGAGCAAAGAATACAGTAAGATGTCATAATCACTTAAACTCAGGATAGTTCAAAATCTCCAACGAAAATGGTAAAAACTTTGTAAATTTTTTCAGAAAAATTCGAAATTTTTTAAAACTTTTTAGATGCACCCCTAGCTATTAACTCGGATCAACAATTGCGCTTAATTAGGAAAAAGCTGACATTTAAAAAAATAAATTCAATTTGTAACAGCACTTTAATGCAATTTTAATTTCCCCCCTGCATTCATATGCATAAAAATTTCTCTAAATGCATAATAATTTCTTTTCAATTAGTTAATTTTTTTGATCAGATTTACGCTGCATTTTTCCATAAGATTTTACTAGAAACAAATGTTGCCAGTCGCAGTCAAAACCCCGCGAGCGCATTAAAAGAAAAATCATCAATCTTCCGCTTGTTTGTTTAAGTTGATTGCACCTACCAACAACAGCAACAGCAACAAACATGGCAATGAAAATTTTAGCTACAACAACAACAACAATAACAATAGTTGAAAACAGCAACATGACGGTGAATTTGTACAAAAAAGCTAAAACTACCAGCAACACGAAAAGTCGGGAAGTCAAAGAACTGCGCTATGAAAGGAAATAGCAACAAAAACACAATAACAACAACCAGCCAAAAACTAATTTTATTAATTGCACGATTCAGATAAACTACTAAAATCCACATTAATCGACAACGGTCTTAGGGCGGACTGGAAGAAGCCACGCTTCCGCAGCAGTCAGCGCCATAGACACGGCCGAGACGAAAAGCGCAGCTTCAGCGATTCATCTTGAAGTGATGCCACCGGCAGCCGCTTCATCTGTCCAACTGTCAGTTGGCTTGTCCGTCCGTTCGACAATCGTCGCGTCGGTCCGTCGCACTCGCATTGAGCCGCCTGCCTGCCTGCCAGCTTATGCGTGCTGCGGAGAAAGTTCTTCCTTTATGACTCTCGACGCTCGGCTCGAAACAATTTAACAATTTATGTAAAAGCAAAAAAAATACTTTTAGTTTTAACACACACACTCTCACACACACACACACATACACAGTAGACAAAATAAGCAAAAAACCAAGGAAAAGATAAGCCATGCAAGTGGAAAAAAAACGCTCGCGCTCGTTGCTTACTTTCGCTTTTAAGGCAGGCAGCAGCAAGCTCGAAAAGAAAAATTTAAATGAAAACTTACGCCAGCAACAGTCAAGAAGAAGCATGAGCAACAAAAAAATGAGCAATAAACAGATGAAAACAATTGAAGCTGCTGCACAGCTGAGAGCTTTCAACGGTGCCGTGCAACAAGTGGCGCGCGGTCTGGCAGGTTGTGGCAGCGGCAGCGGCAGCGGCAATAATTCACGCGATTGTGCTGCGCTGCTCCGTGAGCTGAGGCCGCTGCAATTGCTGCCACTTGTTTACTTTAGTAAAGATGCCTGCCACAATTGCTGGCAGTGGTCGCCACATTTGCAGCATGCAACAAAAAGCGCACGAAAATGTGGCAGCGACCATCACTCACGTCGCCGTGTGAATGAAGGACGCTTGCAATATGCCGCAATGCAGCAGCAGCAACTTCCGTACTTGGTGCGACAAAATTATAAAACAACAAATGTTGCAAGCAATTTTACAAAATTCTTTTTCGTTTGAAATTTTGTCGAAAATTGTAAATATTTTTTCGACAATAAATAGGAAAAAATATAATGAAAAATACTTTCAAAATGTTGAATCAAAATTTACAAAATTAAATTTATTAAGAATCTGAAGTTTTGGATTTTAAAAATTGTAGAAACAATCTTTTCAAATATTTTCACCAGTTTTTAATTGTAATAAATACTTTTAAACTTTATTTAAAAACTAGTTAGAAATTTTTACTGAAAATTAAAGAATTTATTTAAATTGTTTGAATGAGCAATTATTTGTGAGAAAGTTTGAAATATTGACGATTGAATTTTGCCACAAATTTTTCACTTAACTCTTGCAGCTGGCTGCAAAAGGCGCATGTGCAACAATTGCCGTGAAGTAGCTGCGCCACCAAAAAGTTTGCAGCAATTTAAAGTGTGGCTGCCACCGACGTCGGGCTGCTTGCCACAAGCGTTACCATTCAGTTTGAAGCGCGGCTCTTTTCTGTAGCCGCTCCACAAAAAAAGGAAATGCGCCACAAAATCATTAAGCTCGGCTTACAGGCGGCACGTTCCGCGCATGTGCATGCGGCTTATTGCTGCTGCTGCCTGCAATTTTTTCCCTTTCAGCAACACGAATTTGCATGGTTTTTTGTTGTTGTTGTGCTGCTGATGCAAAAAAGTGTATCGATTTTTGAGCCAGGGCTTCTGCTTTATTTGCTGGCTTGATTATGGTTTTCCGTTTTGTGCCGGCAAGTGGCACTGGCAGTGAAGTGAGTAGCTAAGCACTGATTAAGAGCGATCGGATTGTGTAGCTGTAATTTAATACTTGGCTGCCCTTTTTTATTTGCTGTTGAAAATGTGGCGCATTAAAGAGTGCAGACTCTTGTTAAGAACTTTTCCTTTTTGGTATAATAAAGGCTTAATCATCTTCGCAGAAGTGATCCAGATTTATAGAGAACGTTTTCCATTTGACATATATAACGCTTAAACATCTTGAAGTATCTTATGCAGAACTTTTTCCCTTTGGCATGGTTAGGGCTTAATCATTTTCGAAATGGTCTGTTTAAACTTTAAAGGTTAGGTTAGGTTTTGCTAGCTGCCTAAAAAGCGCCATCTGATTGTGATTTTACAATACATAGTTGCATTTATAATGGCTTATAATCTAATTTAAAAGAAACAATGCTAAATTGAATGCAAATTTTATTTGAATAGCAATATTTGAGAGGAAAGATTCTTTATTACGCAGAACTGTAAATTTTCACATTTCACTTTATTCTAGATAGATATGACTAAGAAATGATAATTGAATTTGATTAAAACTAAATTGATATACCCTCAGCTTCTTGCCTCTTAAGTTTGCTGCTTTGAGATGCATCAATAAGCCAGGTTTATGTACATTGCACTTTGACACTTGGCCAGATTTTGCAATGGCTGCGTTAATGCGTGAGTTCTTCATGCTGTGGCAAGCTGCGGCTCAGCAAAATACTAGCTGCCAACTTGCCACACGTACACAGTGCGCGGCACTCAAAAGCAGCAAAGAGCTGAAGCGGCGCTCTTCAGCAATACGCCAAGCTGCATCTGCAAGATTTTCCATTACAGATTATATTGCCGTTGTTCTTGGTTTTTGCGTTCTTTGTTTTGTTGTTGTTGTTGCTGTTGCGGCTGTTGCTCCTTTGCTGCACTGCACCGATTGTTAGCGTCATCAGCATTAATCTTGTATTTAGCAACCACACGTGTGTAGCTATCTTCGCGCCGCATCTATGGCAATAGCAGCTCGCGTTGTTGTTGCTGTTGCTGCGGCATCTTGCTTGTTCTTTTGTGCTGCAGCAATATTTTCTCGGAATTGTTGGCTGCAGCTGCAAGCCAGTAACTCAAGCTCATGCTGCATGGCTTGCTGCTGATTTCTGTTCTGAGCTGAGGCTCTGCTCTGCCTCTTGCCATCAACTACCAGGCACTTATCCGCACATATCGCTGGCCATCAACGCCTGCAACAAAAATTCCGTTCTGTGTTTTTTTGCTTGATTTTTTTTTGCTTGATTTTTTTTTGCGGGCTGCTCAAATTTCCGTACGTTACTCGAGATTACATAATTTGACATGATTCCTTTGAACTGCCAAAGTTCGTTGGTACCTCTTTTTTTGCACTTTTCTCGAACTCTGAACTCTGTATAGGTATGTACATAATTTTTGACAAGGTTGAGGCTTTCGCAAATGACAGCTGTACAAGAAATAACCTGCAACAGCGACGCACGTAGCAGTGTGCCACATAAATATAAATTTCGTATATATCAAGCGAGACCGTTAACCAATTTGGTTAGCTTCATTATCAACACGAACTAAGGCACAACAAACAACAGACACAATTTTTGGAATTAGGGGAAAGGCATGCAGGCATGCAACTAGCTATGTAGCTGCAGAAGGCATAAAAGAGGGGTGACACGGACATTGCTACTCAGCTCATGCCACAACATGTGAAAGATATAGCTGCGCATGCTATGCGCACGGGTTGAGTGTGCTTCGGCATATTCGAAATGCGAGGGATAGCTATTAGGGGGCCCTCACTTCGTTTCAAGTTTTGGCATTTTGAATAAAAATATTGTAATTGGTTTATTATTTCAAACAACAAACAATTGTCTAATCAAAAATTGGGACATGCCACAGAATACAACGAAATGCCAACAAAGACAATAAGCTCTTTCATGTCAAAGAGCAAGTATTGCCTAGCTGAGTAAATTGTTACATCCAACTGCTATTATCGGGACCTAGAAAGGGCGGAACTCTCGCATTGAAAATGATAAATGACACAAGTAAAGGCCAATTAAGTCAATAAGTTAGTTAATTTAGAAAGCATTTAGAAGAGAAAGAATTTCAAAATTTTTTGTCTCAAATAAATTCATAAATTTGGTCTTTAATAGTTTATAAAACAGTTATAAATTATCAATTTAATGTCAGATTTAATTTAATTTTCAGTTTGAGCAATGTTTTTATAAATTTCGGTATTAAATTGAACTATGCTTCCCACATAGAGCGGTTTCAAATTTGGCAATATTCTTTGGACGCACACTCAAATGCCATTTGCCCCTTTATTCAAAATGCCTGCCTACACACCTGCGCTTGTAAATGCTGCATTTAGCATAGGATGAAGGCGTGTCGTTTGTACTTTAATGAAAAATTAAAATTTATTTCGGTGTCTACGCCAAAGCAATTTCGAGCAGGCGACCCTTCAGAGTCGCTGTTGGCAGTGCTGCACAAATGCTATCAAGAGCAACAAAAAACAAAAGTGAAAACGGAAATTGGCACGTGTCGCTGCCACAAAACGACTACGAGTTGTCTTCGAAAATAGCCAGCTTGTGTCTACCGTTTCTTGTTGCTCGTCATATGATAAGCGTGCCCAGCGTGCCCCTTGCAATAATATTTGCTAAATTTCATGCAATTGCCGCTCAATTTGTGCGCCAGCGTGTCTCCCTTGCGGCATTAACTCATTGCCCCGGATGTTATTATATTGCATCGCAGTTGTTATTGCAATCGACGGCAACAGTGTCAATGCAGTCGATTGTTGCTGCCAATTGCTGTTGTTGTTGCCGTTGCAGTTGGCTTGACACAATTGCTGGCGGCATTATTGCAACTGTGAAGTGGCCATGCTGACCATGGCGGCCAGTGTAATTGGCCCGGCTGTCATAATCGCGTTGCGGCGATAGTGAAAGATGATGACGGTCGATTGTCGCCGTTGCATGCAACAATTGGCGCTTGGTAAACATTTCCTTCCGCATTTAACTGGCGCCGCGGCGCGCTGTTTACATATACGAAAGTCGGATGAGAAATGTGCGGGAGCGAAGTGTAACCGTATACTGGGTGCACTTGGAAATTATGCAATTTGTGTGTAAGGAATTCCAAATTTATTTGATTATAGGGCTTCTATTGTCATTTTGACAAGCAGGACAAGCTCACACCTGCTTAAGAGCAAACCTATGCCTTTTTCAGGCTGCTTATTCATATTCTTTGATCATATTGACGCCACAGCGACTTTGTGGAGGAGTGGCTTGATCTCTGATGCGAAAGGCGATCCCCAGCAGACTCAAACCCATCAATTAAAAAATAACCGTCTTCAAATTGTTTATTTGTGCGACGCTATCCCCGCGAAGAACTGGCAAATCTACGAAATTATTGCTTGCCATTAAAATAAAGTTGTTCTATAGCTATAGAATATATTTGAATGAATCACACAAGCTAACACTAGAACTACCAAAAATGACCGGTTGCATTAATTATTATAGTACTTTCATTATTTGAATGAAATATATTTAAATTTCTTCCAAACTAATTGATCTTAAAAATTAATAATTTGATTTTATAAATTTAATTAATTATTTTGACAACTATTTTCCATACTGTTTATTTTGATCGGGTTAGTATAGGTACATATATTGCAAATGTTGGTAGTTCTAGTGTTAATGCGAGAAATTAAGGCTTAAGTCTAGGCTACACGTGCCTACATGTGCCTATTATATATACATATATATAACTGTAACTATGGGCAGGCGAATCTGTGAGTCTCTTGGTTGTTTGCACGACTCGCGGGCTATCTCCACTTTATGTTTAACAAAACGAGACCAACTTCCTTTCTATTTTCTGCCTGCCTCTTACAATCCACTTCAAGTGTGCGCATGCGCTCAAAGTTCATTACACCGCGCAATTTAATTTAAAGTGGTAAAATCATACACAACCAAAATTTATAAAAATGCTGAACATGTCTGAAGCTCATAAACAACGCACATAAAAACTGTAATAAATCTAGACTTGCGTAACGAATTCTATAGAGCACTTAAAGAATAGCCGCAAGTAGTCTGGAACCGTTAACATTTCTTCTGCCAATAATGCGCACTAATCTACGGCGCACATCTGCCATAAAATATTTAAAGCCGTCTTCTTGCCGCACAAAAGTTTGGTAATTGTTATGCGTGATCCACAGCAACGAAGAAGCATGGGTGCGCTTGATCGCTTGCCGACATGTCTGCAGATCAATTGAGGCGATAATTGCGTTGTTGTTGTTGTGCTTTTCAAGCCATTCTTTATGACTTTGGCGCGATTCTGGCGCATTTTTGTGTGTGCGTTGTGACTTCTGGTTGTGGCTTGTTTAAGCATTCTAAGCACTCGCGCCGGTTCAGTTTAAACGATAACGATTCGAAAACTTGTTGCCTTAACCAAACAAAACGAAACGAAACGAAGCGAAGCGAAGTGGGCTCAAAGTAAGTGTTGCAAAAATTGAATGTACGTGCGGGTATGCACCGTGAGGCACATACCATATGATATGCAAGACATGTTGTTGGGAGAAGGGGAAAGGGGGGTGGGGGGGGGGACAGTTGAGGGGTGTTGACAGTTTGAACGTCTTTCATTTTGATATGATTTATTTGTGTATGCTTGGTCAATGCACTCCATTTTTGGGTGTGCCCATCGGAGGCGAAATATTTGTTCGAAATTTATGTTAGCGTTGAATTTTTAATAATTTGTTAAAGTTTGTCAATTTTGATGAGTGCTGCATACTCAAGCGACAGGCGTTTGTCACCTTATTTGTTGTAGACCTCAAAACACGCACACATTCAAGCGAAGGCAACTGCGGCAAGTCGTGTCGTAAAATGCTGGTCATTAGGTAAGCCCGAGCCGCTGCTGACCAGCGCCGCACTAATGAGGAAGTGGGCAGCTAATGAGCTACGACTTCACGCTTGTTCGTGCGCTGCAAGTGCAGTGCGTAACCGCCAGCTGAAAATGAGCAAAACACGTTTGTAATACTTTTTGGTTAAAAGAAAAAAGATTGGATACTCGTTCGACGACTTGTCTCAATTGCAAATCAATCAAGCTCGACTTATTATCTGCCAAATTTTGTCAATTTCCTTATGCTAAAACAAACAAGCTTTGTCAGTTGAAGGGATGAGACGGGAGGGGGAGGCGTGATTGCAAGACACAATGTTGCATGTTGTAATTGCATGTGAATATATTGCAGACGCTATGTCTTCTACTACAACTTTCACACATTCACTCTCACACGATTTTATGCTTTGACGTGCAAAATGACGTCTGTGCAAAATAATAAAAAAAGAAAAATTGAGTGTTCGTGATTTTTTGATAGCTGCGCGCTGCACACGAAGCTCTGATTTAATATCCTACTGTCAAATTTGAATTAGTTTTGGCTGTCATTATAAGTAATGGGCCCATACTCGAACATGAATGCGAAGAAGTTTTATGAGTAGAAAAATTCACAAATTAACATTAAAAAGAGAAATGCTTTTATGTTTGCATGCATGTGAATTGCATCTACAAGTCAACGGGTTCATGTTTGAGCAGGCTTTATGTTAAAGTAGACCAGTGTAAGAGAATTCTTGTTTTCATAGAATATTAACAACTGAAGAAATAAATTGTAATTTTATGAATACAATACGGCACAATATTCGCTAAACTCTTTTCTTGGGAATCAATTTCGTGTTCTTCTCGCTATTGATCGACCTTAATGATCACAAAATATATGTACATATGTACATATCTTCTTTGGCTCTCTGAGCTGAGGTTCTTCATGCTCTAAGCTTTATTTTCCATAACAATCAAATTAATACTGCTTTTTTTTGAACTTATGAACATTTAAAGAAAGCTTAAAATTTTGCAAGAATCTAGAGGAATTTAAAAGAGTGAAAAATGTATCTAAACTTATAAGTTACAATCCAAATATGCGAAAATATTTGATTCTCTTTAATGCCACATTTGACGCACGCATACAATCCATCAAACTCATTCGATGATCACAAGTCAGCAAATACTTTCACCTGCAGCGATGGCCACTTTAAGGCCTACTGCAAATAGCGCAACGTCGTAACAAAGCGTAGAAGTGTTAACGTTTTTACACCATGCCAAATGCCAATTGACGAAAATGGCAGCTATGAATGTGCAAAAAGAGACGGCATAATAAGAGGAAGCAGAGGTAGAAGAGGTAGGAGTGGCTGCCAGCATAGCTCGTCCAACTTCCGGTAACATTGGCTAGAGATACAAACGCACACACACACGCGCTTTGCATAGCTCAGAGCTCGCACTAACACGCTTACCACATTGACGCGCCACGCCGGCTTCGGCTTTGTGCGTTCTCAGCGAGCGTGCAGCGTGACGTGCAGACACTTTTTGTCTGACACTTTAATATTCGGTTTCAATTTCATTTCGTTGGTGTTTCCTTTTTGGCATAGTTTTGATATGCGCTCATATTTTCGTAGCTTTGAATATTTGATATGGCGCTTGTGATGGCAAGTGGCTGCGGCGTCTTTTTAAAGCATTTGAAACTTTGTTGACCGAATGGAGTTAGCTTTTCATATGGGAAAAATATAATGCAACATAATCTTTAATAAGAATGAGTTAATATTACGCATGGAACTGTTTAAAGCACATTAAAGCTATATAACTTTGAGCTTTTTATGGGAAGAGAAGAAGTTATATCAAAATCGGAATTTGTGCTTGTTAAATTTAGCGCAAGTGAACGGGATCTACAAATTCGAAATTGCGAACACGTGACCGAGCATAGCCATCCATTAAGCCACTGCGTCGCCGGCGTGTTAAAGTTATAATGCCCTCTTAAATTTTTCAATACTAGGAACTCTTAAAGAATTTTAGACAAATCTCACTTTGAGCCTACTTTGTAACGAGACGTTTTCCTTACGTCGAGTCTCCGCACTGTGGCGGACGACAATTAAAGCCGGGGTATCCTCACCGGCCGTCCAGGGTTCGCTACAAAAATATTTATTTGTTGGGAAGAAAAGGAAAAGAAACACTCTCACGCGGATAAGGTGATTAATACAATTTATTTTCCATTAAACAGTATTTAACACTTTTACATTACTAAAACTTAAATGTAAACTGCTGGAACTCAGCAATCTGGTGACTTGGCCTGGGGGATTCTTTGGTTTCGATGTCTAAGGGACGATGTGGGGCCACTCGAGTGAATACTCGACTCTGAGCGGTAAACCCACGGCACAAGGATGTGGAAACTTTACTCGAGCGAATGCTCGACTCTGAGCAAATTCCACGAGGGGGGCCTACGGAAGACAAGGTACTCCCACTCGAGCGAATACTCGACTCTGAGCGGTATACCTGCTACGAGGGATGTGGCGACTTTACTCGAGCGAATACTCGACTCTGAGCAAATCCCACGAGAAGCTACGAAGGATAAGGTAATCCCACTCGAGCGAATACTCGACTCTGAGCGGTATACCTACTACGAGGGATGTGGCGACTTTACTCGAGCGAATACTCGACTCTGAGCAAATCCCACGAGAAGCTACGAAGGATAAGGTAATCCCACTCGAGCGAATACTCGACTCTGAGCGGTATACCTACTACGAGGGATGTGGCGACTTTACTCGAGCGAATACTCGACTCTGAGCAAATCCCACGAGAAGCTACGAAGGATAAGGTAATCCCACTCGAGCGAATACTCGACTCTGAGCGGTATACCTACTACGAGGGATGTGGCGACTTTACTCGAGCGAATACTCGACTCTGAGCAAATCCCACGAGAAGCTACGAAGGATAAGGTAATCCCACTCGAGCGAATACTCGACTCTGAGCGGTATACCTACTACGAGGGATGTGGCGACTTTACTCGAGCGAATACTCGACTCTGAGCAAATCCCACGAGAAGCTACGGGGCTAGTTACTACGGAGGCTAGCTACTAGACTTACCAGACACTGCGTCACTGCTTGCGCTGCTGTTTCCACTTGGCTGGACCCAAGTGTGCTGGTCCACGGCCAGCGGAAGACTGTCCGTTGGCTTGGGCTCCACCCAAGTATGCTGGCTCGCGACCAGCGGACGACTGTGTCGAGTGCGATTGTGCACTCGCTTTTATAGGCCGCGCTGGGCTCGATTGCCCTGTGCTGGCGCTCTGCTTTCCTCTGCTGGTTACCTCTGTCACTACTGTTCGCGACCTAACGGTACTTTGTTATTGCCTGTGGCTGCGCATAGTTCTCGCGGCCATCTGGCGCCGTGCGCACCTTGTTGTTGTTGTTGCTTCTGTTCTGTGCAAACTATTGTTCTTTGCTTGTGGCGTGATACTTGTTTATTGTTTTCTTCGTTGATGGCGTGATGTTCTGTGCTTTTGGTGCCGTGCGCACACTTCGGTTGTTGTTAGTGCGTTATGCAGGGCAGAATGATCAGAGCCAGTTGTTGTACGACCAGAATTTGGCGTGCCAAATTTGGTCGTTACACCCCCCCTGTACTTCCCGGGGGAATGACGAGGCTAGCACCCGGCGGGTTCTGGTGGCCGCCCTCTATGACATCTCGGCCAGCGTAGCTTCGCACGCGGTTTCATCGGTGCTGTTGTTGCCGTCGGGTTGGTATCCGGGTTGTCACGTGCAAATTGCGAGATGGGTTGCTTCTTCGCTCCTTTGCTTGGCGTCTGCTCGATTGGTTGCTCTGTGGTCCTCTTTGTGCGTTGCTCTGCGGGTCGCTCTGCTGGTTGCTCTGCGGATCGCTCTGCGATTAGCTCTGCGGGTCGCTCTGCGTATAGCTCTGCGGGTCGCTCTGCTGATTGCTCTGCGGATCGCTCTGCGATTAGCTCTGCGGGTCGCTCTGCGTTTAGCTCTGCGGGTCGCTCTGCGTATAGCTCTGCGGATCGCTCTGCTGGTCGCTCTGCTGTGTGCTCTGCATACATTGTTGTCTCGGCATACACTGTTGTCTCTGCTTTTACTGCTGTCTCTGTTGTCTCTGCATACCCTGTTGTCTCTGCATACTCTGTTGTCTCTGGCTACACTGTTGCTCTGTTGATTCGTTACTCTATTGCGTCGTTGTTTTCTCTGTTGTAATCGTTGTTTCTTTGCTCTGTTGCGTCCTTGTTTTTTTTCTCTGTTGTAATCGCAGTTGTCTCTGTTGTACTTGCTGTTGTCTCTGTGTTACTTGCTGTTGTCTCTGTTGTAATCGCTGCTGTGATCTCCGTCGTGGTCTCTGCTGTAATCTCTGTTTTGTTGTTGTCTCTGCTTTCGCTGTTGTCTCTGCTTTTCGCTGTTGTCTCTGTGGCTAGTCTTTCCGCGTGATGTTTTCTTCCTTAAGTCCCTGCTCGGGCGCCATTTGTAACGAGACGTTTTCCTTACGTCGAGTCTCCGCACTGTGGCGGACGACAATTAAAGCCGGGGTATCCTCACCGGCCGTCCAGGGTTCGCTACAAAAATATTTATTTGTTGGGAAGAAAAGGAAAAGAAACACTCTCACGCGGATAAGGTGATTAATACAATTTATTTTCCATTAAACAGTATTTAACACTTTTACATTACTAAAACTTAAATGTAAACTGCTGGAACTCAGCAATCTGGTGACTTGGCCTGGGGGATTCTTTGGTTTCGATGTCTAAGGGACGATGTGGGGCCACTCGAGTGAATACTCGACTCTGAGCGGTAAACCCACGGCACAAGGATGTGGAAACTTTACTCGAGCGAATGCTCGACTCTGAGCAAATTCCACGAGGGGGGCCTACGGAAGACAAGGTACTCCCACTCGAGCGAATACTCGACTCTGAGCGGTATACCTGCTACGAGGGATGTGGCGACTTTACTCGAGCGAATACTCGACTCTGAGCAAATCCCACGAGAAGCTACGAAGGATAAGGTAATCCCACTCGAGCGAATACTCGACTCTGAGCGGTATACCTACTACGAGGGATGTGGCGACTTTACTCGAGCGAATACTCGACTCTGAGCAAATCCCACGAGAAGCTACGAAGGATAAGGTAATCCCACTCGAGCGAATACTCGACTCTGAGCGGTATACCTACTACGAGGGATGTGGCGACTTTACTCGAGCGAATACTCGACTCTGAGCAAATCCCACGAGAAGCTACGAAGGATAAGGTAATCCCACTCGAGCGAATACTCGACTCTGAGCGGTATACCTACTACGAGGGATGTGGCGACTTTACTCGAGCGAATACTCGACTCTGAGCAAATCCCACGAGAAGCTACGAAGGATAAGGTAATCCCACTCGAGCGAATACTCGACTCTGAGCGGTATACCTACTACGAGGGATGTGGCGACTTTACTCGAGCGAATACTCGACTCTGAGCAAATCCCACGAGAAGCTACGGGGCTAGTTACTACGGAGGCTAGCTACTAGACTTACCAGACACTGCGTCACTGCTTGCGCTGCTGTTTCCACTTGGCTGGACCCAAGTGTGCTGGTCCACGGCCAGCGGAAGACTGTCCGTTGGCTTGGGCTCCACCCAAGTATGCTGGCTCGCGACCAGCGGACGACTGTGTCGAGTGCGATTGTGCACTCGCTTTTATAGGCCGCGCTGGGCTCGATTGCCCTGTGCTGGCGCTCTGCTTTCCTCTGCTGGTTACCTCTGTCACTACTGTTCGCGACCTAACGGTACTTTGTTATTGCCTGTGGCTGCGCATAGTTCTCGCGGCCATCTGGCGCCGTGCGCACCTTGTTGTTGTTGTTGCTTCTGTTCTGTGCAAACTATTGTTCTTTGCTTGTGGCGTGATACTTGTTTATTGTTTTCTTCGTTGATGGCGTGATGTTCTGTGCTTTTGGTGCCGTGCGCACACTTCGGTTGTTGTTAGTGCGTTATGCAGGGCAGAATGATCAGAGCCAGTTGTTGTACGACCAGAATTTGGCGTGCCAAATTTGGTCGTTACAACTTTACGAAAAGAATTAATTGTGTATTTATTAACATTGAGTACTTCAGAAGAACCTTATTTTGTGCTTATTATAGCAAAAGAAACAGGCTGTATCAAAAACATAATCTCTCTCTTGACTAGAAGCGCCCTTAAGGAGGTGCCTAGTGCCATTTTGCTTTTATTCAGCTGCATAAACTTCATTACTTTCACTGCGGCTTTGCTAACCCAGTTGTCTGGCGGCTTCTTCAATTGCCAATGGCAAAAGCCCAAAACAAACGCCGGATCTAGATTCACGTAAGTCGTTCGGCAGTAAAAGTTTCTTCTAGCAGAAGTCGAAGCAGCAGCGGCAGTGCTCCAACGATTTCCTTTTTTCGCGCCATTTAAGCTTGTAACAGTTTTTGCTATTTTCCGTTTTCATTTTTATAAAGCAGCCGACCAAGAAATTTAGAACACAGAGCGGCGGATGGTACGCCGGACGCACGAACAGGCGCTTGCATGCAACGGCAGGCAGGCAGCTGCACTCTGCAGATGCAGCTAAAGTGTCCAAAACTGGGCTTGGCTTGGATAGATAGGCTCTATGGCGGTCCACACGCGAGCCCGCAAGGTGCAGCTGAAGTTCGAAGACGGCCGCCGGAGAACGGCAGTTGCGGCACTTGTAAAAACGAAAACAGCACTGTTGCCAAATATGGTAATGCAGAGGCTGTTGGTCGGGTTTGCTGTGTTCATTGATAAAGTTTGCCTTGAAATGAGGCTCGGGCAGTGAGTCGCGCCGTCGAGCGAGACCTCCTTTGGGAAGCGACTGTTCAATGGAATTGAGCGGCGGCCAGTGCGTAGTGAAATTCCGCTGGCGGCTTGGCTGTCAAGCAGGCTGTCGGTGTTTGTTTTGTCGCTTCGTGACATTTGTCAAATGACGCTGCTCTTCGGGCTTGTTGTTGGCCTGCTTGCGGCAAGCGAGACACAATTTTCCATTTCAGGCAAAACAAGAATTTTCACAAAAAAAAAGAAGAAGAAGTAGAAAAAAAAACCGAAAAGTGTCAGTGCCACTCAAGCGAGTTGAAGTGAAGTGAGGCTTTTTCTGCAGGCTTTGCGGAAATCACAAATGCGTGTGAGCGCTCAGGCAAAGCGCTGCGGCGGATTGACTTCGCTGTCTTTGTCGCCGCTGCCCCAAATGCACTACACGCATTGATCAGTGCCGCCGGCGCGAGTGATTCCGATTGGTCAAGTGACAATTTCGACAGAGAAACTCTTTTATGCTCGCACCGCTCCACATTTGCGCATCGCATACAATGTTGGCGGCCGGTCTTGGCCTTTTGTCCGCCCGCCTGCCGTCTGCCCGCTCCAGCGAAAAGTCACTGGCAATCAAATGAAATGAATCAATTTCACTTGAGCACTCTGCGCACTTTCCTTTCCGAAATCAATGCTGCGTCTCAATATCAATTTAACCCTTACGTGCGCGGCTCTTTCACGGGCCTTTGCCGCTGTGCTACTTCGAAACCGGTAAATTGGCCGCGCCGCAGCAAACGAACTTTTCGCTAAGTGCAAAATTCAATTTCGGCCGCGAAGAACGCGAGGCGTTGCCCGCCTTTTTGCTCGTAACCATAATTTGGACAAACAACGGCAAAGGTTTTTGAACTGCTCCTCCTACTTCGACCGCTCCTTCTCATAGTCTTCTTCTTCGTGGCACGCAATAAGCACTTGCCTTTTACATTTCGCAATACACTGTATTTCGTTTTTCGCAGACGCATGCAACGTGCAACGGACCCAGAAAGAAGAGTGAAATGCTGGCGGAGCTGGTCTGCCAGAGAAACAGGTTCTTCCTTGGGGGCATACGTTGAATACAGTTTCCGTTTCATTGGACCTCATTTGCTGTAGACAGCATCAAGTATTTATGTATGTGTATCGCTTCAGAGGAACTCTGGAATGTCCTAGCGGCTTTGTAATAAGGTAGCATCTATATATAGTAACTACATATAGATTATTGATTTGGTAAATAGTTCAATTGCTATAGGCATAATTTCATAAAAAACATCGCCATATTAACGACATCAAATATTTTACTGTGATTGAAATACATACATAGTACTTAAATAAGAAATGTTTGTGCAAGTCGCCATGCCCTTCCATATTTGATGCTGGAGCAAGTTGCTTGCAAGCAACATTGGGCCATTTCGGCATACAAATGAAGATTTTTGTTTCATAAGAAAATGTTGAGTTTTTCTACTAAGTAAGGAGTGGCCAACCCGCGGCCCGCCTTGAAAATTTTTTCAGGTCAATCAGAAGAATGCCATTTCCTCTAATTTTCCTTTTATGCGGCCCGCGAGATCATTTGGGTTGGCCGACCCTGTAGTAAATTAAATTGTAGAATCGGCGAAAAATTTGGTCGTGATTTTCAGCGGCTCCTTGGTCGATAAATTTTTGATCATTAAGGGATTTATGCAGAGGACGAAAGAAATAATAGTCAGACGCTGCAAGGTCTGGACGTCCAGGCTATACGGTAGATGCGCTAAAACTTCCCAACCAAGTTTCGTCTATTTGTTCCAAGTCATCAGAAAAATTTGGGAATTTCTTCCGATATTTAACTCATATTCAAATCAATGTAACTTTTTACACTAGCTACGGCTTACACAACTGTCCACAGAAAATGTACCTACCTTTCGAAAGTGTGCTCGCTTGATATAATCGAACTAGTGTTGCCAGATCTGTGGGTACCAACATCAGCTTGTAACGAAAAACCGCGAATAGCTGTTATGTGACTCAATATTTTTATCAAATTTGTTTGATTTTAGTGATACCAAAATATTTTTCTGAGAAGCAAATTTCTTTCGCAATACTTTTTATTACTTATTGGGAATGACTGTTAGGTATGTGAATGCTCTTCGTTTCACAATATAAATATAAAAATTTAAAAATATTAATCACTTCAATCACTTTTTATACCCTACACCTATGGTAATAGGGTATAATAACTTTGTGCCAAAATTGTAACGCATTAAAGGAGCCTTCCTAGGTATAGACATAAGTATATAGAAATGATCAGAAACACTTTCTCTTTTCATTTCCGGTTGTCCGTCTGTCCGTCTGTCCGTCTGTCTGTCCGTCTGTCCGTCTGTCTGCGTGTATGCAAAAAAAAGAAAGAAGGAGTTGTTCGATTTGAACCAAATTTGGTATACAGTTACAGTGAACCTCGGGTTAGGTAAAGTGTTAAAATTATTCAAATTACCCAAAGGACACGCCCACAACGGGTCTGTAAGTCCCACTACCTCGGATTTTTTTCGGTAAAATGGCTATAATTTGTGTAATTACCCATGGAAAAGATTAATACTTGGTATTCAAGTTAAGAGGTAGGTCTTCTATATCTCAGGAAAAAATGGGCGTGATCCGCCCACTATATAGCCGGCAAAATTTTTTCGGTAAAATGGTTACCAATTGACTAGTTACGAATATAAATGAATGAAATTCGGTTCCCAAGTTGATATATAGGTCTTAGATGCCATAGAAGAAAATGGGCGTGGTCCGCCCACTATATAGGCGATAAACGAAAAACCCTCTTAACTTCCATAATATATACACCAGAGCGTCTAGATTTGGTTACTTCGTTCCTGGTAAGAATATCTTTTAATTCTCCAAAAATGGGCATGGTCCGCCCACCATGGGGGCAGTAAAATAAATATACCGATAACATCTGTTGTACACCTGCCAGAGCATCAATATTTGGCATGTATAGTCCTATTAGGTATATCTTGTAGTCTGCCAAAAATGGGCGTGGTCCGCCCACTATGTGGGTTGTAAATCAAATGCACCCACAATTTCAGTGAATTATCACCCCACTTGGGAACATGGTGTAGGGTATTACTCTGTCGGTGAAACCCGACTGATACTTCCTTACTTGTTTCTATATGTACTACAATAAAATCTTGTGCAAAATTTTTAACGCTGCTTCTTCTTTTTATCTTTTCAGGTGAGTTATTCGACAATTTGGAAATGTACAAGTAATTTTTGCAGCCACATTTCGAAAGTAAGTAAAACGCTGTGCCAAGTCAGCAAAAGTTCAATGCCAAGTTTGCATGTACGAGCACGCCACGCTTTTGACATTCACAATCAGCCAGCAGCCAGCAGCCACCAGCACCAGCAGCCGGACGGACGGTGGGAACTTATGATCCAACCGCACACTCCATTCATAACATACCCCACCTCAAACTCATAAACTGCCATGCCAGATCGCAGATCGCTGCATGCAAAACGCTTTCTGCGAAAGCTACAGAAATGATGGGAAACATTTTCTCAAGCGCTGGCACTCGCGCAATTTCAAGCCGACTCGACCAAAGTGTAGCTGGGAGGGGGGGAGGGAAGCTTGCGAGCCAGCGGCGGTAATTTGCGCAGACGCATGCGCGCGTATTCGATATGCGCTCGCTGATCGTGCCGGCCAAGGCTTGGTATCTGGTATCTGCACATTCGCGCAAGTGCCAAGCGCAATGGATTCGGGACGCTCTTTATTAACGGCTAATTTGAACTTCTAGCGCCAGTGCGGCGTATACAAATCGCCAAATTGACGGCTATTGAATTTTAAACGGGCTTGCAGAGCACGGCCATTGTTGCTCTCTCGCTGATCGCGCATGTGTGGGTGTCCATGACGGCGGCATTACGAGCGCCAGTGCTTTGCTTTGTTGTTGTTGCCTGCATTACGTGGCAATATGCGAAACTCGCACAACTTTCTGGTGAATAATCAACACCAACAGTTAGAGTAATTGGCAGGCAGGCAGGCGAGTTTATTGGCATCACGAGCGGTTTGCTGTCGCTGGTGCCCGCTCGCATTCAGTTCTGCTGTTGGTTTTAGTTGTGGTTGTGATCGCTTGCATAATGCGTTTGTATACATGTGTCTGTGTGCGCGTAAGTACGTTTAAGATGGTTGCCGTATCGGTCAAACGCTTCATACATATGTGCAACATCAGCAGCAACAACAGCTACATTGTTGATTTCGTGTTTTTGTCTTTTATTGCTCACATTTATTTCTTTGTTGTGTGTAGTTAGAAATGCACAAAGCGTTCTTGCAACAAATGACTTGCTTTTTACATGAAGGCAATGTCAGTAATTGTCTGTAGATGTCATGATTTTACTGCTGCTCAAAGAGGCATTCATTTATTCGTTCATTTTTTTCGAAAAGCGAAAGATGACTTACTTACATAGACGCTCCCGCCAGTTGAGGGTTCTAAGCGCTGTCAGATAGACCTGAGCCGATTTGGCGCTAGTTTGTGCAAAGATGTGCATCTGCTATGCTGAAAGACGTGTTAAAAATCAGTCAAAGAGTATGTCAATATAATATATTAGTATTGAACTATTTCGTTCAGTTTGGTGAAATAAATTGAAGTTGAAATATCGAAAATTGCTGTTTTTATAATTTTTCGATAGATTTGCGTTTTTCAGTTTGATATTTTCACATAGAAACATGTTACTAATGTTAGTTACTATTTACATACCAGCATATATTTTAATTCATTTGAGTTTATATATGTACATCGGACAAGTTTTAAGTTTTCCGGTTAAAATAACAGAATTTTATACAGGCGAAAAAAATCTATAGCGATTCTGTTTGCGTTAACCATGAACATGGTTAATATTTTTTAATGTATCCACTGTTTATGTATATAATTGAGCTACTGAACTAAAATACATAGTTCATTTATGTTGATTGAACTAAAAGATCGCATTTCTGAAATGAACCTATATGAGCAATGCTACTTCTTCCAGATGAGATCTTCCAGCACTCGATCTGTGTAAGCTTGATTTGTTTTACTCGACATTGTTTATTACTGGCTTATTACTAACCGTACTGTCAATTTTCACATCTGGAACAATAATATTCATAAGCTCGATATGCTCTAGTCAGCAAATCTTTTAAAGCGCTGAATTTATTAAAATTTTTTTAAGATGAGCCTAACTTATTCCAATTGCTTACATTCAGGAAAAAAAAAATCACATTTGGTTAGTGCGCTGAATTTTAAAATATCGCTCTCGAATTTGTTGTTGCAAGACACTATATCGCCATGCCTTCACATGTCACTGAACTCGTTCGCACACAACACTCAGAACCTTTTAGCCGACAATGAGCGCGCAACTGAATATGGCTATAACTGTAAACTTGCTCGAGTTAGCTACACTTGGAAATTAGCTTGACTACACGCTGCTGCCTTAGGCCATAGACCATAAGCATTTTGTGGTTGTGCCCGAAGTGGCAAGGGCGAAATAAACGTAGTAAAAGCACACACAAAGGAGAAGAGCAGCCAGCATAAAAACCATTGTGCTGAAGTAACGCAGCTGATTTGCTGTCTTTCGCCTGGCCTAGCGCAGTAGGCACCTTTGTAAGGGCCAAGTGAGTGCCAGGCTCACAGCAGCTAAGCCGCCAGGAACGCGGCGCTTGATGCATGAGTCTAAATTTACAATGTCCATACATGAAAACGGAGCTACATGATACGTACTTTCCGACTTTCCGAGAGATTCGAGCAATTGCGGCTACGTGCCGTGCATTTTGCAGGCGCTTCCAATTTCAGGCGAAAACTGTGGAAAGTCGAAATTCGTAGCTGCAAAGCCTGCGGAAGTGAAATAAAACCTTGGGTTTTATGTGCGCGCTCAAATTTGTAATATGAGTTGTAGCTGTAATTCCATGAAATATTGTAATTAGAAGCGGGCAGTGCAGTGCACTACACTTTGCTGCAGGCTGCACCATTTTAAATCGTTTTTGAGCCACGTTAAGGCAGCTTTTTTTATGGCTTTTTCTTGTTCCTGCGGCAACGCGCTGACAATAAGAGAAAATAACATCACCAACAACAACAATAATAGGCTACAACATGAAAGCGCACGAAATTCCTTTGAAGCGGCGGGAACAAACAGAAACAAAAAACAAGACAGCGCGACTAATCTTTAAAAAGAAACTTACTTGCAACGCCAGCGTCCAGCAACAGCACTACCAGTTATTATGCCTGCTGACCCTAAAGGGTTTCGAAGGGCGCAACAACAGCAACAACAAAACGAGGCTGCATCGTAAAAAATTGCAGTAAAATGTTTAGGAACAAGTTCAAGTGCAGTTGGCTTCAAGTGCTGTGTCGCGTGGCGTTGACATCAACAACAACGACAACAAAAAGAAAAAACAGAAAACGTTTTGGCCAACTTCAAATTGACTGCTTGGTAGCCTTCTTGGTTTGGCCAAACCACGCCGCGTTGAAAATCAAGTGCAACTGACTGCCAAGTCGTGCTTGGCCGCAGCTGAAATTAAGGCTCCAAGTTTGGCAGCCTGAGCGCCTGTAGCTTTAACATTTCATTTGGCTTGCCGACGCTCATAGTTCGGGTTGGGTGCACCACTACAACACCACCTTGGCCTCTGAGCGCTCATGCGCCCAGAGCACATGATGCCAAATATCGACGCGAATATACGTGCACTCATAAAAACGACTTGGTTAAATTATTCATTTTGTGAAATGTATCTACAAATTTGTAACTAATTTTTTAGTTAAGACCTTTTGTTGAAGAACTTTAAACCGAAAAGATTTACTACTATATGCTGTACAAAATCTCAGCTATCAAACCATGAGGAATGGAAATAGAAAGTAATTAGAATAGTTTGAAATATCAGTTATATATATGTATATATCTGTGGTCATATGCAATAACGACTTAAGTCGACTTAAGACGAAATTGAGTTGACGTTACCACTGTATTCCTGACGTTGATGCGCATATTTTGTCCAAACGCCGGTATCTGTACCCATCTCAGAAAAAAAGTTATTTAAAAAAAACACATGCACTTATGTTGATGTGCACACTTGTTTTCGAATTTTCGAATTGCATTTTCTCGAAACAGTTGTTTTCGACTTAAGTCGTTATTGCATATGACCACAGATATATATATATATACTTGGCGCAAAAGCTTGTGTAACCGAGGCTTAGGCCTAGCTTTCTCGCATAAGTTAGTGGAAGCTACAAACTGATTCAATAGCCATATGCGAATGGAATTGAGCATCTTTATTATTATTGAAAGGAATTCTTTAGGATGTTTGCAAATTCTTAGTGAGAGAGGACGCCGCGTAACGAAACAAATTCTCTTTTTTGAGCTGATACGCTTTTGCTGGCAATTGAACCACCAATCTCTCAGAGACCGACCACTTATTCACTGAGCTGCTGCGGTGCCATTCAAGTACGAGTTATTAATTACGAAATGGTTGAGTCTCAAGTGAAAATACTGAGTTCACTTTGATTTAAAATTTAAAAAGTTCTAGCAAGTATTTTAAGGAAAAGTGTGACCATTAGGTCAAAGTCTTTCTGTTAATTTTGCTCACTAATTTTGGGCAGCAAATAATTGTTGCTCTTAGGTTAGCATTATCTGCTTTTTGCGCATTTTGCTGGGCGCTCGTGCTCGAAATGGGCGTGTATTTGGCTTGCTGGTGAACATTTTTTTTATAGAAATTGTTTTCTTCTTGCGCTTTGAGTGAGTGAAATAGTTGTGCGATACTTACCGCTCGCCAATTTTTCGAATGAGGTCAAGTCTTTCTGCATGCTCACCAGCGGCCTCTTCTGGGGGCACACATAATTGCAGCAGCGCCGCTAATGCCATGAATTCGGCCAGGCGTCGGAAATCGCTGCACATATGCTGGCACAATTTGGGCCTCGGTGTCCAGCGGCGACAATTGACAATGAAATGCAATGCCTTGGAGTGTGGCACAAATGTGCATAATTATGCGAAATTGCTTTGCTTTAGATGCGGAGCTGTGATTGCCGAAATTAGTGCATTAACATTTTTGCACAATTTCCGCATTTAAAGAGCTTGAACTAATTCAATATGTTACGCTTTTATAGAGCGAATTCCAAGAGTTGCGTGCCAAATGCTTAATCATGTGTCCAGAGGCATTCTTCGGTAGATGCTGGAATGTGCCACAAGCCGAAATTAAACATGATCAAAAGCGAAAAGTGCAGCACTTTTACTTTTGCCAAAAAATGTTGCTATTATTTTGCATCTGCCATGCATGCACTTGAGCGTGAGACGCCTTTTCCATGTCCATGTTTATGTGTGAAGCGCTCTGCTGGCCGCTGAAAGCGAACGTGCCACAGCCTGTCAAAATGCGGCGACGCGTTGCATGATAGTCGCTAGCCGCAGCGTGGCTAAAGCTGTGGCCAAAGCTGGGGTTACAGCACCAGATTAGAGACTGACGTGCATGCAATCCGCACATCTGTGTGTGTGTGTGTGTGTGTGTGTGTGTACAGTCGAGCTGCATTGGCGCTCTCCGGAATAATGCAAGCGTGCCGCCGCATGCTGCGCTGAAAAATTGAAAAATAGTAAAATCGGCTTAAACGCCCGCTTAAAAAAATTTTTATGTTTTAAAAAGTTGTCATCTTGGAAATGACCAACGGCATCTGCGGTCAGTGTTCAAATTCACATACATAGGTACATACTTAAAATAGAAATCGAATAAAATTGCTCGATCATGACAGCGAAAATACATACGAATAAAAAGACAAGACACATTAAAAGTGCATGTCTTAGGCGGCGCTCCCCGATGACGTAGCAAGTGCCTGCAATGGTCTGGTCAATGCCAGCTTGGGTGTAACTGAAACGTTTGATGGAAGCTACACGCCGTCTTGAAGGCTGTCTTCAAAACACGTACATAGTACATATCGACGGCTTTGTAGTGGACTTGAGCCGACATTCAAATTTTTGCATGATTCTATTTTAATTTTGTGCAGATTTACTTTTACTATGAAGAGTAAATTTAGAAGCTAAATTTATGCACTCGTATTTACATAAAACCCCCTCTTTCTTTCTCTATATTGCCCAAAAACGGTAATTTTGGCTGCTTGGGCAATCTATTGTTAATAAAGTGAATATAAATGCAAAAATCAATATATAGAAAAAATCTAAATATATACATTTTAAATTGTGTACTAATGCTTGAAAATTAATTACCGACATGTTAATTTTGCTAGTTATTGGCACTAACATCGTAATGAACGGCATCTTTTAGAGGAAGAGAGCCTTTTATTTGCCGATGTGTATGATTACTCAGCGATTCAAGGTTCCGGTGAGCAGGCATTTTAAGAGCGTTCATAAAAGCTTTCAATGCAGCGACAATTTCGTTGCGATACGAATCGATTTTCAATGAAAGTTATCGAAGCTTGAAAATCGTTTAACTATCTTAAAGTGCCTTTATTGCTCTGTCAATGGCGTTTGGTTCGTTTAACCCGTTCGTCTTTCGGCAAAAAATATTGTTAAGCTAACTCAAATGCAAAATATTCAAGCACTTGCAATTTAATGTATATGTACAAGCCCTCGGCAATGATGCGACCCTACAATGATTTGTGCTTTTTTGCACGCTACCGCTCCTTCATATTGTACTCACAGCTCATCAGCGGGTAACAAGCTAAAAACATTGTTAACACGCTGCAGTGCTGATGACTACTAAAACGACAATGCAACAACAATCAGGGCTATGCAGTCGACGTGTTTGCTTAAATTATTTGCACTGTGCTGTGTGCAAATGTGCGAGTGTATGTGTGATTTTTGCGCACTATTGTTGACTCATGTTGCGCTTTTGTTGGTGAGTCTCGTGAGTTGCAAGCTGAACGAGTAGTGTAAATATGATGGTTCTGGCGCAACCTGTGGAGCAGGGTTGAGTGGGGTTCAGTGAAAATTTGTATGTGTGGAGCACAAAATTTGCTCCACCATATGTAGGGGTGAAACGATGACGTCATCAGTGAAAATGACGTCATCAATGATAATGTAAACAATATGATGACGTCAGTGAAAATGACGTCATCAGTGATAATGTAAACAATATGATAAAAAATAGAATTTCGCAATTCGAATTTCACAAGTAGATGTAATTTGAATAAATATATGTATGTATATATGTATGTATATATATATATATATATGTATGTATGTATATATGTATGTATATAGGTATATATGTATATATGTATGTATGTATATGGGATCGAGAACCTAAGCGCGGGGGCAAGCGCGAGAGCGGCTATAACGTTGACCATAACAATGTGTTTGTTGTGAAATAGAGCAGGAGCACAGCTAAGAATTAACAGCATGTTGATTCTTGCTAACCATCCATAGAGCGATAATGTGTGCTGTATGATGCGTATGACTTAGAATTTTTAAGAGGAAGATCAATTTTGTTTGTTTACATTAAAGATTCGTTGGCGATAGTAGTATATGATGCATTAGCGTGTGAATATTGTTTGTTTACATTAAAGATTCGTTGGCGATAGTAGTATATGATGCATTAGCATGTGAATATAACTAATGATTTTTATGAGCAGGAACACAGCTAAGAATAGCAGCAAGTTGAATATAGCTTATTCCAATCTAGAACTTTTATAAACAAATATTGTGAAAATGAAGAAAGAAATGAAGGATACAAATACAATCCTATATATTTCATATTTAAGCTTGCAGCAGACAAAGTGCAGACTTGAGATATTTTAGCTGAAACTTGTCTCAGTCTTCTCCAATGCATTGAATATATAAAATGGATAGTCGACATTTGCTACCTGGCACGCTATTCTTTCACATAATGTGTTCACCATATCAATCTACAGGAATTTATACTAACAATATTTTATTTAAATAAAATAACAAAAGATTAATAAAAAATGTTTATTTATTCATTTCAGTATGCTGATTTACAAATCTTATAGACTATAACAAACGGAAAAAGCTTAACCTAAAGCAATTAGCATTTACATCTTAATCTAGACATTGTTGTAAAAACTTATGGATACACAATTTGAACAACATCTAAATTATTTTTCAATTAATTTGATAATGTCCCCACGCTAATGTGTTAACACCATCTTCTTGAATACATCTCTTATCATCTGAACAACTTAATATTAATTTTTTGAGCTCTTGTGTATACAATTGATGAACTCTTGATCTAAATATATACATATTACCATAGAATTGTTTCTTCCTCAACAAACAATCTTTATAATCTTCTATACTAAGGTTTTTTAATAAAGCTTTTTTAACACCTTTTGCTTTTTTTACTTGTTTACAATTGATCGTATCAATAGAATACATTTTTGATCGAAGGCCGACGAATTCCCTCATTATATTTCCGTTGTTTTCATCTTTCATCATGCCGAGAACTTTTTTGTTTTTCAAAGGCAAATTGAAGGCATTGTCATTTGAATATCCTGAAGTATCGAAATACAAATCTATATCATCTCTAATGTCTTTATAAAAATCTTCAGTCTGAATATTGTAAATGAATGAGTCTGTATCCATGTAATTTAAAGTTAAATTTGCACCAAATTTCGGTTTCATATAATTATAATGGAAATCATACATTTTTAATTTGGATAATTCAAGTACCGTAAAACCTAAATATATAGGTTTATTATACAACGAATGAACCCTATTCAATTGGATTGCAACCATGTCATCTGTAAACAATGTAGAGCTATGATAATTGGGTTTTGCAATTAGAGCGCGAGCACCTAAATGTTTTCTATAACTTTCCCATTCAGTTACAATTTTAACATCTTTTCTCTTATCGACATTTTCCATTGTTTTGCCGTATACGGCATTATTTAAGAGTTTAAAGAAATTTTTTTCAAACTCGTTTTTAGCTAATGTTCTATGATGAGTATTCAAATCTATATATTGCTTCAACCAACTCGACTGTTTAAATTTCAAAATTGTGTGTATTTTTTTCAACTTTAATCCATTTGCTAGACATTGCTTAAGATTTCTATGATGAATAATGTAATTAGTTTTATTATTTAAATCTGCTATTAATTTTTTACATTGGGTTATGGGGCTGTTTTTATTTTCTACACAAAATGGCAAGTCATTATGTAGAATATGGTAATTTTCTGGATACTCTAAATCTACTTCAAGTATATAACCAAAAGAAGAATTTTCTTCAATTGATTCTATCTCAAAGTCATCGAAATTTTGCATCCATTCAAATCCACCATATGGAAGCTTTTCCGACATTGCCCAACCATACAGATTATTTGCATCTAAATACATTAAATATTCTGATGGTTGAGTAATGTCGTAATCACTCATATATTTATTGTTTGCCTTGGAATGTCTCTTGCAGCATTGAACAAGTCCACCTCGTATTCCCTTTTGTACAAAATTGTACATATCTATATCGGTAAGGAGCTCAAGTTCAATATTAGTTGTTTTAAGCATTGCATCCCAAGATAAGCCTGGAGCAGTATAATATTGACAGGGATCTAGCCCATAAATATTTTTGCAAACCTTTCTAAAATTTTCAAAAATATCTGTCAATAGTAAAACATCTGTTTTCAAATACAACATCATATAACTAAGCAATGTCGAACAATTGAAAACATCCCAAACTTTTTCAGCATGTTCATAATCCTCAATTGAACATTCTATATTACACAATTTGTTGAAAAATTCATGTCGAGTTGGAAGTTTTTTCTCATTAAGGCGATCTACAGAATTTATATAATCATAGGGAAAGACACCCTTTCTTCTAACTAAATTAAACTCAGCTTCAATTGGATACATCTCTCTTGTAATATGTAAATCATTAACAGCTAAATTATTAGCTAAACTATCTAAGCTTGATGCCATAAACCGAAATGAATCTAAAAATCGCAATTCAATTGTATTTTTCTCATCCACAAATATGCGTTTCGAAAGAGATACATACAATTCCTTATTTAAAGGGATTACATGTATATCTCCTGGAAATAATGTGAGTTCTTTGATAAAAAGATGACAATCATAACCGGAAAAGTTATGGAAAAATATAGGAATAAATTTTGCAATCTGATATCTCAAATTGCATTCATTATGGGCTGGTCCTCTATATTTTCCAGTTAAATGGCAATGATCAGCCACTCTATCATTTCCCAGCTCTTTATTACAGATATGACATAATATGCTATCAAATTGTTTTCGAATTTCCTCAGATGTGAGGAAATTCATCGGCCTTACTATAGCTAAATAATTATAATAAATATCTTTTAAATCTCTAACTAAATACTCTACAAATTTTTTTGGTGAATCTACACCTGAATATTGAACTAATTTACTATAACTATTATTAGAACATTTTATATAATAACTAAATGCAAAAGGTACATGCTTTTGAATACTCTTAACTTGTGCTGAGTTTTGAAAATTTTCACTTTGTAAAATACACTCAAAATCAGCATATACTACAACGGGTACATCTAACTCCCGTTCATAATTTTTATATCGTAGAACTACATTCTTACCTCTTGGCATTTCACAAACAATTTTGTTGCACCCAAGTTTGTGAAATGCCAACGACTCTGCAGTATGCCTATACTGCAGACAGTCGTTACACATAAACAGTTGATTTACATGTTGCGTAACTTGTTTACGTAGCAATCTATTGAAAAAATAGAAAACCAAAATATATCAAAATTTTAAATATATAAATCGTATAATATATATATAAATATTGTATATAAATTGTTGTTATTCTTATTATTGAATATATGTACCTTGAAATATGTTTTATCCACACGTAGTGGAACTGCTGTTCTTTCTGGATTAGCATCAGGTTGATATGGTGCTCCTTTTCGGCAGCAGTGCTATAGTAGGGACCAACTACTTTATGGAGCTCTTCATCGAATCCGAAAATATTAATGCTGATGCTGCTGTTTTGGTCCTCAAACTTTTTTGCGTCTTTAATTAGTAGAGGGAATGCCAGATCCTTGAAATTTAGCTCTATATTGTTGCGCAAGGTTATTAAATCAGCCTTAATGTCTGCTATTTGATAGTTGCAACATCTCTGAGGATCACGTTCCACTGGACACAGCGCTGATATTATCGCCCACTTGAAGCAGAATTCATCACTATTTCGTATGTTTATACAGGCTTTCTTCTTGTACACTTCATATGGTAGTGGTAGATACCGCGATCCTTTTATTGGTCTATATTGATTGATGTTAATTTCCAAATGAGAGAGTCTTATTAATGTCCAGCCGCTATCTCTTTCTTGAAATTCAGCTAGTTTTGTACAGAGTTGCGTACACATGTCCTCATAGCTAGAAATCACTTGCGGTTCAATTTGAGCTACACTCATTTTAGTTTGAAATGATTTCAAGTCAATAGCTATTTCATCATCACTGGACATTTTTATGAATTCAGCAAACAGTTCTATATTATATTTAATTGCTGAATGTTTTTCGAGCATATCGTTTAACATTTTTATTATAATTGATTGAGCATTTTTCAAAAATTGATCAGGTATTAGTTGCCCTTCATCTTTATTTTCAAATACAACTGATTCAATGCGCTCATTAAACGCCGATTTAACACTTTTAAAGTTTTCGTCTTTTGTAATCGCACAATTTCTCTTATGTTTATTTGTGCGTACGTGATAGTTCCAGGATTTGAATGTAACATTTTCACCACAACTGTCACAAGGTACTTTTCTGTTGAAATCAATCAACTGATTTACATTATTGTTATTATTATTATTATTATTATTATTGCTGCATGATGGTAGACAATCTTGTGGCTGATGATAAACTTTAGTATGTCGTGTTAACTTATCAGCTCTCGAAAATGTTTGTTTGCATATTTCACATGCAATATCGACTTTATTATGTTTATTCAAAATATGTCGATTTAGCGTATATTTATAACTAAATCCGCATCCGCACACTTCACAATTGAATCCTTTCATTTTGATTTTTTTTAAATTACAATAGTTTTGAGCTTTTATCCTTGTTGCTGTTCAGGTGAAAGTTGAAACAGTACTATTAAAGCTTCACGTTCATTCGTCCTTTATATAAGAAGCGACAATGAGCCGAACGATAATTTTTGCGCTCGGTTTCTGTGTTGTTATTGTTGTTTATATATGCTGACTGAGCATTTTTGTGTTCGGTTTCTGTGTTGTTATTGTTGTTTATATATGCTGACTGAGCATTTTTGTGTTCGGTTTCTGTGTTGTTGTTGTTGTTTATATATGCTGACTGAGCATTTTTGTGTTCGGTTTCTGTGTTGTTGTTGTTTATATATGCTGACTGAGCATTTTTGTGTTCGGTTTCTATGTTGTTGTTGTTGTTCATATGTGCTGACTGAGCATTTTTGTGTTCGGTTTCTGTGTTGTTGTTGTTTATATATGCTGACTGAGCATTTTTGCGTTCGGGTTCTGTGTTGATGTTGTTTATAATGAAGCTTCGCTCTCGGAAGCACCCGATGTGTCCGTTGTTGTTGTTTTTTATAATGAAGCTTCGCTCTCGGAAGCACCCGATGTGTCCGTTGTTGTTGTTTTTTATAATGAAGCTTCGCTCTCGGAAGCACCCGATGTGTCCTTTGTTGCTGCTGTCTATAATGAAACTTCGCTCTCGGAAGCACCCGATGTGTCCTTTGTTGCTGCTGTCTATAATGAAACTTCGCTCTCGGAAGCACCCGCTATGCCCGTCGTTGCTGCTATTTGTTTCTGCGTAAGTAATGTCGTGTTCTCTACAAGCTGAATCCAAGGGATTAATTCCTCTATCACCTCTTGCTAAACGTTTTTCAATTTCGTCCCCGACCTACAAAACTGATAGCCTGGTAAATGAAGTTCCACTGGCAACGAATTTATTAGAACCTTAGCAAATTTTAAACACAGGCGTTCAACGCTATAACAAATTACTAATACAATATTGGATACGGACTTCGCCTTGTGTGGGAATATTTTTGATAGAGTTTAAACAAAATGTTCTTTTAAAAATAGATCATGTCAAATCATATAATCAACTAGGTATTATATATGTATATATTAAACAATGAAAGTAATTTTTTTTGTCCTTCATTTTATGATTTCCGATTTTAAAAGTGTATCAGCTTATCCGCTATCAGCTTATCCGCTATCAGCTTATCCGCTATCAGCTTATCTGCTATCTGCTTATCTGATATCAGCTTATCTGCTATCAGATATCAGCTTATCAGCTCTATATCAGCTCTATACCAGCTCTAAACCAGCTCTTTATCAGCTTATCTGCTATCAGATATCAGGTATCAGGTATCAGATATCTGTTATCAGATATCAGGTATTAGGTATATATCAGGTATCAGGTATCAGGTTATCAGCTTATCTACTCTCAAGCTATTACAACTGCTTCATCATCTTGATTTACTCGATAGCAGATAGTTGGTAACATACTAAACAATTTAGTTATAACATCTGACATTTTATTGTTTAACAAAAATATTGAATCCCTTTCTATAGCGTCCAGAATCAATATCGTCATCTTTACTTATACCAAGGAATCCATATTTATCCTTCCAACATTCTGTATACATTTAACAAAACGTTTTAAATGACATATCCCCACCAACATGATCATGATATATATGCTTCATATTCAGTTCATCTTGTTTAAACATAATTATCATGTTAGCATTGTCACGTATTAAATGCTTTGGTATACGTGTATATGTTTGACACAGATAGAAGCTATCAACATTTTTAAGCCGACCCATGCAGAAATATGCACGAATATTATTTTGTTTCTCGCAGGTAACATCATCAAAAATCATGATGGAATTTCTTTTAGCCTTGTCCGGTAGTAAAACGTGTTCATTTTCAGAAAATGTATAGAACTCCATATCTTTAATTGGTGTTATCAATTGTCTTAAATATTCATATTTAGGCTGATGTAAAGATTTTGAATACAAATATATATTTTCAAATTTTAGCCCATTAGGACTTTCTATTAGACCTATCATAACATTGGTCTTTCCGCAATTTAATGGTCCAACAATAAGGGCTCTTATGGTGTTAGGAAGTAGTGAACTATGTCTTAGTTTTTGATGATTATTTGAAGAAATATCGACATTTCTAGCAATTATGTTTTGATGTTGTTTTATTAGACGCATCTTAGCAACTGATGAAAATCTATTTGAAACATATACATTTGTTGTTTTACATTAGTCTTTAACCCGTTCCCTCCCACTGTACCCGCTTGGGTACAGGCTCAAAAACCTACTAATTAATATTTTTTTGAAATTTTTATCTTTTTTATGTTTCTTATCTGTATTTGATTACAATTAAATAAATGAAACTAATGATTTCTGATTTTAAATGGTCTTGGCTATTAATGGGTTAATGGACTGTGTGAAAGGTTAAAACATTATTCATTATAATATGGTAGTAAACTATAAAAATCAAATCACTCCTAATCGATTTGTTGTCGAAGGAAGTCTACTTAATAATATAATAAATTCGTTGACAGTGGAACTGATATATACCTAATACCTGATATCTGATAGACCTGATAGCTGATAACCTGTTACCTGATAACCTGTTACCTGATAACAGATAAGCTGATAGCGGATAAGCTGATAGCAGATAAGCTGATAACCTGATACCTGATACCTGATATATACCTAATACCTGATATCTGATAACAGATATCTGATACCTGATACCTGATATCTGATAGCAGATAAGCTGATAAAGAGCTGGTTTAGAGCTGGTATAGAGCTGATATAGAGCTGATAAGCTGATATCTGATAGCAGATAAGCTGATATCAGATAAGCAGATAGCAGATAAGCTGATATCAGATAAGCAGATAGCAGATAAGCTGATAGCGGATAAGCTGATAGCGGATAAGCTGATAGCGGATAAGCTGATACACTTTTAAAATCGGAAATCATAAAATGAAGGACAAAAAAAATTACTTTCATTGTTTAATATATACATATATAATACCTAGTTGATTATATGATTTGACATGATCTATTTTTAAAAGAACATTTTGTTTAAACTCTATCAAAAATATTCCCACACAAGGCGAAGTCCGTATCCAATATTGTATTAGTAATTTGTTATAGCGTTGAACGCCTGTGTTTAAAATTTGCTAAGGTTCTAATAAATTCGTTGCCAGTGGAACTTCATTTACCAGGCTATCAGTTTTGTAGGTCGGGGACGAAATTGAAAAACGTTTAGCAAGAGGTGATAGAGGAATTAATCCCTTGGATTCAGCTTGTAGAGAACACGACATTACTTACGCAGAAACAAATAGCAGCAACGACGGGCATAGCGGGTGCTTCCGAGAGCGAAGTTTCATTATAGACAGCAGCAACAAAGGACACATCGGGTGCTTCCGAGAGCGAAGTTTCATTATAGACAGCAGCAACAAAGGACACATCGGGTGCTTCCGAGAGCGAAGCTTCATTATAAAAAACAACAACAACGGACACATCGGGTGCTTCCGAGAGCGAAGCTTCATTATAAAAAACAACAACAACGGACACATCGGGTGCTTCCGAGAGCGAAGCTTCATTATAAACAACATCAACACAGAACCCGAACGCAAAAATGCTCAGTCAGCATATATAAACAACAACAACACAGAAACCGAACACAAAAATGCTCAGTCAGCACATATGAACAACAACAACAACATAGAAACCGAACACAAAAATGCTCAGTCAGCATATATAAACAACAACAACACAGAAACCGAACACAAAAATGCTCAGTCAGCATATATAAACAACAACAACAACACAGAAACCGAACACAAAAATGCTCAGTCAGCATATATAAACAACAATAACAACACAGAAACCGAACACAAAAATGCTCAGTCAGCATATATAAACAACAATAACAACACAGAAACCGAGCGCAAAAATTATCGTTCGGCTCATTGTCGCTTCTTATATAAAGGACGAATGAACGTGAAGCTTTAATAGTACTGTTTCAACTTTCACCTGAACAGCAACAAGGATAAAAGCTCAAAACTATTGTAATTTAAAAAAAATCAAAATGAAAGGATTCAATTGTGAAGTGTGCGGATGCGGATTTAGTTATAAATATACGCTAAATCGACATATTTTGAATAAACATAATAAAGTCGATATTGCATGTGAAATATGCAAACAAACATTTTCGAGAGCTGATAAGTTAACACGACATACTAAAGTTTATCATCAGCCACAAGATTGTCTACCATCATGCAGCAATAATAATAATAATAATAATAATAACAATAATGTAAATCAGTTGATTGATTTCAACAGAAAAGTACCTTGTGACAGTTGTGGTGAAAATGTTACATTCAAATCCTGGAACTATCACGTACGCACAAATAAACATAAGAGAAATTGTGCGATTACAAAAGACGAAAACTTTAAAAGTGTTAAATCGGCGTTTAATGAGCGCATTGAATCAGTTGTATTTGAAAATAAAGATGAAGGGCAACTAATACCTGATCAATTTTTGAAAAATGCTCAATCAATTATAATAAAAATGTTAAACGATATGCTCGAAAAACATTCAGCAATTAAATATAATATAGAACTGTTTGCTGAATTCATAAAAATGTCCAGTGATGATGAAATAGCTATTGACTTGAAATCATTTCAAACTAAAATGAGTGTAGCTCAAATTGAACCGCAAGTGATTTCTAGCTATGAGGACATGTGTACGCAACTCTGTACAAAACTAGCTGAATTTCAAGAAAGAGATAGCGGCTGGACATTAATAAGACTCTCTCATTTGGAAATTAACATCAATCAATATAGACCAATAAAAGGATCGCGGTATCTACCACTACCATATGAAGTGTACAAGAAGAAAGCCTGTATAAACATACGAAATAGTGATGAATTCTGCTTCAAGTGGGCGATAATATCAGCGCTGTGTCCAGTGGAACGTGATCCTCAGAGATGTTGCAACTATCAAATAGCAGACATTAAGGCTGATTTAATAACCTTGCGCAACAATATAGAGCTAAATTTCAAGGATCTGGCATTCCCTCTACTAATTAAAGACGCAAAAAAGTTTGAGGACCAAAACAGCAGCATCAGCATTAATATTTTCGGATTCGATGAAGAGCTCCATAAAGTAGTTGGTCCCTACTATAGCACTGCTGCCGAAAAGGAGCACCATATCAACCTGATGCTAATCCAGAAAGAACAGCAGTTCCACTACGTGTGGATAAAACATATTTCAAGGTACATATATTCAATAATAAGAATAACAACAATTTATATACAATATTTATATATATATTATACGATTTATATATTTAAAATTTTGATATATTTTGGTTTTCTATTTTTTCAATAGATTGCTACGTAAACAAGTTACGCAACATGTAAATCAACTGTTTATGTGTAACGACTGTCTGCAGTATAGGCATACTGCAGAGTCGTTGGCATTTCACAAACTTGGGTGCAACAAAATTGTTTGTGAAATGCCAAGAGGTAAGAATGTAGTTCTACGATATAAAAATTATGAACGGGAGTTAGATGTACCCGTTGTAGTATATGCTGATTTTGAGTGTATTTTACAAAGTGAAAATTTTCAAAACTCAGCACAAGTTAAGAGTATTCAAAAGCATGTACCTTTTGCATTTAGTTATTATATAAAATGTTCTAATAATAGTTATAGTAAATTAGTTCAATATTCAGGTGTAGATTCACCAAAAAAATTTGTAGAGTATTTAGTTAGAGATTTAAAAGATATTTATTATAATTATTTAGCTATAGTAAGGCCGATGAATTTCCTCACATCTGAGGAAATTCGAAAACAATTTGATAGCATATTATGTCATATCTGTAATAAAGAGCTGGGAAATGATAGAGTGGCTGATCATTGCCATTTAACTGGAAAATATAGAGGACCAGCCCATAATGAATGCAATTTGAGATATCAGATTGCAAAATTTATTCCTATATTTTTCCATAACTTTTCCGGTTATGATTGTCATCTTTTTATCAAAGAACTCACATTATTTCCAGGAGATATACATGTAATCCCTTTAAATAAGGAATTGTATGTATCTCTTTCGAAACGCATATTTGTGGATGAGAAAAATACAATTGAATTGCGATTTTTAGATTCATTTCGGTTTATGGCATCAAGCTTAGATAGTTTAGCTAATAATTTAGCTGTTAATGATTTACATATTACAAGAGAGATGTATCCAATTGAAGCTGAGTTTAATTTAGTTAGAAGAAAGGGTGTCTTTCCCTATGATTATATAAATTCTGTAGATCGCCTTAATGAGAAAAAACTTCCAACTCGACATGAATTTTTCAACAAATTGTGTAATATAGAATGTTCAATTGAGGATTATGAACATGCTGAAAAAGTTTGGGATGTTTTCAATTGTTCGACATTGCTTAGTTATATGATGTTGTATTTGAAAACAGATGTTTTACTATTGACAGATATTTTTGAAAATTTTAGAAAGGTTTGCAAAAATATTTATGGGCTAGATCCCTGTCAATATTATACTGCTCCAGGCTTATCTTGGGATGCAATGCTTAAAACAACTAATATTGAACTTGAGCTCCTTACCGATATAGATATGTACAATTTTGTACAAAAGGGAATACGAGGTGGACTTGTTCAATGCTGCAAGAGACATTCCAAGGCAAACAATAAATATATGAGTGATTACGACATTACTCAACCATCAGAATATTTAATGTATTTAGATGCAAATAATCTGTATGGTTGGGCAATGTCGGAAAAGCTTCCATATGGTGGATTTGAATGGATGCAAAATTTCGATGACTTTGAGATAGAATCAATTGAAGAAAATTCTTCTTTTGGTTATATACTTGAAGTAGATTTAGAGTATCCAGAAAATTACCATATTCTACATAATGACTTGCCATTTTGTGTAGAAAATAAAAACAGCCCCATAACCCAATGTAAAAAATTAATAGCAGATTTAAATAATAAAACTAATTACATTATTCATCATAGAAATCTTAAGCAATGTCTAGCAAATGGATTAAAGTTGAAAAAAATACACACAATTTTGAAATTTAAACAGTCGAGTTGGTTGAAGCAATATATAGATTTGAATACTCATCATAGAACATTAGCTAAAAACGAGTTTGAAAAAAATTTCTTTAAACTCTTAAATAATGCCGTATACGGCAAAACAATGGAAAATGTCGATAAGAGAAAAGATGTTAAAATTGTAACTGAATGGGAAAGTTATAGAAAACATTTAGGTGCTCGCGCTCTAATTGCAAAACCCAATTATCATAGCTCTACATTGTTTACAGATGACATGGTTGCAATCCAATTGAATAGGGTTCATTCGTTGTATAATAAACCTATATATTTAGGTTTTACGGTACTTGAATTATCCAAATTAAAAATGTATGATTTCCATTATAATTATATGAAACCGAAATTTGGTGCAAATTTAACTTTAAATTACATGGATACAGACTCATTCATTTACAATATTCAGACTGAAGATTTTTATAAAGACATTAGAGATGATATAGATTTGTATTTCGATACTTCAGGATATTCAAATGACAATGCCTTCAATTTGCCTTTGAAAAACAAAAAAGTTCTCGGCATGATGAAAGATGAAAACAACGGAAATATAATGAGGGAATTCGTCGGCCTTCGATCAAAAATGTATTCTATTGATACGATCAATTGTAAACAAGTAAAAAAAGCAAAAGGTGTTAAAAAAGCTTTATTAAAAAACCTTAGTATAGAAGATTATAAAGATTGTTTGTTGAGGAAGAAACAATTCTATGGTAATATGTATATATTTAGATCAAGAGTTCATCAATTGTATACACAAGAGCTCAAAAAATTAATATTAAGTTGTTCAGATGATAAGAGATGTATTCAAGAAGATGGTGTTAACACATTAGCGTGGGGACATTATCAAATTAATTGAAAAATAATTTAGATGTTGTTCAAATTGTGTATCCATAAGTTTTTACAACAATGTCTAGATTAAGATGTAAATGCTAATTGCTTTAGGTTAAGCTTTTTCCGTTTGTTATAGTCTATAAGATTTGTAAATCAGCATACTGAAATGAATAAATAAACATTTTTTATTAATCTTTTGTTATTTTATTTAAATAAAATATTGTTAGTATAAATTCCTGTAGATTGATATGGTGAACACATTATGTGAAAGAATAGCGTGCCAGGTAGCAAATGTCGACTATCCATTTTATATATTCAATGCATTGGAGAAGACTGAGACAAGTTTCAGCTAAAATATCTCAAGTCTGCACTTTGTCTGCTGCAAGCTTAAATATGAAATATATAGGATTGTATTTGTATCCTTCATTTCTTTCTTCATTTTCACAATATTTGTTTATAAAAGTTCTAGATTGGAATAAGCTATATTCAACTTGCTGCTATTCTTAGCTGTGTTCCTGCTCATAAAAATCATTAGTTATATTCACATGCTAATGCATCATATACTACTATCGCCAACGAATCTTTAATGTAAACAAACAATATTCACACGCTAATGCATCATATACTACTATCGCCAACGAATCTTTAATGTAAACAAACAAAATTGATCTTCCTCTTAAAAATTCTAAGTCATACGCATCATACAGCACACATTATCGCTCTATGGATGGTTAGCAAGAATCAACATGCTGTTAATTCTTAGCTGTGCTCCTGCTCTATTTCACAACAAACACATTGTTATGGTCAACGTTATAGCCGCTCTCGCGCTTGCCCCCGCGCTTAGGTTCTCGATCCCATATACATACATACATATATACATATATACCTATATACATACATATATACATACATACATATATATATATATATATACATACATATATACATACATATATTTATTCAAATTACATCTACTTGTGAAATTCGAATTGCGAAATTCTATTTTTTATCATATTGTTTACATTATCACTGATGACGTCATTTTCACTGACGTCATCATATTGTTTACATTATCATTGATGACGTCATTTTCACTGATGACGTCATCGTTTCACCCCTACATATGGTGGAGCAAATTTTGTGCTCCACACATACAAATTTTCACTGAACCCCACTCAACCCTGCTCCACAGGTTGCGCCAGAACCATCATATTTACACTACTTGAACGAATTGCTAAAAAGGCGTTAGTGCCTTTAAAATTAAACAGCGCATGCAATTCAATTTTGCATTTGAACCCTTCGCGGAGCTTTTGTGTCTAAGGATTCGAAATTATTGCAGCGGCGCTAGAGGCAATGAACTTGTTGCACTGCTGCTGCAGTCCCAAATGTGCCACACAGCGAGGCACGATGCTTGCTATGAAAAACAGACTCAACGTTTTGAAGTTTTGTTGTGCTTTTGCTGCCTTGCAAAGAGTTAAAGAAGGCACGAAAGAGGCAAGAGTTGGCTTGCTTACTTTCACTTGTTGCCATACGGCGGCAGAGCTGACGATGATGCTGGCCGCCACCGTAGATCATACCAATTTCGAGCATTTCTTGTAGCGTTACTGGTCGTTGTTGCTGTTGTTGTTTTTCGAGTAACCTGTCTAGTTGTTTAGCAGGCAAGTGCAGTGCGCACGGGAGGCTGCATTACAAGGCAATCAAATTGAATTCGTTTTTACGTATGTATGCGCTTCCTCTGCTGTGGCTTTGGCTGAGCCTATTAGTTTACGGCTTTATTGTCGGCAAATGAAGTGGAAACGATTGCGATCAGTTGTAGCTCATTTCCACTCGGATGCTGTTGTTGTTATTGTTGTTCTTGTAGTTGCACAAAGTGTGTATAGTGGGTGCTTTGGCTTACGAGCACTGCCTTATTTTAAGAGCCGTTATACGGAAGCGCTGTACGCTTTGTTTGACAGGCTTCAAGCGACAAATCTTTTGGCGTTGATTCACAATTTTAGCTTATGGCCTGCAGAAAGTCAGAAGCCTTAGAAAATGAATTTATAATAATATACAATAGAATACTCTTTTGGAATGGGAAGGACAATATTTCCAATTTAATATAGTTCACGCTCTATAGCATAGATAATTTTTATTAAATTGCCGAGAATTAGAATACCTTTGTTTTGGATTTCATATAATTTGCGCAGAAATATATTTTAGTTCTATCTTTTTGCATACCTTTAGTTTTCTGCTCTGCACTTGATATACTAGTTATATCTAGATGAAATTCGATAGATACCTACTTGGTGGATACATATTCTTCTATTTTAGGCATATTAGCATTAGCTGTATTTATATTTTTGGAATGATTTTGAGTTAGAGAAAAAATACATAAACTAATGCAAAAGCGGAAATAAATGTAAGCAGTAGCTAGAACTTTGATAAGTATTGATCAAAATATTTGATATTCTGGTGCAATCACAAGCTTATCATCAGCAAACAAATTTTTTTTGGGACTTTATAAACATTTTTTCCCAATTAAGACAGAAATAATATACATATATATTTCTTAGAAAGCCTTCGAACGTCGATTTTGAGCTTTAAAAAAATTTTTATTTTGATAAAGACGAATTTTTTAAAATTTTTATTGCGCAGTAGAGTATTAAGCTATAGATATACAGTGTAAAGGATAGGCTGGACGGCTGGACACTTCCATTTCCATTACTTCCTTTCATCGAGAGAAGAAAGTATTACGATATTATTATAAAGAAGCGTTCCTTAAGTAAAGTCAATAGAAGTCTAAAAATTTCTTTTTGTAAATAATTCCGCTTTTTTTACAGTACATCAGATTAACTACTTTTGTGTGATTATAAGGTCAAGCTGCAAGAGTTGGCGTTAAAATTGTGTATAAATTGGAATGCTGCACTCATGCAAACACACACACACGCATTCACACAGCTACATATAAGCGTAACTTTACTGGCCACACTTGCTTTATGTAACGTTAATAATGGTAAAGAGCACTGCTCCAAATTTCCGTTACAGAAAGCGAAGCTTTCGGACTGGCAGCGCTCCAATTTTGTTATGATTTGCAGGAAGGAAGTAGCACAACTTGAGCTGTTTACCTATGCCGGCACAAGCAAAGCAAAGGGAAGGGAAGTCATTAAGGCATGACTTAATTCGCTTCAGTGCATTGCAGATTGAATTATTTCCTATCGCCGCGTACATTTCAATTATTATTACAAAGAAAAAAAGTGAACATAAAAATCATATCTGCTTTCCTTCGTTGGTAATGAATCAAATGGTGCACATTTCTGTGGTCAATGCCTTTGGGCTTATGAATACATGTTTGCATATCGCTGACTGGAGTGTACCTGCATTTGTATGCGTGTGCATTTCTGGGAATTTCCGCATAATTTTGTAAATAAACATTTTTGTGTTAAAAAATAACAAAATACTGAATGGAAAAAAAAGAGCTCCTCAAAGAATTTACTCTAAACTCTTTGCTTGATATTTTCTTCAATAATTTCTTCTTTTGCGTTTTGGTAATTAAATTTTTTTCGCCTTGCGGCATGCAAAAGTGTACTGACCTCTGCCGTGTGAACTCTACTTAATCACTTAAATTGCTTTTCAAACACTTCGTTTCAACGCCCATTTTTCAAGCGCTCTGGCACTAACTTTTTTGCTGAGCTGAGCAAATTGCACAAATTTTCAAGTCATATAGAAGAGTCTAGAATTGTTGTTTACAACAACAACAATAACAATAATAACAATAACAAAAATGACTAAATGAAAGCTCAGCAGCGGCAAATGATGGCGAATTATAGCGAGCGACTACTTCTGCCATTATTTGCTACTACAGTTTTCTTGGCTATCTTTTTTGCTGCTTCTGCCTGAAAGAAAAGCAGAAAAAGCAGCAGCAGCAGAGATGTCTGCCACATTGGCGGCAGCTATGAATTGCCTGCAGTCGCATATTAAGATTAGCCGCTCTACAAAAACAAACGCAGAAGTCCAGGCGCTTGAGCCGTGAGAAACGTCATTTTGGCGCCGACAGTTTAAATTAGAAAATGGCAATAATTGCAGTTGGCAGCTGTGACTGCGCACACATACACACAAAGGTGTTAGTAGCAGCGCTAATAGTAATAACTGTAACGCATAATTGTCATTCTGCCACTTAATAAATTAAACAAATATTAATGTTTGTTGGCCAAAACAGATCATTAAGTCTTTTGGCTGGGCACTGTCTGGCGGCGTGCTGGGAAATTTCAGCCATTGTTGTTGTTGTGAGAGAAATTAGAATCAAAATCGAGAATTACAATAAGAAAAATATGGAACAATATCGAGAATAACAATGAGAGAAAATTTTAATCAAAATCGAGCATGAATAATTTGATTTCCAAATACAAGTAACTCGAACCTCATTATGTCGATAACCCATATGAATATTACAATAGATAGTAAAAATTTTGTTTGGCTAATATTCCAAATTTTTGTTGGTTGATATATTTGATGGGAATATAAATTGTTGCCATCAGAAAGAGCAAGATACGAGTCATAGAAGAAAGACATGATATAAAATCTGTTTACCCTCAACAACATAAAACAGAAGTCTCTAACTTCAAGTTCTTCTAGAAGATATTTTGTTAAAAATGGTTTCTTTCAAAAAAGTTTTCTTCTTGCATCAATTCGAATAAGTAATTTAAAGTGCAGTCATATTTATTATAATGAAATAGATGCACAGATCTAAAATGCTTGTCGATTTCAAAATTCCTTAAACACTGTTATCATTTAAAAAAATTCGAAATTAACTCTAAATTATGATATTTAAATCGATGTCGATAATGAAAATGAAAATATCTAGAATTCTGCTTCAAATCATTCTCTTATTTTATAAGCTTTATATTTCATAAAAGCGTTCATATAATTAAATTGAAAATAAGAGCACAAGCTACCAGGGCATTTAGCTCTGAATTTTAATTTGCGCTTTAATTGCAAATATTTTATGAAAACCTTTGCCGAAAATTTAGTAACATGCTCAATTAATTCTTCTGGCTTATTATTACATAATGCTCAGTGTAATAAAATATTAATAAATACCTTAAAAAATTGTTTTGTAATATTTTTGTTTAATTTTCGAAAAATCGTTTATGCTTTATAACTAGCAAGTGAGACTGACTTGCTGATAATCACGCTTAAAAAATCAATAAAATTTCCAATTTTGCGCAATTTGTGGTTAAATTGCATAATTTACACAAATACACACTCACACACACATGCACTTATATACATACATTAAACCAGACAATAATTGCCTGAGAAAGGGTGAGAGAAGGAAAAAAGCAAAAAGATGCCATAGCCAAATAACCCAAAGCGGCTGGTAACTATGCAAAAAAAGCACGTAAATTATGGAAAACACGTTTAAAACTGCGCTTGCAACCGTTGCGCATGAGCAGTTGCAATCAGCAGCAATTGCTGCCGATTGGAACTGTTCAGCTCGTTTGTTTGCACAGCTGTCGATAGCTTCAAGTGTTGATATGGTCACTTATGAGGCAATACTTGGTCGAAACTAGGCAACTTGTGTGTACGCAACTTTTAGACGCTCGCTTCCTGAAACTCGCCTTTAAGGAGTTGTCTTGTGCCACAGCTGCCGGTGCTTGCCGTGATTGCCATTTGTCAACTGGGCTCAAATTGCTCACTTGTTCGCACTTCATTTGTGCCACAAATCGGCCATTAATGAAGCAGTCAAAATGCAACGACATTTTTGTTGCCTTTGGCAATGTGTTGCTACTGCATGCCGGCAGCACTTTCACTCTCCAAATATTAACATTATCTCAAATTTTATAAATTTTCCACAATTATAAATTTTGGCCAATTACCACTTCCAACTGCTCTTCATAGCAAATTTCGCTTCATCTGCAGACTCTATTAGCAAATTATTTCCCTTCGAGACGACTTTGGCGACTTCCCTTATTTGCGCACTCATAACTTAATTAACTGCTGTCTCACTGTGACCCTTTCTCCCTTTTCTTCCGGCTTCATAGCATAATCCACAGCAATTAACAAGTCTTGGAATGTTGGTTCGCCACATCTTTGCCAATTACACTGGCAAAAGGCAAAAGCCTATCGCGCCGGCGACGCATTTATCAATGGCTTAATGGGCTTGAACCGCAGAAAGGCATAGCAGCAAGCAATGTTGACACTGGGCGGGGCTGTGCCTAGACGACAGATTTTATAGCTGCGTTATGCGCAAGAGAAAATGAAGAACTACGCTCGACTGCCAAATGGAAGCGAGTGTTTGCCAAGAGGCAAATGTAAAGTGTTAAAGGGAAAATGGTGAAATTTGATTTCATAAGAAAATCTTGTGTTGGTTTTGTCCATTCAGTGGTTAGTATTGACTTTGTACATCCGCATGCCAACTTCGTGTCTAAGTAATTGTGCAAGCATTTTGGAATCCAATTATTTAAGGAAGAATTAAATTTTTTTGTCTGGCCCTCTTTAATGTACACATAAAATAGTATATGTACAATTATTGTAGTCTTACGAAACTTTTTATGAAGAGCAGAATGGCAGACCTCTAGCAGCAGAGCCCGAGAAGTCATCCATTGAAACACTGCGACAATTTTTCAATGCCAAACATGTTTAGAAGTTGGATATACTGTGTTCCAAATGGAATGCTGAGGCTTTCAAACTTGTTATAAATTACCATAAAGTAATTCCTTTTCAAGAAAGTTCCTTATACCTTCTCTTTCCAAGCGCCTAATTGAGATCCAAAGCAGCTCTTGTTGATTTCAAGTCATTTATACAGTTCTCAAATTATTTTTACGGGTCTTGGGCCCTTTGTAGTTAATAGTACCAAGTTCTTTGAACATTATGATTGACCGTCATATATTACAGTGTTTCGAGAGTTTTCCACGTAAAGAAAATCGTGTTTTAAATGTACAGTAGAGTCGGGATATAGTAAACACCCGGTATAGTGAACACTTCGATATAGTGAACACCTAAATTTTTACATGGAGTACTCTAAATAGTGAAAAATGGAAAACCTCTAAATAGTGAACCAAATTTTGAAAGCATTTTCATGCAGAAACGAACGAAAAAATACAAAAAGGAATCAGAAACGAAAGCGGGTATTCCCCTAAATTGTACTTTTGCTGTTGATTGCTGCAAAATCAGCTGTTTCTTGACGTTATTGCTTGTTTTGTTTTTTGTCGAGTGCATATTCTAATGATCTCTTGCACTTATATACACAAATGTCAATTTTGAACAAATAAAATGAGTTTTTGAACAAAAAATGTCAACCTTGATATAGTGAACAGCCTTGATACTGTGAACAGGCCTTGCAATAATTAGTTCACTATATCCCGACTCGACTGTAGTTAGAAAATTCGCCACAAAACTGATGCCGCATACTTTTCCAGAAGTCTGTCAACTGCTTGCCGCTGTTTGTTGCACCTGCCATGTGCACACAGAAGCGCCATAAACTGCTGGTAGTTGTAGCCACTGCCACTTGCATTCAAATGCGCACAATGACTGCTGCATGCCAACCCCGCCACGCCCCTCTGTCGCTGTCTGGTTAAGCTCTAGGCGAAATTTTTTAATTAAACGCCAATATTTGCGAGCGGCGACCACGTCGTGTACTATCGCCGCACTTTCCTCATTGACTGTTGCCAATATTTGCAAGCTTGGCGGCTGACATGCACTTGCATGCCAGCCGCCCCGCTGCAATTTATTGACGCTTGAGCATGTGTTTTAGGCGCATAAGCAGCCGTTGCCAACATGCTGATGGCTCGTTGGAAAGATGTCGCATTGGCACACTTCGCTGTCTCAGCTGCAACCGCGCCAGCTGCGCTCAGCCAAGCACTGGCGGCATGCAATTTCACTGTGTCAGTGGGAAAGGTCAACGCAAAGGTGCAATCTGATTGATTGTTGGCGCAGATAATGCCGGCCATGGTGACATAAAAGAGAAATGGCGCCGCCTTTGCTGTGGGAATTTTCCAAAAGCGGCGAAAGTTTGGCGCACGGAATTGAAAAATTTGACACTGAAAATGCTTTTGATATGCTGTGGCAAAGCTAATGAGCTCGGAACAATATATTAGGGTACCGAAGGGAGCAGAAGTGAGCTGTGAATATTACAGCGGAAAATAGCTGCAAATGCTTGCTTCTTAACCAGTTCATTTTGTGGCGGCAATTATGGCCAAGTCAGGCTGACGGCTGGTGAACTCCTTTGCTTGCTTGGGCGATTTACTACAAATTTCCTTCATAATTGTCGGCGGCCACACAAAAAGGCGTCGATTAACAAGTCGAATTGCGCTGCTGCGCTTGTTTGCTTGCAAGCCGTAAAATTGCTGTAGCAACATGGCGACAACAACGTGCAATTTTCCCACCAACCAACTATTGCATGCTGCATTTTGCATACAATTAGCAAGCAGCGCTTTGGCGAGTGGGCAGGAAGGAAGAAAGGAGGAAACCGTTGCAAGCACGTGGCTGCACGCTCTCATCACAAATTGTATTTCCTTCGGGTTTAAGCTGGGAGCGAAGATTTGCTTTGGACAATTGCGAACAAATTTACATAAATATTAGTGAAGAATTGGTCTCATAAATTTATAATAATAGTTTTTATTTTTTTGAGGCTGCGACCCTAAAAGGGCTTAGTTAGAGTAACAGTAGAGGAAGCTTGACAACTGTTCAAAAACTTTTTAAAATAGTTCAAGTGAATTTGTTGCAAAATTTGTTGAAATTTTCAGCATTTTTTGGTAAATGAATGCCGACTTTAGTGCACGTCATTGCGGCCAGTAACTGCAGTCAATCAGCAGTGTAGCCAGCCATAACACGTGCAACATAAACAAGAGCACACTTTGGCCAACATTGCAAGAATTGTCCAAAATAGCAACAAGCTGCAGTTTTGCGGTGGGGAGGGGGGCTGCAATGTTTTGTTAAGCGGGCATAATTTATTGTTTCAATTCGCGCTTTGCATGTTGGCAAAATGTTGCTAGCTAACAGCAACAACATGCACAAATAAACCAGCTAACAGCTAAACAACCTAAGAAACAACAACAACAAAAACATACGATTTGCACTGGCGCTGCTGTTGTTGCTTTTTGGAATGCCGGAGTATTGCACTGCTTGCTGCGTGGGTGATTGCTGCAATGCATGTGATATATACATATGTGAGTGTGTGTGTGTTTGGTGCATCAAAAATGCATAAGCATGCCACAAAAAGTTGCAGCCAGCAGCCAGCCAGCCGCCAGCATTTGAGGAAATTATTTCCAAAATGCAGATCAGTTGAAATCGCTGCATTAACAATTCAATCATTTCGTCAGCAACTGACAACTGTTGCTGCAATGCTACAATGCTGCTGCCTGCTGCGGCGTAGTTCGTGGCATGAAAATGTTCAAGGGAAATTGAGAAATTGACTTTGATTGAGCACTTTGATTGATGGCATGTGTTGGAAAATGTGGAAATATGGAAATGCGCATTGCTTTGTTTTCAATTTTATGCTCAGCGGGAACGGAATTGTGGAAGTTGCAATCTTTGTTAGCATAATTTTTTTTAAATGTTTTGGGAGCCAAGCAAAAATCATGCTTTGCCAATTTGTTATGTTGTTTTATATACGAATTTATCTTGGCTGGAGTTGTAACACATCTACTATGTATATATTCACTATATAAGATTTTCGATAAATCTAAAGTCATCAGCTAAGACCTTTGAAATAAATATCAAATTTAGCATTAAAAGTTGCGACTGTGGTTTCTAAAAATTCGCTCAATAGGTGGCTAGTTATCAGCATCTCGCGTTGCAAAAGTGCGAGCGGTCGTTAGATGGCATTAGAAAGATAAGATTTCGAACTAAAAAATGTTTCAAACAACTTTGTAATTTCTTGACTCAGTTGACTTGACTAAGCTAAATAAAGCCTTCCACTTTATGCAAAAATAATGGATTTAATTTTATTGCAATATTTTCCATTTCTACATAGTTTTCTGTACAATCTTCCTAATAGAAATATTAGTTGGCATGCTCTGAACAGTTTATATTGATTTTAATTTCAATTCAATTTATTAGATTTATAATGTTGGCAAATAAGAGTTATAACATCTTTATAGAGCCCAAAGAAAGTACAAAATATATAACAACTCGAATGATATAGACAAAAGATAGAGAATGAAAGAGACTAATTAGATATAGAAGAAGGGTAAGGAACAGAATAACTAGAGAGGAGAGATAAATAATAGATGAAATTGATAGTTAGGAAAATTATAGGAAAGATTTTCTTCAGTTCTTTACATACATATTATATTGTTTTCTTAAATTTCTTAAATTCGCTCAACTTCTATCTCAGGCAGACATCACACGTTATCTTTGTCTGCAGACAAATCCAAATTTGCATGTGTTTGCACAAAAAGAAATATTGATAGACAGAACTTTGACATTTGCTGCTCAAAGCCATTTGCAGTTGAAGTACAGTCATTGTAGTTTTATTTAGACATACATAATTCAAATTCGCGATTTTGTCTGAAGAGTGATTGATTGAGGTATACGAGCTTGCTGTTGAATTTTAACATGCGACATATTTCAGGCAAGCCCTGCCTGCGACGCAGCAAAGATACAAAGATACAAGCTTCCTAACAGGCCTTAGATGAGTCGGCAAATTGTCGCAAGTCGCTGCCAACAACGAAGCTGCGGGGCACGGCCATGAGACGACAAAATGCTTGTGGGGAACGAACCTACTTTCACGAAACGATGCCCTCAAGTCTGATGTTTTTCTGGGTTTTGGGTTTTACTACGAACTTCGTTCATGAATCCCCTCCTCCCCCCGGCACTCTCTTTCTGTGCTGAGTGAGCTATTAATTAATTAACACGCCGCGCTGCAACAATTTGCGGCATAATTAACTGGCATACGTGTCACAAGTTCTCATTTCGTAATATCTACACTCTTTGCTCTACTTCGCTTTTGCTATGAGCATTTTAACAATTTTGCCTGCAAAAAGTGTGTCAAAGTGCTTTCCTACTAAAAGAGAACATCAAACTGTAGTAAAACACACACACGTAAGTGAAGCAGAAGCAGAAATAGACGGACACGGTAGCAGGGGAAAGAGAGAGAGAAGTGGCTATGCATTTGCTTGTATGCTAGCTTTTTTTGGTAGTAAAACTAATTCCGCGTAATTATTATACTTACATGAAAACAGCACAATTGATGCTTAGTGGCATGTCAGTATACGCCAAATCGATTTGGTCGACTTTTGCTAGTCTGCCTTAAAATTACACTGACCAACAGCATTTTTGATATTAATGGTATTGAAGTTGTTTTAAAGTGAACTGCATGAAGTGTTAGTGTTAGTCTCTTTTTTAGAATCAGATTTTCATATACGATGTTCTCAAGGGTCTTATCAAAATGAGAATATTGTCGAACGGTGTTATAAAAGTTGTATACCCAATATAGTACAAAGCAGGGATATACTATAACATAAAGCAGCATACATGGTCATATTTTTTTAAGAGATTCACAGATTATACCAAACAGCTAAATTTTAATTATACTAAAATTTGATCATTTAAATGATGTAAACACTCATCTAGGTGAAGGTACTCGCTTTAAAATGATTGCCATGGTGTCTCTCGAATATCAAAGAAAAATTGGCTAAAGTTTATTAAATTTAATATGCTTTAGAATCTCTTTGCCGTGTTGATACATTTTTTATTTATGCATTTAAGTCAAATTAGGCTATGAATGAGCTAATTACTCGAACTATGTTAGAAAGAAATGATCTAACTGACAGATTTTAAATCAATATTAAATTGTTTGGTTCTGAATTTAAATCTTTGGTACTACATATTTTTTCCTAGCTCTAAATGTTACCATGGAATATTCCTTAAATTTCTACTTCATAGGTTTCATATTCTCATACACGAATATTTCTTATGTTTCATAACTCATCTTTTTAATTTTAATTTGGTAAAATGAGATAATTTTTCTTGGGACTGCAGCAATCACATTTTTATTGTATTTTGCATGTTATTTGCATTCAAATGTTCGAGCATCAATCAACGTTCGACAACTGAAACGCAAACATTATTCTTAAAATTACATTTTTATGAAAAAGGTCAAGGTGTGCACTTGGCTTAGCGTTGGCTCTGTTGCGCTTGTGTGCGTGTTGCATGCGCCAGCGAAGCCGCAAACGAACTTGAATCTTTGGCGCAGTCAGCAAATGTCTAAGCAGCGCTACGACACTATGGCCTATGCTGAGTGCCATGAAAATGCTGATAAGGTTGTTGGCGTTGTTGGTATTGTTGGTGTTGTTGGTGTTGTTGGCGTTGCAAAAAAACTGCATTAATAAAATTACAATTTATGATGTGTTAATTGAAGCGGTGCAACAGTCAGCATCAGCTCGTGACTGCAATACAATACAACAACATGCGTGCAATATGTCTGCCTTCACACACACACACACACACACACACACATGCAATCATCTCTGTATACTTTTATACACATTAATATTTCAGTTAAACAAGCTTATCTGGTTTAATTTTATGTGAGAAATCGCTCGATTTGGCATGCGTTGCTGCTGCTGCTTAAAGCATATGCACACAACAACAACAACATAGCATGCGCATAAAATGCAAAAAATTAGCACGCATCTAGCGCTGGAAAAAGCTGAGCATTTTCACACAATTACATTTAGCCGCAGCTGTAGCCAGATGTGGGAGTTACAACGGCCTGAGATTGTGCAATTTGAGATGTTGTTGTGATCCAAATTTGAAGCGAGCAGCAAAAAATATTGTATTTAATATGATATAAATAAAATATACTATTTTCGAATTTTTCCACAATATTGATTAGATATAAATCCAAATATCTGCCGAATTGAGTACTAGAGCTTGATATTTTCTTTGAAGCTTTAGTTTGCTGTAAATTATATGCAAAAAGTGCTGTCTGCTTTAGATTTGATTTAAATTGGCTTTAAGGTCATCTTTTCAATTAACTAACTATTTTATGAAAAAATGTTTTGCTGAAGCATCCGAATCTGTCAAAACAAAAGCATGAAAATTAAAATGAATTGCTTTTGATACTATATTTTGAACTTGTTCGCTTAAGTGGTTGTGGAACTATTTTTTCATATTTAACCCTATTGTCTAGGGCATTGTTTTGAAACAAACTTTTGTGCTTGTGCCTGTAATTAGATAAAAAGAAAATATGCTTCCAATAACATTAGCACAGAAATAGCTTTTTCGATATTTTGCTGTAAAATGAACCTCGATTAGAAAAACGAAATTTTGCTATATTTGATTTTAATAAAGTTTTCCCTTTTTTTTATGAAATCTCTGAATTCGAAGTATTGTATATAAAATGCATTTAATTAATGCGTAAGAAACTGCCATATTTTAGTTAACGAGAATTTTGTCAAAGTCTGTAGGCCAAAAAATTTCATTATATTTGCATTATATGCATTTAGTTGTCGCTATTAAGCTATTGCGTACTTCAATAAGCCACCAAAGAAAGTCATCAGCACAAAGCACTGCCTCCTTTAAATTATTTCCACATTTTCAGAGAATCGAAACAGCTACTTCGTCTTTCCGCCGCTGTCTATACAAATCTTTTACAATAAATGAAATAGTATTAATACTAATTTTACACACTTGCTTTTTTTTTGAGGCAAATTGTCGCTTTGTTAACCTGACGCGCTGAGCTGCAGACAAAAAGTGCGGCAACATGACTGCAACTATTAGCAATTAAACAAACATTGTATGCTGCTGCTTCTTTCTCTGCTTTGTTCCAGCATTGCAGCGCACAATTGGCTATCATCCGCCAGAGCTGGCTGAGCCAAACCTAAGCAAACTTCACCCAAGCGAACTTCAAGATCAGGCAATCGCAATTTCTCTCGAAGCCTAAATATTAGCAACGAATTGGTTACAAAAAAAATCAGCGTCTCTTTTTTCGCTTGAAAATCGAATAGATTTTGTAGAAATTTGTTGTCGTTATTGTTGCTATTGTTGATTTTGTTTGATTGTTGTAACGAACGTATTAGGGTCAAGTAACATTATTGCTAAATTAACACAGCGACTCAACTCAACTCGCCATGGCGAAGTGAGAGAGTGTAGCTTGTGTCGCTCAAGCGAGTTACAGTTGGCAGGCCTACTTTTGCCAGCATGCGTGCGTGCATGTGTGCATAAATGTATCTGAGTGCTGTTTGGATAGCGCCTGCAAAGCGGCAGCAGCTAATAAGTACTATTTGAAGTCCAAAAAGCGACTAATAACACAAATATGAATAAGTAGTTAACTTTTATTGTTGGCCAATTTGACAATGGACGGAGAAAAACTGTGAAGACTCTGGGTAAATATATGTATAAATATATCTGATATCATATTGACAAATACCATTAAAGAAATGGCTCTTTTTAAGTTAAAATATTAGAAAGTTATGAGAATATATTTTCTGATAGTATGTAAAATTCATAAATCTAAACAGTTAAGCAACAATCTTAAAGTAATGTTGAAAAAATGTTTTTGTTACGAAATGAACGTTTGAATGCTTTACTATTCCAAGCTGACCAATAAAAATATTGAGTAGCATAGCAGCACATCTTATGTGTGTGTGTGTGTGTGTGTGTGTGTGTGCTTCTGTTTGTGTGAAATCATAAGCGCTCATTCAAAGTTGTCATTTAAGGTAACAAGCGTTTTCGAAGCGCCGCCTCTGTGCGCGGGCAGTAGCTGTTAGCCGCGTTGGAGGCGCAGATTGAGAATGTATTTCCAATTAACCTTAGCTATTTTATGGCATGCGAAATGGCTCACACAGCCAAATAAAGTGTTTAGCATTTAGCTCAAGGTCAAACTGCTTTTTTTCCCAGCCCCTCTCTCAAGCTTGCGCTCGTGCCGAAAACGCTGTTCCTCAAAATATTCTTTCATGGCACACCTTAAGCTGACATACAGCTACAATTAAAGGCAGGAAATTATGCAATGGACGCAAGTGTTTTGCCCTGCGGAAATTATTAGCTTGCAGTTGTTTGTTTGCGCAATCATTTCCGTTCGATTGGCAATCCAACGAACCTTTTACATGCGCCGCACAATTGCCGGCAGCTGCCCATGCCAGACACGCTATTCAGCGTGGAATTTGAAGTGGCCGTAAGTGTAGGAAACATTCGAAATTACGCTGCAGCACAAAATAACAAAAACAACAACAACAAGTGAGGTCTTTTGTCGCACTTGCTTGCATTCCTTTGAGTCTATTTTATAAGCTTTATATTAACTTCACATCCGGTATGTAGTGGAATCTAGTAATCAATTTTTCACCCACTTCCCGACTACTTAGAGATCTGAAACTTTGCATACATGCGTAACCACCATGACAATGCATGAATCAATAAATTTTATGGGCGTAGGATAAGGGGCGTGGCACTTTTTTATCAACTCTAGATTTGTGTATAACTTTAGAACTACACATCACACATCAATGAAACTCGGTAGGAACTTACTACATATCCATATCCTTCTACTGAGAAAATAAGGGGGGCACTGGATAAGGGGGCGTGGCACCCCCCATACAAACAAAATTTTTGATCTCGATTAGCTTTGGAACTAAAGGTCGTGCAGCATTGAAATTTCGTATGCAGTCGCCTCTTGGATGTGTCGTCCCATTGGTAAAATTTTATGGGCGTAGGATAAGGGGACGTGGCACCCCCCATACAAACAAAATTTTTGATCTCGATTTGCTTTGGAACTAAAGGTCGTGCAGCATTGAAATTTCGTATGCAGTCGCCTCTTGGATGTGTCGTCCCACTGGTAAAATTTTATGGGCGTAGGACAAGGGGCGTGGCACTTTTCAAGCAACTACACACTTGGGCTTCAGTTTATAATTATAGGTACACCACACATGAATGAAAAACGATAGGAACTTACTTGCCGCGCCCTGCTGGTAAAATAGCAACAACTCACCGCGTCACAAATATGCCACGAATATTAGGGTCGATCACTGCCGTATTATTTGTTAAATTGAGGATATGACATATGATGATAGGAAACACTGTGAATACCCTAAATATTGTGTACTGCTCTGCAAGTTTAAAATTCTTTTTGCGAAAAATTTCAGAGCTCTAAAATTGAATTTATGGAAGACTAAAAAGTAGAAAATAAAATTATATAAAAAAAACTTTTTAAAAATAAGCTTTAATGTACTAAAAAGTAGAAAATAAGTTGTTTCCAAGTCACCTGTATCTTACTATTAATAAAAGCTTGTGCGCTCAATATCCATATTCAAAATATCTTTCATTACTAGAATCTATTTGCAAAAAATTATTTAAATAAAATATTGTGGTAACTGTTTGACAAATATTGAACACATGAGCGCCCCAAGCTTTTAGGGATAGTAAGATACAGGTGACTTGGAAACAACTTATTTTCTACTTTTTAGTACATTAAAGCTTATTTTTAAAAAGTTTTTTTTATATAATTTTATTATGTTATCTATCTGTTTATTGTGGCTATAAATGCAATACACGCGCCTACATTTAATGTGTGCATGTCAGCAGCAACAACCAACAACAGACAACAAAAAATCATATCAGCAATAAATACAAATTTCTATTTGTTCAAGCAATTTGAGAAGTTTAAGTGAAGATTTTAACGATTGCTTATTGTAGTTGTTCTGCTTGTAGTTATTGTTGGTTGTTGTTGTTGCTGATGCAGCAGCATATTGCAATGCATTTATAGGCAAATATTTGCTTTTGTATTAAAAGTCTCAACAATTTTGTTGAGCTCGTTTAAATTTATTGTTGCCGTTAATTTGAGCAATTGTTGCATGTGGCTTACAAACACATAGCAAATGTATTTTAAATGAAGAAAATTTAATTGCATATTGAAATTTTTTTGAAATTAGTTCGTGACTTAAGTCTTTTAAATTACCGTCTAATCGATTTGTTTCTGTCTTTCTTTCTCTTTCTTGCAGATGAAAAAACTCAAGGATATTGAGCTCATAAACAACACAAAGAATTTACAGAATAATCATGTGAATCTCAAAACGACAAAAATACTCAACAATTCACAAAGCAACAAATTGAAGCCATTGGATACACAAACAACAACATCAGCTACAACGACAACAGCGACATTGACAACAACAACAACAAATAATGAGAATGCAAATAATCTACTGAAAACCACGACAATGACATGCGTACTACAGCAGAAGGATTACCATTCGATGCCGCATGAAATAACGGAACGTTTAATAGCAACAAATGCAACAACAAACAGCGAACATGAGTACAAAACAAAGGTGCGCTAAAGCATACACACATACCAACTGGCGCGGTCTTTTGTTTTAGCTTCTCTGTTCATGGCTTGGTCTCATCTTGGGCAAGTTTATGTACGGCTTCAGTATGGCACATACATTGACTATAGGTCCCCACATTAACTTTTCCAGTGATGATTTTAGCTACAATATTTGCACAGCTAAATCGATTTCGCTTTCTCTGATTATATTCATAAAAAAATTCTTTCCTTATAATAGCAGCAATGAATCAGAACAAATCTAATATCATAGCATGCTACTTAGTTAACAATATAATATATTGTAATATATATAATACATATATGTTATATAGGCTAGGTTAGGTTTAGCTGGCTGTCAGTTAGAGTTCCGTTTAGGAATGATCAAAGTAATGATCTGTCAGAATTTGGGTGTGTTTCACAAATTTCCAAAAAAGCTTGATATTTAGTTTCAAGATCTATTCGAGCTCTGAAAAGACTGGCGCTCCCAAACAAGTCAGACGCGTTCCAGCGATGGCGGGCAGGAGCACAGTACGTGCTCCAATGTCTGCCTGCTACCCGCTTCTTTGCATTTCCTGCAGCTGTCGTTGTTTGTTATACCCATCCTATGTGATGCGCTGCTACAAGGCATTATCCCGTTAGTGCACCTATCAAAGCTCTACATTCTATTCTTGGCACAGTCAGTATGAAGCTAGTATACTTTTCGTCATAGGGCTTTAGCATGGTTTTGGAGATCGCACTGGTGCTTAGGTTATTCCACCTGGCCCTCGTTTTTCATTTCATACATTCATCTAGTTGACTGTAGAACGCTTGCAGAAGTAGTATCAGTACGAGCAATAGATATAGTTTTTTTCGATTTTCAAGATGTGTGCTCTTACTCATGTGAGTTGCTAAGCTTGATATAATTTTGCAGTAAATGTAAAAAATTTTTAAATATTGCCAGTGAAATCAAGAAAGAGCAGAAGTTGAGAATTCAAGGCCACTTCAATGCAATATATACATATATTATATTAAGTTTAAATTATAAATAATTTTTCCTTTAGGATAACAATTCCGATTCGGACTCGGCCCTGTCATCAGCGCCGCCTTCCATTAGTCCGCAACCGCCGCCGGCTGGCTTGGAAACGACCGACATTTGGCAAATGGTAATTTCAGCAAATCGCTTCATATTTTTGCAATTAATTATTTCGCAGCTAATCACATTAAGCCGCGCTGAAAAAGCAATATCTATATGTATATAAAAATTTTGCCTTTGGCCATAAACAAAAGACTGAAGCAACAAACTTGATTTTGAACTTCAAAACGTAGCAAAAGCGCGAAGAAGCATAAAAGTGGCTGCGACAACTTTGACAATTTCTTTTTGTGCATTTTTACTAAAATCGTATTCTAAAGATTTTTTTTCTTTATTTCTGCGGCTGCTCCACGCCACAGTCGACGGTGTATCGTCGGTGTATTTCTTGCGTGCCAAGAGAGTTCTGAGCCATGATTTTACCTTTGCTAATGAAATGTGCCACACACAAAAAATGCGCATTTGCAACTAGCAATGCGCATTCATTGTCGTGCCATGCCAGGCCATTCTGTGCATGACAATGCAGTTGACTCAATGACACAGATAGGCCGCGAGCGCTTAAGCCGCATGTGTCAAGTCCAGCCGCTCGAACAATGCAACTCGGCAACAATTGCGGCAGCGTGGCAGCATCTGCTACTCCCTCATGGCGCTGCCAAAGGCGCCGCTGGCCACTGCTTCCATGCTGTGCTCGACTCGACTCCAAGCTGAACTCGAGCACGGGCTGCAGGCCTTCACAATGCAATTGTGCTTCGTTTCGTGAGGCTAAAATAAAAGTGTACAAAATTCAAATTCGTTAAATCCGCAGCTCGAGTGGCAGTTCCATCTTCCAGCCGCAGTCTGGCCCAGAGCCCAAGCCGCAGACTCCGTCTGTGAGTGGTCCTTTATGCAGTTTTATGGCAGCCGACAAAGCGCTGCCTGTGCTTCAATAATAACTCAAGTTTTATGGCTTAGAACAGGCACACACTTGCACTCACACTCACACACAAACAAACACACGCATGTGTACGTGAGCATGCAGAATTGATTGAATGGCCACTTTTTATGACCGCTCGTTAATGAAGTTTTCGTGCAGGAAGGTTGCTTGCGCGCAAAATAGCAGCCTTTTTTAGCACAGCCATTTTGTGTGCCATTCTCATGTTTGACTCGTAAATTCTATTCTTACAGATACGCACCTACACGACAGACATTGAGAAGCTGCAAAACGATGTGCAGATTTTACAAAAGGAAAATGAACAGCTGCAAGCGGAATTGAATTTAGCCAAGGAACAAATTTTGGAAACTGAAAAGACTGCAATGGAGGTGAGTGTTTGTAACCGACACAACAACAAATAGAGATGCAGATACTCTGTAATCGACATTTTTCGGTTAAGTAATTATATTCCAATTCTTTCTGCATAATTTTTTAATAAAAATGTTAGTTGCATTTAACGATTTTTATCGAATTTTCCTTCATCGTTTTTCTGTCTGAAATGTATGAATAAAAATATGAAATATTCAATTTGAATACATTACAATCTTATAAGCCAATATCGAGCACCTCAAAATTGCTGGCTTAAAGCACTTAAAATGTGGGTACTCAGTATGTGGTTACTCCTTGCTCTTGCAGCACTAACAGCAAATACCCTTGCCATAGTGTAGTGCAAATATAGTAATAACTTTTTAATTTAATTCTAGGCCAACAACAATGTGAAATTACAGCAACTGATGGAGCGCATCAAATTTCTGGAGGAGCAAGAGCATCAGCTGCAAGCTGAATCCGCTGAGCTGCGCGAACAAAATGAACTGTTAGAATTTAGAGTACTAGAATTAGAGGAAACCAATGATAAAGTGAGTACTATTTAAAAAGAATTCTGAACATTTGAATATTTTTGAATCTAACTGCTGTTTTCAAGTAGTTGCACCTTTAATTTAATTCGTTTGTTATATTAAAATTTCTTCTAATAAAAGCGCGAGCGCGTTTTTATACATAGTACATTTTGATAAAACTTTGTTATTAAAGTTTTTATTGAAAACTTTGTTAGATATGTGTTCATTATCTTTATACACAATTTTTTGATTAGATTATATTAATGATTTCATTAATTTAAGATAATTTAAGGAAAAATTTAAATGAATTTGCACTCTAAAAAATTAGCGAGTAAAGCAAAGGCTCTGAAAGGTATGCTACACTTTTGAGCACGCTTTCCCAATAAAGATTGGCAACTAAAAGTAGGCAACACTCAATTTGTGCTTGTCTCTTTATAAGCCATGCTAACAGCTTGCTGTAGGCTTGCTGTTAGCAACATAAACACAAATTGTTAGCAGAGGTTTTAATTTCTCTGCTGTCTTTGAAGTATGATGTACTTTCAAAACAAATACGCACATAATGGAGCTAAACTTTTTCCATTCTACTGGAACAGCACAGCCACTAGACGCCATATATGCACATCTTTGTGTGTGTGCGTGAGTGTACGCTCATTATTGAGCCATCAGTTAAACTAAATGAGCGCCTTATGCGGCGCTTATCTTCATCATCTGCAAATCAATTATGCAAATCTGCGCTTGTCTGTTGCCAAATATTCGCTTTATAGCATTTTGACAGCCCCATATACACTTTCAAAATTACGCCCACGATTTATTATACGCTTTTGGCAATGCACGCACTGTACATGTACAAAAATTAACGCATACTTCAAATCACACAAAATAAAAACAACATTTAAACGAGTTCGCAGCCTAAGTCTTTTGTTTTTATTAGATGGCAATCAGCAGTTCCGCACTAATTTCGCATTGACTGCGAAAATTCTCACACATTTGCACGTGTTGCCGTGACTAAGCAGGCCATTTCAGTTTGTGGCAACTCAAGCAGCCGGTCCTGCAGCAAGCAGCTGCTCAAAAAGGGGCTTGCAAAGCATTTTCATTCATTCAAACAAAATGCCAAGCCGCCTGCTGTGTATGTATGCTGGCGCATGTGGCAGTGTGGAAATGTGAACAAAATCGCTCAACAGTCGCCTATAAGAGCCGCTGAATTGAGTCACGCGCTGTCAGCGCCACAAGACCGATGGACACTGAACATTGCTGCCTATGCCGTTGGCATGTTACCTTTGCCAATTGGCATGCTTTTATTACAAATAGCCAATTTCCAATGAAAAACAAATCATTTCGAACACTTTTGTCTAATTTGAATATTGGATTTGCTGCCGCTTGTCTGCCCGAGCCGATTTGATTAACGAATTTTGTTGTACTATTTTGGTTTATTATCCACTTCCATCAAATGCCTTTGCGCTGTCATTTGAAGTGACAATTTCACGCCCTGTTATTTGTCACTATTTGACAGTTAGTTGCATTGAATTTTAATGGCATTACGCATACATACATGCAGTGGAATTGAAGCAGGAAACAACGAAATTAAAATTTTTGCCTTTTTGAGACAAAAATAAATGCTCAAAAATTTAACTTCAACTACAGCTAAATTTATTTTGCAATTAAAGCATGAAATGTTTCGAATTTCAAATTAATATAAAAGAATTGCTTTTTAATAAGGCTGCTCCAAATGGCTGCTTTTTATTATGAAGAACTCATTATTTTTAAATTGAAAAATTGCGGTTTAAAACACCAGAGCGCCTCATTTAGTAAATCGATTTATGCAGACCACAAAGCAGCAGTTTGACTAAGCAGAAGCTATGAATTTTGAGTCTTTTCGTTATAACCCTTGAACGGTTTCATATTTGACATTTTTCGCACTTTTCCTACAAACGCTTGTCAAACTGCTTCACTTTTAGCGCTGGAAATTTTACTCGAGCTCCTCGAATAGCGAAAGAATTCGGGTTTTGGAAATGTCAGCACCAATCGCGCTGGCTGCCGAACAAAGCTGTCTTTACAAAAGTCATGCTGATGTCAAAAACGTGACTGGTTTTCGTTGTCTTTTGCTGCTGGCGTTGCCATACATTTGAGCATAAACGATTTAAATAAAAGGCTTTTCGTGAGTGAAGCAAATGATAATCGTAGCCATGTTTCTGTGTTTGTTTGTGTGTGCGTGACTATCAACCAAAAATTACAGCTATGTAAAGACACTAGACTCTGCGATAATAAGCAGCATCTTTATGCAAAACAAATGACTTAAGACACAAACTTTTTTGACAAATTAAGTTTTTACGTGCTTATACTATTTAAATTATTTGAAGTATTTGCAATTAATTATTTATTTAATGCAGCCCACGCAGAAATATTTGCTATGCCATGCCAACAACAATGCGTGTGCAATGCCATTCATCACATATTGCCAATTTCTGTTAGGCAAAGCTTTTTTGTTAGACTTGAGGACGCTTACGCTTAAGGCTCGCCTTACCCACTCGGCTGCAGTGGCACAGCTATTAAACCTACAACATACATAGTTGTACGCTTTTAATAATTATAAATCGGTTTTATTTTAAATGGCACATAAATCAATGTATACTTAATTACTTGAGAATGGCTGCCGTTGCCGCCACACAAAGCCACACATTCCTCGCTGCGCATGCGTCATGCTGTTAGATTTTGGCGCGCAAGTAAAAAATTCAGCGCGCTGCAATTTTATTTAAATAAATGGAAGCCGTCCGCCAAGCTGCGGCACATGAGCGCGCTGCTTTGGCTGATTTCGGAGCATTTGCATGCCTGCTATATTGAACATTAAAGCGGTGAAAAATAATACAAGCTACCATGCTAATGCTGTGTGTGTGTGCAAGTGTGTGTATATGTGTATATGTATGGGAGCATGCGATTGAAGGCGCTTTGCAAAAAGTGCCTGTGTTCTTTGAACACAAATAACGGCACGATGATCGAAATTTGAAAGAAAAATTATCTACAGAGATAGGCGTTTAGCCAGGATATACATATTACGCACAAGTATCTATATCTGAGGATTGGGAAACTAATAAAAAAAATTAGGTGCTATTATTTCTACACTCAGTTTGCAATACAGAAATTATAGTTCTTGTATTTTGTTTAGAAAAGATTCTGAATGAAAAAATATTATTTGTTGTTAACTTTTCAAATATTAAAATTTTGATGAATTTTTAAAACTTTTTGCACATTTATTTAGTATAATTTCTAAACATTCGTTCATACAATAAAAAAGGGAGTGCAATAATTTTAAATTAGGTGCACAAAATTGCGAGTCGCCAGCAGTCAGTTCGAAAATTGCCAACAAAAACAACACATTGCCATTGCCATAAAAACAGCGTGTGCTCAATTGTAAGAAATAACAACAGCAACAACAGCAACAGTACTTTGAACACAATGCAATGTGGTCATGCAGATAAAGCGTGAAGTTTAGCCAAAGAACCAAACGCCACACCACAAAAACCACCAAGACACGAAATAGTTAGAAAAAAAGATACGTGAAATACAGCCAAAGTGACAGACAGACAATGGCATGCATTATGACGGTTCTAATGTGGAGATATGCTTTGCATATCGCCGCTCGTATCTGCGACATTTGAAAAGAAAACAAACGTGCCAATCCAGCGCTAACTCTGAGCTACGCGCGTTCCCATTTCCGCACAGTCGACACAAAAAAGACATCGAAGCGCAACTTTGAACAGCAACACATTCAAAAATGAAAAAAAAGTAAAAATTGTTTTCATGAAAAAATAAAATTAAATAAACAAAAGCTAGAAAATAAACAAACGAAATTCGGAACTACACTCAAGTCGAAGACTCGGAACGACAACAACAAAGTGTGAGTCGAGTGCGCCTGAGAGTGAGTGAGTGAGCATTTCTGTTTGCTTGCGTTTGTTGTCTTGAAGTTGTTATGAATGAAAGCATTTGGCGCTCGAGTCACAGCCGCAGCAGCTGCCAGTCAGTACGCCAATGAACGCGTTCAGCTGCGCATGTGCAAAGGTTCTGCTCCACGTTTGCTTACAAGCAATATCGATAGAAAAATAATTGCCTACGAAAGTGGCATCGATGGCGAATTTGTTGTTGAATTGGTTTGAATTTCATTTGCGCAAAAAGAAAATAGTGAAGCGTTTGGAATTGCCAACAACTTGAGTGCAAGAAATTGACTGGCTATAAGGGAAAAAAAAACCAAAAAGAATTCGAAATCTGATCTAATCAAAGCCAAGTGCCTGAAGTGCGCGACAAGAAAATCGAGCAAGCGTTTTACTCTCAACTGTTTGTCTCATATGATCTTACAAAAAATTTTCGTATTATGCCACAAAAGCTTGCAAGTGTAAAGAGCGTGTAAAGCAGTGAACTGTAATAACGCGTGTGAAATTAAGGCTTACATCATATATACAAACACACACAAACACACACACATATATGTATAAGCAATGTTTCGTGCGCCTTTGACGCTGCAAAGGCTGAGCTGGCAAGTTGTTTAGAAGTTCATATATAAATTATACACAATAATAAAATTTTTTTAAAATTCTTCGTGCAAATTTTTCACAAGAAAAATTTGTAACGCCAAGAAACTTAATAAAAAGTAAGCGCTTTAATTTCGAAAATTCCCTAACAAAATTACGCAAGACGACTGTAGTTTTATAAAATCAAAAATAAAGCACATACATACAAGCGCCGTCGTCAAGTGGCACCTACAAATAAAAAACAACATCGTTCCAAAATCGTAACAATTTCAAAACAAGACACCAACACATTTTGGCAGCAATCATAAACAGAAACAACGCCAAAATGCTTTGCGATGACGATTTTATTTGCTTAGTAAGTTTATTTGTTTTGTACTCTATTGTAACTTTTTACACGCTTTGCATGTGTATGCGTGCGTGTTTATGAAGCCCAGCGAGCAGCGCTTTATATGCACGTACTATGTGGCATGTAAGTGTATGGCTTTAGAACCGTCCAACTGCCTAATGAAGTGACCCATTTTCCTTATACGTCGCCAATGAGTGCTATTAAAGAGCAACCCAGTCAATGTTGGCTTATAGACACTGCTAGCTGTTCCATTATGGCTTGGCTTGATGCTTGCCATTTTTGACATGCCACTGACAGCGACTCGCAGTTACACCTGTGGCACCCACGCGCGCTTTACAGTGCCACTAAATGCCCTAAAGCTGCTGGAATTTTCACAATGAACTGGAAATTGTTAACATATTGTAGAATATGGCCAACTGAAGTTGTAATGCTGCTCGGTTATTGCTACAGCGATAGCAAGTCACACTTTGTATCTAAAGTCAATACTATTCGATTCGACTAGCTTAATGAGAAACGACTACAAAAAGAGCAATAAATAAAACTATAATTTATACATCAGCACAGCTTTCAGCTGCTGTGGCACTATGGCAATATACTGTGGCAATGTAGGTTGACTTGGGTGAGTCCATCGATTGGGGTCGCTTGGGCGCATTGTGGCAAGAACTGCTGCCAATATCTTGATGAAGTGTAGCAGCATAGCTTGGCAGTTTTAGCTGCTGTATTATTTTGCTATAGTTGCGCAACTTTTATTAATGACTATTTTTGACTAGAAATTAGCATGCCAGCAAATTATTGCTGTAAGAGTGAAACGAATAAGTTCTGCGAAATCGGTCATACTTCCGGCAGCATTGTACGGCAGCGTTAGAGCATGTTTACTAGCAATCAAAGCTGCGAACTAGATTGTCTTAGCTTAAAATTGAAGCAGTAGTGTAAATATGATGGTTCTGGCACAGGAGCAATTTTGAGCAGTTTTTTCAGTACGGTGGAGCAAAAATGTGACGTCACCAGTGAAAATTTGTATGTGTGGAGCAAATTTTTTGCTCCCAATTCCTCAATGACGTCATCGTTCTCCTCACCATATGACGTCATCAGTGATAATGTAAACAATATGATGACGTCATCAGTGATAATGTAAACAATATGATAAAATTAGAATTTCGCAATCCGAATTTCACAATTAGATGTAATTTGAATAAATATATGTATGTATGTATGTATATATATATGTATGTATGTATGTATATATGTGTATGTATATATGTATGTACGTATGTATATGTATGTATATATGTATGTATGTATGTATATGTATGTATGTATATGTGTATATGTATGTGTGTATGTATGTATATGGGATCGAGAACCTAAGCGCGGGGCAAGCGCGAGAGCGGCTCTAACGTTGACCATAACAATGTGTGTGTGTGTGTGTGAATTTATGAGCCACTTGCAGCAGCACAGCTAAGAATTAACAGCATGTTGATTCTTGCTAACCATCCATAGAGCGATAATGTGTGCTGTATAACTACGGGGACCAACCGTACTATATTATATAGAACAGTACTCTATTTCAATCCGATGTCTATATGATATATTTTGTTATAAAAAACATGGAAATGTTCTCTATTTTAAAATTGTGTTCTATATTTGTTCTATATTTAATACAAAACGAATTATTATCGTATAAAAAATAAATATCAACCTTGAATTACGAGCATTATCGAATTAAGCATATCATTAAAGAATTAAACCAAAATGGATGCTTCTTCTTGAAACTCTTTCCTAGGACGAAGTAGAAAAAAGTTTATTGCTTATTTGTGAAAATGATTTAGAGATTTAACTATTGATGACAGCGAACTATTTGACGAAATAGCATACGTTAAAAAGTATGTGACTTTAGGCAAGATCGAAATGTGATTAGAAAGTCAGTCGACAGTCGAAGAAAGATGGGTAGAGATTTTTAATTATTTTGACAAAAAAAGTATACCTTATAAAAAACTTTGTAAAAATTGTGAAATTCAGTCTTTGCTTATCAGGGTCAAATGCTCCTACAGAAAGGGTTTTCTCTCTTATGAACAACATTTGGACTGCGGAAAAATAGCAATTGAATATTAACACAATTAAATCGATTTTAATTACAAAATACAATTATGCACTTTCTTGCTTCGAATTTAAGGTGTACTTAGAGAAAACCACAATTTAATAAAAAATGCAATTAGAACTAAAACGTTTTGTATGTTATATTATGAATTTATGTTATATAGGGTGATTGCCATTAAGGATGCTGATCCTGTAGTTCCTTGATTCAAACCTGAAAAAAAGCTTGCCTTGATATAGGGTCCATTTTGAACCCATTACCCAGTACCACCCTGTATACAGTTTACTGGGTAAACTGTGTGTTTTTATACCCTATACCTATAGTAATAGGGTATAATAACTTTGTGCGAAAATTGTTACGCATTAAAGAAGACGTCCTAGGTATAGACATAAGTATATAGAAATGCTTAGAATCACTTTCTGTGTTGATTTCCGGTTGTCCGTCTGTCCGTCTGTCTGTCTGTCTGTCTGTCTGTCTGTCTGTCTGTCTGTCCGTCTGTGTGTTGGCGCAGGAGAGAAAGAAGGAGTTGTCCGATTTATACCAAATTTGGCACACAGTCGCAGTGAACCTTCCACTACTTCAAGTTCCGAGATTAGGCAAATCGGTTAAAGAACACGCCTACTATAGGCCTGTAAGTCCCAATACCCCGGATTTTTTTTTCGGTAAAATAGCTACATATATATTGTCTAATTACTCATGGAAAACAATTAAACTTGATATTCAAGTTAAGGGTTTGGTATTCTATGTCCCACGAAAAAATGGGCGTGGTCCGCCCTCTATATAGTCGGTAAGCTAAAAATCCTCATAACTTCAGTAAGATATACACCAGAGCGTCCATATTTGGTCACTTCATTTCTAGTAAGAATACCTTTTAATTCTCCAAAAATGGGCGTGACCCGCCCACTATGTAGGCGGTAAATTAAATGCACCCACTTTTTCATTGGATTATCACCCCACTTGGGAACTTGGTGTAGGGTATTACTCTGTCGGTGAAACCCGACTGATTCTTCCTTACTTGTTTATTATAAATTTAAGTTATTTTACAACACGATCTCATATGTTTGAATCAAAAATACATTTTTAAAACGGTCATTTGTCATTTTTTAAATTTTTAGAAAAAAGGTATTGGTGGGTGTGTTCTCTATTTTCATTAAAAAAATATGGTCACCGTAGTTATAGCTTATTTCAATCTTGAACTTTTATAAACAAATATTATGAAAATGAAGAAAGAAATGAAGGATACAAATACAATCCTATATATTTCATATTTAAGCTTGCAGCAGACAAAGTGCAGACTTGAGATATTTTAGCTGAAACTTGTCTCAGTCTTCTCCAAAACAAAGTGAATAGTCAACATTTGCTATCTGGCACGCTATTCTTTCACATAATGCGTTCACCATATCAATTGATAGTAACTGCAATCTACAGGAATTTATACTAACAATATTTTATTTAAATAAAATAACAAAAGATTGATAAAAAAATGATTATTTATTCATTTCAGTATACTGATTTACAAATCTTATAGACTATAACAAACGGAAAAAGCTTAACCTAAAGCAATTAACATTTACATCTTAATCTAGACATTATTGTAAAAACTTATGGATACACAATTTGAACAACATCTAAATTATTTTTCAATTAATTTGATAATGTCCCCACGCTAATGTGTTAACACCATCTTCCTGAATACAGACGGCATCAGTGAAAATGCAACCCTGTGAAAATGACGTCATCAGTGGAAATGACGTCTCAGTGGAAATGCAACCCTGTTTTAAAATTTGAATTCGCAATTCGAATTTCACAATTAGATGTAATTTGAATAAATATATGTATGTATGTATGTATATATATATGTATGTATGTATGTATATATGTGTATGTATATATGTATGTATGTATGTATATAGGTATATATGTATGTATGTATATGGGATCGAGAACCTAAGCGCGGGGGCAAGCGCGAGAGCGGCTATAACGTTGACCATAACAATGTGTTTGTTGTGAAATAGAGCAGGAGCACAGCTAAGAATTAACAGCATGTTGATTCTTGCTAACCATCCATAGAGCGATAATGGGTGCAGTATGATGCGTATGACTTAGAATTTTTAAGAGGAAGATCAATTTTGTTTGTTTACATTAAAGATTCGTTGGCGATAGTAGTATATGATACATTAGCGTGTGAATATTGTTTGTTTACATTAAAGATTCGTTGGCGATAGTAGTATATGATGCATTAGCGTGTGAATATAATTAATGATTTTTATGAGCAGGAACACAGCTAAGAATTAACAACAAGTTGAATATAGCTTATTTCAATCTTGAACTTTTATAAACAAATATTATTAAAATGAAGAAAGAAATGAAGGATACAAATACAATCCTATATATTTCATATTTAAGCTTGCAGCAGACAAAGTGCAGACTTGAGATATTTTAGCTGAAACTTGTCTCAGTCTTCTCCAAAACAAAGTGAATAGTCAACATTTGCTATCTGGCACGCTATTCTTTCACATAATGCGTTCACCATATCAATTGATAGTAACTGCAATCTACAGGAATTTATACTAACAATATTTTATTTAAATAAAATAACAAAAGATTGATAAAAAAATGATTATTTATTCATTTCAGTATACTGATTTACAAATCTTATAGACTATAACAAACGGAAAAAGCTTAACCTAAAGCAATTAACATTTACATCTTAATCTAGACATTATTGTAAAAACTTATGGATACACAATTTGAACAACATCTAAATTATTTTTCAATTAATTTGATGATGTCCCCCACGCTAATGTGTTAACACCATCTTCTTGAATACATCTCTTATCATCTGAACAACTTAATATTAATTTTTTTGAGCTCTTGTGTGTACAATTGATGAGCTTTTGATCTAAATATATACATATTACCATAGAATTGTTTCTTCCTCAACAAACAATCTTTATAATCTTCTATACTAAGGTTATTTAATAAAGCTTTTTTAACTCCTTTTGCTTTCTTTACTTGTTTACAATTAATCATATCAATAGAATACATCTTTGAGCGAAGACCAATGAATTCCCTCATTATATTGCCATTGTTCTCGTCCTTCATCATTCAGAGAACTTCTTTATTTTCAAACATAGTGGAACTGCTTTTCTTTCTGAATTAGCATCAGGTTGATGTGGTGCTCCTTTTCAGCAGCAGTGCTATAGTAGGGACCAACTACTTTATGGAGCTCTTCATCGAATCCGAATATATTAATGCTGATGCTGCTGTTTTGATCCTCATACTTTTTTGCGTCTTTAATTAGTAGAAGGAATGTCAGATCCTTGAAATTTAGCTCTATATTGTTGCGTAAGGTTATTAAATCGGCCTTAATGGCTGCTATTTGATAGTTGGAACATCTCTCAGGATGTATTTGAATTGGATACAATGCTGTTATTATCGCCCACTTGAAGCAGAATTCATCATTGGTTTGTATGTTTATACAGGCTTCCTTCTTGTATACTTCATATGGTAGATCCTTTTATTGGTCTATATTGATTGATGTTTATTTCCAGGTGAGAGAGTCTTATTAATGTCCAACCGCTATCTCTTTCTTGAAATTCAGATAGTTTTGTACAGAGTTGCGTACACATATCTTCATAGCTAGAAATCACTTGTGATTCAATTTGAACTACACTCATTTTAGTTTGAAATGATTTCAAGTCAATAGCTATTTCATCATCACTGGACATTTTTATGAATTCAGCAAACAGTTCTATATTATATTTAAATGCTGAATGTTTTTCAAGCATGTCGTTTAACATTTTTATTATAATTGATTGAGCATTTTGCAAAAATTGTTCAGGTATTAATAAACCATCTTTATTTTCAAATATAACTGTTTCAATACGCTCATTAAACGCTGATTTAACACTTTTAAAGTTTTCGTCTTTTGTAATCGCACAATTTCTCTTATGTTTATTTGTGCGTACGTGATAGTTCCAGGATTTGAATGTAACATTTTCACCACAACTGTCACAAGGTACTTTTCGGTTGAAATCAATCAACTGATTTACATTATTGTTATTATTATTATTATTATTGCTGCACGATGGCAGACAATCTTGTGGATGATGAAGATAAACTTTTAAATGATGCGACAATGCATCAGCTCGCGAAAATGTTTGTTTGCATACTTCACATGCAATATCGACTTTATTATGTTTATTTAAAATATGTCGATTTAGATTATATTTCGATGCAAATCCACATCCACACACTTCACATATAAATCCTTTCATTTTGATTTATTGTTTTTTGTTTTTTAATTTGCAATATTTTTGAGCTTCTAGACTTCACTTTGCTCCTCGATGAAAGTTGATACAGGACTATTAAAAGCTTCACATTCATTCGCCCTTTATATAAGAAGCGGCATTTATTTTAGCCTTCTGCGGTTTCTAAATTTCCGAACACAAATTAACTATATAATCAGGGCTGTCAACTGTGGGAAACTTCACCGATTTCAAGGGAATTTGAAATCTTCTTCAATATATTCTTATTAAAATGCTGATGCCTTGTGCTACAATATATAGGAACGCATTCATATTGTATTATGTATTGTTTTACGATTTTTATTACCATCATTTTTAATGAAAATGGGACTGAAGTGATAATTCCCATAATTAAATTTTCATAGGATTTGAGGGAATTGACTTTGATTGAGTTTGCACTCCTGGTACTCAAATGAGCCGAACGATCATTTTTGTGTTCGGGTTCTGTGTTGTTGTTGTTTATAATGAAGCTTCGCTCTCGGAAGCACCCGATGTGTCCGTTGTTGCTGCTGTCTATAATGAAGCTTCGCTCTCGGAAGCACCCGCTATGCCCGTCGTTGCTGCTGTTTGTTTCTGCGTAAGCAATGTCGTGTTCTCTACAAGCTGAATCCAAAGGATTAATTCCTCTATCACCTCTTGCTAAACGTTTTTCCAATTTCGGCCCCGGCCCACAAAACTGATAGCCTGGTAAATGAAGTTCCACTGCCAACGAATTTATTAGAACCTTAACAAATTTTAAACACAGGCGTTCAACGCTATAACAAATTACTAATACAATATTGGATACGGACTTCGCCTTGTGTGGGAATATTTTTGATAGAGTTTAAACAAAATGTTCTTTTAAAAATAGGTCATGTCAAATCATATAATCAACTAGGAATTATATATATATATATATATATATATATATATATATATATATTAAACAATGAAAGTCATTTTTTGTCATTCATTTTATGATTTCCGATTTTAAAACTGTATCATCTTATCTGCTATCAGCTTATCTGCTATCATCTTATCTGCTATCATCTTATCTGCTATCAGCTTATCTGCTATCAGCTTATCTGCTATCTGCTATCAGCTTATCAGCTCTATATCAGCTCTATACCAGCTCTATACCAGCTCTAAACCAGCTCTTTATCAGCTTATCAGCTCTATACCAGCTCTATATCAGCTCTATACCAGCTCTATATCAGCTCTATATCAGCTCAATATCAGCTTATCAGCTCTATATCAGCTCTATACCAGCTCTATATCAGCTCTATACCAGCTCTATACCAGCTATATATCAGCTATATATCAGCTTATCTGCTATCAGATATCAGGTATCAGATATCAGGTATCAGGTTATCAGATATCAGGTAACAGGTTATCAGCTATCTGCTCTCAAGCTATTACAACTGATTCATCATCTTGATTTACTTGATAGCAGATAGTTGGTAACATACTAAACATTTAGTTACAGCATCTAACATTTTATTGTTTAATAAAAATATTGAACCCCTTTCTATAGCGTCCAGAATCAATATCGTCATCTTCGTTTATACCAAGGAATCCATATTTATCCTTCCAACATTCTGTGAACATTTGACAAAACGATTTAAATGACATATCCCCACCAACATGATCATGATATATATGCTTCATATTCAGTTCATCTTGTTTAAACATAATTATCATGTTAGCATTGTCACGTATTAAATGCTTTGATATACGTGTATATGTTTGACACAGATAGAAGCTATCAACATTTTTATGCCGACCCATGCAGAAATATGCACGAATATTATTTTGTTTCTCGCAGGCAACATCATCAAAAATCATGATGGAATTTCTTTTGGCCTTGTCCGGTGGTATAACGTGTTCATTCTCAGAAAATGTATAGAACCCCATACCTTTAATTGGTGTTATCAATTGTCTTAAATATTTATATTTAGGCTGATGTAAAGATTTTGAATATAAATATATATTTTCAAATTTTAGACCATTAGGACTTTCTAATAGACCTATCATAACATTGGTCTTTCCGCAATTTGATGGTCCAACAATAAGCGCTCGTATGGTGTTCGGAAGTAGTGAACTGTGTCTTAGTTTTTGATGATTATTTGAAGAAATATCGACATTTCTCACAATTATGTTTTGATGTTGTTTTATTAGACGCATCTTACCAACTGATGACAATCTATATGAAACATATACATTTGTTGATTTACATTAGTCTTTAATGGACTGTGTGAAAGGTTAAAACATTATTCATTATAATATGGTAGTAAACTATAAAAATCAAATCAGTCCTAATCGATTTGTTGTCGGAAGAAGTCTTCTTAATAATATAATAAATTCGTTGTAAGTGGAACTGATATATACCTAATACCTGACATCTGATAGACCTGATAGCTGATAACCTGTTACCTGATACCTGATAACCTGATACCTGATATCTGATACCTGATATCTGATAGCAGATAAGCTGATATATAGCTGATATATAGCTGGTATAGAGCTGGTATAGAGCTGATATAGAGCTGGTATAGAGCTGATATAGAGCTGATAAGCTGATATTGAGCTGATATAGAGCTGATATAGAGCTGGTATAGAGCTGATATAGAGCTGGTATAGAGCTGATAAGCTGATAAAGAGCTGGTTTAGAGCTGGTATAGAGCTGGTATAGAGCTGATATAGAGCTGATAAGCTGATAGCAGATAGCAGATAAGCTGATAGCAGATAAGCTGATAGCAGATAAGATGATAGCAGATAAGATGATAGCAGATAAGCTGATAGCAGATAAGATGATACAGTTTTAAAATCGGAAATCATAAAATGAATGACAAAAAATGACTTTCATTGTTTAATATATATATATATATATATATATATATATATATATATATAATTCCTAGTTGATTATATGATTTGACATGACCTATTTTTAAAAGAACATTTTGTTTAAACTCTATCAAAAATATTCCCACACAAGGCGAAGTCCGTATCCAATATTGTATTAGTAATTTGTTATAGCGTTGAACGCCTGTGTTTAAAATTTGTTAAGGTTCTAATAAATTCGTTGGCAGTGGAACTTCATTTACCAGGCTATCAGTTTTGTGGGCCGGGGCCGAAATTGGAAAAACGTTTAGCAAGAGGTGATAGAGGAATTAATCCTTTGGATTCAGCTTGTAGAGAACACGACATTGCTTACGCAGAAACAAACAGCAGCAACGACGGGCATAGCGGGTGCTTCCGAGAGCGAAGCTTCATTATAGACAGCAGCAACAACGGACACATCGGGTGCTTCCGAGAGCGAAGCTTCATTATAAACAACAACAACACAGAACCCGAACACAAAAATGATCGTTCGGCTCATTTGAGTACCAGGAGTGCAAACTCAATCAAAGTCAATTCCCTCAAATCCTATGAAAATTTAATTATGGGAATTATCACTTCAGTCCCATTTTCATTAAAAATGATGGTAATAAAAATCGTAAAACAATACATAATACAATATGAATGCGTTCCTATATATTGTAGCACAAGGCATCAGCATTTTAATAAGAATATATTGAAGAAGATTTCAAATTCCCTTGAAATCGGTGAAGTTTCCCACAGTTGACAGCCCTGATTATATAGTTAATTTGTGTTCGGAAATTTAGAAACCGCAGAAGGCTAAAATAAATGCCGCTTCTTATATAAAGGGCGAATGAATGTGAAGCTTTTAATAGTCCTGTATCAACTTTCATCGAGGAGCAAAGTGAAGTCTAGAAGCTCAAAAATATTGCAAATTAAAAAACAAAAAACAATAAATCAAAATGAAAGGATTTATATGTGAAGTGTGTGGATGTGGATTTGCATCGAAATATAATCTAAATCGACATATTTTAAATAAACATAATAAAGTCGATATTGCATGTGAAGTATGCAAACAAACATTTTCGCGAGCTGATGCATTGTCGCATCATTTAAAAGTTTATCTTCATCATCCACAAGATTGTCTGCCATCGTGCAGCAATAATAATAATAATAATAACAATAATGTAAATCAGTTGATTGATTTCAACCGAAAAGTACCTTGTGACAGTTGTGGTGAAAATGTTACATTCAAATCCTGGAACTATCACGTACGCACAAATAAACATAAGAGAAATTGTGCGATTACAAAAGACGAAAACTTTAAAAGTGTTAAATCAGCGTTTAATGAGCGTATTGAAACAGTTATATTTGAAAATAAAGATGGTTTATTAATACCTGAACAATTTTTGCAAAATGCTCAATCAATTATAATAAAAATGTTAAACGACATGCTTGAAAAACATTCAGCATTTAAATATAATATAGAACTGTTTGCTGAATTCATAAAAATGTCCAGTGATGATGAAATAGCTATTGACTTGAAATCATTTCAAACTAAAATGAGTGTAGTTCAAATTGAATCACAAGTGATTTCTAGCTATGAAGATATGTGTACGCAACTCTGTACAAAACTATCTGAATTTCAAGAAAGAGATAGCGGTTGGACATTAATAAGACTCTCTCACCTGGAAATAAACATCAATCAATATAGACCAATAAAAGGATCTACCATATGAAGTATACAAGAAGGAAGCCTGTATAAACATACAAACCAATGATGAATTCTGCTTCAAGTGGGCGATAATAACAGCATTGTATCCAATTCAAATACATCCTGAGAGATGTTCCAACTATCAAATAGCAGCCATTAAGGCCGATTTAATAACCTTACGCAACAATATAGAGCTAAATTTCAAGGATCTGACATTCCTTCTACTAATTAAAGACGCAAAAAAGTATGAGGATCAAAACAGCAGCATCAGCATTAATATATTCGGATTCGATGAAGAGCTCCATAAAGTAGTTGGTCCCTACTATAGCACTGCTGCTGAAAAGGAGCACCACATCAACCTGATGCTAATTCAGAAAGAAAAGCAGTTCCACTATGTTTGAAAATAAAGAAGTTCTCTGAATGATGAAGGACGAGAACAATGGCAATATAATGAGGGAATTCATTGGTCTTCGCTCAAAGATGTATTCTATTGATATGATTAATTGTAAACAAGTAAAGAAAGCAAAAGGAGTTAAAAAAGCTTTATTAAATAACCTTAGTATAGAAGATTATAAAGATTGTTTGTTGAGGAAGAAACAATTCTATGGTAATATGTATATATTTAGATCAAAAGCTCATCAATTGTACACACAAGAGCTCAAAAAAATTAATATTAAGTTGTTCAGATGATAAGAGATGTATTCAAGAAGATGGTGTTAACACATTAGCGTGGGGGACATCATCAAATTAATTGAAAAATAATTTAGATGTTGTTCAAATTGTGTATCCATAAGTTTTTACAATAATGTCTAGATTAAGATGTAAATGTTAATTGCTTTAGGTTAAGCTTTTTCCGTTTGTTATAGTCTATAAGATTTGTAAATCAGTATACTGAAATGAATAAATAATCATTTTTTTATCAATCTTTTGTTATTTTATTTAAATAAAATATTGTTAGTATAAATTCCTGTAGATTGCAGTTACTATCAATTGATATGGTGAACGCATTATGTGAAAGAATAGCGTGCCAGATAGCAAATGTTGACTATTCACTTTGTTTTGGAGAAGACTGAGACAAGTTTCAGCTAAAATATCTCAAGTCTGCACTTTGTCTGCTGCAAGCTTAAATATGAAATATATAGGATTGTATTTGTATCCTTCATTTCTTTCTTCATTTTAATAATATTTGTTTATAAAAGTTCAAGATTGAAATAAGCTATATTCAACTTGTTGTTAATTCTTAGCTGTGTTCCTGCTCATAAAAATCATTAATTATATTCACACGCTAATGCATCATATACTACTATCGCCAACGAATCTTTAATGTAAACAAACAATATTCACACGCTAATGTATCATATACTACTATCGCCAACGAATCTTTAATGTAAACAAACAAAATTGATCTTCCTCTTAAAAATTCTAAGTCATACGCATCATACTGCACCCATTATCGCTCTATGGATGGTTAGCAAGAATCAACATGCTGTTAATTCTTAGCTGTGCTCCTGCTCTATTTCACAACAAACACATTGTTATGGTCAACGTTATAGCCGCTCTCGCGCTTGCCCCCGCGCTTAGGTTCTCGATCCCATATACATACATACATATATACCTATATACATACATACATACATATATACATACACATATATACATACATACATACATATATATATACATACATACATACATATATTTATTCAAATTACATCTAATTGTGAAATTCGAATTGCGAATTCAAATTTTAAAACAGGGTTGCATTTCCACTGAGACGTCATTTCCACTGATGACGTCATTTTCACAGGGTTGCATTTTCACTGATGCCGTCTGTATTCAGGAAGATGGTGTTAACACATTAGCGTGGGGACATTATCAAATTAATTGAAAAATAATTTAGATGTTGTTCAAATTGTGTATCCATAAGTTTTTACAATAATGTCTAGATTAAGATGTAAATGTTAATTGCTTTAGGTTAAGCTTTTTCCGTTTGTTATAGTCTATAAGATTTGTAAATCAGTATACTGAAATGAATAAATAATCATTTTTTTATCAATCTTTTGTTATTTTATTTAAATAAAATATTGTTAGTATAAATTCCTGTAGATTGCAGTTACTATCAATTGATATGGTGAACGCATTATGTGAAAGAATAGCGTGCCAGATAGCAAATGTTGACTATTCACTTTGTTTTGGAGAAGACTGAGACAAGTTTCAGCTAAAATATCTCAAGTCTGCACTTTGTCTGCTGCAAGCTTAAATATGAAATATATAGGATTGTATTTGTATCCTTCATTTCTTTCTTCATTTTCATAATATTTGTTTATAAAAGTTCAAGATTGAAATAAGCTATAACTACGGTGACCATATTTTTTTAATGAAAATAGAGAACACACCCACCAATACCTTTTTTCTAAAAATTTAAAAAATGACAAATGACCGTTTTAAAAATGTATTTTTGATTCAAACATATGAGATCGTGTTGTAAAATAACTTAAATTTATAATAAACAAGTAAGGAAGAATCAGTCGGGTTTCACCGACAGAGTAATACCCTACACCAAGTTCCCAAGTGGGGTGATAATCCAATGAAAAAGTGGGTGCATTTAATTTACCGCCTACATAGTGGGCGGGTCACGCCCATTTTTGGAGAATTAAAAGGTATTCTTACTAGAAATGAAGTGACCAAATATGGACGCTCTGGTGTATATCTTACTGAAGTTATGAGGATTTTTAGCTTACCGACTATATAGAGGGCGGACCACGCCCATTTTTTCGTGGGACATAGAATACCAAACCCTTAACTTGAATATCAAGTTTAATTGTTTTCCATGAGTAATTAGACAATATATATGTAGCTATTTTACCGAAAAAAAAATCCGGGGTATTGGGACTTACAGGCCTATAGTAGGCGTGTTCTTTAACCGATTTGCCTAATCTCGGAACTTGAAGTAGTGGAAGGTTCACTGCGACTGTGTGCCAAATTTGGTATAAATCGGACAACTCCTTCTTTCTCTCCTGCGCCAACACACAGACGGACAGACAGACAGACAGACAGACAGACAGACAGACAGACAGACGGACAGACGGACAACCGGAAATCAACACAGAAAGTGATTCTAAGCATTTCTATATACTTATGTCTATACCTAGGACGTCTTCTTTAATGCGTAACAATTTTCGCACAAAGTTATTATACCCTATTACTATAGGTATAGGGTATAAAAACACACAGTTTACCCAGTAAACTGTATACAGGGTGGTACTGGGTAATGGGTTCAAAATGGACCCTATATCAAGGCAAGCTTTTTTTCAGGTTTGAATCAAGGAACTACAGGATCAGCATCCTTAATGGCAATCACCCTATATAACATAAATTCATAATATAACATACAAAACGTTTTAGTTCTAATTGCATTTTTTATTAAATTGTGGTTTTCTCTAAGTACACCTTAAATTCGAAGCAAGAAAGTGCATAATTGTATTTTGTAATTAAAATCGATTTAATTGTGTTAATATTCAATTGCTATTTTTCCGCAGTCCAAATGTTGTTCATAAGAGAGAAAACCCTTTCTGTAGGAGCATTTGACCCTGATAAGCAAAGACTGAATTTCACAATTTTTACAAAGTTTTTTATAAGGTATACTTTTTTTGTCAAAATAATTAAAAATCTCTACCCATCTTTCTTCGACTGTCGACTGACTTTCTAATCACATTTCGATCTTGCCTAAAGTCACATACTTTTTAACGTATGCTATTTCGTCAAATAGTTCGCTGTCATCAATAGTTAAATCTCTAAATCATTTTCACAAATAAGCAATAAACTTTTTTCTACTTCGTCCTAGGAAAGAGTTTCAAGAAGAAGCATCCATTTTGGTTTAATTCTTTAATGATATGCTTAATTCGATAATGCTCGTAATTCAAGGTTGATATTTATTTTTTATACGATAATAATTCGTTTTGTATTAAATATAGAACAAATATAGAACACAATTTTAAAATAGAGAACATTTCCATGTTTTTTATAACAAAATATATCATATAGACATCGGATTGAAATAGAGTACTGTTCTATATAATATAGTACGGTTGGTCCCCGTAGTTATACAGCACACATTATCGCTCTATGGATGGTTAGCAAGAATCAACATGCTGTTAATTCTTAGCTGTGCTGCTGCAAGTGGCTCATAAATTCACACACACACACACACATTGTTATGGTCAACGTTAGAGCCGCTCTCGCGCTTGCCCCGCGCTTAGGTTCTCGATCCCATATACATACATACACACATACATATACACATATACATACATACATATACATACATACATACATATATACATACATATACATACGTACATACATATATACATACACATATATACATACATACATACATATATATATACATACATACATACATATATTTATTCAAATTACATCTAATTGTGAAATTCGGATTGCGAAATTCTAATTTTATCATATTGTTTACATTATCACTGATGACGTCATCATATTGTTTACATTATCACTGATGACGTCATATGGTGAGGAGAACGATGACGTCATTGAGGAATTGGGAGCAAAAAATTTGCTCCACACATACAAATTTTCACTGGTGACGTCACATTTTTGCTCCACCGTACTGAAAAAACTGCTCAAAATTGCTCCTGTGCCAGAACCATCATATTTACACTACTTGAAGCAAGGATTCATTTTGCTTGTCAAAGTGGCCGGACAGGCTTTTTGTGACAGTTCTGCGCGAACTAAAAAAAAGGCTAAAGAGAAAAGCGAATATATTACTTTGTGAAATCATAAATTATATTAAGAACTTATTGACAACAAGCGTCAGTAGTCATTTTATTTGCAAACTTTTTGCTTATGAACTTCGAGGGTTCCATTCGTTCTTATTCAATATCTTCAAATAGCAGTTTTGTTTAAGTCTATAAAAGCCTTGCGTGTTGTAGTATTGCAGCTCCATTTGAAGACAGCTCCCTCCGCTCCCCCTCTCCGTATTCAAAACAGAAAAACCTTCTTCGATAGCAAACTTATTTATATGAAATAACATTCGCTTAAAAGCTTTTATCATTACTCAGATTGCTGTAAAAAATCGTCAAATTGTTATGCAATTAAAAAATTAGTATTGAAAAGAATTTGCAATGATGTCACGTCGATTAAATGTGGGCTTCACTCACATTTATCAATTTAATAAACTCACATACTTCTGAACAAATTCTCGTATAGAGCTACTTTAGTTTAATAGTAGAAAACTTAAATAAAACGAGAGAAGCGGTAGATCATGTTGCTGTGACAAATTAATTCACTTTGGAATAAAACGATTATTAAATGTTTAACGGCGTGCTTAATACACGAAATTAAGAATACAACAGCAACAATTAAAAATCATTTATGCCTGCTATGAAATTTAAAAGTGCATAAAAGCTGAGCAATTATTGGCGCATGCCAATTGCTCGCCTCTGGAGCTGTAGCGCTTAAGCTACTCTTGAAGTGATTAGAAGCTCTCTTCTGATATTGCCATTGTTTGCATAATTCAGCTTGCTGTTTGTTTGTATGTATGTGAGTGAGTATATATGTTTTGCGAATTTGAACATTTTATTAAATTCAATTTTCTGCAAAATTGTTTTCCCTTTGCTACAAGCTTGAAATTTAATGAACTGCCGCTGCTTTATTCAATTCCACGCTTCGCGCATTTCCACTTTCCTGTGCAATTATATAAAATTGAATTCGCTGTGGAATCGTCTTGCTTTTGTAACGGTGCGCCTGACCAAATCGAACCAAAGCAATTGAAGCGCGCCACGAAAGTGAGCCAAACCTGAAAAGTGGGTAATGGCGTAAAAATAGCAATGTTCTGCGAGTGGCTGCCGTCGCCATCGCCATCGCTGCCACTGCCGCCGCCATTTTTGAGCATTTTGTTTGCATATGGAATTTGGCAAGTTGCAAATTGCGACGCAAATATGCGCTGAAAGTTGGAAGCAGCTGCCGGGCAGGCCGGCTGCGCACATGCAGCGCTGCTACAGCGCGTTTTAAAAAATATATTGAAATTCAAAAAAAATTATTAGCATAGTCACGCGCCATTTCTATGTGCCGCAATTTTATAGAGCCTAACGTTTGGAAACCTTAAAAATCGCTCAACTTGAAAAGATATCAGCAGTAGCGCTTTGCTAGCTTCGAAGGTATTGCAAGAAGTTCAGCAAATCATGCCAGCAAAGCAGTTAAAAAAAACGAAGCAGCAACAACAACAACAGCTGCTAGTGTTTACTATACAAACAACAAGTGCATTTAATTACAATATAAAGCCACATTGAACAACAAAACTAGCGAAGCAGCAAGATGGAGCGTTAATTGCTAATTGTTGGCTAAAATGCATTAGCTATATAAAAAAATATATACTCTATATATACATATATTCAATGCGAAAACCAGCGCAAATTGTGTGCCACATATATCAAGTGTTTTTGAACTTTCCAGTTACTAGTTTTAGCAGCGTTGGTCTGGTCTCTCAGGGTAATTGGCTTAAAATGGTAGAGAGAGAGAGCCACAGGTTGCTCTTAACACGCTAGCATACAAATTGACAAAAGTTTTGGAGAACACAAAGGAACAGTATGGCATATGCCGGTATCAAATATTAATATAAAGAAAGTCACAACTCAATTTTTTGTTATCAATTAACACTTTTTGCAAATCCATTATTTTGGCAATAGTTGGCTTTAGTAATCTGTATCTCGCGTTCTATAAGTGCTATTGGGTAATAGTAGATGGTGTTAGAAAAATACGATTTCGCACTAAAAGAAAACTTTTCAGAAATTTTTGGGATTGCTTGACTCAGTTTTGATGTCTATCAATCCCTCTGATTTCTTTAACTGGCTATCGAATTTTTCGAGAGAACAAAAATCGATTTTCTATTGGTTTTTCTCTAATATTTTTTTCAACGGACAAACATTTTACTTACATATTTTTTAACTTTGCTTTTTAGCCAAGTGAAGCCATAGACACTTTCTGATTCTGTCTGATATGCTTAGTTGAAAGCAAGTCGACTTCTCTTATATTCAGTCCATTTTCCAGTGTATACGAAAACTTAAAGATGTTAAACCTTATAGTAGATGTTAAAAATCCATTAGAATTAGGCTAGACTAGAACATGTTGGGCTCTTAGCGACACCAGCTGATGCTACATTTAAGGGTTCGAGTGTTCTAGCAAAGAGTTGATTCTCAGCTTTGGAGACTTCTCCAGTCCATTAAGACATGAGGCTTTAGGCTTAGCTGGCTGCCTAAAAGGTTGGTTCCTTAGCGATGCCAGTTAGAGTTCCGTTTAGGAATGCTCAAAGTAATAGTCTGCCAGATTTTGGGTGTGTTTCACAAACTTCCAAAGGGGCTTGATATCTAGTTTCTAGATCTGTTCGAGCACTGAAAAGACAGGCGCTCCTAAACAAGTCAGGGCAAGATCTAAAATAAAAGTGAAAAAAATCAAGATGGAGCACCCCTCTCTTAGTGTACCCACGGAAAAAGCTACCATCTTCGCGCATGCCTCACTAACTACAGCATTTCGATGTGCGCGCATAACAGCTCAAGCGTTTTAAACAGTTGCCACTTGAACGCATAATTTTATATTACAGCTATTTTCTTCTTTTTTTATATAAATCTGTGGAATGTAATATTCATGTTTTTAGTGCGATTAGTGCAAGAAACCGCTAAATTGCGTGTTGCCTAATTGCATTCGAAGACTTCGCTAACAACGACCTTTGAATTTATGCGTCGATGAGATTAGACTAGACTCTCTCCTCTAATGCGTGCTCTTATATTGCTCTTTTCAGTGGTCGCTACAAAGCCCAGTCGCACCGAATACTAACAGCAGCACCAACAATGCAACAACAACAACAACACCCACAATGGAGCACAGCATGCGCAATGTGTGGGACTGCGACAAGCCGCACAGGGAGGATCCCATGCAAATGCTCTTTGGCAGTCGCGCCAACATGGACTCGGGCATAGCATCGCCGCACAGCGAGCGGCCCATGGACGATGAGTTGAATGTGAGTGCTCTGAATCACAACAAAATATCGTATTTTGTAGATGAGCAATATTTTTGTTGTATTTTGTGCTTTGCAGCTGATGGATACGTCCAATGAGGAGCTGCGCCGACGCATACAGGGCATGCTGAAGAAGCCCAGCCTCGAGGAGGAGGACAAACAGTGCCTGCAGCAGCTGCTCAGCTTGGTGCAGCAACTCGATGCGCTGTCGCAGCGCAGCGGCCCCGACTCGCTGAACACCACCTCGTCCAGCGATGAGGCGAGCAGTCTGGACCTGGTAAGTTCGTTGCGCCGCAGCACCTTATTCAGTTGCATACTTTTACAATCCACTATAATCTAATTTATTGTCAAACATAATTGTCAGAAAATTTTATAACGTTAACAATCGAAATTATTAACTAACGTAATTTGTTTTCTTTTTTGTAAATAAACACACAAAAATAAATTATAGGTAAAATCGCGTATTTCCGACTACAGTTCAGCATCCTCTTCGTCCAGTGCACGATCCGCGTATGACCTCGGCCAGAGCCCGAAAGCTACCAAGTGCGCCGCCCACAGCACGAACTCCCGCATTGTTGCCACCGTACTGCCCTACAACAGCTCCCCGCAGCACCAGCAGCCCATACACGCGCCAACCAACACTCCCACAGACTCGCCGCGCAAGTCACGCCAGCCCTGGCAGAGCACCAGTCTGAGCGAGAGCGGCGTCTTTGTTGAGTCGGACTTTCTGAGCGACGCCAGCGAGCAGAACGCCTGCACACAGACCGACTTCGACGAGGAGGCCAAGGAGCTGTGCAGCGAATTTCAGCGGCTGCAGCGCTACGACAACAAAGCCGGCGGCAAAGTAACTGCGCCATCTGCGAATCTCAACGATCACAAGCGACTGCTGTACTACAAGGAGCGCTTGGAGCTGCTCGAGAGCAAGGTGCTGATCTACGAGAGCTCGGGTGACCTGCAGACGAAACGACTAGCCGATCGGCTGCAGCGCGAGATACAGCTTGTGAAGCAGCTGAAGGAGCTGCAAGATCGTGTTGAGTATCTCGAGAGCGAGAACTCCACACTTGAGGAGGAGAAGTGTGAATTCGAGGAGGCTGAGAACGACACGCGCCTGCGACTGCAGCGTCTGGAAGTCGAACTGGAGATACTCAGCCAACGCAACGTTGAGCTGGAGATGTCCAGAGAGGCCCTGAGTGCCAAGTACAAAGACTGTCGATCCGAGTGCCTGATTTTGCGAGACGATCTTTCGGTGAGCGAAACCCAGATACGCCATCTCGAGGAGGACAAACAAAAAGCCAAAGAGAATCTAGAGTTTCTGCACAGTGCACTGCCGCTCCTGCTGTTTTACAGCAGCGTGCTTAGCTACGCGCCAGCGCAAAAACAGGCCGAACCAAAGGCAGAGGCCGAGAAAACCACTGAAATGGGTAACTTGCCGATGGTGCCTATGGCACCCACAGTGCCCGGAGTGGACAACGCCGCCAGCGACAAGTGCAACTGCAACGACAGCAGCAGCTACAGAGCGGGTCAGTCATATGAGCAGTGCGATTTCAATGCGGCGCAGATGGACACTTCTGCTTGCCAGCAACGGGAGTCGGCCTATCTCAAGGAGGAGATCAAGTGCCTGCGGCACAAGCTGAAGGAACTCAATGCGCGCCACTACGAGGCGCTGGAGTCGGCAGACTCGCATTGGGTCGACATTGAGCGCGAGTACAAGGACCGCGAGGAAAGCTTCCGCGCCAAAGAAATGTGCCTCAAGCAGAAGATACAGAAGCTGCAGGACTGTTTGCGCGACGATGCGCGCGCCGCCAACGAGAAAATAGTGCAGCTCGAGGACGCCGAAAAGGAGCTCAAGTGCTGCCTGTTACGCATCTCCAAGGAACATCGCGAAATAATCGACGAGCAACAGAACGTAATCAGCGAGAATGAACGCTTGAAGGATCAGTACGAGCAACTAAAGGAACAGCAGAAGCCGCTGACGGATGCGCTCGAGCAGGAGAAGAAGCGCAACAAGAGTCTCGCCGACGAGCTGAATTTCATGCGTAAGCTACAGCAGGAAACGGACGCGCGCGGTCTGGCCGAAATGGATGCATTGCGCATGCAGCTGTTCGACCTGAAGCGGGAGTTCCTGCACATTGAGGTGACAAACAGCGAACTCAAAGAAGAAGTGGCCACCTTGGAGCAACAAATCGAGGCGCTGCAGAACAGCGAGAAGGAGAACGTGGACAAGATACGCTGCCTGCAGGATGAGGTGCGCAGCAAGGAGGAGATGTGCCAAAAATTGGAGAAGCGCCTGGAGCATTCCGAGGGTTATAGTTTAGCGCAGGAGCTTAGCGGCAGTCCGTCTAAGCGCTTCAAACGTGAAGACATTAAAGATTTGAAGTCGGCCAGTCAGGGTTTGGGCAAGGCGCTCAGGAATATGAAGGTAAGTTGACTCTAAGTTGCTTTGCTGTCATTTATGTCTTATGCACCTCCCCCCATCCCTTATGCACTTCGCTCAGGAATGCGAGAGCACGCTGCCCTCTCATCAGCAGTTCCAAAGTGTGGCTCGTGATGTCAAGAAGCTGGCGGATGTGCTGCTGCATGGCGATTCCTTTGAAGAAGAGGTAAGCAATGAATCCCTAACAGTCAAAAAAGAGCCATGCACTTCTGCATCAGTCAAAGAAGAGCCAAATGCTTCTGCATCAGTCAAAGAGGAACCAAATACTACGGCACCAAACGAAGAACCACCAATCGCAGATGAATCGACAATTATTAAAGAGGAGCCGCTGGCGAGCTCCACACCTATACAGGGCAACTCTGCAGAAAATGTTACAATGACTGTGGGCATCGCGCTCGTGTCTGGATTTGCCATGGATGAAAGTTTCCTACCGTCGTGTTCGAGCGATTGTAAGAAACAGATTTGCGAAGTGCCTTCCGAGCTGCGCAAGCTTTCATTTACGCCCGAGTTGCCTGCTCTTCTCAATGATCAATGGGATGCACATGAAGAGGAGCCAGTAGAGAATCCTTGCAAGAAGCGCTCGGAGCGTAAGTCAAGAAGAGGTCGCATTCCCAAATGCGTTCGCGCCAATCTACGTGCGCGTGTACGACGCATTGTCTCGTGCTTGAATGCGCATCGACCGCAGCCCTTCTATGATCCCGACGAGATTGAAACGTGCCAATCGGAGATACTACAACGCGAAAAATCCGTTGAAAGCTTTCACTCTGTGCGAGAAGATGGCAATGAGTTGGGCGGAGTCGCTGCTGCAACGTGCAGCAACCACAGCTTGGGCCTTAAAGTGGATGCCTGCACTGAAACGGAAACCGAAAGGCTGGACAAAGGAACGGAAACTCACGTGGAGAAAGCGGAGAGCAGTGTGCAAGTCAGCGATGAACTGCATTCAGAGCGGCTGCTCGAGAGGCTATCTCCAGACACCCGGGAATTTTTGAAAATATTGAGGGCGTCAGTGTCGCAGAGCGCTTGGGAGGCGCACACATTCAATTTGAATCTCATGAGGAGCTGGGAAACGGATCTGGAGTTCCGAGAGGGTCTGGGAATTTTAGAAAAGTTTGCCGTGCACAAGGCGCCAGATGACAGGCATGTTTCTTTAGAAAACTACGAGTATTTCGTAAGCGCCATGTCCTGTCTACATGCGCTCGAAGAAATCTATAAGCCACTTAAAATTCCGGTGCGTATGGTAACATCCGCTCTAACGCATTTCAATCGTTTAATATATCTTTTCGCAATTTCCCAGATATTGCAACAGATCGAAGAGCAAATAAACGAAGAGCTTATGAACTTCCATAGCCGCAAAATGGAATCCGAGTTCTATTGCACTGTTTATTATCCGGTGAAGCGACAAGTGCCCCTTGACATAACTGACTTTTTAATAAAGTGAGCCAGAGAGGGCGAAATTGGCAAAGGCTTAATTTGTAAGAGATGAGAAACTTTCCATATTGATGCCACAATGGAAATTATGATGAAAGCTTCAGTGAAATGAATCAATAAAATTTAGAAACCCATACTGAAAATCATTTTATTACAAAATTGAAGAATCAATCAATCCCAATCAAAGAAGAGAAGCTTCAGTTTTGATGGAAAAGTGCTCATGTCTCTGTAGCCTTGTCGTTCTCTGCGTCTGTTCCTATTTCTTTTATCGACATTTCATTTCGTACTCGAAATACTTTCATTGAAAAATCAAAAGTAAAGCGATTCGCCACACATGAATTGAAAAACACTTCAAAGTCCATATACGATTTTCCTCATTATATTTTTGTTCGCTGTTGATTGAATATTGTCCCTTCAAAATTTATTGTATAATTGAATTTGCTTTTGGACCAAATTATACAACATGGACGGAGGCAAAAGGAAATGTTGCACTCGCGATACTTGCGCCGTGTATCGCGCCACCAGCAGTGAGCCGCCAGATGAGCGGCAACAACAGCTGCTGGCAACGCAGTCGTCGCCCGCCAGTTCCACTGGAAGAAATTCAACACAAATTTTATATGTTGAGCCGAACTTCACGGAAACTCCTAGTGAGTATGAAGTCTTCTATGATTGCTTTAATAGCGACTATAGCCTGTCGGGATCTGGAAACCTAAGCGGCAGCTTTTGCGCGAAGCCGAAAGATTTGGCCCGCATAACCAAGCGCATAGGAGATGCGCACGAATTTCGCGGATCGCTGCAGCAGATTGTGTACACGTCGAGAAAGCTGCTGAAGAGCTTCGATGAGGCTTATCGCAAGGACGGCAAGTGCAGACGATCCGTGCAAGATAACACCAGCGATGCTCTAGTGCACGCCGACACGAACATTCGCAAGGCGCACAGCGTCGAGATGACTGCTCGCGTTGGAACTGGCGCCGGCGGCGCCAGGGAGATACAATTAGATCAGTGTACCATACGTATTGAGCCTATTTCATTTAAAATACCGCTAAAAGTGGAGGTGCAATCGCGGAAGCCCTCTCATACGTGTCATATGACCACCATGATTCAGCACACGTGCCAGCTGGGCCCTAAGCCCACTCTGGAGCCCATACGTACGGCTGCTATCACAGCGAAGACCACGCAGACCATGGGACCGCTGCCAGTACAAACAGCTTTGTTGCCATTGGCGCTGCCGCCGGCCAGAGAGCCGCCATCTGAGTCGGCGTCACGGGAGCTAGTCACAGGTGATAGCAAACCCCAAATTAGGGAAATTCCACACTTATGTACAGGTGCAATCTGTGCAAACCGTGCAACAGTTGCTAAAGATTCCCAGCGACAGTTGGCGCAAGTTGACTCAAAGCGCCAAGAGCAACAGCCTCTGTATCAAACCCACATACCACCAGCTTCATCACTGTTCACACTACCACCACCTTCACCACCATCACCACCAGCATCAGCAGTGACAGCTTACTGTCCTAAAGCGAAGACTGAACCAGATATTGTGACGGCAGGCCATCAGCATGCCAATAGGAATTTTCCCTGCTCGTGCGGGTTAAGACCGAAACTTGTACCACAGCCGGAATATCCATCTCAACCGACACCTACCGTTGAACCCAAGACAGAGCCTTGGCCAGTGCAATCTGAACAAGTGCTTAAGCCTATTCCACCGCCCAAGCCTAAACGGAAGTATTATCTAGTTTATCCGCAATATAAGGACTTGGTGACTTGTTCGCCCTGTCGCTATGAGCCGAGTCCGATCATGAATGAGGATGGCAATGTGATTTGTCCACACAATTGCGGCTGCTGTCTGTGTCCCTGGAAGAAAATCCCCTTAGAGCGCTCGTATGATGAAAACACACATAAGAAGCTGAAGGTTTGCAAGTGCCGTCTGAGAGGTCACACCTTCACTGACTTCGAAGCAGTGAACCGCCCCTGCAGCAACACCTCGGTATTCGATCTTTGTCCTTGTCGCGAACTGGTTGAGAGTAAATGTATTGAGCTATATGGGCATGAGATGTGGACCGAGCAAAATGAACTGCATAAATCCTGTCACGGAAGGGAAGTGTTGTTGACTGAGGTTGTTGAGAGTAGACCCAAGCCGAAATAACCAGCTCTAATATTCCATTAAAATGTTATCTTAATAAAAGGAAAAATTGTATGTTATGCAAAAGCTTTTATCATTTATTTGTATATGCTACCGAACGACGCAGAGGATCAAATGAGCGCCCGTTTCGACCCCCATGAGAAAGTTTCCTATTCACCTACTCTACTGCCTTCGAAATCGTTCAAAAACAAAAGTAGTAGCAGCAATATTTACAAATCAGCCATATGAATATAATTTTATATTTGTCAAATATCATGCATTCTATTTCTAATTCCTTCTGTTTTTTGTTTTCTTCTATCCGTCCGCAGGCAACGCCCAAGAACTGTTCGAAGCTGATAATAACCGATATAACGCAAATTTAAAACTCGATCCAGATGAGAATAACCGCTATGTAAAATACTTTGACCCGAAAACACCATACCGAAATTACAGCAACCCTGCACACGAAACCAGCGAGAAATATTCCCAAACAGAAGTCTCGCGAACAGCCCGGACCCTCAAGACCGAACTCAGCGAGATCAAGCGAGAACTTTCATTGGAAACCGCCACCTGTCTCGCCAATAAGCTGCCTGCCTCACAACCCGTCGTCATGAACTACAGATGCACAAATGGTGATATGCCCTACCAACAGCAGCCCAACTCGCAAACTGCACCAGGCGCACAGTCTGGAGAATCAACATCCGCCGCCATGAACTACAGATGCATGAGGGGTGAGACGCCATACCAACAGCAGCCAAACTCGCAAACTGCTCCAGGTCCACAGTTTGAAGAAGCAACATCCGCCGCCATGAACTACAGATGCACGAGGGGTGCTCCACCCTACCAACAGCAGCCGAATTCCCAATCCGTCGCAACCACCGAACAATCTTCGACAGCTGGGACGAGTCGAAAGTGTACTTGTGGTGTATCGCAAGGCGCAAGCGCACGGCCACCGCTGGACACGCCACCATACGTTGGTGCCTACTCCTCAGCACTGCCACAAGCCTCTGCGAGCGCTGACTTTGGTTTTGCTGCTGAGTCAGCTCACAGCTATGCAGACAACAGGGTAGTTCCTGTGCGTCTCGGAATGAACTGTCCTTGCGCGAATGCACCGGTCTGCGGCTCTATGGTAGCCACAGATGGCTGCCACTGTCGGAGCGATGACGAGTTCTTTTCCTTGAGTTCCGAAAGGGACGATGTGCCAGCAGTGAGCACTTATCAGTCGACCATATCCGGCAACAATAAGGCGGGAGGCGTGCGTTCTACATCGCCCGAGCGGCCCAACATGAATGACGCCCGCAATGCGGTCATACTGCAATTGCTGCAGGAGGTCGTGCATCTTATAGATGAAGGCGATACGGCTAATTTTGCGCCCTCCTGCACCGACACCACCGATATCTCCGGCATACCAGCAACTAAAATGCGCAACATTGGCAAAATTAACGACTCAAAAACCGACGTAGGACCCTTCACGTCCAGCGTTAAGATTACTTTCTGTCATAGTCGCAAATGCACCGACCTATCAGAAATGACACCGACCAACACACCCATGCCGAATTTGCCCTGCAACCTCTTCATCGCACCCAACATGCAATGTCCGCCATTCTACGTGACGCCAATGTCAGGGCAGCAGAGTATGTTTCCACCTACGAATTATGCGCAGATGGACAACCCGGACTACTCCAGCTGGAAGCCCGGCATGGAGACCATCAACTACGAAATGGAGGATGCGCCCGGAGCTGTCGTCTGTGACCCCGAATTCATCGAAGATGTGACCGATATTAACATAAAAAGCTCAATGAAAGTATCCGGGGATTCGTATCCAATGCGTAGCTTTGAAGCGGATATAGGAAAGTCGCAGAATTTATACGATAGACAAGACCCCATGGAGAATACTAAGCCAGATATTTCCAAGGAGGTTGAAGAAATAAAGTCGGAGAATTTATACCAGAGCCAAGACCCCATGGAGAATATAAAGCAAGATATCTCCAACGAGGTTGACGACGAATTGAAACCCAAAATGGAGCAAGACGAACGCGCTGAACAGAGGATGATGCTAAAAGTGCGTGGCGACCTTTTTGAGAGCAGTGCAGCGAAGTCGGAGGCTATAAGCTTTGGCGAGGAGACAGCCGACGAGACGGGCATAGAGTACGACGATTCGGAAATGTATTGTGCGGAAAATGACGAGGAGTGCAGATCGCAGAAATCGCTCAGAAAAGCAGCGCGCAAGAAGCAGAAGCAAAGCACGGACGAAGATTGTGACTGTTGCCATTGTCGTGCAGTACGTGAAGGTAACAAGGACTGCATGACAATTGCAACGCCACAACAGGCCCAGGCAGGCAACGACGAATTGGTAAGTGGCTGCATGGCAACGTCCATCACAATTCTCACGGTATTCGATTTTACAGAGATTTTTCATCGATTCGATTATCATGGATCTGGATGCTATGGAGCATGCAAGGCGTAAAAAGAAAATGGAACAGGTGCGCAGCGTCTACTGGCAGCCAGACAAGCGGAAAATTTACAATATATCTGTTTCGTTTTTTTAGAATATGTGCCAAAAACGCGCCTCGATTTGCCCGCGTCAAAGTTTTCCCGTAACGATAACCGACGTTACCGACCTTGGCATGTCGTCGCTCTTCGTCAAGTGGTGCATCCACGACTGCTTTGGCATTGGAGGTTACGAGGTGCGTGGGTAACGATGGCTTTGACTCAGACAAACATATCTCACACTTTGCTTGCAGATCTATGTGGACGGCTACTTGACGAATCGCTACTTCCACTGCAATCACGAGGCGGCCGTTGTGTGTGACGTCGACGTGACGAAGCCGCACAAGGTCGTGCTCGTTGCACAGCCCAAGCTCGACGATTGCATGGACTGTGCACACAACGACGTCATGGATAAATGCCGAGCGCTGCTGCGCCAATCCGACGCCAACAAAATTGAAAAGAAGGGACCGGCGGCGCTTTGGACGCCCAGCATTTATCTGTACGATCCCTCGCATCGTCCGGCGAATGATACGCCGGTCACAAGACCAGCGTGCTGAGTGACTTCGGTATTTCTCGCAGGAACTGTGGAATTACGCAAATACGCAAGCAAAAAACTGTAAAAATCACAAAGATTGAATGCTAAATTCTAAAATGGAAAGAATTAACGCAAGAAAAATTCAAAAAATGCTAGTCAAATGTTTAGAGAAGAGAACAAAACGAAGAATTTCCAAACTTCATTAACTTAAGCTAAGCGAAATAATTTTACTTAGGATGGCAGAGTGGCCAATTATCCAAAATTTCACTGAGGTAAAGGAAGAAAAAAATGTGCGCGTTCGCTACGGATACATTTGAAGTGTTGCTACGAATGTTCCGTTGAAATTGTTTTGTGGAGACTCGCATGAGAGTCGCGTAGAATGGGAACGAGTGAGTACCCGTTTTGTAAGGTTTCCACAAAAGAACAAGCAATGATTTTGTACGCTGTGTTGTCACATTATCCTTTAGGGCGGCTGTAGTCACGCCTACCAAATCACTGCACATGGCCAACAAATTAAATGTGTGTGTATGTGTAAAATAAATTAATATTAAAAGAAGTGCCTTAAAAAATATTCAAAGGATTTTCATTTATAGTTTCAATTTACATTAACATTTTCAATACTCTTTTAATGAATTCTATAACTTTCATGTCATTCTCATAATTGCAATTGTGACATGAAATCTACATATTTTACCTTTCGTATAAGAGCCAAGATCACATAAAGTGCTTCCTCAGCACCACCCCCAGTGGCTCTATGGAAACAACGCTGCGCTGTTGTACTGTTTAGTTGAAGCGTCTACAAGCTCCTTCCCCGATTGGCATATACAGGCATCTTTTTCTATCCAAAGTGCTATTTTGTACATATGTAAGCTCTCTTTCCAATGTCATAAAAATGCAATCTTCCGCAATTGCATATAAGTACATTTGTAAGCATTTCTACCTTATATGCACATATGATACGATATATTCATGTTATATTTAGTACGAGTAAGTTGAGAATTATTTGCAAAAACAACATACACACAATGTTATGGTTTATCCAAAATAAAAATGGCATAAACAATCATTTTGAAATCGTATGAAAATGGCATGTTTTGCATGTTTCGAATATACCGATAACATTTAGAATGCATTCATTATTCGACCGAGAGTCAAATCCATTAAGATGTTAAATTGTTTTTTTTTTTGTAACAAAAAAAGAAAATACAAAGAATGATTATAAATTTTAATGAATAAATATAATTATATGAAGTTTCTTGAAATTAAGAGCAAATTAATTTTTATTGAGCTTTGCGTGGGAAATTCAACTTAATGACCTAGTTACATACTGACTGATGTACTTATTTACGTACTCACTTACTCACTGACTTACTGTTGTTAACTTACTTACTTGCTGACTTACTTACTTGATTGATTACTTACTTGATCGATTACTTGATTGATTACTTACTTAGTAAGTAAGGAACTTACCTACTGACTGACTTAATGGACAAACTTACTTACTTACTTATTTACTTGCGCACTTACATACATACTACTAACTTATTAACTGATAGACTTACGAACTTACTTAACTACTCACTCACTGACTTACATACTTACTTATTAGCTTACGGACTTACTTACTTGCTTACGGACTTATATGGCCACTAGAATCTGTGGCAGCCTCATGTACCTCATGTATTTCTCCCAACGTTCACCTTTCAGTGCCTGGTTCCAAACCTTCACAAAGAATATTGCACTTGGTTACTCTGGTTCGGTCTGCCTCTTCTGCGCCGATTCTCAAAATTAGATATATGCATAATACATCTTTTTTCTTGGATCATTGTTTATTCACATTGGCAGTGGCCGAGACAGTGGAGCCGCCGAATGTGACGAATTTGCTTTGAAGAATTTCGAAAACACGGCAAGGTGCTTGAGATTGTGATGGATGTGAAATCAGAATTCTCCGACAAAAGGTTTCTCGGATCGAATTACAAAATAGCAATCGGTCTAAAAAAATCTAGTTACATAACGTTGATCATAGGACTAACGGCCATTTAGTTTAAAAATAATGTTTATATTAGAAAGCTGGCCACTATGAGTATTTATATAGCACACACACTTGCCGATATAAGTATTTAGGTGGACTTGAAAGGCTTCGAAAAAACTTTAGTGACCTGAATTAGTTTCCCTATTGGTTAATTAGTATTATTACTTTTTTTTATATATAAAAATTAAATTTTTTGTTCATTTATTTATAAAAAAGGTACTGCTTACATTTCATATCGTATTATCATAAATGATTTGTAATTATTTAACAACTAGCAAAATACGAGTGAAGAATTAGTTAAGATATAACAGGACTCTTAAACTAATCGAAGTTGGTGCGTGATTCTTAAGATGTGTTCATTTTGAACTGCGCAAGCCTAAAGACGTCTGCAGTCTGAAAAAGCAGAAAACAGAAAACAGGAAGCATGATGCAGGATACACTTTGCCTGGCTGCTTTTCTCATGATATATATGTATGTGTGTTTTATATGTGTATAGCATAACTTAAATCATGATTATGATAACGTGAATGGGAACTAACTTCGAGAGGTATCTGAAAGCAGTGCGTTAGTTTCGTAGATGCAGTGGCTGGGAAAATCTTAAATATTTACATTATATTGTACAGTAACTACTCTTCTTGTTGTTGTATACATATAAGATAATTTCGAAAAGTTGTTGTTGCGTTTCCCCTAAGTAAGACGCAGCCTTGGACAGCGAGGCTCTTAGCAATGAAACTACGCGGCAATTCTACAGTTCGCTCGCCTTATGCATTCTATCTTCGAAGGCAGGGCTCACATGTGCCGGGCACCACGTACGAGGGATGGCATTCCGGGCACTCTGAATTCTCGCCGAACCAGTGCAGGTGCTCGTTTGCGTCGCTGCGGCGCTCGGGTATCTTCAGCTGGAAGGAGTTGAAGCTGTCGCTGGCCAAGTAGCCCGTGCGTCCAATGTTCTCCAGCGGGAAGGAGTACTCGGGCACGGATAGCTCCTTGCGCAGTTGCATAATGTCAGCGGGTGCCGCGGGCGTTGCCGCTGTTGTGGAGCTAGTCTGCGAGCGTCTTGTGGTTGTTGTCGTTTTGGGCGCTGCTGGTCGGCTGAGCGCATTTGGCTGAGCGGTGTCCTTCACGGAGCGTGAAGTGGGCTGCCGAATTGCTGAACTTTCGCTGGCGCTCGGTTTTGTAGGTAAAAAGGGATTGCTGCTGGCTATGGGCTTCTTAGCAGAAGCTGCACCCTTTTGCTGATCCCTGTCGAGTGGGGCGCTGAAGTCGCTAATGGCGTCGGGATATTCGCGTCCATCTACGCCGATCGGCGCATCCAATTTGGGCGGTTCCAGTCCATTCGAGGGCACCTTCCATTCGTAGTAAATGGGCGGGCCTTGTGTGGTGGCGATGTCGTGTTGCGCGAACTCTTTGAAGGGTGGCAGCAGTTCATTGGCGGGCAAATCGGACGCGGCCGCAGATTTTGAGGATGCTGATGATGGGGGAGTGATGATCGGTGTGGGCAGACTGAGACGACTTGTGGTGGGCACTTTGTAATCAAACGCGCTGGCCTCCACGGTTTGCAGTGTCACAGCCGGCTGCGGGATTTTCGCGGAGTTTACGGGTGGACGTGGCGTAGGCGCCTTGAAGCCTTGCGCGGGCGTGGGTGTGCGTGCATCCTTCAATAGTTTCTGCGAGTCGAAGCGCTGACTTTGTTCGTAGTTTGACTGTAGCAGATTGTTTTGATTGCGTCCTGCACTCGACGCTGTGGGCGTGGCGCTGGAACTTGGCGCTGTGAAGGGTTTACCCGCTCGCGTGACGGGCTGGCTGGGAGGCAGTCGTGTGGTGCTGCTAATGCGCGTGGTGGAAGGCGAGGTGAATGGTTTGGCACTTGACACAATCAGTGGCTTCTCCGTGGAAGGTGCATCGTCCTGATTGTATATGGGATATAAAAAGGGGGGCTCATATATCTTCGAGGGCACCTTGATGGGCACGGTTGTGGTGGCAAGTGTGGGGCTGCTGGTAGTAGCAGTGTTTGTGGAACTGGATGGAATTACGTTGAAAGATTTCCTCGAGCTATATTTCCCATTTGTTTTGCTCAGAGGATCTTCGGCAGAATTGAAATCGTATGAAGTGTTATAACGCGTGCTGTGGCTGGTGCCCAAGTCGTCCTGCTCGCTCGGCAGTGATTCGCGTTGTCTTTGCAGCAACGCTGCATTATTGTAGTCCGCGTTGCTTTGTTTTCTGCTCGCTGCGGTGGTGGAGTAGGAGGCAGTCGTTCTCGTGTTGGCTGTGCTGAGAGTCCTTATTGGTGCTTTGGTGGTGGATTCGACGCGCGCGCTTAGCGGTGTTGTGGCTTCCTCCAGCCCTTGTGGCTCATACGCCGGCGGCAATATGGTGCGGCTGGGTTGTGGTATCTTCCAACGTTGTTGCCCTGTCGTCACTTGTGCGGACTTGTCGCTCGTTTTCGGCGCATTGCTGTCCTGTATTTGATTTTGCAAAGCAGGATATTGCTAGAGATAACGTAGAGATTAAATAAACAAAGAATTTCAGCTATGTACATTTTCCTTAAGACAAACCTTGTATTCATTTCTGAAGGACTCGCCAGAGTAGTCCGGTGCATAGGGTCTATCCAAGAGATCCGGACGTGGAGTGCGCAAACTATTTTCCTTATCATCCACAAAAGGCTTATCACGTTGGCCTACAAATGGTAAAACACATATCATATACATAAAAGGCAAGCGTCACCCTCCGTGCCTCATATCTACTGTAATTGCTCGAAATATTTTTATTTCAAACTTTTCAAACTTTCAAAAATAAAGTGACAAATTATCAAGAAAACGGAAAATGAGTTTTGGAAAAATGGCTTCAAAAAGAAAGAGCAGGGGGCAGAGAGGTCTCGGCTGCGCAGAGAAAATATCAGCGAAGCCGAGCTGTGAACGCGTTGTTGTTAGTTTCGCAACGTTTTGTTTTTTTCGCAACCGCTTTGCTCTATTGGAAATTTTACAAAACTGTTTAAAAATCCATTTCATTTCCACATTTTCCTTGCCCGTCTGGTCGTTGAAAAATGCGAAAATCCCAAAATTATAACGGCAAAATTTTTGCATACAAAAATGGGCAAAAAACGCGTGCAAAAAACTACGTAAGGCGGGGGATTACGTCTTCGCCGAAATGCGTCGCAAATTGCCGGGATGCGTTTCGCTGCATTCCTTAACCCTTAATCTACTACGTAGAGCAGAAAAATCCTGAAATTTTCCGGATTGCGGCGAAAATTGCGATTTTTCCTTTTTCGTTACGTTAGAAAAATGCGCGATTTTAATTGAATTTTCTTCATTTGTTGCGCACGAAAATATGCTAGGGAAATAATAAAATTCGCGTCACGTATCAGTTGAGAAGGCCTGCCAGCTCTTAAAAACTGTTATACGCTTATACGCTTGCTGGTGAACTCACCTATGAGCAAATTCGCCGCATAGTGACTTTCCGCTTTCGAACAGTTCACCATATACCAGTGATCGCAGATGAGCATGCGCTGCTGGAAGAGCGTCGTATTGGGGCAGGAGTAACTAAACTGTCGTCCCAATCCGTCGCACATATGATACACCTGCAAGGCAAACAAATAACAATCAATATAAAAATATACAGCTGTGTAGTTGTTGGTTGCTGGCACTCACCTGACAGCCAGTCTCAATGTCAGCATAGTATCCAGCAGGGCGTCCAGCACAAGAAAAGGAAGTCTTCTCGAAAACACGATGTGCGCCTATGGCATGTTCACTCTGCAAGTGTAGGCGAAAGCAGAATTATTTTGAATGCTTTCTCAATTAAAGTTTGGACAAAGGTCTTTAAAAGAGATTGATGGACGATGCAAATGGTTCGAGCACGCTTCAAATATGCAAAGAATCAATGCAAATTATCAGTTATTATGCTTTGGACATTTAAAATTTATTAAAGAAATTCTTCGCACTTCTTACTCTCTTTTTGCTTACGCTTCTAATTTCGTTCGCTTCTAATACAAACAATTGCTCAAAATTATTAAAATTAACATTGTAAAGTCACTGATAAAGAAGTCCAGCTAGAAACGAACTCTAATTTTTGTTTTAATTGTTTACTTAAATCTGTCCAATTACTTAATATATAATGCATGCCCTCACAAAAAATATGGAACACCAAACACTGTAATGTGCTACATTTTAGAGAGTAAAAAACTGGGTTAAATATAGGCCAACACAATAGATCCAATCTCCGATCGCGGTGCGCAACAAAGGCCTTCGAATAATACCAATGGCATAGTAAAATCAATATATCCTTCAGTTCACTTAATTAACTCTTGACCTGCCCATTAAATAGTTATTTCAAATTTTGGTTAAATTCATTGAAATTTTAATTCTTCTTCTTATAAATCAATTTCTAATTGAAATTCAAAGAGTTTCAAAGCACATCTCACTACTTCACAAAAGTTTATTAATCGAATGTATCGTGGAGGTTCGATAAATAATAATCTTCGCTGAACTATCTCTAAGAAAATCTTTTACATGAAATCGATTTCTAAGCTTAATTTTTCATATATGTAGTGTTGGAAATTTTAGCTAGTTTAAATGAGCTGACAATGTTTCTAGCACATTTGACAGCTTGCCATACGAACAGTCGTAAGCATATCAACTTGTAACTTGCAGCTTGCCACCAGCATGCGGCTGGGTGTTGCACAAATGCGCACAAAAAGGGGCATGCATGTAACTGCAACTTGTAGCTGCAACACACGCAATATGCATGCAAATGACAGTCCGACAGATGACAGATAACGTTCGATCGGTGCGAAAAACAACAATCGAGGGAAACATTTTCGCAACAACAGTACGAGCTGCAGGCAAAAAATTATGTTGTTGCACATTGTTGTGGCACAACAAGTGGCAAGTTACAATTTTCCATACATATCACACTAATTCGTATTGTTGATGATGACTGAGTGTAGAGTTTCTAGCAGATTTCAACCTCTCTTTTTACTTAATTACTTATTTGGCCATTTCAAGCTGTTGCAGCTCTCGGCCTCACGTATAAGCTCTCTACAGGTTCCCCTCCCATGTTCGCACCGTATACAGTTACTCAACATAAAATAAATAACTGCGTAGGTAAAAAGCCCGTAATCAAAGCTAATTCGAATCTCGCATTAACTTGTGTCTTCTCGTGCTACTTCACCACAAGCTAACGGGACCTACACATTTATACTACAGCCGTGTCCGAATGGGATTGAGAAGCTTTATTTTCATTTCAAAGTGAATACTCCTGAAAACTTGCCAACTGGCTCGCGAGAAACGACGCCGCATCCAAAGAAGCTAAGTTTTTTTTATTAGATGTTACGAGTCGGCTGGGATTTGAACCAGTGACTCGATACATCGACGCGCTAACATAACGGCCTCAACATAAACTGCTTAAATATGCAGTGATTATACCAAAAGTGATCTTTCGTCTTCGGGCACAGAAGTTCCTCTGTGGGCAAAAGCAAGCAATTTTAAGGCTGCCAGCTGTTTTGTTGTTATTGTTGTTATTGCTGTTGGCTGCCTATGTGATAAAAGATAGTCTGCTGGGAAATGCATTGAAATACATTGAAGAGCTTACATATATCATTCTTGAATAATTTCCGCAATTTTTTGCTCAGCAGAGGAGTTTTATGAAAACTAACTAAAAAACATTTCACAAGCCTTGAGATTGAAGTCACATGTGAACTACAACTGCCGCTCAGCCGCTTAGCGCATATGACAGCAGCCTTGCCTAAAGATGCCAAGTTGCATGAGCCATTGGCGTACACTTGTATGGCAAAGTTGTTGTTGTTGTTTATTTATTGTCTGATTAATATTTTTCATATATTATTTTTGCAATGATGCTCATCTTTCGTTCTTGATTTGTGCGTCGGCGTTATTTTGCTGAAAGGTGGCCACAATTTGAAAGCTTGTCTAAATGAAGCAACACGTTCTGCGCTTTTAGGCCAAGCCTTTAGAAAACATTCCACACTGCCGTGAAGTCAGCTGGTTTTCAATATTTTACCTTGAACTTAACTCGCAGGAATTGTGTAATGCGACAGTGCCATGTGTGTATGTGTGTGGCAAATGAAGCAGCCAGAGTCGAGTGGTTGTTGGTGTCTGAGTGATCCGCTTGGCAAATGCTGTCGCGCATGCCAAATACAAATGGTCACGTTGAATCTAATATCGATTTGCTCAAGAGCAAGCGATGCTCTTCGAGTAGTAGTAGTAGCCCCCCATGGTAGCCCACTTCAATGAAGCGTTCTACTCATGTTTCAATGGCTCGCCGGCAGCTATTGCTCAGTATGGCCTTGCTGCGCTGGTTGCTGACATTCTTGGCTATTGCAGCAATGCATTTTGTTGTCAACTGTCAGGCCTCCCTCACTGGGCAACGGCTCACTTAACTAACTTGGCCCGGGCCATTGCTGACACACTCATTGCAGTGGCAACTGCTGAAATTTGACAGCTTCATTGGCAGCTGGAATTCGCTGTTAAAAAGTTTGACAAAAAGGCCCTAAACCAGCGTTATTGCGGTGCCGCGTGCTGTCAGTTGCTGCGGTTTCACAATTATGACGCTGACTGAACTTATCTTGGTTTCCACTGCAGGCGCTTGACTCACACAGCCCATTTTTTAATATCAGTATTCGCAATTAAAGGAAATTCTGTGGCATTTGTAAAGTTAAAGTGTCACACATGATTGCCTTTAAGACTCAACTGGTGACGTCAAAAAGTTTGACACTAACGATGACATGCAAACTGTTCGGCACTCTCTTAATAAATATTCAGCCTGAGCTTTAAAAGGCTACATATATCTTATCCCATCCTAGCTAATGTGAGAGAAAAAAATGTATATCATAAGAAAAATAACATTTGCTTAAGCGCCACAAGAAAATCTTCAATTATTAATAGGAATTATAGCATGCGGTACAAAAATGTTTCTTTTGTTATAGCATAAGATACAGTAGGTATTATTCAATGAACTTGTATGCTATAAAAATTGCTTAAACGGCTAAAGGTTTTTGAATATTCAAAATATAGGACTTTCAGCTCTCAAGAAATCTCTCTAGAAAAAGTTTACGTTATCTCTTGAGTGTGGAATAGTGGTAGACAAGAAATATTGACTGTGAGCTGAGTTAAGTTTTGAGCTATAAGCAAAATCTCAAGAAATCATCAGCGTTTAATTGCTCAAATTTTATTTAGCAGCGAAATTCATTACGTTGGGGCATGCTAAATTAATAATAGTAAGAAATACAAACTCAGCTGCGAGCAAGTTGGCTCCACATATTCGACAAGTGATGACATTTGCTTCGATGCGAGCACAAGATGTCCCTGACTTGTGCGTAAATCAAATCAAGAAGTAACTTTTCGCACAAAATGGCGTACGTTTGTTACTTGGCAGTTGTCAGTTGATTGGATGAGGAGGAGAGCAGTAGGCCTTTTCGACAGTTGTATTTGCTTGTTAATATTTCAATTTGAAATGTTCAAAAGTGGCTTTACGATTTTTGAAAGTGGCACTCTGCCACAGCAATCAGCAATACGTTGCAGCAGTTTTAATGAGTGAAGGGAAATATGTGGCGTTGGCATTTAAAAATTGCATAAAAGACTTTGACATTTTAAAAAAATGTCGGGTGGTCTCGTGCAAGAGACGTGAAAACCAGCAAAGATGCTTAAAAGTATTCACAAAGACAATTATTGACATTAATGAAGCATGGCATGGATTTGAAAAATCAGCAGTGAAGAATTGTGGCTGATTGAAAAGATAAAGATAAAGATGTGACAAATTGATTATTATTTTTGACTTCTACACAGTGATGTGCCAAATTTTCTATATATGCGGAGTGCTCAGTTTTCTTTGCATAGAAAAGTTCTTATAGAACACGTATGCAACCATGCAGAATATGTAGATTATGCAGAATATGTAAGACATAAATAATGTAAACAAAATAATTACAGTTATCATAGAATTGTGGCCGATTTTATGTGAAGCAACGGCTGTTATATTTTTTGTTGTAATTTATAAAATTTTTTTAGTAAAACCTTCCAAAGTTTCACGCTCTTTCAACAACATACCGATAATATATATATTCGGTATGTAATTTGACAGATTTACCACATATTAGAAATATTCTGCATTTTAACTTCTGCAATTTGAAGAGGTTTTTTGCATGCAAAGTGTCAAGCACACCAGCTGTATAAAAAAGGTAATTAGCCTCAAAATCTCTACTTGGCATTAAGGTCTTTCGAAACGCTTTTGCAAGCTGAGTCCTTCAACTTCGGCATTATAAAGGCGAAGTTCAATGGAAGCCAGACAAAGCATTTCGATTGTAGCATTCGGTTTGGTACAAGCGCCAAAAATGCGTATTAATTGCCAAATGTCAGCAGTTTAATCAAACAAATTACAACAACAACTGTTGTCTTAAGTACTGTAGAAAAATTTTACATTATAAATGAATTGACTCTGGGTCAATGTGCCGCCAGCCTGCCAGCCCTGCTCAATTTCATTCAAGACTTGCATGTGCGCATTAAAAAATATATTGCATGCAAAAAAATATCGCTAGCAATTAATTATGTACTTTTGCAAGCGCTGTTTGCTTTGATTTGCACCAACGAGGGGCGATGTTGCTGCCAGAGTCAATGTCTGCGCTGACTTGCTGTCGTCCATTTGTCATTTGGCGCGCTTGCATGTGGGCTTCTCTTTTAAATAAGCGCATAAATAACATTTCAAATTGAATATCCTTCATGTCGATGGCGGTGAGATTTGTCAGGCGGCTCGTCGTTTGTGAACTGCTTACGCAGAGATAAGCTTAATTGGCAAGGAGTGTAGACACGCGGCAAGACAATTGACCTTAATCTGCATAACAGCGCATAACGTACTGCTAAATGTGGGTGCAAAGTAAAAGTTTTGACTCATTTTAGCTGATATGGGGGCATTTCGAGCGTGTTCAAGTAATTGGCTTTTAATAATAATTTATTGGTGCAACCGTGTAGTCTAGGCTTAGACTTAGCTTTCTCGCATTAACTTGTGTGTGCCTGTTATATTCTAGCACAAATTAATGGGATCTATAAATAACCGTTTCCGAACGGGCTGAGAAGATTTTCATGGCAAAGAATACTTTCGAAGAATTGCCAATTCATCGCGAGAAGTCTCTCTCATTATGGCCGAAGAAAATTTACGCCTTTGGGAAGCTTTACTGTGACTGTGCTGCTCTAAAAAATTACACTGGCTGACCGCTGAAAATTGGGCTGCTTTAATACTTAACCCGTAAATCTTGCTGTTCCCCTTCTTCCTCTCCATTTCTATGTCTCTTTCTCTGAAGATCGTCGGTCGGTCATTTTGGGTCTTGTTTCCCTAAAGACAATTATTGTCAAGCAAAAATAAAATTGCGATTGTAGTAGGGATCCAGACTTCTGGCCATTGCCGCAATGAGAGATCTAAGATAAGAGACCAAAGATAAAGAGGCGCTTACCTAAAATTGTCTTGTCTTCCTCTTTCCTCTCTCTCCGCAAAGATATTACTTTGGCTTTTGCTGTTTACCCTACTGTCTCTCTCTCTCTTTCTCTCTCAGCCAAAAGCACTGATTGCGGCCTGCAAAAAGCGGCAGAGTACACTTACTCTTCCATGCCGATGCCTTCCAAGAAAAAAATTACAATTGTTTTAGCATAGAAAAAGGCCAGCTTGCAATGAACTACGCCTTGCTGCTATTTCGCATAAACCCGCTGCCGGTTCAAAGATGCATTTCATAATAGCGATCTCCTGACTGAAAATAGCACATGCAAGCTCGCCTAAAACGCACTTCGAGCTGTTGAAACTGTAATCATAGCTTACCGCTATATTAGCGGCCAAGATGAAATGCCTTGAGGCAGAAAAACGACATCGTCGACGGCGGCTGTTATGCCGCGTCGTGGTCAAAGGTGGAGGTACACACATAAGCCGCTTTTCCGCTTCGCAACAACGCACAAGCAAATCTAAAAGCAATGCTTGCTTTTGGCATTTGAACATTCGAAAACGCTTTCATATGTAAACCATAAAATTCAGCAAAGCGTTAAAGCGCTTCGCTGGCAATTGCAACAGTTTCCGCCTGCCACACGTCGGCGCATGATAAGGCGAAGTGCCGCATGCGTGCGTCGCTGCGGTCCGCTCGCGGATACGCCTTACGAAAAATCTTCACAGCAAAATTCGAAAAATCGTTTGCCAATTTGCGCGTTGCTTCTGTGGCGTTGTGTGGTTCTTTTCTTTTGACATGCCCTTAACCTGAATTTCAGGCGCTTGCCACTTGCAGGCTTTCGCATGTGCTTTGTATGTGTGCGTGCGTGTGTGTGTACGAATTCTTATGCAGCCAAGCACACTTCAGTGAGCAGCGAGCAAGCGTTTTTGATGCTGCCCGGCAACAACATACAAACAATGTCTAGCAAAACTAACCCACACACACACACTGAGCAAATGAGACTGCCACATGCCGGGGGCACCTCGCGCCTTTTTATAAGCTTTATATTAGGTTCACATCCGGTATGTTTGTATGTATGTCGTCAAATCTAGTAATCAATTTTTCACCCACTTCCCGACTACTTAGAGATCTGAAACTTTGCATACATGCCTAATCTAGAGCCCAATACATGAATCAATAAATTTTATGGGCGTAGGATAAGGGGCGTGGCACTTTTTTATAAACTCCAGATTTGTGTATAACTTTAGAACTACACATCACACATCAATGAAACTCGGTAGGAACTTACTACATATCCCTATCCTTCTACTGAGAAAATAAGGGGAGCACTGGATAAGGGGGCGTGGCACCCCCCATACAAACAAAATTTTTTATCTCGATTAGCTTTGGAACTAAATGTCGTGCAGCATTGAAATTTCGTATGCAGTCGCCTCTTGGATGTGTTGTCCCACTGGTAAAATTTTATGGGCGTAGGATGAGGGGGCGTGGCACCCCCCATACAAACAAAATTTTTGATCTCGATTAGCTTTGGAACTAAATGTCGTGCAGCATTGAAATTTCGTATGCAGTCGCCTCTTGGATGTGTTGTCCCACTGGTAAAATTTTATGGGCGTAGGATAAGGGGCGTGGCACTTTTTTATCAACTCCAGATTTGTGTATAACTTTAGAACTAAAAATCACACATCAATGAAACTCGGTAGGAACTTACTACATATCCATATCCTTCTACTGAGAAAATAAGGGGGCACTGGATAAGGAGGCGTGGCACCCCCCATACAAACAAAATTTTTGATCTCGATTAGCTTTGGAACTAAAGGTCGTGCAGTATTGAAATTTCGTATGCAGTCGCCTCTTGGATGTGTTGTCCCACTGGTAAAATTTTATGGGCGTAGGATAAGGGGGCGTGGCACCCCCCATACAAACAAAATTTTTGATCTCGATTAGCTTTGGAACTAAAGGTCGTGCAGCATTGAAATTTCGTATGCAGTCGCCTCTTGGATGTGTCGTCCCACTGGAAAAATTTATGGGCGTAGGATAAGGGGGCGTGGCACCCCCCATACAAACAAAATTTTTGATCTCGATTAGCTTTGGAACTAAAGGTCGTGCAGCATTGAAATTTCGTATGCAGTCGCCTCTTGGATGTGTCGTCCCACTGGTAAAATTTTATGGGCGTAGGATAAGGGGCGTGTGTATAACTTTAGAACTACAAATCACACATCAATGAAACTCGGTAGGAACTTACTACATATCCATATCCTTCTACTGAGAAAATAAGGCGGGCACTGGATAAGGGGGCGTGGCACCGCCCATACAAACAAAATCGTTTATATAGAATAGCTTTGGAACTAAAGGTCGTGCAGCATTGAAATTTCGTATGCAGTCGCCTCTTGGATGTGTCGTTCCACTGGAAAAATTTATGGGCGTAGGACAAGGGGCGTGGCACTTTTCAAGCAACTACACACTTGGGCTTCAGTTTATAATTATAGGTACACCACACATCAATGAAAAACGATAGGAACTTACTTGCCGCGCCCTGCTGGCAAAATAGCAACAACTCACCGCGTCACAAATATGCCACGAATATTAGGGTCGATCACTGCCGTATTAGTTGTTAAATTGAGGATATGACATCTGACGATAGGAAACACTGTGAATACCCTAAATATTGTGTACTGCTCTGCAAGTTTTAAATTCTTTTTGTGAAAAATTTCAGAGCTCTAAAATTGAATTTATGGAAGACTAAAAAGTAGAAAATAAAATTATATAAAAAAAACTTTTTAAAAATAAGCTTTAATTTATTTAATGTACTAAAAAGTAGAAAATAAATGGTTTTTAAGTCACCTGTATCTTACTATCAATAAAAGCTTGTGCGCTCAATATCCATATTCAAAATATCTTTCATTACTAGAATCTATTTGCAAAAAATTATTTAAATAAAATATTGTGGTAACTGTTTGACAAATATTGAACACATGAGCGCCCCAAGCTTTTATGGATAGTAAGATACAGGTGACTTAAAAACCATTTATTTTCTACTTTTTAGTACATTAAATAAATTAAAGCTTATTTTTAAAAAGTTTTTTTTATATAATTTTATTTCCTACATCAGTCAAGCACGCTAAAAATGCATTTAAATCTGCTCGTCATTTTTGTAGGATTTGAATTTTTCTTTTAGCAATTTCAACTGCGCGCATAACAATTGAATTAGGCTCGGCTGTCGGCCTGCCTACCAGCTTTTTTGCTACGACATACTGCATGCTAATTCATCAGCAGATATTTATGCACATTCAGCGTTGACTAAAATTTAGTCAAGCCACATAAAGTGCAAAGGCGCAAAATTCGAAGCGTCTTGGCTTCGTGTCATCAGCATCTTAGCATATTAGCTGCTGGCATATGCCACGTTAATGCATATTTATCTGATGGATATTGTAACGCAAACGCTTTAGCTTGCCAAATTGTTATTGCCATCACGTGCGCAGGCGCAGTCTAAGCGCACAATGAGATAAAATGACAAAATTTCGGCGTTATTTGCCGTTGATAATAGAGATTCTTTTATACCACAACAACTTAAAATAGCATCATTCTTTGAATATATAAATTTTGAAAAGCAGTCTTAACTCAAACACTTCTTTTTTCACAAGCACAAAACAAACAAAGAATGCAACAACAGCTTTTCCAATTCTTCACTGGGCTTTTCTAACAACTAATATTTTTCTTTTACTATATTTCTGAAAATTGAGTTCGGCCGCTTTTGCAGATGCACACTATCTTTATGAAAATCTCTAGTGCAACTCACTCTATGTTGGACAAGAGCTTGTCTGAATTTATTCCACTGTGCAAAGTGTCTTTTGTGTTTGGAGCAGCAGCGCACCTTACCTCCTTCGCTGAACTCATATTCGAATTGTAAAATTTTTGCTTTATAATAATTGCTATACATATAATATTTTTATCTTTCAGTTATTTTCATAAGTGCTTTATGAAGTTATTAATATCTAATGAGTTAATTGGAAGTCTTCCGCAAAATTTGCTCTTTTTCTGGCTTCAGGCGCGAGCAAAATGAAATCAGCACGTTTCTGTGCATATATGCACACACTCCCCCTCCCACTCCCCGCCACAGCGTTTTCAAGGCTGCTTTGGTATCTGCCAATTACGCTGACGTTGGCTGAAATACGCTAAGCGCGCGGCATGTTGAGCACTTCCAACCGTGTCTTTGGCTAATGCCATCCACTGCTGCTGCTGCTGCTGCTGTTGTCGTTTAATTACCGCATCTTACAACTTTATATCATATTTCAAATTTCGTATCGCATCACAAATCAGCGCTGCGCATCTCCGGCGCGAGCGTTTGCTTGTGTAATGTCAGCGTCTACTATACACCTCAGTGCAGCTGAGGTGTCAAGGGGGCGTTGCTATCTATAGGAAGCACGCCCGCCTCGTAGTTTGCAGTCATAATGTCTTCGGCGTCTTTAGCGGCATGCAAGCGCATTAGCCACGGCTTAGATCTGTTGGCGCTATCAACTTGCAGCCAGTTGCCGAGTGCCACGCCCAAACATGCCAGCTGCCACGAACTGACTTCAGAGATTTCAGCTACTTTATGAAAACTATAATCAGACAATTGCGCATATAGAATATTCAAATTAGCAGTTAGTCGTGCTAATTCGGGTCACCAAAGTAGACGCACAAAAAATCGCAAGCGAAAACAATAAACTTTTCATAAAAAAACAAACCATTTTAATGAGCTCGAATGAGCCTTGAATTTTATGCGCTGCATGCCGGCAAAGTGTATTCCAGTTGAACGGGCTTGCCGGTTACGATTATAATTTGCGTATATGTTTTTGATTTTGCTTAGCTAGAAAGCGGTGCAGAGCACGGGTTTATAGGTGAGAACTATGAACGCTGCGGAAGTAAAACGAATTCACACAAAAAAGGCTTTAAAATAAATTTCTTATTTACAGTCGAAATTTGGCAATTCTTCTTACATTATAAAGCATATGAGATACCTTTCGATCGATATGGAAAAAGTACATAACAAATCTTTAATTCTGTATTAATGCTACGAAATCTAGTTCCTAAAGAATTCTTTACATTTTCGTTATTTGGCGCAAATTCTTTAGAATAAAAGATTTTCAAGGCGATTTTTTACATATTTTCGTGCTGAAAAATTTTAAAGCATATTTTTGATTTGTGGCTGAAGTTCCTCTCTTTCATTGTTGACCCATATTGAGAAGCAAATGTAAACAGAATTCAAAATTTAAATTCCAAAATTCAAAGCTCTTAAGGAAAAAAATCTTGACGTTCCCTACAGGAACTTTTCGACGCAGATTTCATAAATATTTCAATTTCTGCGTGTGTGAGAAAACATGTAATTTTTGTAGCGCAGCGTAATAGTTTGAATATTTTATAGTAAAAATAAAAGAAGAACTTTAAGTATTTTTTTAGAGTACCATGCAGTTCTATGATTGTGAATCCTTTGGCTCGATAGAAATAGAGAACAGCTGCGATTTTTATTGAGAGAAGTTGATTTTTTGATTAGATATATCATGTCACTCTATGCCTAAGAAGAGAAGAGAAATAGCTGCTATTTTTAAAGAATTGTTACTTTAAGCTTAGGAAGAGAAAGGAAATATCTTCAATTTGCTATACTTTTTTGACGCCCACATTTAATATATGTACATACATACACCTTCACAATTAATGTACAAAAATGTCAAGTGTTTGCTATCGTTTTTAAATACCATAGTTCGACTGCAGCCCAGCAAGAATTTAAATACCAATTCAATATCAACACGTCAATTAAATTAAATGAGCACTTTCCAAACGGCAAAAACGTGAGAGATAAGCGCGAATATTTACATGCGGAAAACACGTTCGAAAAACGTTGGCAACGTGTCGCTCAATCAATGAACAATAAATTATATTAGACGCCATTAAAACTTTTATTTAAAGCTACAATTAGCGCTTCAGCAATATCTTCTGCAGTTGCAACAAGGCTTAACCTAACAAAGTGTCGCACCTTTTGCCACTGCCATTGGTTGTCTTGGTCAGCATTGGACAAGTGTCTGTCATATGACAAGTTTGAAGCCTTCCACTGTCTTGCAGTGCTTATGCAAATCTCAAATGCTTCGCACGTCCAGCTTAGCAACTCATATTGTTTCAACATATTTTATGTTCTTTTCATTATTAAAATAAAATTTATGAGCGTTGAGCGATGAATTCCACAGCTTGAATTAACATACAAAAGCATGCAAAATTGAAATTGCAAATATGCAAAGGCAAGCAAATTTGATTGAATCGAATTCCAACCCACATGCTGGCGCACTGCGTCAGAGCTTAACCCGCTCAACAACTGCGACAATATGCTAATTTGATTTTAAGTGTACAATTTTTTTCGTCAAAGAGGAAGTGCTCAGATTTCTGAATCAAGTTCAAAGTTGTTGGAGCATTTTTTGTTTGAGTGCTTGCATAAATAATTTCATAAAATTGCAATAAACAAGAAAACAACGCGCCAAACTTACCTGTCCATTGATGCCCGAATGGAGGCAACATGTCATAAGCCACATCAGCGCCGGCCACGTTAACCAATTATGATCGAACATTTTGGTTGGCGGCGTTATGAACCGGCTGCAGTTGCAGAGCAGTGCCGTAGCTGAGCGTAGGCGAGCGCGCTTCGGTGGCGGTAGCTGCAATAAAACGAAAAATGAATAAATCAAAATTTTATTCAAACTCTTGGAGGCACGTTGTTAGCAAATTAGCACATGCGATTAACGCAAATTAATGTCCGTTGGTAATTTTTTATGTAATAATATTGCAGAGACTTGCGAGAGAGAGAGAGAGAGTTCCGTTACGATGCGCCTTTGGCTTATGTTTGGCTTTAAAAATTTTAATGATTGATATTAAAATGACAAAATGACCATCGAGTTTTTCAAATCATATATTAATATGATGACCTTGTGTTCTTCTATGTTGTTCTGAACCTCAAATAGTCTCGACTGAAACCTATTAAACACGTATTGTTTTAAATTTCAAAAATGCTTGTATCATATTTTTATTAATGAGCGAACCCGCTTTAGTTTTATGTTAGTGCTCTTTTGCCAAATGTTCATCCGACATTAAAGCCAATAGCTGTTAAAGATTAGCAAACACAAGACCGACATCAAATCTGAAATCTGAAATCTATGGCAAATCATTTTGGTTTCCAACTTGCCGAAACAACATATTTTTTAATAAGAGCGCCTTCAGCTAGATTTTTCGGCAGACTAGTTTTCTTACTCACACTAATAGAAAGAGGGGGGTAGTGGGGTAAAATTTGAATAATTGCCCACAGGTTTCACAAGTTCACATGAAGTTTCTACACATTTCAAGCATGTGTGAGTTGAATTTTGACACTTTCGATTTCAATCGAAATTTAAATAAAAAATCACAAAATTTGTAGCAAAGCAAACAAAAATCGTTAGTAATTTTTTCTTTAAATCACAATTTAATTGCAGTCATAAAACTTGATTCTAAAAGAGGAAATTAAACTAAGTGATGAAGCAGCGTTCGAGTGGTTCTTTGATTCAATTAATGAAACCTGAAATGCGGCGCGCTTAAGAAGAGGGGAAGCGGGGAATAGTTGAGTTTGAGTAGGCAAATTTATGACAGTACATCTTGTACTTGGTTTGTAAATTCGTAAAGTTTGAATTTGTTGGTGTACAGCTTCTACAACTAAAGCTAATTTCTAGGATTATTGCGTTCAAGTTCTAACTTTGTTGTAACGACTGTAATAAAATTTAACTGCCGATATAACAAACACCTTTTAGAAGTTGTTTGATGACTTCGAAATAAAGAAGCTGGAAAATTTAGTATTCTATATGATGAATGCTTTCTGTGTTTTCATGCGCAAACTTGTAGTTTGTTAATTCGATCTGGTTAATATGCAATGGATGAACAAAAATTTTGTAGGCGTAACTATCGTTACATCTCAACCACTTTTCATACAACTTAAATGTTTTCATAAATTAAAAGCTGCTTCATTTGTTTTGACATTAACTCAAGGATTTGCTAATGACAAGCCGCTATAACATACAAAACGAGGCGTGGCTTGGAAACTGCATTTCTTTTGTGGATGTAGTGCATTACTTAAAGTCATTTGTATCGACTATAATTTGTTATTTCTTTTCCACCAAATCAAATGAACAATTTATTTGATTTCAACAGCCAAATCCCTCCCTTAGGCAGGAGTTCTACATATAAATTATAAGTACTTCCAATCTGAGTCGCCTTTTAAGATCACGACTAAAGTTTCTCAAATTATGTTTTTGCAACCATTCAAAATATTCTACTTTACGAAAAGATCAGAAAGATTTCAATAAAAGAGAATTTATTTCCAAATATAAACATAAGTCTAAAAAAACTATCAAAATTTCTTTCTGCACTTCTGTACTGTCAGCTGTCAACTTTCAATACCTTCAACTTCTTTGCTTGGCGTAGCGCATAATTTTGTCGACTGCAGCTTCTTTACTTTATTTTTACTAACTCCGCTACTAATTAACTTCATGCTGTTGCCTCATAAAAAAGCTACAACTCTCAGAAACAAAACAACGCCTGACAATTTGTATTGCAACGAAAAAACTATACTCACGCTTATCACGTACGAAGACGCTGATCACGCTGAGATTTGAACAAGCAAATTAATTAGCATTGGCAGATAGCTCAGATAAGAATAATTGTTGGCTGCAGAAAAGAAGAAGCAGCAGCAGCAGCAGCTTGCCGAACGATGCTAACTGCAAGATACGAAATTTCGTATGCCGAATTAATGACATGTAAGCAAACAAATTCGAGACAGTCACAGCGACAACAACAGCGACAGATATTCCGACAGACAGACAGTTGCATTTGATGTCTGTGTGTGTGTGTTTTTGACTTATCACATTTGTGTAACGATAAACGGAAATTGTTCATAAAATTAGCAACAACAAAAATACTTTATATTTAATTTAATGCAGTTATGCCCTGTGCCTTTGTTGTTTATTATAAGCTTTATATTTTTTCCATGTGTTTTGTTTTCTTGTTGGCTTTTGTTGTTGCCTTTGTTGAAATCGCTTGTTTTTAGAGTTTAGTTTAATTGTTGCTGTATATTGTAAATAAAAGTAATTGCACACAATTACGATGCAATTGGCATAGTTAATTTGTGTTGGTGTGTGTTTGCACTTTGGCTTGCAACTTTATGGGGGTGGCTTTGCTAATGCGTCATCGAAACGAACGACAGCAACAACAACAGTTTTGTGATATTTATCACAATTTGTCGAAGTATTGACGGAAATTGAGCAGTTACATAAAATCTGGTTTTAGAGAGTAAGCTGTAGCTGCAGATACTCAGCCAAGCTAACGATAAAATAATTGCGCACTGCTCGATATTATTTCTCTGGGGTGTGGGCCAAAGCTGAGCGCATGCGATTTGCTAGGCTGTGCCTTTAGTTTGATGTTTTTGCTTACCAAACGCTGAAAACTGTCAGCTGTCAGAAAATATCTCAAAAACTCTTCAAAGAAGAATGAAGTTAATTGTTGTGCTTTTTGGCGTGGTTCATCAAAGCTGACAGCGTGTGGTCGTTGTTGCCGCTTAAATATTTATATTCAACATGAAGGCACATACTTATAAACAAATTGTTTATTAACCCTCAACTTACTTAAAAAATTAATGATAAATAGCAAATGTTTGAGCAAGCACAGCATGTCTTTAAATACCGCCAATGATGTTGTTGATCATGGAGCACGGCTGCTGATTAAGTGATCGAGCGACTGCGGGGGGAAGCTATAAAATTTTTAGATAAATACAATATTCAGCACTCATGCAAATTGATAGGCATTGAATTTGCCATAAATTGTACTCAGAAATGCAGCGATTGGCGCGATTGTTAATAATTCACATGTGCGAGAATGTTTGCTTTTATATGAACATATTTTAATGAAATAATAATGTTAGTGCATTCAAGCAAGCAGAAATGTGAGCAGACCGATAATCATTTAACAAATTTGCATGCATATATTGATTGATTTATTCAACGTGAAATAATTTGCATTGTCAATTGCTGGAAAGGCGAAGGAATGAAACTTATAATCTTTTATTCGAAATTGTTAAAAAGATAACCGATTGAGGAAAATAGACCCAAAATTTTAAAATTTAGTTATGAAAATATGAATAGGCCGAAAAAACTTTCTGCGTTGAATTGTACTGTTTATTTGAAATGTTTCGAAATCATTCGAAAAATATTATTGAGCCTCCATTAACCTAAAATTTACAAAAAATCAAAATACCATAAGACAAGCAGCCTTTCTGCGTATTATCTTATTTTAAACACTGCTTAAGGGGTTGCTCTAACTTTTTTTTATGATTGGCTCAAGAGCATGTATAACCGTGGCTTAGGCCGATCTGAGTCTAAGTCTTTCAGGCATCGAACCAACGAACTCTCCTATCAGACACAAGCACACATACACTGAGCAACTGTGGCATTTAGAAAAAACAAGCATTAAAAGAAAAATTTGTTTGATTGAATTTTAAACTACCACAAATTTGTATATGTACTATACTGTATACTTGAAATACAGTATTTGACAAACTTTACATAAAATGTATATACAATTTATGTGAAAAAATTTTAACACTGCTGAAATCTACTTAATTTCTTAAAATTGTTGAGACTATGTCGAGAACTATTGAAACGATTTTATTCAAATTTACATCAAATCAATTTTATGCTCGTTTTAATAACTATGCTATAGCTTGAAAAACATATGCACCTTTTTAATCAAAATTTAAAGTTAATCTGAGTAATCTTGAGTACGGCGGCAAAAATAAAATTATATAAAAGTTTTACATAAACATTTTTTTCGCGGAAGTTGCTCGAATTTTCGACACCATAAAGATGCCAGCAGCTTCCAGACTAATATCCAACACTTTTTGGAGCACTTTTTTGTAACACTGGACATGTTTAATTTGAACCACAAAGTGCCGCGTGTCATGGCTCGTTTCGTGCCAAATTACCGCATAAACTGCAGGCACTCGTGGCAGATTACCAAGACATAAAATGGCGAAAAGGTGGCAAGCATGGGTAATTATGCTGGAGCGAGTAGGCGCCCTTTTGATGTGTCAATCGCAATGAAAATGCAATAAAGATCACGCTATTAAACATGCCATCTCTATCTTCTTTAAAGCTGATAGTGGCGAATCTCAGTGCGGCTTTTCTGTGAGTGTAGATAATAAGAAATCTTTTTTAATAACTAAGTAATCGCCTTTATATAATGATCATATCTATTTTTATGCCTTTGAATTGTTTTGCGTTAATTATTATTTATGATTTTTACTAAACGCACAAAGATTAATTTGCCTGCTTTGTATGCGCACAAGCATACACACCAACGTATGCATGCATACTTATGTATGCGCATTTAATGAGAATATTAGGCAGCTTTTTTGTGAGTGAGTGTGTAAGTGCTTGTGTAACTACAGTAGCGCGTAGAGAAGAAGTTAAAGTTGCTTTATGTATAGAAGTTGACTGAAGCACACACACACATGCACATATGCTATGTTTCTTTGTATGTTGCCAGCTATTAGGCTAACGATCAATTTGTGCTTTTTAGAAATGTATGCAACAACAACAACAACAACTGAAAACAATGCCATTTTAATTGCAATTAATTCCTTGAGTGAGACAAGAGATACAACAACAATTTCTAAAAAAAACCAAAGCACTGCTATTAGAGAAGCATTAGCGCATGCACTTAAGCAAATGTTAGTGATGCATATTAACCCACTTTGCCTGCAATTTGGCTTGTTTTTAAAAGATCTCCCATTGAGCATGTTTTCTTTTCTAGCAACTTTTAATGCGTACTAGCAAGCATTCTTATGCATGCAATTGAGCATAGCGAATATTCTATTAGAAGCTTAAAATAATTTGAAAAAAAAATCAATATCAGACAAGGACATTATAAAGTTGGCATATATAGCATGCATACATACTACATAGCATAGCATACACATAATTGCAAAATAATTATTTCAAAATGATTTTGTTAGAGCTGCGAGTACTCGTACTTTGTTATATTTTCTAGCTGCTGGCCTTTGTAGCCGAAGTGACCGTTGAACCATTGTGGCAAATTGAAAGAAGAGCTTTGTGCCATAAGTAACCAAACGTAATAACGTAATATCACTCTGCGCCATTGTACTTGTAGCTGTGATTATGTTTTTTTAAATTTTTTGCCTTTAAAGTAGCCAAGCGGTCTGCTAAGCTGGGCCAAAGAAAGTAATTAGTCGACTGCCTGTCTGTCTGGCGATGACCGATGACTTATAAATATGAATAGCTATTTTTATGTAATCTTTGACTGGCTAGTTTTCAGCTTACAAACGCTGCCCGCAATAAATTATTTGTGGAGGATTTTTTGTGCAAGCTAACATGAATGATGAGAGCTGCATGACTTTTGGAATATAGCAGCCCGTTTCTCAGCAGTTTCACTAGAGTAGAAAACGTCAGTTGTTAGCGAAAGTTGCTATATTATTGTTGCAATCGGTGTGGAGAGTTTTTTTAAATCTAAATATATTAAATTTCCACTGCACGACGTTTAACGAAGTCCTATGGTGAAAAGCGTGCTCAATGAAAGAGGTTTTTGGGCAGCCTTTAAATACAATAGCTATCTATCTCAATAGGCGCATGACGCATGAGCTATGCTGAGGCAGCTTCTCCTGGAAGTCTGGTATATGTGAATACATGACCTTATGGCGCACAGATGCCATCACAGATTGCTATACACCAAAGCGCTTCAATTCAAATTTAAGCAATTGCAAGCAGATTCAGCTCAGCTACCACTTCATTCTTTATGGCTCGAACAACGCTCCTTTAATTGGCCTTTGTGTCCAATTGCTCACTTGATACAGTACAGTGATTAGTTTATTATGCATTCAGGCTCATTAAGATTGCCGCTTTACATAAAAAGCACCAGAAAATCTGCACTGAAGGTCAATCTCAACCAAATCAAGTTCTCATGCTGCCACACAATTATATGGCCAAGTAAAGCAGCGGCAAGCCATGACAATGAGCGTGCATGAAATATGAAGCAAATAAATAACTACAAATTAGTCTGATATAAAGAATCAACAAGTTGAGTAATTGCAGCCAAATTTAGTTTCAAATTCAAAGCTCCACCTGAGTTACTATATTAATCCATTATGACTTAAATGAGTCTGAGAGTGCGTAATGTGTAATCTCTATGCAATGTACGCTACAGATACTCAGATACAATTGCCATGCCATTTGCGACGTTAATGATGGGAAAAAGTGTGATTGTGTGTTTGTGCTAAAGACCAAGCCAAATAAAGTTTTTCTTGCCAAGCGCTGTTGTTGTTGGAATTGCAATTCAGGTGAATATTTTTTGTTCAAACTCTAAGCTGAGGAAGGCGTGAATAACAGTTGAGGGTCGAGGCACACCCCAGCAAGCAGCTAAAATATTTGGAAAATAATATTTAATAATTATTTCAATGTTTGAACTTTGAAATCTTTAAGGTAAGCCAAATATTTTCTAAAATCAGCATTTTATAGAAAAGATACGAATTTTTATTGTAAAAGGATAGTATTATTTCTGTAAAATAATTATCTGTAATGAAAAATCTAAAATTGCAAGGCTGACCCTACCGTTTTGTAGGGGGGTTAATATAGGAACTCAACAACGCATTTCTATCGAACAGTATACGATCAGTCTTTCATTCAATATCCAAGACATCGTTTTTATTGCTTTTTAAAAATTGAATATTTCTTCAAAACACTGTATAAACAATTACAAATTTATTGAAAGAATACTTAAACATTTTCAAGAATGAAAAACAAAGAAAATAAACTGTAGAACCTTCCATGAATGGGAGTCGCTGAGAATGGTGAAGAAGGTGTGGCTGGTAGAGGCAGTGCTGATGCCAGTGGAAGCGTTGCAACGAGCAGTTGCTATTGCTGCAGTGACGTTCACCTGCCGCAGTCACGTTGACCTAGGCTCGCGGCGGCTTGTCTGTGTTGCCTGACCTTGCGTTGACCATTAGCGTAAAGAGTTGCATTGCTGCTGTGGCTACTCGAGCGAGTATCGTTGCTTTTCAGACGCTTCATTCAAGCAGATGCACTGTTGCGGGTATATCATGTGCCAGTTGCTAATAAATACCTGTATTTAGAAAAAAAAAAAGGCATTTGCAAATGATACGAGTATGTGCAAAATCTTGAATGGCTGCCTGCCGAACTAAATTAATTTTATTGCACAACAAAGTATCGCCACTAATTGGAGAGACATTCAGCAAATTGCGTTCAATCTAAATGGCAAAATGGAAACTGTTGCGTCTATGCTATTTGCCAATTTCTTTGTCTTTCTGTTGTGCCAAAAATTTGCAAAATAAAACACATCATTCTTTGTGGGTAAACATCGAAACTGCGCGGGTGTTTCTTTAGACCACATTTTTCGCAATTTATTATTGACAGTGTAGGCGACTCTAAAGCTTTTCGCTGGAAACTATTTGAATATAGACGAGCTGGACTAAAGGCGAGGAACGTAGTTAGATTTGAGCTTCAGTCTTTCCTTAAAAATAATGGACGAGATACTCTCGAAGTTTTTGTTACTACACCTTAAAAATCATGTATGCTTTTTCCCAATTCGATTATTTTGGTATAGTAAATCAAAGATTTTTATGAGTTCGATTCTTAGAATTAAAGAACTCATGTTTGAGTTTTGCCTGCTAATATTTACTGAAATTAGTTATTGATATAAAAGCTGACAAATATATAACCATCTCTGCTCAGTTTCTTATCGTTCTATGAAACTAACAGCCCTTCTTCCATTTCAAGCGAGAGTTAAAAAACGAATTATTTAATATTTTGACTCAACTGATACAGTTGACAAGGAAGCAATCAATTGTGACTTGAATTGCAGAATTAGGCTGTTTGAAAGTATCAGATTCAATTAAATAGAGAATGAATTTATTTTTCTTCGAGTGTAAAGTTTGCACAAACTTTTTAAAACTCTCATGCTCAGCATTAGGAAAGTACTATGCCCCCTAAGATTCTTCAATGCAGTATCTTCCACTTCCGTTTCCCTCCAATAGTTATGCCCCACTACGTGCCTGCTGAAGATCGCAATCGATTAGCAGCTAGAATTGCTGTGTGACTCAAACTCACGGCCCGGCGTCCATATTTGGCAAGACATTCGCAAGTGTTTACATTCGTAGCGTGTGGCGGCGTCAAAGACGCAGATGACGTGTTGAACGAGCAACAACTCGCAAGCGCAAGCGCAACACCCACCAAAGTCAACATGTTTACTCGAGCTGCGTGAACGCTTTTCAGTCCACGCTGCAGCAAAATGTGCTAAGGTCAAACAGACTTTTTTGTCGGTTCATTGTCAGTCTGTGGGCATGTGAGAATTTCGCTAGCGGAAGTGGCGTATGAGAAAACACATAAAAGGTATAATAAAATACATTTCGAAATGTATTTCGTATGCAGTTTTGTGTATTTTGGTGGGAAAAGGCTACAATCAAAATGCAAATAAACCGTTTCGTCAGCAATATTTATGATGACTTTATTAAGAAAGAGTTATGCAGCGTAATTTGTTCGAGATTTGGGCATGTCCATTCAATGAATGGAGCGAGAGAGCTTTTCATTTTTAACTGCAAAAATTTATAATGAATTTTAATACATTTAAGCAACATATCGTTAACTTAAAAAGGAAATGACTTAGCATAAATATGTTTCAAAATAAATCTAATGCTTCACCCTAATTCTGATGGATCACCCTAAAATACACAGCGCTTAAAAAGTCAATGACATACTATTGCAATTCTGACAGATTATACTCAATTACATAAAATATCAAAGTACTTTGATTGTAAATGACGTATTTACAGGCTAATAAAAAAGTTTATCTATTTAGTTTAAAAATTGTTAATGCGTTTTTTGGTTTTTCTGCAAAATAAAATAAATGTTAGTTGGGAGCATTTCACATTAATTTAACAATGTAGGCTGTACCAGAATTTGCGTACCAAACGCTACAGCCAGCATCACTTATTTCTAATTTAATGGACACTGAACATCCAACGATGTTCACGGGGATGGCCTCACTTGCAACGGGGAGCAGTGGGGTTAGTCCGGAAAGGTAGTTCAACTAACTTTGCCGCGGCAGCAGCAAACACAATTAACGCACGAAAAACACAAAAGCAAAAAAGAACAAGGCTTCACAAAAAATATGTTGGATTTATTGGGGGTTCGAATATGTCTTACCAAAAAACTCGAGTACTCCACAAAGATGATGCGGCGTCGGCTGGGTGGTATGCAAGATTGACCCCTATGGATCGAGAAAAGGAGCTCGCAACCAGTTTTCTAATTAACAAGCGGCGAGTCCTCTTAACTACACCAGCGCAGCCTACATTTGAATATTGCAACATTATAATTAGAACTAAACTTTGGCGTTTGGCCCACCTTGAAGAATTGCTTACATGTCATTTTTTTCTTTATGCTAAGAGCTGTACGTTCGGACCATTGTTAACATTTGCCTGAACATTTTAAGATTCTTGAAAGCGTATTGTGTGGCTTGACAAATGTTTTGCAATAAATAAAAAATATTTGCATAAAAATGTGTGCGCATTTAAAAGAAGAACAATGTAGCGCCACTTAAGCAGAATACTTCTGAGAAGGCACTTGATAAAAAAAATACTGATGTTTAGACATATGAAATAATGTCAGTGTTGGCAAAATGGACATTTTCCAAAAATTTAGAAGCCCCAAATATTTTTTGAGTCTTTTATGTTTTCCATCCTTTTTCACAATATCAAATCACAAAATAATATTTATTATTTTGCTTTGTTTTGTATTTTATTATCATTTATGTTAGTTTCACACAATTTTTAACTTTAGAACTTTTTCTTGAATTTTTTCATTTTCATCTTTAAGCGAGATTTTGACTCGTATCTTTTCTTTAATGCTAATTCCAAATAGAATAAAATAAAGAATTAAAAAGTATTTTGACTCTTTTTCTCTTATAATAAGCATGGCATTTTGACACAAATGATATTAGTATTACATAAAGCAAATGCAGAATATATGCTAAAAATTAAAATTTAAATATTTTTTGGTTTTGACTGTTTCTAAAACTGTTTTAACTTTTCAGCATTTTACAGTTTTTATTTTCATATTCTGCCAAATGAAATTATTCAATATATTTGCCAATTGGTAATCTGAAAATTGCGCATTATTGATGTTATATTATTCATGCTTCCATCCCTTTTTTCATAACTATTTTAAAACGATTCATTTAAAACGTTTAAAATAATACCCCAAATACAAAGGCGCAGTTTCAACACGCGCTTGTGCCTTAAGTCTTTTGTTATGTTTGACTGCGCGACGTCTGGGCATCGAATTTCCGATAACAAATTCGTGCGCTAATCTGCTTAATTTTTAAGCTTATTTAAGCTCATTACATGGCGAAGCCGTAGAGCACTCATGTTACTCAGCCGCTATGGCGGAAGTGCCGCTTGCTTAAATGCTCTAAAAATATAATTAATTAAATACACGTTTTAATTATGACACAAATTGAATTTTACACACTTTGCTGTGTAACTTGTGGCTTGACATGAATCTAAAAAATATCTCAAACGAGTACGCGAGTGTATCTGAAGCTCAAGAAAAGAGTCTAGCAAATCTAGCCAAAAATGGTGTTGCAACAAGGGTTCAGTTTCACAAAACGTACGCACCTCTGCTTTTGTAATGCGATACTTTTGCAGAACGACATTAACTGGCATGCGGTTTATTTGCTGTTGTGCAAGTGAGACGATATCATAACCGCAAAAAGCTTATATCAGCTGTAATGGTAGCTTCGGCTCGACTTTAAATTGGTCATCGCCAGTTTATGGGTGCTCATTTCGATGTGCACTCAATTAGCTGCTGTGTGTTTCACTGGAAATTCATCTTCATAAATTCACTTTTAAGGTAAAAACCCCATAAGCAATTTAGTTGTCGTTTACGAAAATAACACACTTCTAATTAACTTTTATGACCTGACTATAAGCTTACTACAATGTAATGCAGAACTTGCCCAAAATCAAAGCGGCTGGCTGGTTTTCCTTCTTTGCTGTTGTGAATATTTGTAATTAATTTTTTTGCATTGCGAAATTGAAATCAGCTGCTCAGAAGGAAATGAAAAGTTTTAGCAAAAACTAAATAATTTTGGCAAAAATTGGAAATAAGAGGACGATGTTATGGCATAATTTAGTAAAGCATGTTATAAGCAAATTAACTAGTAGTTCATTTAAATAAAGTCAACTTATAGCTAACTGTAAATTAGATAGCTTTTAGCTAACTTCTTCGCAACTAACTTAAAGTTAGTTGAAAAGTCATATGGAGTCGAACAATTGACTACTGCCCAAGACATCGCAATGTTACAATAGTCAGTTGTTTCCATTCAAAATAATCCAAATAGAAGTCACCTTTGGTTGCGAAGTAGTTAGATTAAAGTGCATAAAAAGTTGGCTGTTGCCAGTAGGGAATTTAAATAAGTGATTTTGACAAATACATTCAGAAAAGTGCTCTGAATATGAGTTCCAGACTGATAAGAGATCAGATCACATGAGGAAATGAAGCAATTGCAATGCTGTGCTCCCAACGATTCACCAATTTGTTGTCTGGCTGTTTTCGTGCCTGGGCATATCAATAAATTAAAGCAAAGACTCAATGGAAAAAATAAGCTGAAGCAGCCGCTGCGTGCAATACGCTTGAACTTTGCTATATTGAGTTAAACTGTTTTATGTGTTCACTTTGAGCTGCCGTGATTATATGCCTGCGTTTGCACTGTAATAAAGCCAATTGCTGGCACACATGCATAATCGCACGGACTCATATTGACCACAGACTGCAGGGTTAACTGCCTGGCTGCTAAGCCAATGCGTTATCATGCTTTTCATGTGTGGGAAAATATCTGCCAGTTACATAAACGCCTATTGACTTTAATGACGTGTAATATTATAGCGCAAAAACAAAGGTAACAAATTGCTATGCTAAAGAAGTGAAATAAGATCTTCCACAGACAAAACATTTATTTTGCAAAAAAATGGAATATGAAATTATTCAATGAAAAAATTAATGAGATTTAAAAAAATGTTGGCGCTAGCTTTCGACGACTGGCATTTCCATGACTTCAATTACACTGACGTTATGTCAATTAAAATGTGTTTAAGCTATATCTCAATATGTATCAAAGCTATGTCGAATACATATAGATAATTCTGCATTCACACTTATGAATTCTAATATAAATATCGAAGACAAATTAATATTCTACATACATATGGCGAGTAGATATTACTCTCTCTAACACCTCTGCTGTTGTAAGTAAGGCATGCTATTTCTCTATTCCAAGCATTCAAGCATTAGCATATTATTAGATGCTAGCTAGATGCTAGCAACCCCCAAGGTAAAGATGCCCCCAAAGCATGCAAAGCACTTGTTGGCTTTGAAAGGATTATAGCAAATAATATCAAATTAAATATGTACAAAGATAAGAAATTAATATTTTACGCTAAAACATGTTAAACACGCTCACAAAATATGCTTCCATTTTCAGTATATTTAATTTAGTAAATAATGCGGCACGCAAATTCAAATTCAATAACTTGTATAGAAACAATATAAAAATCAAGCCAAATTGAATTTCATAATTTCTGCGTTACCCCTTTCCCCTTTGCCACACCCACAGTCAGCACTCGATGTAATTAAAATGCTGCTTGAAGGGTTTGCAAACACTTTTCTGTGTTGCTGTTGTGAAGCAGTAGTATTTTTTGTTGCTATTGTTGTTATTGTTATGGCTGCAGCAGCAAGTTGCAACATTTCGCTACTCGAAAAATGAGTTTTTGCATGTGTCTGTGTTGGCGTCTTGGAAAATTATTTTGTTGCATTGTTTTCATTTGCTTAACAAAGCGCGAAAACTGACATTTTCATGACGAGGCACAGCAACAACAACAACGAATAAGAAGAAGAAGAATAGCAGCAGCAATGCACAAACAAACAATGATATGCTATTTTTGTTGTGATTATTTTTGGCATCTTTATTTTTTTTATCTAACTTTGCAGCAAAGCTGAGTTGAAGGAGCAGCAGTTTTTTAGCTACTGCTAATTTGATTGCTCAAGCAGTTTTTGGCCAGTGTGCTGGAAAATTTTAAAGACCAAATTATTTAAATTTTTTCCCCATAATTTAGCTGAAATTATAGAATTCCACCATGCACTACTAACAGCTTCATAAATGTGTGTATGCATATTTCTGTCATCACAAATCATAGTCTGTTTTTCCATATTTTCAGGAGCAGTTTAAAGATTCAAAGTCTCACTGCTGTATATGTAAATGCTATTAAGTTTTTGATAGATAATTATCGTTCTAAAAAAGATACAAGCATGACAATTCGGTGGCATATAGATTTTGACACGCTGAACATGATGGCATTAAAAACTCAATTTTGTCCTAACTCGAGTTAGGCTGTTATGGTTTGAGGCCACTGATTTAACTCCAGGCTTTAGCAAAGTAAGCACTTAAGCTCCTACTTCCTAAGCTCTTGCCTGAAAGGTACCTATTGCCAACTCCTTCAGCAATTTCGTGCGGTAGCCCAACTGCGACTTTATAAACTTTTATCTACAAGACGTGCACACAAAATCACACTGTGCCACTTTCTGTGGCGTCATTGACGATGCATTATATAAGCACAAGCACTTGGAACACCAAATTTGGTTTACCGGAACAGAGCAGAAAACGAGAAATCGCCTCACCAATAAAAGGAAAAGTTACAAAAAATCATGTTCAACAGCAATAATGATATGAAAATAACATTTGCAATGAGTTCTTTTATTTTGCATTGTATTGTTGTTGGCTTTCTTTTCCATTGTGATTGAGCTTACAAAAATTCAGCTTCTCAACTTGAATAAATTGAAATGTGGCGCGCTTTGCTTTGATTCGCTTGCACTTTTATATCTTGCGCGTTTGTTGACCTTTTCGAAGCAACTGGCAAAGAAGAGCATTTGAGAAAAACAACAACAAAAACAAGCAGATTATGGCCAAATGACTTAACGTTTAAAAAGTGTTGCTTCATCTTGGCAATTGAATTTTTTTTTTGCTTTGCTCATTTCTATGCATTTAATTCAGTTTCAAGTTGCATTTAGTTAAAAAATGTAAAGGCAACTAAATTTTTTCAAATAACTTCATTTTCTTGTGCACACTCTTGCTCTGAGCATTGTCTTCAAAGCAGCTGTTTGAGAAACTCGTGACTTATTAAGTTTTGAGGCTGCAGCTCAAGGCATGAAAATCGCTTGACTGAAAAATGTGGCAAGTTGCCGAGTTCTCATGTGGTTTCCTACTTAGTGCCCATTTTGCGGCTAATTGTGCGCTGTTTCATGTTTCGGCGTACGAGGAAGTGATTAAATTTCAATTATTTTGCTACCCCAGCGTGGTAATTGTATTAGTTACGGAAATTTGTGGGCACACATGCCACAGTGGGAAGCAGCTAGAATATGTTTTAATGTGTGTGCGTGCAATGGTCAAGCAAGGTTTAGGCATTGAAATTGACATCTATATAAATTGTAAGCATGAGAAAAAATGTTTATTACTCTAGAAAATAATGAGTTCATTTCGAATACACGCAAATACTTTGTTCCCCATCATTTCTAAGTAATGAGATCTCTATGTGACCTAATGTGAGCATAGATCATTGGATCTACTAAAGCCTTGAACACATGCAAACATAAAGTATTATAGTCATTCGCTTCGGCTATATATTTCATAACATTTTGGCATATTTAATAATTCATTGCCTTAGGGAAGAGAGGCAGCTATTCTTTGCTGCCCCGACCTACCATGACCATGGTCATTCAATATAGCTTTCAGCATAATACTACTAATAGTTTTTCAATAAGCATAACATCTTTTATTCAATAAAACTTACCTTCAAAGCCTTAATGTCAGAAAACTGCTATTATATGCGGCAAAATCCCGCAGTTGTTAGCAACAGTTGTTAGCACACTGCACCGCAAGCCAATTGCCAATTGTCGATTTCAATTAATTTAAACTTTGTATGGTCTTTTATGGTTGGTCTTGCTTCAAGAATTTTTTCCTGCACTCTGCTTGCGTTGCGCGTGTCTGCGAGTTGCGATTCACGCTGTGCAACAATATTTTGTCATATGTTGTTAACATTTAAAAATTGTTGGCATACACACATACACACAAATACAATCAAAAAGAAAACAACAAAGATAGCAATATTGTAAAGTATGGCATAGAATTAAAAGAGGGAGCATTAGAAACCTACAGAAATGGCATAAATATGCAATAAATGCATTTTGTTTAAATGTCGAACTAGTGCCGAAGGTCAGCATAATATTCCACTCTTAAGAAGCCTTAGTCACCTAATCAGCTAGTTATAGTTTTTTGCATAATTTATTGTGTCATGAGATGAATTTATGTTACCTCTTATAGTGGAAAATATAAATGTGCTCTAGCTAAACTAAATGCAGTTTTTTTCTGAAAATTAAATTTGAATACTATATATTGCCTGCTTTGAGCAAAGCTCTTATATTGTAGCAGAGGCGCCTATAGAGAAGTCAGGTCGTAAGCCGGTAATGAAATATTACTGAAAAATAAATTTACTTAGTAAATTGCATGTTGCTGAGCAATTTTGAACTTCTTTTCTGTTCACTTTTAGAATTTGTATGCAGCTAAAGAAAAGAATTTAAAGATTTAAAAAAAAATTTCGCAACAAATTTGATAATTTTTTAATTTATGAAAACTCGTGCCGAACTGGACGACTGCAGAAGAACTATGTCGAAAGACATAGACATCTAAAAAAGCATAAATTTTATAAATTTATTTCATAAAAGTTTATACAAAAATAAATTATCATATAAATTGAAAGAAAGCATTTATATTATTTTTGTGCTGTTGATTTATGGCTGAGAAAAGACGATTTCTGAAGCAACCTAAGTGAAAAATAAAAACAATTTTCTTGTAAATTGAAAACAAGAAAAAAATACAGCAGTTGCCACATAATTGTAAATTTGCGCCAGTTGAACGGAAAAACATTTTTCATTTAAAAGAAATGATTGAAATCAGCATACATCAAACAGCTTAGCGCTTTCCTTAAGTATATATTTTTGTTTGTGTATGTCTGGCAAATTTTGTTGCTGGTTTTTTAGGGCACACAATAATTTTGAGGATGCGCACGTCCCGCCGCAGCAACATGCTGTCACTTCGACTTCAACACGCCTTATGCAATATTGCCACTTTTCACATAAAAACTGTCAAAAAAAGCTACAAAAAAATAGAGAAACGCAGAGTTTGTGTCGACAACAACAACAACTTCTGCTGTTGTTGTTTTCATTGCAACTACTGCAGACTATGTTGCCACTTCTTGCTTTTTGTTGTTGTTGTATTTGTTATGTATGCTTGTGTGCGTCACGTGAGTTGGTTAAAGTGCAAAAGATCACGGAGTGCACATGCGCCACACTGCGCCGCCGCCCGCGCGTTCGCAGTTCGCCATTTGGGCGCTTTGCAACCGAACACGAGCAACGAAGATGAAACTGCTGCTAGCTGCTAACTGCTAGCGCTGTCAACTCTGCTGCATGCGCTATTGTTGTTGTTGTTGTTGTTGTGTTGTTCTTGCCGCCATCAAGCAAAACTTGTTAACATTTGCAAGAAAATGCAATTTTTCATATATTTTTCGTATGGGCGGCAGGCAGCAACAGCAGCAACAGCAACAGCAACAACAACAACAACAATGCAAGAGGTGCAGCGCAGTTAGAATGACCGCATAGCTCTGCACTTGTTAGTTTCTTCGAAAGACACTCTTTGCTTTTTACGCAATTTGAATATTTGCATAGCAAAGCAATTCAAATAACGCCGCTGTGCGCTTCAATTACCCTGCAAGTACAATGCGTCTGCGTATCTTCACTTTATCGCTTGTCGCTTGTCGCTGGTCGATTTCAAATCACAACCGCTCGTCTCGAAGTTAAGGCAAGAACTGAAATTCAAAACCTCGCCGTTGTTGTCTTAAAATTCACATCGAACTCATCCAGCAGACGTCGCCGACTCAGCCTCAGCGGCAGCGACAGCGACAGCTTTGACTTCAAGCAGTCATAGCAGCAGCAGCAACAGCATGAACAGCAACAACACAGCAATATGCCAGCAAAGTTGAGCAGCAATTGTTGCCGAGAGTCGGCATAGGCAGAAAATGACGAACAAAACAAAATGAAATTTGAGTTACTATATGTGTGTGTGTGTGTGTGTGTGTGCGTGTGTGTGTGTGTGTGTGTGCGTGTGTGTGTGAGTGTGCCTTTTAATAAACAACAGCAATGTTGCTATAGAGTGCGCAACATATTGCCCATTCGATTGTATAGCAACATTTGAAATGTGCGCTCCGAGCTTTTGTCATTTGCTCGCTGCTGGCAGCGCATGAAGTTTGTTGCTTAAATCTTTTGATTTTTGCCGCTTACATTTGCTTTGATTGAGCTCTAAACTGACAAACCACAAAAAAGTTATTTTAAAATTATTAAAAGATAACGTTCATAATTTAATAGCCATATTAAACAAGTTAAGCGTATGGCTGAGTTTGTTGCCTGAGTCTTTTGTGTGTTAAAGCAAAAAAGCACGTTCTTCTGCGGCAATTTTAAATTAATTTAAAAACACTTTATGCACACTAATTTTTCTACTTTTGTCCATAAAGCTGAAGAGCGCCACTAATGAGGCTTATGCGCATATAGATTTTATCAACTACTAATTTGTAAAAAAAAAATGCAATTGTAGTTTGGTCTGATTTTTTCTTGATGAGAAATATTTGCCTTAAAATGACGTAGTACAAAATGAAATGCATTTTAAGCATGCTTTAAGTTACTAAGCAGCGCGATTTCGCTTTATTTATTATCATTGATTGAGATTTTAAAACGTGATTATTTTTTTTGGAATATCTCTGCTAATATTTGAAAGTATAATTTTATTTGCATTCCAGAACTGAATGCAGTTCATCTTAAAGAATTTGTTTGTGAAATCAAATAAAATTAACATACAGAAATTGCTTCTCCAAATGTATTCTCTCATATATTTGCTACTTTATATGAGACTTGCGAATAAGTGCTAAATATTTTTCAAGAACTATTTTTTGCTAATCCATATTTATTGGGTTAGCGACATTTAAAATTTCTCGGCGTTAGAACTGCTACAAAACTCACTGCTGCATAAATTATGAATATTTATTAAAATGTGGGCGATTGAGTTGTTTCTGCCAACTTCGAAGTAAATCGATATTTTAATAGTGCAAAAAAGAAAAGAAGAAGCGATCTAGAGCTGGTAAATAGACTGGCTGCGCAAGTTTTTAACTATTCAAAGTGAGCGAGTATTTTCCACATTCTAGCGTCTGCACATGCACGCATACACACACAGACATACACACAGACACGGCTATAGTGAATTGCCGTAAAAGCAGTTCTAGTCGAAGCAAGTGCACACATTAAAACAGTTTGTTAAATTCTCAATAAGTGTGTGTGTATGGCTGCTAGCTATAGGCACACACACACACGCTCATACACATGCCAAGTAGCGCAAGTAGCACTTAAGCACATGAACGCTAACAAGAATATTGCGTTGCTGCTTGAAGATGCACGCGCCAAGCAACAAAAATGGTTAACATGATACTTGACATAAAAAGGAAAAACAACAACCAGCACAGTAGAGTGTGCCTATGCCAAATTATTTAAAATTGTTGCAATTTATGCGCGCATTGACGCACATCATCGTCGTCGTCGCTGCACAAAAGGCAATGTGGCAGCTACAGTGACATTTGACGGGCATTTTTTGGCGATGAGTGCGCGAAAATGCTTTGAAGACTTCAGGGGCAAGCACTCGCATTCACATTCACATGCGCAAAATGACAGCAACTGTTGACGATGCTGTGCAATTCGAGCGTCTTCTACAGCGAACGTTTTGGGGCTATTAGAGCGCAATTGCGTCAAGGCGGCTCATTTCGCAAGCACACAAAATTTATTAAATAAATATACAACAACACCCACGCAACGCTCTTTTAATGCAGATCACTGCTCTGTTCAGCAACGCAACAACAACGCAATTAATCACTGAAGCAAATTTTTTTAAATGTCATATCGTTCGTTGTGGCGCAAACAAGCAAGTAAAATCCCTCCATTCATATACGCCATTAAATGCAAAACTAACAACATCATAGTAGCAACAATTACGACAGCAGCAACAACAACAACCAAATTAACTCATCCTCAACCGCAGCAATAAAGCCGCCAAATTGCATGTAAATCGCTTGTGAATTGCCATTTGAAGATTTTAAGAGAAACATTTTTCGCAGAATCTTCAATTCGATCGAATCAATGGAGGGCGGGACGGCGACGTGACGCGTTGTAATATTTTCATTGTTAATTTAAAGTGGCACAGTCTGCCACAACAGCAGCGCATGGCCGCCGCAAGTTCAGCCACCACTGCCACTGACGCAGAAGCGGCAAATAACGTGCGAATTTACTGTTTGGTTTTTTGCGGTCGCGTAAGCGTAAAGCGAACCAAATCAAATATTGAGCAATGCCCGCATTCACTTCAAAATCTTCTCTGCCAGCTCACAAATGTCTTCGTTGAATGTTTTTGTTGTTGCTGTTGCTGTTGCGAATTTTATTTTGACAATGCAGTTGCTGGGAATTGCGTGAAAACGAAAGTGTACTGAAGCTGACGATCAAGCTGGCGCCGAAGCAGAAGCTGAAGCTGAGTAGGTCGCATGCGAGGGAAGCTAAAGTTTGGCCATGCGTCGTTAAGCAGTAGCAGCTGGAGTTGGGCAAGGTAGCACCTCAAAAACAACAACAACAATAGCAACATTTTCGTTTGCGGCTTTCGTGAGTTTCATTTAAATTTAGGACTTTTTCTCAAGTGCGAAGAGAAAAATTTATGTATCCATTTATTGTTTTGACTCAGAAACATTTTAATGAAAAGGAAAAAGAAAAAAGAAGTTGTAAAGAAGAAACAGATCATTTTTTGATGATAGTGAGCCGCCTGATTTTCAGCTGAGGCTTGAACTGTAGTTGAAAGTGAAAATATCGCTGCTTATATTTGACCTTCTATAAGAGCTGTTAGAAAGTCAAGCACTCAAATTTGATTCAAAAAGGAACTTAGTAAGGCAGCATCGATTTCTTCTGCCTAGAAGTAATGAGCTTCTCAGCTTGAGTGCTTCAGAATCTTTTCTAATAAAATGAAAGATTTGTAGCTCACTTCATTTCGATCTGTGCTTCAACTTATTTGAAAAGATCTATCAAAAGGAAACTTTTTCTGACACTTTTCTTTAGTTTTTGGTGCATACAAAAATTTAATTTTTTATCCAAATTTTTTGCTCTTTATTTAGCAAATGCCTTAAATTTAAAAGTGATGAAAGTATAGTTGAGATTTAATCTGCTTGCCAAAAAATAATACCGAGACGTTTTAAGTTCAATAATGACGCTATCTTAGTAGACATGCTCTCATAAAAAAAAATTAACCAAAGTTAGGTGCATTTACCATATTTTCACAAACACGCCTTTTTTTATACACACTGAAAAAAATTTTATGAAAAAACTTTTAAAATTTTCTACAATGGAAAATGCTGTTGTCTTTGATTTCTTGTTAATAATAACGTTGCAATAAGCCTTAACATTAAAATTGATATGCAGCGCGATAAAGTAATAAAAATCAGCTGCTCAAATTAAATAGCATCAAATTTTATTGCAATTGCTGGTGCTGTTGTCAACAATGTGCTAATAGTGCACCACAACAACAACAAAGGCACTCAGAGGAACTATGACAAGCAGGTTTTAATGACATGAACAAGCCATGGACCCTTTCTCTCTTTAACTGGCAGCATGCTGCAACGATGATGGCTCACGACTTTAAAGCAGCAGCATTGTCAGCAACTTATACAAAAGTCAAAGCAGCAGCTGAGATTATTGCGAAAGCTGCACGCCGACGCGTTGAAAAGCAGGCGGGCATGGCGGCAGCAACACTCAAAATAAGTTTCATTTCTACTTGGAACCTTTTTGGCAATGAAGATGCAGCGATTTGGCTTGAGGGGTGCGGTTGGTAGCATTGCTTTGGCACTTTATTGCAGCGCTTTTCTCTTCGACTCACGACTCAGCTTACAATTTTCCTCAAAAGAAAATTAATCATTCTCGGCTTTAAAATGTTGCCGACAAGCTTTTAAAGGCAGGCTTGCATAAGAGCTTGAAAATTTGTAAATTTTTTGAAGTGCCTCATTGTGGAAGCTATTCAAGCAGCAGGTACCTTCAAGAAGACAGCACAGTCCAAAATGAGTTAATTAAAATAAGCTTGTTTGTTTTCCTTTAGCTTAGAATTAATTTTAGTCCAATTTTTGAAGTCGGCTAGTTCAATAGATAAGCTAGCTCAACCAAATAAGAGCTTTCCAATTTCACAGCAGCAATGATTGGCATTGCCAATCAGCGCAACTGATGCTGCCAATCTGCGTTTCAATAAAGCAAATATTGTCTGCAGATTGTGCAAAAATCGAAAATCGTAAATTAAGAAGTGTAGTAGGTCTGCTGCTTGCCGAGGCTGTATTTTCTCTTCAGGCAGCCACAGCAGCAAGCAACGAAAGGCGTCTCCTGCTGCCATCTAGCGGCGCGCGCTTGCATGTGGTAAGCATAGACTGAAGCTAGACAAGGATTTATGAGCCTTGCCATAATCAAGCGCAGCACAAGCAGCCCAATTGACTTCATGAAATTACGGGCGGATCGAGGGAGGCGGGCAAGCCAATGTGCATTTTGCATGAGCTGCCAAGCAAACGCAGGCACTTTTTCCTTTTTCAAGCAGAATGCATTGTCGTGTGTTGTTTTTGTTGTTGTTGTTGTTGAGGACTGTTGTCATAATTATAGAAAATGTTGTAGCTTGGCAAATTGCATAAACTAAAATTCCTACACATAAAACTCTAAAACAGAAAAAATAAACAATAGCGAAAAGTCTGCATAAATTAAAAAATTTCACGTACATTTTTTGTTAATTTTGTAAACATGCCTAAAACGTGGGAGCATTTTGCCATTGCATCTTTTAGGAAAAAACTTTAAACTTTCCAATTAGCTGCGCATTTCAAGAAGCCTATCATTTTATTTTGGCGCTCATGCAATCTCGCGCATAGACTCCTGATCACTGGCGCGAATATAAGGTCAGCATTATTAGCCTTCCTTCATTACGCATCGCACTTCATCACTCTTCGTTGATAGTTTGCATAAAGTTTGTAGTTCAGCAAGCGTGCTGCCCCGAGGTTAAGCGGAATGCACCCCCGCGCAAGTTCGCTCATATTTTTTTTGGAATTCTAATATTGAGAGTGTGAAATTGATTAAGTATGCACTTGTTGAAGGGGAGTGGGAGTGAACCTGTGCATGATTGACGATGCTGTGAGGCAGATGTCGTGAGCGCTACAATTTGAAGAGTGAGCACTTGGCGTTTGTTTCAAACACTTCGAGCGTAATCATGTGCTGCTTGAGCAATTGCCTTGACAGTCTAACAAGTGTTTGTATGGCCAATTAAGTGCTTGTATGGCCAATTAAGTGCGCTACAAAGCACCCAATTCCGCATCGAGTAGAGCGTTAGTTTCGTAGTTCGAGAGAGAACTCTACTTCTCAATTGCTTACCGAGTAATTAGTAGCAGCTATTGGCAAGATGTATTCTTTATCTATAAGCTGACACTCAGTGTGGTGGTAATGCCTCTGCCAAAATATTTAAGTTCTTTGACAGTTTCGAATGTACATATATCTATTCGCTGCGGTAACATCTTGCTTGGTGGCCCGAAGATATTAATATCTTCAGCGTACATCAGCAGCCGAAGACTTCTGAAGCCTCTCGCGTTATGAAAAGGATCAGAGAGTTTATTTCCTATCTTAACGCAACTCTGTGTATTACTCAAGGACATTTTGCAAAGCCTTACCATCTTCAGAGGGTAAGACCGAGCTCAGACATTGTGGGGTATAGACAATTCTGTATCGGGCTATCGAAGGCAGTCTTATAATCGACGAGTAGATGACAATTGCCGATTCGGTATTCGTGAGTCTTCTGCAGAATTAGGCATAGTGTGTAGATCCAAAAAATATCCATTATAGTTATGTATGCAATGTATGCATAAGTACCTTAGGATCTCAAATCGAACCAACACTTAACGTTCCTACTCCTTTTAGTTCTTAGCCTTGAACAGTTTAAGACCACTTTTAAATTTTAATATGCACTGGCTTATGCCATAACTTAATTGTAACTGCTCTCAGCCAAAAAACGTTTTTCTACGTTTTATGCAGCAGCTTTTACTTTTGTTGACATTCCAGATACAAAAAAAAACACTATTAATCTTAATGCATTTTACTATTTTTTTAATTTGCAAATAATTAGACAGTTAAAGTTTAGTCTCTTTAGTTGTGCTTGTTTAAAGAATGTGTTCTCTTGCTCTACAATATTGCACGTTACTATAAGTTTGTGTGTGTGTGTGTGTGTTTGTAGGTGTTGGGCTCGCAAAAAGCCAATGTCAACAAGGAATACAATTTCTAAAATATGCGTGCATAAAATAGTTTTTAAACGAGAAATTTAAAATTAGAAATTAACGCAAAACAATTATTTCTGCACGCCTGGCAGCGCGCCACTGGGCGTGGCCGACAGCGCCTGCTGCTGTTGAAATTCGGAGAGTATGCGACTCTCGGGTATGTCGGTCTCCACACGACTACCCACCACATCTGTGGAGGACATGTTGTGATCCTGATCGAAGAAGATGTCGATAATGATGCGCACACCTGTGGAAAGAGTTGAGCATGAAGCAAGTGAAGTCGAAAGAATTGGAGTGTGGCTTCGAGGACACAATTCAGCGTGCTTGCTGAAGAGTACTCTTAGCAAGTGTTGCCCCCACTCACCACTCGCCGTCTTCGCTATGGTCGTTTTGCTCTGGTAGGATGATTCCATTGGCTGCAAATTGGCTTGCTCAAATGAGTCCGTTGATTGTAGCAGGCTTCTATCCTTCGAAGCCACATTACGCAAGCGGGAGTGCACCTTCTGCAGCTCGGTCATTTCTTCCCTGAGAGAGAATTTTAATTGCAAAATGCCAAATTTAAAATTATTGATGAAGGGATGAAGCTGTGCAACGGAGCAGAAACCTGGCAATGTTGTTGTTGCCCTCAGCTGCAAATACTTTATTATTTTCCATCTCGCTGCCTACGGATTTTATTGAGCTGCGTCGACTTCTTGGCGGGCAGAAATAGTCGCCCGGCTTGTTGTTGCTGTAGTTGCAGAACTGTTGCGACGGTTTCATTGCATCCTTGTCCTTTTCCGCCTCCTGCATCTGTGTGACGAACTGCTTGACGTTGGTCTGCGAGCCGAACTTGTTGACGCCGAAGAACGAAGATTTGGTGGACAGCAGCGTGTGCGACTGACGCCGCGTCGAGCCCAACTTGACGCCGTCATTGGCCGCGCTGTTGTAGCGCTTGATCATTTCACGCACGCAAACCTGCGGCCCGGCCTCGATATCCGAATTGCAGGAGCTGCCCGAGTTCACACTCAAACTGTCGTCATTGTCGCCGCCGGGCGAGCAGGACTCCGCTTGCGAGAGCGGCTGCGTTGGCAGCGTTCGATTGGCGGCAGCACAGCTGATATCCATTTAAGCGCGTGTGTGTGTGTGAACGACGTAGTTTTGCCAGCAGATACGCGTGAGAATCGCAGCAAATTCAAAGCAGAATTGTATAAGAGTTTTCAACAAGCACGCAATTTTTTTAGAAAAATTAAGTAAAAGGCGTTAAATTAGCGAAATATAAAAATTGTAAATAATTCAGTATTTTCAAAATAAACTCTGAAAGAAATTTCCACGATTGATTTGAAAATTTTGTGTGCTCAGGAAAAAATACGAATCTGAAGTCGAAATAATGTTCAAAGCGACACGGCAGAAATGCAATAATAATTCAAATGAACGAGTGACAAGGAAATTCCAAGTTAATTTTTACGAGTTTCATTTTGAAGTTGCTAAAATAATATGTAAAAAATATGCAACTAAAACTTTTTTGAAACTTTTGTATCACTTTAGATTGAAACTGCATATATTTAAAAGTACATTAAAATGATAGATTGAATTGGAATAGTTGAAATAGGTCGAAGATCTTTCTGTTGAACAGTTATAAAGCTCATTCTACTTGGCTGACCTAGGAGGAAACTTGAAAAGGCAAGATAGTGTTGGGAATGGGTTGTAGCGAGTAAGGTCCTCTATAGATATGTACACGTGCTCTATTCATGAGTTGTGAGAGAAGTTGTTAGCCGACCAGAAGTTGGCTATCTTTGCTCTAAAAACAGAAGAAGAAACATTTTATGGTTCTACAAATTTCAGATTGCGGGCATATCCTTTTTTGTGTGTTATTCATAAACGATATGATCAATGACACCTGCTAAGCTAATCCTGATGACTGATTCTCTACACATTGCTGTACCCGCTGATCCTCAGTTTGCCAGTTTGTCGGCTGCCTTGTTTACTTGAATTACACAATATCGTGGAACCATGATAAGACCGATTCCATCTAACTATTGAATTGACCTTGACCCAAATATTTAAATAATTATACAGGTCGTTAACACGTTAGCAAGGGAATTTAGTTAAGCCTGACGCTCACTAAAGTAATTTAATTTAAATGGATGCGTGTGACACCTTTTAAGGCGTGTGAAGTTTTCAGAGGGGACTGTTAGATTTTTGAACTCGCTTGGGGTGTGCTTAAAATAGCGCGTGCATGCGAGCAGGCTTAGCTGAAGCCCTTAAAGAGCTCTTCTGCACATTTTGTAAGCACGCAGTTCGGCAACACTAAACGCTTTTGTAAGTTTTAATTAAACTGTCATTAGACTCGCCCTTCAGTTTTGCCCTCATTAATCGGAAAACATAGGTACTCTTATAAACATTTATTTTCAAAATTACAAAATCAAAATTAGCCTTTACAATATCAAGTTGCACGATTTGTTTCATTAGCAAAACATAAGCGCTGAACCGAAAGCAAACAAACGTTGAAATGAAATGCCGCTTGCCACAATGCTGGCCAGCGCAGCGCAGCACCAGTGCAGCATAAAACAGCAGCTCATCAATAGAATGACTTGACTAAATGCGATAGCGAGCCGCACTCGAAGTCACTTAGCAGGTCGGCGTCGAGGTCCCGCTGAAAGAGCAAAAGCATTTCAATATACAAACGCACGAGAACACGTACGAGCGCTGCCGTAATTTGGCATCACTTTACCCACATCAAGTGTTACCGTATTATAATTATGTCGCCATCGAAACCAGCAATCAGCAGCAGCAACAGCCAAGAGCCAAGAAGTCATCAGCAGCAAGCCCAGTCGAACGCAAATTACACGAAAATAGATTTTCTAAGCTGAACTCGCATGAGCTGCTGATGTGCGCGCTACTACTAAAGCAACATAAACACACACCCACACACACACACACACACTTACAGCTTGGCATTCAATGTATAGCTTATGTGGGGGCGCTAATTTTTTCTCAATTTTTATTGTTTTTCGTTTTCATTAAAAAACAATAAAGTGGAATAGGCTGGAATTGGCTTTGAGCCCGAATGGAAGTTATATACGGCACTTAGATGACGACAATTGAAGTAGACGAAAACTGTTATTAATGTCACATTTGTGTGTGTATTGAATGGTTTGTATTGGCTTATGTGATTATCTAGGCAAAAGGCTTGTTGCTGAAGGCGCTCGTTGCCACTTTCCCGCTGCTCATTTGTTTTTGAAGCATTTTGGCCTAATCAATTGGTTTAGATCATGAAAATTAACAGTTTGCCTTGTGGTGTGTAACAACAAAAAAGGTCGACAGCTTCCAATGTTCCACAAACTGCGGCAGAGTGCCTACAATTAGAGGTGAAGACAAGTGTCGAGCCCATGTGTGCAAGTGCTTGTGATTCCTGCTCATCTTGGTTGCATACAATTATGTGCTACTTTAGACTTGCATGGAAAAAAAATCGAAAATTCCATAAAATACGAGGCTCCCATAATAACAATAACAACAACAACAACAACAACAGCACACAACTGTTAAATACCGCATGCGCAAATCATTAAGGCAACAAGTGTGGCAAATCATGCCGCATCCGCTGCCCCTAGCCCCTCTCCGATTGCCGTATCTCGAACGCTTTGAGTGTTGTTGGTTGTTGTTTGTTGTTTGTTGTGTGTTGTTGTTGCCGCCAGTTGCTGCTGTGCGGTTACACTTTAGGTGCGCCAATAAACTATAAAAATTATACGAAGGCCGATTCAGCGCTGATATGCCACTGCCGCTGAAGCCGCCGAAGCCGCCGAAGCCGCTGAAGATGCTGAATTTAATGACTTAAGTGGTGCAGCGTTTCACGCTCAAATTATTCGCTAGAGGTCGCCACAGATCATGCTGCCATGGTATGCGCCTTACAGCGAGTCAACGCGAGTGGCAAATTGCCATCTTAGAATCAGCAGCGTCTACTTTGAATGTGGCCTAAGTCACATGAAATACGAGCGCATATCACGCTTAAAGGAGAAGATTTGTCGTTTGCCAGCGATCGCTATCAGTGTATATAATAATGTCATTAAAGTGGTGGCACGAGGGGAAAATGGTGCGGCAATCATCAAATGTTTTGTTCCAATTTACAAAAGAAAAATGTTCTTTCCGGAAGTTTGAGCTCCTAGGAAAATTAGGAAAAGTGCAAGAAGATGAACCATGGAGTTTCTTTGAAAAATTTTTCATCTTTAAAATTGATGCGATTATTGCAAATGTTAAAAATATGCGAGAGCGTAAAGGACAAAACGTAAATTTTATTTCATAAGCACGTGTTCAAGTTCAGAAATGTGAATTGAATCAAAGAGTTATAAATTGAAATTCAGAAAAAGTCAATCAAACTTAAAAAACTAAAGATTAAATTTCAGTATAATAACCTAAAATGCTTTCTCTAACTAAATTGACAATATTTGAATTTAAATTTATAATTCTAAAATCCAATTTACGCTTTCTAAATTTAAAGTTATAGTTCTGAAGTTCAATTTTTGGTTTCTGAACATTTATATTCGCTGATTTTAATTTTTAATTCTGAAATTCAATTTTCCGTTTCTTCATTTAAAAATCTACTTCTAAGCTTAAATTTACGATTTCTGAAAATGAATTGAAAAAGGTGAGGACATTTCTCTTTTGTACTATTCGCTCATACACATTTTCAACATTGGACAATCAGCATCAATTTTGAAGCAGCAAAATTGGTTCAGTAAACTTTTCGTGTGGAAATGCACAGGGAAAGAGCAAAGTAAATTATAAAAAAATTTCCACAGAAATATTTAATTAATATTTACTTTGTAAATAGAAAGCGCTCGATATGTTTGACAAGCATACTTCAAGCACTCAATTTACTTTTTTATTGTTGTTATTTTGCAGAGGCTACTCTTTTCAAATTAAATGGGCGCCTTTCATAAATCTATCTCAAGGACTCGATTCAATTTCAAGAGTTGTAACTTTGTGCTTTCGAATATGTACTTGCAAAAAATGAAAGGAAGCCGTCTGCATGTGCAGTTGCACCCCTGCGCAATCATGATAAGGTCACTTCGACAAATAAACAATTATACAATGATCCAATTCGGGGCTTAACATGGCCCCGTGCCACTGTTGTTGTTAATTGCACAAGGTTGATAAACACACACACTCTTACATTTCAATTCCCTTAATTGTGCGATTGATTTTTTCGGCAGCTGCAACTCTCTTTGACCTCCGAGCGGGGTATTTATTTACATGGCAAAAGACGATATGCCGCCTGCTGTGCTGCGGATGGTAACTGCCAAACAAAAGACTGCCAGCAGCTGCCGTTTAAGTTGAATACGTACAATGTAAGCGAATGAACTACAACAACAAATGCAATAAATTTGCACAGCCTGGCAATATTCAATTTTAATTGAGTGCTACATTATGAGCCAAGGAGGGACGGACAAAAGTGGCGTGGCATTGTGTGTGCGTGGCGCGGCGCGTCTTACTAATTATTGTCAGTTTAACAGGCTGACAGATCTGACAGCCGCACAATGCACACATGTTGTTGGCCAAAATATGCAATTATATTATACATTTACGCGAATGCTGAGAAATCGATTGCTGGCCTAAAGTGTCAAGTCTTGAAAAGGGTTAAAGGAGGCAAAACTGGTGGCAGCGGCCGATAAGAGTGCCAAAGTGAAAGCTCATTACAAATGACTAACTGACTGGTTGCATGTGCTGCTGCGGCTGCACACTTATGCAACATATCCGACTGCCGGACGCATCAGGAAATAGCTTCGACAGTACCCATATGGGAAGCTAGCTAACTAGATACTTTATGCTGACGTGCAGCCTGTATCGTGATGTACACATGAGGTCGACTGCATATGAACTTTAGTTTGAAGCTGTGACAAAAATTTTGTTAGCACTTTTGTTAGCTTGTCAAAGCATTTTTATAGGTTAGCTTGCCATAATAAGTTGAACGAAATAGTTATATGACTGTACCGATGCGAGCATATAATGCCAATTATTCTTATTGTGTACATATTCTCGTTAGTTTACTAAAGATAAACCCAATTCGTTTCTATTCCCTGACAAAGAGTCTGAAAAGGTGAAAAATACCATCTAACAAATTCTGCTTCTAATAGAGCAACAACAATGTCTAAATGATGCCATGGAAGCAGTCTATAAATCTGTGGTCATATGCAATAACGACTTAAGTCGAAAACAACTGTTTCGAGAAAATGCAATTCGAAATTTGAAAATGCAGTGTGCACATCAACATAAGTGCATGTGTTTTTTTTAAATAACTTTCTTTCTGAGATGGGTACAGATACCGGGGTTTGAACAAAATATGCGCATTAACGTCAGGAATACAGTGGTAACGTCAACTCAATTTCGTCTTAAGTCGACTTAAGTCGTTATTGCTTTTGACCACAGAAATATCAAGCATTCTTAAGACTTCGTAGTTAGCATTGCTTTGATTAAGCTCATATTGGTGCAACATTCTCCAATGTCTTCATAGTCATCATCTACAGCATTCACAAGCATTAACTCTTAAATTACAAATTTTTGAATTTTATTTCTCAAAACAAAATACTCAATTAACAAACTAAACATAGCAGTCAAAAAATTCAATAGATTAAAATTTTGCATAGTTTAAATTTTAAATCACACATCAGAAGTTACATGGCAAAATCATTTGAAATTGATTGAAGCTGTTCAAGTATCTTTCAACATACTATATACTTATAATAGCTCAATCTCATTGACGCCTTCAACGCATAAATCACGCGCACACACGAAGCGTGAGACAATGCCGTCAAATATAAACGCCAAAAAGTGAAGAAAAAAAACTTTAATTCAACTTAATTTATGTGTATAAAGTTATTATTGCAGCCCAAGACGTTATTTGCATAATATGTATATTTGTGAAATTTTGCAATACGCAGAATTCTTGCAACGCCGCCAACAAAAAATGTAGGTCAAAAGTATTATTTTTCAAAAGCTCCCCCAAAATAAAAAAAAAATCGTATAGAAAATAGCAATAAAGCAAATATAATAAAAATGCAATAAAACAAAGACGTTGACGTTAACGTGTGCTTTGTGTGTGTGTGTGTATGCGCGCTTTGCATGACACTTGAGAAAATCACAGCAGCAAGTTTTGCTACAATTTTCTCATGCCAGCAACGTCTGAAAAATAAAACATGAGAAGATTTCGCTGTTGATCTTGTTTGGATAAAGACAAAGTGTCTGTGGCTGTGACTGTGCCTGAAGTGGCAATTGTTGTCGTTATTTTGCTGTGTTTACTGTTAGCTCAGTTCTTCAGCTGGGCACTTGAACGCTGACGCCGCGCTGCTCGGACGCGCATAGACCCAGCGACAATGGAGCAAGGTCAGCGACGTTGGAAGATATGCGTGCGCCATGCATTTCAAGCAGCAGCAGCAACATCGAAGCACCTACAGCAACAACTACAACAACAACAACAACAACAACAACAACAACAACAAAATTAACAAGAGCGACACCAGCAATTTGACCATTGAAGACACTGAACAACATTGACCTTAAGCCACTGATGCACAACAGCAGAGGATGTGTCGTTTGTTGTTGTTTTCGGTTGTAGCAACAATGAGCTCAACTGCTCGAGATCTCATTCGAAGGTGCACTCACTTGCCTCGCGTGTGATTTCAATACTGAATTACAATTTTTGGTACAAGATGTTGGCCAAAGCCGCTCGAGCGATGCAGATTCGCCGCCGATGATGCATGCCAGCGGCATTTGCACGGATGCGCCGCACGAAAGGTCAACGCCATAAATAGCGCACAGCCATGGGCCGTGGCGTAGGCGACCGATTGTCAACTGACAGCCAGACTGGCTGCTCTTCCGTTGCCCACGAAATGCTAACAAACCTTTTGAATGTACTAGTGGCAAGTGGGAGTGTAGTGGTTGCCAAAAGTGCACTCGTTCCATAAAGTGGAGTACGAAATGTCAGCGCACGTTTGAAGTTAGTAAACAAGCTGGAATAAAGAGAAGCTGCGCAAAACAAAAGACTCAAGCTACGAACTTGGTTTTAGTTGTGTCATTGCATGCAATGCAAAGCAGCTAGCGAAAAATGTCAAGCATAAATCTTTTTCAAGTGGATTGTGTTGTCTTTGCTGCTACAGATACGCTTAGCATGGGTTTTTTTGCTTTTACACTCTCTTCCAGGCAGAGCTGAATCCAAGGAGCTTTTTGAAAATGATTCTACTATGGAACTGACAAATCAAGCCCTTTATGAAATGTTTACGTTTATTAGAACATCTTGTCGATCGAGAGGATGTTCATATTCAATGAGGGTTCACAAGAGCTACAGAGCTTAAAATCATCAGCTGATGGAGTGAATCGTTCACAGTAAATTGTTTAATAAATCTTGAATGCATTTTTTAATATGATAAAGAGATTCGAAGCCGCAGAAGTAGTTGTATTGGCGAATATAGTCAGAACATAGGCAGCGAAGAGCTTAATTTGAGGCTTAGTTTGTTTTACACAAATTAAGTTTTAAGGGGAAGGAGTTTTTCAAACAGTGATAAGTGACTTATGCTGGATTTTTTCTAATAGAAATGATGATGAAATTCTATAATAACTAGCTCAATTATTTCTGATATGAACGATATATTATACATTGGTAGTTTCAAGTAGTTTCAACCGATGTTCATAAGTTGAAAGCACCCGACTCAAGTCCCAACGAAGGTCACTTAAGGCCAAAAGAAGAAATTGCTGAAGAACAGCTTCAAGTTTTTGTATATAACTCTTATAGAGCGGATTTTAATTATCGGCTACTTTTATATGCATACCAAACATAAAAGGTAAACAATATTGTTGTTGCATACGCATTATTAAATTCTAAGGGTAAGAGAAGAGCTAAGGGAGAATCAAGATATTACAAAGTGCAATGCATTTTCATCTTTTCGTTTCGATAGTTTAAAAGCACGACATGTCCGTCATAAAAGAAATATGGTTTCAAATAAATTACTTACCTTGATGATCATTTACTCAATAGCAAAGTAATTTTTTACAAGTACAATTTCCTGCTTAAGTGTTGGCATGATTGAATGTGCCATTTCTCACAGTCTCTGACGCAGAATGTGAGACCTTGCAAGGTTTGAGGATCATGCGCAAATTGTGTCAACTGCCATCAGTGAACGCATGTGCATTTATTTTACTAAGCTTATGATTTGGTTTTCTGGAGCGAGCATTTTTGAGAACTATTTGCGATAGCAAGCATAAAAAATTTTTTATTTCAAAACTTTTTTATATTAGCTGCCAAATTGCCTATTTCACTAGCGATCGATGTCGATTTGTTTACGAATTGTATATTATATTGGAACATGGCTGTATTAATTGTAAAATAATATATGTAGTTTGACATATTGTCGTTAACAGCATATGCACAAAAAAGTTGAAAAATTTGCTTGATGATTCTAGAAATACATATTTTAAAGTTTTTCGATTGTCAAAACAAAACTAATGCCAAACATTTTGACAACCAGAAACTATTTCTAGGCATAAAATGGCATGTGTGCATGAAACACCTTGGCTGTTCATATTTTTTGACAATTTACAATATATACCAAAGGGGCGCAACCATATCACATGCACACATCATTAATTTCTTTGACGTGCCTTTTTTAAATATATGTACACTGCCACAAGCGCAACAATGGGTCATTAAACTTTTGGTTTTGAATTTGTTGTGTTTTTTTGTTAACAATAACCTTCATAATTTAATGAATTCATGTTCGATTAAATTAGAATAGGAGTAGCCAGATCAGGTAGTAACAATGTCAGCAACATGCTCAGTGCATTCTGCTATGATTTTGATTGATTTGCTGCAAACTGCACAACAACAACCGCGAGCGGCAACAGTGTGAGCTAATGAAGTCATCAGGCGCAAAGTGAGTGGCAGTGAGCTGCGAAGGCGCCTTCCACTGCAGAACTGAAGTGTTGTTTATTTTGATTAATTTCCTAAGCAGCAATATTGGAGCAACTTGCTGCAGCTATAGGCTATGTTAAATGAAACTAATGTATACAAACTTTTGCGTAGAAAAACATGTTAAAGTTGTGGCTGCCACAAGTTAAACTAAATCGCAATTATGGCTGATATTTGTAGAAACAATTTTAGCGTTAAAACATTATGTTTATAAAATGTTAGTGTGGTTGTTAGCCAGAGCAACAATTTTCAAGTACAAAAAGTGTCTATGAATTATGTGGCAACAAGTGCTAAACGCTTATTGATTGCAACAGAGCTGCAATTATAAACTAATTGAAGCGGCTGCAAAAAGAGTTCGAAGAAAAACAACAACTAATTAAATTTCAATAAAATGCGCTACTCAAAACGCTGGCTCATTTGCTGGCTTGCTCACTGTTCCTAGTTGAAGTGATAAGCGCGCATTAAGCAATTATTTTCCTTAATTATATTGTTATAAAACAAATAAATGGTTTTTTTTCTTCAAACGCGCAAAAACAAGCATCAAATAAGCCACTCAGTCGTCTCACTGGCAGCAGCATTTTAAACGTTGTTGTTGCTGCAACTTCTGGCGCTGCTGTCTGCCACTGTGCCACTAATGGCGCATTGATGCCGCATTGACTGCCTGTCTGCACGCACGCCCACGCCGACGGCGGCGGCCACTGCCACTGCATGACGCTGCAATTCTCAATCGAAGGCAACAAAACACACAAGCCAACAACAACAACATACAAGTGCAACTTTATTTTACTTATATGCTCACATTGTACACATACAACTACATATGCACACACACACTTTTATGTGCTAGACGCAATTATCGTACAGCGACTTTTATGAATAGAAAGCAAAAATCTACAAATCAATTTAAAATCTGCTAAATCTAAAAGAAACTGCTAAAGCAAATTCCAAACTAGTTAGATTTACTAAATTTTTAGTTAAAGAACTTTTTCATATAGCTACTATATACAAAGAAACTAGCATATTCTCAAGTGGCTTTGCATGTGCGTTTGCGTCAGAGAGCCGCTTCATCGGAACGCAGCTTCGGCTTCAGCGGAATGTCAATTCTATAAACGTTCTGCAAAGAAATAAACATTTGCCATATCAGATTTTCCAATAGTTTCTGTGGAAATTTTTCTTTGGTATACTCAGAAACATTTTAATTTTTCACGGTATGACCATTGATTTGAGTAGAAGAAGAGGAAGAAGAAGAAGTCATTAACTACACAAATATTGATACTAAAATGTAAAATTTCAATTTCATCACTTTCATGAACAAGAAAAAGAACAAGAACAAAAACCAAAAAACTTTGCAGTACTTGTCCCCTTTCGTTCTTCATCTCTTGCTCACCAACTTCACTTTCATGATAGAAAACTTTCCCTTTGCAAATTGGAGAATTTTTTCATATATCGATATTGACTCACATTGGTCTTCATTTTCAGCGGCTCCTCGTAGTGAAAGTACTTGCGTATGCAAGGCGTCAGCAGTATTGAATCCACCTTATTGGCATCGTTGCCACCCCAGAGGAAGGTGCAGATTAGCGCTATTATTATGGTGATCAGCGAGCCCAGACATGTGTACCACATGTAGGAGATGCGATAGAGCGGAAAGATTTCTCTGACAAATCAAACAAAAAAAGAAACAAACATTATGTGAATTATTATTATTATTAAGGTGTCCTTGAAAGACCTACTCTGCCGCCTCGTGCAATTCCGTCATATTGGCTGGCGTCAGCAGCGTTACCGGCTCGAAACGATAGTCACACTGATCCACACTCAAGGCCTTCGTCTCGTATTGTATGACACCCGAGGCGATGGCCCACTGCGCCTTCAAGCTGATCCAGGACATGGCTACGACGCCGAGTATGCCGCCAGTTAAGGCACTCTATGGCAAAAAAAATGCTTAGCTATTGTTGCATGGCTCACAACTACTGCACTCACATTGCCATTGATCCACGGCATAAAGATGCCCATTGTGAAAATGCCGAAGAGCGGTCCATTGGTGATGGCCTCCAGACTCATGGTCAGCTGCAGCACAGTGCCCATATGCTCCACCACATACACGAGACACACGCACAGCGCACCGACGCCCACCACCACCGAACGCATAATCCAGTTAATGGCCGCATCCGTGAGTGGCTGCTTGACGAAGGGCTTGACAAAGTCCTCTAGCACCACAGCCGACATGGAATTCAAGCAAGTGGATAGTGAGCTGAGCGCAGCGCTGAAGACGCCGGCCACAAACAGACCCGTCAGTCCCGGAAATTCGCCGAGCGTGTCCATCACGAAGAGTGGCAGCAGCTGATCGCGCGCTTTGGCGAGCTACAAGAAACAGAACAGCGTCAGTCCAAATGTCTGTGCCCATAAAGAGGCGAAATATTGCCTTGGTCGTAAGTGGATCGCAGTGCTTGTAGGTGGCATAGATGAGCAGACCATTGTAGCCACAAAGCACCATCATCAGGAGCACGCCCAGGCAAAAGATGTACAATGCTTTGCGCGCTGCCGACAGACTCGGCAGCGATAAATAACGCTGTATCATATTCTGCGAGACGGCATTCGTTTGGGTCCAATAGATGACGCCGCCGATCAATTGGGACCACAGCGTATGACGCACAGTGGGATCGATATCCAAGCTGTTGAGCAAAATATTTGTATTTGATTTATTGCATGTTATATCTTACAGTTTGCACTTACACGGGCGCCTCAATGCGTTCCGAATTCCAAGCTTCTTGAAAAACCACACTGGCACCGCCAACATCTATGCTGCCCTTGACGGCCACCAAAATCAGGGCACCCACCATGGACACAGTTTGCACAACATCCGTCCAGACAACCGCTCTGAGGCCGCCCTGTAATGTAAAGCTTGATATGTGGTCCTTTTATATGCATAAAGACTGGACGCTTACCAAGCTCGTGTAGAATACGCAAATGATGCACACGATCGGCGTGATGGTATGCACCGCGACGCCAGTCACTTGATTGAAGGCCAGCGCAGGCACGTAGATGACAATGGGCAGATAACCGATCTGTTGGTTGGCACACAAGAAAAGTCTTAGATTTGTTGTTGCAAGGATATGCTTGGCTACTCACATTCATGACGGCAAACATAACCGAACCGAACATGCGCAAACGACGATCAAAGCGGCTTTCAAGATACTGCAAAGACGTGCAATAATGAATATGTATATGTAGTTACAATCTCTGTTTGATATAGTTTCGAATACAGATTTTAAAATATTTTATATGGCTGTGAGACTATATTCAAAAGGGTCGCTTGAATGCCTAAATAAATGTGTTAATAATAATAGCAGCGTGCTTTTAGATAAGATAGTATATACGAAATATGAAACTTACTAAATATAAACTAAATATGTTAATACAAATTTAACTTTTGCTTTTCTGGCTAAAAATGTTCTTAGAATTTCCCACTACTAATCGCTAGAATTTTTCCCTCTCATCATCGCAAATGAATTTATATCAAGCACAGCGACGTCCTTTTGAAATATTTCGCTAATTCAATGCACATTAATTAAAATATTTCCGCTATAAACAAATGTCAAAATTTTTTTAAAGAAAATCTAATGAGCAAGAAAATCAATAGATCGTTTGCTTGAATCACTCAGTTTCCCTCACACTATTTCTCTCCCTCTCTCCCTCTCCTGCAGTTAAGCTTCGATTTGCAACTTTTGCCGTAAAAAAGCTTTCTGTTTTCTAGTGGATCTTTAAAGATTCACGTGATCGCCCTTTCTATCTCTCTGCGCATGTGCAAACTGTTTGCATCTTTCTCATTCCGCCGTGTTTTTGTTTGTACTCGCATATGCAAATCTCAAATTTGATCAAATGCAATATCTGCTGCTAACTAATTTGTATCTATTAATCTATCTGCTGCTCTCACGTTGTGATTTTTCATTCATCAAATCAAATTAAATTGCACTCGTGTAGTTGTGTGTGTGTGTGCTTGTGTGTGTGTATATATGTTTGTTGTTATATAGGGAAATTCTTCTTCACATGCGCTGACAACGTGCGCGCAAGTTATTGGCACTTCTGTAATGTTTTGTTCTTTTGTTTGTTGTTTATTTCGACATTCATGTAGATAGATTGTCGCCAAAGTCGCCGCTATTTAAAGGTTCACAATTGCAGGAACAATTAAGAGAATGTATTAGGGAAATACGAAGTCGAGAGTAACGAGTGCGCTGGGAAATAGTACATGTCAACTATTAGCTGTATGCATACGTATGTACTATTTAGTTATTGTATATGCAAGTGTTTATATATGGGTTTCTTCCTTCATGTATATACACTGACTGAGCAAGAACGTAGTATTTATAGGGGATTTCGAAACGAAACTTTGCTCATAATGATGAACTTCGCACTTTTGATTATGTAAAAAAATGAAAGAAAGTTAAGCGGTGAAAGTTTACATCCGAAACATTTTTTACGATGTATCGAAGTGTAAATATTTTGCTCAAAAGCTGCTGAAATCTACATGAAAAAAAGATGTTGTAAATTTAGGTTGAAGTGAAGTTTTGTTTTTCAATACCTGTAGCAAAATTGTTTGCATATTTTTTGTTGGATCATTTTAGCCACATTTTATACTCTTTTTTTCAGATAAATGTAAACAACTATTTTTAAAAATCTTTAGCTGAAGGTCTCAAAAGACGAGAAAGCGCCAGGGTTTTGATCTGATAAAGGAAAAAGAAAAGCAAGTGCACTTTTTCTATGGTCGGTTCAGTCTGAAAAACTGTATGAAGTACGGTGACGCACAAAACCATTTCTATTCCGCTGAAAATATTACTATTTTAATAAAAAAATTTTAATACAAAATTTTAATAAAAAGTATTTTTGCTCAGTGGGGCTTTAAAGCGCTCAGCCCTCTGTTAATCGACGCAGCGAGCTGGGTCATTTGCTTTCATTCGCTATGAGAGCTGAAACAATCGAAAGGATTATAACATTTTTTTCCTCGAAATTATTTACTTGTAATTTTTTGCAGTGATGAGAAAACAGCTCACTGTATTACATTGCTCATCACTGATATAAAGTGTGACACAGTGAATTACAATAGTTTCGTAAAGAGCTGTTACTCAGTGTGAAGCTGATTGGCTTCTACTACTTTGAAAGTGCAGAGTAAATTTTGCAAATATCGTAGAAGACGAGAACTGATTTTTACTCTATGAGATCACCTAAAAATTAGTTCAGCATAATGAATTCGGTCTGGAACCAACTCCCTAAAAATTTCTCGTTACGCCAGTCGGCAGTGTCAGCCATAAATAATCGCCGCAAATTACTACTAATTTTATTATCGATGGACATGTTAAACTGTAAATTAGGCATAAATACTTCTCTTATCTAGTTAGTTAGCTAGTTAGTTAGTTATTCCAACTCGATTACTTTTTTTCTGATGCCGAAAAAGGCTGCTCATGCTAAAATTAAGCGTGATGTATTTGTGTATCTGCCTGCGGGTGCACTCGCACTCACTCACCTCATAAGTCGACGTTATGTTGAGCTTATGGAAGACGGGCAAGTAGAAGACGCCCATCACCACGCCCATGGCGATGACTCCGCCCGCCACGTACAGATACTGTATGCCATAGGAGTACACTTCCGTGGGCAGACCCAGCAGCGTGATGCCCGATATGAAGCTGGCCACCAGCGAGAGCGCGATCGGCAGCACAAGCATGTTGCGGCCACCCATCAGATAGTCCGCCTCCGAATGGGACTTCTTCATGAAGCCGAAGTAGATGCCTATGAGGATGCAGAGCACGAACATGGCTATGAAGACCACATAGTCGGGCCATGAGAAGCGCTGCAGCTCGACGAGAATGTTATCTATATCCGACATGTTGGCGCGGCGTTGTCTGTCGCGTTGGGCAGGATCGGTTGCGGTGGGTGGTCCGTCGATGTGGACGGCAGAGTGCAGGACCACGAACGTGAATGTTTGCCGTTTTAGCGGCTGCTTTGAGGCACGAGCTGCAGACCTGTGGCCGCTGCGTTTGTGCGATGACAACGCGTCACTCTCGCGTTCAAGGATAAGGCGATCCTTGCTTTGGTATCTCGCGCGCGCAGTGCTACCGCGCTTATCACACTTTCCGTACGAACTGAACTCTGTGGAAACGAACGTTTGATCAAATCAGCGGCGTTCCATGAATCAGCGCCTGAATGTGTGAGTGTGCGACCAATATTATAATAACATACAAACATCTGCGTTGCTGCACACACACACACACACACCTACATGAAATGCCGCCCTGCCTGCACACAATCAACCATAATAAGGCGTTCAATTAGCATGTAAATAGTTCTTGTGCCCGCCGCAGCTTGTATGTGTGTGTGTGTGTGTCGAGAAATGTAGAAATGTGGTCATTTGGTCAGCGAGATTCTGGATTAATGGGCTTCAGTGCCTGAGTGTTCCAAAGACAAATTCGGCGCACATAAATACGCAAGTAAAGAAAATTATATATGTAAAACGGGACTTTGCTTGTGAGTTCGAACCAGTATTGGAAAAGCCCATTATGAGCTGTATGTGGAGTATTCAAAAGATATAAAAGCTTATTATAAGTAATTTAAATTTGAAAGCTGTGGTTGTTAAGCAATTTTGCAAGTTTTGCAATCCTCATAATAATTCTTTTCCTATGTGAGTCGGGAATGCCAGAGCTCTTAATGAAAAACTTATTCAAAAATAATTCAGGCTTATAAATACATTGAAGATAAAGCAAGAAAAGAAAATCCGGAAAAACGGCAACAGTTTCTTTCAGGTTCTGTCAGTTTCTGAAGGCTTGTAGCTGGTATTCAAATAATTTCAGATATCACTTTTTCCAATAGTTTCTATTTATATGAAGTGGTTTTCCGCTCTTTCTCTCATGCTGCTTTATTCTGAGTATTATATACAATATAATTTTTATAGTATATGAATTACAAATTTTAATTTAATTTAATTTCATATAAATTTCTTTACTGTTCTCTCTCTGAAACGGCCCTGTAAAGCTAGACTGGCCGAACTGAGATTGCATTGTTACGCTGTGACCAAGAACTTTAATTCAATTACGAAAGCCGCGCAATGTTTACTAGCCGTGTGCAAGGGAGCTTACTAAAATTAGTTAATAATAGATATTGCCTTGTGCGATGTGGCATGGAGCGACCTCAGCTGTTTGAATGCAATTCTGACAAGCCACAAAGCGCGTCGATGCTGGAAGTTCCAGCGGGATCATTGTTTTTATAAAAAATTATACGATTTAGCAACAGGTTCATAGTAGCCCTGGAAACGTCAGTGTGAGTTTTATGATTTGGACGGCAGCGGAAGAATGGAGCTACAACAAATAAAAGCGAGGGTACTCATATTGTGTCTTAGGAGCAGCTCTCGAAACTTCTCTTCGCAAACATCAGCGGTCTCAAAGTCTGTCTTATTTTCGAAAAAAATTACGTATTTGTATATGAGTTTTTTCTATAAATTTAATGTGTTCTTTAAGGCATTTTAAGTGCACCACTAACGTAAGACAATTTACGTAAATTTATCTCATGTTCATAAATGCTCAAGAATAAAGCTCAGCTGGAACAATGACTCCAGCGTGTCGACCTAAAGCAACAACTAAAATAAATTACTCGTGGAATATTTTTATTGCTGTGGGACTGACTGCCTTCTTTAACTGATATTAATTTGAAAATTGTGCGACTTTTTTTTGCGAAGCAGCTGAGCGGTGGGTGTAAAGTGTAAAAAGCTGTTGTCGTTATTATTTCGGCGACGAGACGATCACTTTAAAATTACGGACATATTATAATTTGTATAAAAAAAGCTGTCTGTTTAAAGGTCGAACTTGCGCCTGAACAAATGAACATAATTTGGTGCAGCAAGTGCCGAAGTGAAGGTGGAGAGGGGCAGCGTGCTACGTGGTACGCAGTAATTATGTCACACAATTGTCACGGATTAGAAAAAGTTTTCAAAATGGCTTTAATTTCGAACTTTAAAATCGACAGACTAATATTTGGTTCGCTGTGCACACTTGTTAGGTTGTTGTTGTCGTTGCAGCTTTTGTTGTTGTTTTTCAATCAAAATTGTCAACTCGGCTGCAGACTGGCAGGGATGCTCATAACGTACGCGCGCGTCTACGTTTCACGGGCAGCCACGGAGGGCAACTGATGTTGGCATTGAGACCAGCGAGCAATCAAGGCATTCACCGACGCCAGCGCCAGCAGCGACGCCAACGTTGTTCTTTCAGTAATGGCAGCGCAACGAGCAAATCTCAGCGCATTTCAGCAAAGCGAAATAGCGACATTCCTTAGCAATGCATCTATAGCAATGCAAGTGCAGCAGCGTAATCTCAGCGGCCAATAATTTTTGGCGCCAACGCTTTGTTGTTGCTGTGCTGCGCTCGTCGCATAAGCAACTCAATTAAAAGCATGCCTTGATTGCTCTCAGAATCATTTTCAACAAATTTGCAGCTCTCGTATTTTATATCTGTGCATGAGCAAGTGCAAGGAACGTCATTGATCTTGAAATTTCGCTGTTCCCTCGCTATCCCCACAACACAACAATTTTCAACGTCAATTTGAGCATATGCTTTATTATTTGAGTGGGTGCTGAAATCAGCGATTAATGGTAGATATGTTAGCATATGATAATGTTGTAGAAGAGGTAAGCAAAATATGAACTTGCATGTCGCTCCGCAATCGAGTTGGTTGAAAGAAGTTGGTTGAAAGAAATCCTAATTAAAAGTATAAATTTTTTTTAAAGAAATTTAAACAAATTATGCCAAAATTGGGAAATATTTTCGGTACTTGCTCTTGTTAGCCAAAACGAGCATGAAAAAAAGTCTCTGAGGTTTCTTGAAAGCAACTGCTCGTAATTGTATCTAAAAGCAGCACACGAGGGCGTGCCAAATCAAGTTGCGGGCATGATTATTTTAAGTACAGCAACATGCCCTTTCAAGAATTTCTTGAGTAATTTAAAAAATGCACAAAAATTCAGCTCATCAACTTAAAAATGCATTTTTATTGCGATTAAGAAATTAGTAGAAGAAATTAGATAAACTTGCCACAAGCCAAACACGCCCACAATTAGCAAATCGCTCAGAAGCCATACCAAAAATTGTTCTTTAAATTTTAATTTTAATTAATTGGCAAAGTTTTTGCTGGTGGAAAAATTCAACAACAAATTTCGAACCAAAAATTTTATAATTCGAAAATGACGTGTCGTGGCGGATTTTCCTTAGGCTCGCGCAAAATTGTGATTAATTGCTTTCTTTTAGGTACTTGTGTTTTCTGTTAGCTGATAAATTTTCCTCTTCTTCTTCTTCTTACATTGCTCACTAATAAAGTAAAGCACAGAAAAACCAGCTGACATTTTTTTCCTGAAAATTTCTTTGCATTTCTGCTTCTGATAAAAAAAAAGCATGAATGTAATTTTGTTGTTGTTAATATATGTATATTTTTGCGCTTTTAAAGGTTTTTTGCTTTCTGCTAACAATCACAATTGCCAAGTGTTACAATTACTTGTTATGATTAACACTATTGCATGTTGTAGTTGTTTTAAACATTTGGCGCTCTATGACGTCACATATTCGAATGCATGTTTATAATACATATATGATATAATATACTATTAGTACTAGAAATTATCAGTAGTTTGCTGCACCAGCAGCGCCTAGCATTTTGCTTTAGAGAATCCGTACGTTCGAGAATTAAAGAAATGTATATAATTACCTACAGTCACATCAGAAAGTCTTCAAATGCATTAATTCATTTGATCCTGGTTTAAAAAAAGCTTGTTAAAATAGGTGTAGGAAATGCGGCCCGCAAACAAACCGTGTTAAAATAGTATCAATTTAATATTTGCATTTTAAGTATCTACGCAATCAAAGAACTCTATCAACAGAAGAAAAATCCTCAATACCCCGCCTTGGAGCATATCTTTAAAGTTAGAGTTGCAACCAAAAAAGTATAGCAATGGTTAATAGGCAGTTCAAACAACAAACACATTTAAGTTGTATTCATAACTCTCCATAGCTTAAAAAGCGTTTAAATAACATAAATTCATCATAAAAGCGCCCTTGTGAGTCGGGAACGCTAGAGCTGTTTGGATGAAATAATCAAAAAGAATAATAGTTTCAGGCTTATATTTATCTGTTTTCAAAGTAAAAGCCATAAAGTAGGTAACATCTTTTTTTGCTTATTCCGAAAGTATGAAACTATCCAAAGGCATTTCTTGCAGGTTTACACTTATGAGCCATGCGTCATTTTTACGGGTTATAAGCTATTTTCTTAATTAAAGACTATCATCGCAACCACTTCCTGCAAATATATGTAAAATTTGCCAGCGCTGTTAAATACCAGCGAGTTCTGCCATGGCAATGCATTTTACTAAATTCCATCGGCATTTTCATTCCGTCTATTCTGCTTGAGCTCTTCTTGGAGCACCATTGTAGCCGCACGCACAGCCATGCCCACGATAATTGAATTGGGATTGCCAGAAATGGGAGTGGGCAGTACACTGGCATCGACGAGACGCAGGTTCCGCACGCCATGCACCCTACACATTGAAAATACGAAAGCAATTATAAATGTCAAAATCGAATCTTTCGCAAGTGAGCTCACCTGAACTGTTGGTCTACCACGCTGTGCTGCGGAGCAGTGCCCATGCTGCAACTGCCACCGGGATGATGTGAGGACAGCCCAATATGCCTCATGACGCATTCCAGGTAGCGATCCGAAGGTGCGTTCAGCTCCAAATCACGCTTGAAGGGTCCAAAATTAGCACACTCTTTCAGCTGTGGCCAGTGAATGTGCGGACTTAGGTCGGAGAAGGCGTCGGAAGTGATCAACTCAACTATGGCGCGCACGGCGCGTATTGTGCAGGTCACATCCGCCTCTTCAGCCAAGTAGTTGGGATCGATGAGCGGATTTTTGCGCACATTTCCGCTGCTGATCGTCACCGAACCACGCGATTTCGGCTGGAAGCAACTAGAAATGGCTACGAAACCCTCCTGTGTGACGTTGGCGTAGCGGGGGAAAAGCGCGCGGAAGTATTGGCGTTTGAAGTTCGAAATTGACATGAGCGCCGTCTCGTCGATGGCGCCTGCGCCGAAGAAGGTCAGCCCGAAAGCAGTTGCATTGTCCACCGAGTCGACATGGCCCAGTACGCCGAAGTTGCCGAGGTGGCCGCCACCCAACAGCAGGTAACTAAGCAAGCTGAGTGGGTTCAGCAGTGCGCGCTGATTCAGTGTGGGACCCACGATGCCGATGGATACATACAGCGGCAGGTTGAGATGGTCGTGCAGTTGCTTGCCCACCTGCGGCAGGTCATGCTGCACTGGTATTTGTAGCTGCTGCAGCTGCTGCGTTGCCCCAATGCCAGACGCTAGCAATAGCTGCGGTGTTTGGTAGGCGCCAGCGCACACAATCAGCTCGCGGCGTGCCTCGACGCTGAACACGCGTTCCTTACGGCTCTGCTCGTCCTTAACGCCCACCAGCAGCGACTCTACTTGCAGTTGCCCGTTTGGCGCACGCTGCAGTTGTATCTTCTTGGCCAGACTATTGGTCAGCAGCCGCAGATTCTGGCGCTCCTGCATTGCGGGCTGCAGAAAACGATGCAGCACACTGTGCCGCAGACCCTTCTTGATGTTGTAGCGTGCGCGCCGGAAAAGCCAAGGTTTATGGAGGAACTCCGCCTCTGCCTGCTGCAATGCTGAGGCCACTTTTGAGTAGTGCGGCTGCATTTCCAGCAGTTCGTGCGGCTTAGGGCTGCCAGCTTGCAGAAAAGGCCGCACCGCGCCCCACTTCCATTCGTTGAGATTGAGCTCTGTTGACCAGAAGTTGAAATCACGCTCCTGACCGGAGAAATGCAGCATGTAGTTCAGTTGCGCCGAGCCGCCAAGACCTTTGCCGCGCGGCAGTGCCTGACGCTGTTGCAAAAAAAGTGTAATAACAAATGACGTATCTACTTGAAAATGCTAATAACAAGCCTGCTGTTCGAGTCCTTTGGAAGAGTACCGTTGCGGCACGGATAGATATGCCCAGTCATTGAGGCCCTTCTGCTGAAAAGTAGTCAGCAATGGAATTTTGCTGAGGAAACCAAATTTATCGCCCGCCTCGATGAGCAACACAGTGCCATTGCTGTGCTTAGCCAGCAGCGGCGCGAGCACTGCACCCGCGCTGCCTGCACCAACTGTGGAACAGAAGCTCAGTGGATATTACACGCACAGGCTGCTTTTCCGCATACATACCCACGACGTAGTCGAAAGAGTAGCCCTCGTCTCTGGCTGGCAGTACATGCGGCACGTGCTCCTCCAATAGGAAGCACAGCAGCAGCCACAACATCGCCAAAAGGCCAATTACAATGGAGCACACCAAAATAACCTCTAAATATGAGTAAAGGGCGAGCGCGTTAGATATAAAAATTTCGCTCACGAAAAATAGGAATACCCACTTTGGAACTGCATGATTCAAAGACTGACACCCTGAATTAGAATCCAACGCCAAACTAACGGAAAACTCTCACAATTCAGGTAAAATTCCGAAATTGCATTTCGCTGTGGCGGCACAAAAGCAAATGAAAGGCGCACTGCACGAAGGCAGGAAGCGAGAGAGAGCGGCTCGTGGCTAATCCAATTACGCCGGACAAGCTCACCTCTGTTCCAAATGTAAAGTAAGCAAACTCGACGCTTTACTTTTATTTTTATTGCTATTTTTGTTGGTGTAGGCAGATAAGGGTGGATTCGGAACAACGTGGGTGGCGAGGTAAAATATAAATCAAAGCAAATGGAATTACCTAATTGAAAAATGTAAATAAACACAAATCAGTTCACAGATTCATTTGTCGTAGTTATTTCTATTGTATCGCAGAGAAAGACGGTTATCTTCCAGAATTTTATATGTATGTACTTGATAAAAACTAGTTGCAAATATAAAAGAACTACAATTCGTCAGAATCACAATTTGTATTTGAAAATTTCTTCAGGTTGAAAGAAATTTGTTTTTACATTACAATGCAGAATCTTTAAAACAAAATTATGAAATCGTATTCTAAACTTTAGATTCTAAAGTAACGAAAATACAATAAAAGATACAACTTAGCTTACACACCTACTCGTTGCGCCCACATTTACGCCTTCAGCATTTCCAAATCCTCATCCATGAGACCTTCCTCGAGTTTCTTCTCCAATTCGCGTGCATCCACGTAGGTGATCTCTTCCTCGGGCAAATCTTCTTCCATAAGCGCTGCAGCCTCGGCCTCTTCCTTGGCGCGTCGCTCTTTTAGACCAGCCGCTGGCGAACGAATCAGCGAAATGTTGCGCTGAACGTTCTTTACGTCCATTTGTATTTCCACTTCACGCCCCTTGCGCAGACGCTGCATAACAAAGTGATCCTGGCGACGCTCCTTTATTTCTGTAACCTTCTTGATTGCATCGAGCGCCTTCTGCCACATTTCGCGGTTGTATTTGACGGGCACATTGCGGCGTTTCTCGAACTCGAAACTGGGATCGATGGCCAGCTCCTTGCCAGCGGCCTTGCGGAAAGCCTTGGTCCAGCGCACTTTGCGTGGGTTCTTCTTGCGCTTGAAGGCTTTGTGACATTTGCTGCGGCAGAATTTGAATTGCTGTGGAATGTATAAAGGGGTTATTGCGTGATACTGTCGAAAGCCAAACTTACCTTGCAATCATTTCTCACGAATAACATTCCATGGCCGGGGTAGATTTTGCTGGAGCAAAAGTAGCACGTTTCAATACGCATTTTTGCGTTGAACTTTGCGAAATTATTAAAATTTTACAAATTACAACGAAACGCGTGTTTTTTACGGCAACTGACAGTTAAAGAGAGATCGTAATTGCAAGAGAGGAACAGTTGCAGAGTTGCATTCACTGTCTGAGTTCTTTCTACCTTGAGAGGCACTGTATTCGTAGCGTGAGAGGCACTGTATTAAAAAGTTCGCAACAGCTGTTTTGTTGTTTTGTGTGCGTTGACGTGTATTTCTGACGTTTTTGCTCTTAAAAATTTGGTTTTAGAATTTGTGAAAAAAGTGCACTAAATTAAATAATAAATTCCTTCTGTAGACAACAAGCGTTTAGCTAGTTGCGCATCTTTGGAGCTCCTTCGGCCGCGAAGTTTCCTGCAGCGGTTTATCGCAAATGCTCATTTGGCCACTTCCTACTTCCTGCCTGTTATTGAAATATCCAATGCCAGCCCCAGCCCGAAAAGAAAACGCCAGCCAGGTTTAACAATGCACATTACTGCTCTGTTTCCGCCGCAACGCAATAGCTGACCTAGTTCGACTCCTCCAATGAGCAGTATCAACAGCACCGCGCCTGCAAACACCAGCTCCTCCTATCCATATCGTGAAATCGAAAGTAGTAGAAGCACACCCCGCACATCACACTCCCATCCAACCCGCTCAGTCATGTACACACGCGATTGGCGCACAGCGCTACGGACGCCACCCACTTACAGGATCGGTAATCGCACGCTCCGCTTCAATTACCACTTTGCCCTGTTGTTAGCGGGAGTGCTGGGGCTAATTGTATTCTTCTTTTATATGCGAACGGGGTCGAGTTCCTCGTCGGACGCAGCATGGCTTAAAATCTATGCCAGCTCAACTAGTGGACGCAGCAGTAGTGTCAACTTGGTAACGCCGCAGTTTGCCGGTGCCACGGCATATAACCACACATACCCACTTACGCCGGCGCTGGCGAATAAAGGCGGCGTAATTACATACCGCATTGGAATGGTGGCCGATCTGGATACGAATTCCAAAGTGACCAAGGACGATGGAAGCACTGTGTGGCGAAGTTATCTGAAGAAGGGACACCTCTCGTATGCGGGTGGCAAAGGCGAAGTGAAAATTAAGTGGGACGCCGAGGAGCCCATACCACTTGAGTCCAGCTTCGCGCTGAAGGGACGCGGCATGGAACTCTCTGAGTTGATCACTTTCAATGGAAAATTGCTCACTTTCGACGACCGCACCGGGCTTGTCTATGAACTGATCAACGAGCGACCGATTCCGTGGGTCATTCTGCTGGACGGAAACGGTCGAAGCGCTAAAGGCTTCAAGTCGGAATGGGCAACGGTGAAGCAGCAAAACTTGTTTGTCGGTTCCATGGGCAAGGAATGGACGACGAGCATGGGCGACTTTGAAAACGAGAATCCCATGTTTGTGAAGTTAGTTACGCACACAGGTGAGGTACATGCGATCGACTGGTCCTTCTTTTTCAAGATGCTGCGACAGGAGTCGCAACTCATCACCTGGCCCGGATACATGATACACGAGAGTGGTGTGTGGTCGGAGATTAATCAGAAGTGGTATTTTCTGCCACGTCGCTGCTCAATAGAAAAGTGAGTTCTGCGAATATGCAGCATAAAGCAAGTAAAAATGTGCAACATCTGTTTCTTTCAGGTACAACGAAACACGCGACGAGCATATGGGCTGCAATGTGCTTATATCGGCGGATGAGCGTTTTGCCAAGATCGAAACAGTGCCATTGGATCCGGCAAATACAACGCCCACACATGGCTTCTCTAGTTTCAAATTTATACCCGGCACCGATGACAATGTGATCTTGGCGCTGAAGACGGAGGAGCTAAATGGCAAGACTTCGACTTTCATTACAGCGTTTAATACCAAAGGGAAAACGCTGCTGCCGGAACAGAGAATAGATACCGATCTAAAATACGAAGGCATCGAGTTTATTTAGTGCGCTATAAAGCTTTAAATCGATTCAAAACGAAATTCTATGGAGCTTGTTAGCTGAAGGCATAACTGAAAATCATTGTATGTATGAGCAGAAGAATGCATTGTTTTGTCAGAAAAATAAACAAAACAAGCTCTGTAATTATAATACGACAAAAATAGCAGAAAAATAAATTTGCAAAACTATCACAGGTGCTAAAAAATGTTTCTTTATACGAAGTCAACGTTTATTATGCTTTAAATATGAAACAGCTGGCGATTTTGTGTACGTATGCGTTTATGCATTCCTCTGAATTTTCAATTACCATTATATACATATATATTTATTTTATAATTCAAAGAAATTATGAGCTTGCCCAACCTCTTTGTTGTAAATATTTATAAAAACGGCTTATTTTAGTCTCAGCAATAACTTGTGTATTATTTTTATGCTGTGTAATGTTTGTAACCAAACATTTAATTTTTCCAATATCTCTGACATTCACAACACGAAAATTCGAATGTATTTCTAAATATTAAAATGTGATTTAGTTCATTGATTTAAGCTTTAAAGATTTGTAAGTATCAAATAAAACAAACAATTGCGGCATATACAAATTTGTTTAGTTTGCAATTTTAATATGATCACTTTCAATAAATGAGACGAACTTCTAAAATGTAAATTTTGTTAAAAACTTTTACTAAATTCAATACCTTCTGATGAAAATATTATAGGTACGTTCGTAAATGCAACCCAGCGGTTGCACTGCAAAGCAACGCGTTCGTAAAAGCAAAATGGCGCAATACTACTGCGTGCAACGCGTTCGTTAATGCAACGGCTTGGCACCGCAGTGACAAATTTCTGCAGTTTTCGCAGTCATTATCCTACTGTTGCCGTTTGCAAAACACGAAATGGAAACGTACAAAATTTATTATAAATGGATCAAAATTTGTTTGTCATCTTGTATAAAGATGGAATACATCATCTGGATAGGTTTTTATTGTTTTAAAGTAATTATTTACTTTCGGGATTGATCTTTTTTTCCCTCTCAGCTAGGTTTTTACGACACATCTCTCTTTCACTCGTTTTACCCTTTCTTTATTGAAATTCATTAAGACTCTCACTACGAGTTTCACAATTATCAATTAATGCCTTAACCAAAATTTCCATCTTGAATCGCGTTCGTTAATGCAACAAAAGTTTCTGCAACCAACCTGCAAACGAAATCAGCTGATCGGGCAGTGACAACTGAAGTTGGCTGCACTGCTACTGTCACTGCACGAATTTACTGCATTTACGAACGTACCTTATATCTACTCAACAAAGTGATTTTTCAAAGTTCATTTAATTTATGCTGGGTATCGATAGTGAACCCAATAGTTTTGTCATGGATGGGCGTCGTCGTAATGCTGTTAGACAGTAACGTGGCATCTAGGCCAGCCAAGAGCAAGTCCTCTTTCTCGATGCGGCCTTCATTGGCGCGTATTTCTAGTCTGATTATAGGGAAAACAAATTTATTTAAAAGCGTTTCAAAAGTACTTCTAAAGGGTGCTGACCTATTTGCATTGTGATTTACGTTCCAAAGTTTAGGCAGAAATTTTGGACGCATGGTGTGCAGAAAATGCTCGCGCCACAGTTTCTCCAATTCGATGAGGCCACCAAACTCTGTTTGATACTTTTGCACCACCTTCTCGCCGTGCTGACAGTAGTTTTCATTGTCAAATCTATAAAAAAAATGTTCTTCAATGAAAGAAGGGAAAGGAAAGAAGAAATCGCAGGGGTCTGAAATCATTTACGTGGTATCCATATTGGCTGCTTCCTCCACCAACTCTGGCGTGAGTTCTTTTTCATCGGAGAAATGTTGCAGCACCACTTTACGCAGTTCTTCCCCTCTTGTGGCAGGTATTTTGTTGCCATTGATATACAATGCGCGTGCGGCGGATTTCACTTTTCTGCAAGCAGTCAGCGGAATTTAGCAGAGGCAGTTTAAAACTAAGTTAAACTACGATATGCGGTAACTCACTTCAATTCGGGCACTTCAATATACTTATTCCCACCGTCTTGATGTGTGATGGGTGCAGCACACATATCGGCCAATTTCTGGCGTATTCTCAGGTCGGACATGTTGCTCAGCTGATGACAGTTCGGACATAGCAAAAGAATATCGTGTGAGGTGTGAGATTTCATGATCACTGTAGGAAAGGAAGGTGTATTAAGCTAGCTCTCAAAAGCGGCAAGTGCGTGCATACCTGGAAAATGTTTTCTATATTCCCTCGGCACAACATTCTTGCGTATGTATGCGTCACGTCGACCACACACCACACACTGGTTCTCCTTCGGCGTTTGATAATAGAGACCAACTTCGCCGACAGCCCGTCCGGCTGGCTCAAAATTTAAACGCACTGTAAATGGCTCTGCCTTGATTTCGACGCCCAAGTTTTGGCTGAGGTACCATTGCGCCTTCTTGCGATCGATGGTGCAGAGTAGTTCGCCATCGGGAGCCTCCAGTAAGCAATTGTCGTAGAGCGTTTTAGCACGCGTGCTAATGCCCCGCATGGAACCTGCCTTCTTATTTTGCCAGCTGCTGGCTGCCTTTTTAGTCACAAGCACGGAAGCAAAACCGTTTAATGGCATATTTCCTTGTTGCATCATACCGTCCTTAAAGCGCACTTCAAAGAACGGTTCCAGACGTTCGTAGATCGTGGAAAAATCTCGTTTTTGGAACTGCCAAAAGTTGCTAGAAATATGTTAGATATTACTAAGTTGCCTTTGTGCATTTTGATCTATATTACCGAGGCTCCAGCTCCTTGGCCAACTTTTCGAAAATTTCAATTGCCACAAGCGCATCATTGGCAGCGTAGTGCAGCTGTTTTTCGTTCAAAACCTTCGCCTCCCAATCGGAGCAGGCTAAACGCCAATTCTTATCCAACACTACGTTCAGTAACGCCTTCGACAGCTTGGCCAGACCATCACAGCCGTGTCCTGTCATTGCGGTGAGAAAGCGTAAGTCAAAAGTGCTCGCCACGCCCACGCCGTAATCATGCGACAGCTTTTGTGCGTCGTCTTGTGGGCCAACACCTACTTTTATCACCTCTTCATCTTCTAACAGCTCACGGAGGCTCTTTGGTATGTGCTTCATACAGCAGAGGCGAAAAAGAGCGCAGAGGCCTTCATGTGAGGAGAGCTGTAGCAGTGCGACGGGTCGTCTAGAGCCACCAACAGTGACCCACTCACAGTCAAAGCCCAGTACTTTGCTGGAGGTGAGTGCTCTGAGTGATAGAAATTTGGTATTAAAAATTATAAATAGTTGGCGCAACAGCCCGCGAGCATTTACTTGTATGCTTGTATGTATGTACATATGTGCACGTTCTATTGCAGCACAAATAAACGGGACCTACACATTTATTCTATAGCCGTGTCCAAACGGGAATCTTTAAGTTTTTTGTGAGAAGCTTTATCATGGGTATACGTCTCGTCGTTTGGGATCTGAACCAGCGACTTCACACAGTAGGGACCGAGCTTTTATTTTCTGAGCCATGGCGGCGGAAATTAAGCATTACTTTAAGAATTCTATTCGTAACTTACTTTTTCAAATCTTTGACTGCACGTTGGCATTCGTCTGCTGTTTCAATGACTCGTATGTGTTTATGACGAAGTGGATTCTTGAAATCTAAGCCGTAGCGTAGGCGCTCGAGCAGACGCGCGCGATTGCGAAATACCACGCAAACAATGCCCACTCCGGCTGTGGCCAGCATCGCTGTTTTCGGCGTTAGCATGTTGCTTCTGTTATCCATTTCGATTGGATTGTGCACAATTTCAGAAGAAACTTTTTGTTTGGAGCTATGTATTTAGCAACGTGTTTTTTTGAGAAATCAGCTGTTGAGCTTCAAATTTATGTTTCGGCGAATCTGGGAGAGAGAGCGAGACAACTATGTGTGGATTTACAGGATGATCTTTTGTGTTTTGAACTGTATTCTAATTCGAATATCAAATAAAACAAACAATTGTGGCATATACAAATTTGCTTAGTTTGCAATTTTAGTATTAATTTTAATAAATGAGACGAATTTATAAAATGTCAATTTTGTGAACTTTTGTCATGGGTGGGCTTCTGTTAGACAACCAAGTGGCATCTAGGGCAGCCAAACCGGGTTCCTGTTTCCCATGAGGATAATGCGAATAGTGTTCGCAATAACGCTGCAAACATTTTAAATATTACTAAGTTGCCTATGTGCATTTTCATCTACATTACCGGGGCTCCATCACCAGACACAACTTTTCGTGAATTTTTAATGCCACCAGCGCAGAATTGGCTGCGTAGTGCAGCTGTTTTTCACTCAATATTTTCGCGTCCCAATCGCAGGCTATATGCGCAATCTTATCCATCTTTACGTTCAGTATTGTCTTCGCCATCTCGGGCAGACCACCGAGTTTGTGATCTGTCATGGCGGCGAGGAAGTGTATGTCTAAAATGCTCGCCACGATAACGCCGTAATCATGCCACAACTTATGCGCGTTGTTATGGGGGGTTGCGCCTACTTTTAACACCTCTTCATCTTCCAGCAGCTCGCGGAGACTCTTTGGTATTTGCTTCATACAGCAGAGCCGAAAAAGGGCGCAGAGGCCTTCACGTGAGGAAAGCTGTAGCATTGCAACGGGTCGTCTAGAGCCATCAACAGTGACCCATTCACAGGCAAAGCCTAGCATTTTCCTGTCGGTGAATTCTCTGAGGAATGAAAATTTAGGATTAGAAAAAAAGCAGGGAAAGAAAATTAAAAGATATACATACATATATCTAATAGGACTAACTATACATATATTCCAAATATTGATACTCTGACAAATTTAGTGCCGAATATGGACGCTCTGGTAAATTTATTATTTAAGTTATGAGGATTTTCCGCTTACCCCATTTTTTCGTATGGCCATGGCAGGTAAATTTTAGTATATCTGAACACGTGTACTAAATTTAATCTGCTTAAGCTCTTAATCAATCAATTGAGAGCCATTTTACCGAAAAAAAATAAACCACCTACATACATATGTATATAGTAGGGCGAAACGCCTATTTTTTTCGTATGACGCAGCGGACCTACAACTTACCTTAAATACCAAATATAATTTCTTTAAATGAGTAATTAAACAAATTAAAGCCATTTTACTGAAAAAAATCCGAGGTGGTAGGAGTTACACGTTGTGGGCGTGTCAACTGATTTGTATAATCTCTGAACTTAATCTTGATCAAGGTTCACTGTGACAGTGTAGCAATTTTGGTCCAAATCAGACAACTATTTCTTTTTCGGCGGCGGAAATTAAGTATTACTTTAAGAATTCTATTCGTAACTCACTTTCTCAAATCGTTGACTGCACGTTGGCATTCGTCTGCTGTTTCAATGACTCGTATGCGTTTATGACGAAGTGGATTCTTGAAATCTAAGCCGTAGCGTAGGCGCTCGAGCAGACGCGCGCGATTGTAAATTACCACGGAAATAATCCCCACTGCGGCTGCGGCCAACATCGCTTTTTTCGGCGTTAGCAAGTTGCTTCTGTTATCCATTTCGATTGGATTGTACACGATTTCAGAAGAGACTTTTCAAATAGTTTTTGATTATAACTAGTTTGAACGCGTATCCTTCTTTTGAGAAATTAGGTTTTCTCTTGAGAAATTAGCTTTTGGGCTTAAAATTTTGAAGTTTCGGGGAATCCCGGAGAGAGAATGAGACAACTGTCCTTTGAGTCAGAGATGCATTCTTTTCCGATGCAGATATGCAATTTATTTGTATCATTTAATTTACATTTTAAAAATTTTGTCTACGTAATAAAATGCAAATTACATCGTACATTATGAAAATGCAAAAAGTAAGGTACAGCAATTGGTTTAAAGAAAAATGAGATTTTCGAAAATAAAATCGAGAGCGTCTTTCAAATGCTGCAAATATTTGAATTTTATATTCACGGATTTATTACATACTTCAAAGTATGTACATATGTATATTGTAGCTGAATACATTTTACCCCCGATTTGTTTTCATTTCGATACAACATTCTCCTTAATGTATTTTAGTGGAATCTAAATTTGAGTTTATTTTTAGGCAACATCAGAGCATCCAAAGTAAATCACGCTACATATGAATAACTAGCTAGCTTAAACGCCGTCAAACTTACACGACTTCAAGTACAATGTAAAATGGTATAATACTTCTTAATTATTTAAATATTTTTAAGTACTATGAGAGAAACCACAATGCGCTTCCTTTAATCTTACTACGCCGAAGTATTGCAGTAGGTTGGACGTTGGCTTTGCAAGCCTTTAATCCAGTATCAAATATCGTAAGCGCTTACGTGCCGTCGACTCACGAGGCAAGGAGAGAGCCCATTTCTTGAGTGCTGTTAGTATAACAGAGCTAACCACCAGCATGGCGCCGATCAGCGAGAATCCTGTGGGTGCTTCCCCAAAGAACATCATTTGCCAGATGAATGCGAAGACAATGTCAGCACAACGAGCTATTGCTACTGGTCCTGCCTGCTCTACCTGCAGCGACAAGGTCAGCAGTATTTGGCCCAGAAAACTTAAAATGCCCAGCACCACGACTAGCCAACGATCGCGTCCGCAGGCTGGCCAGCATATGGCCCCTATAGATCCGCATACTATTAATGTGTATACAAGTGCGAATGCGCCGAAGTTTGTCATTATAACGGAGAAATGTAGACCCTTGAGCGCTCTCAGCAGTATATAAACGTTGGCACCGAATAGTGTGGATGATATTGCGGCGACTGGGCCCCAAATGTCGTAGCGTTTTCCCGAGTACCGTTCGCTGTCGAGTGAAGGCGCCGCATCGCCAAAGACAAAAGGTGGCCGTGTAATCAGAACCACGCCCACCAATGTCAGTATAATGGTGATAATGTTAAATAAGCTGCAGTGCTCCTTGAGAAAGACGCGTGCAAAAATAGCCACAAACACCGGTGTGGAGAAGATTATGACACTGGCATCGGCCAGCGGCATGTGGCGGAAGGCGTAGAAGCTAAGCATCAGGCCTGTAGTGCCCATGAAGCAACGCAGCAGCAGGATGACACGTTTGCCCTCGGGGAAAAGCGGCTGTTTTGTGTAGATGATGATGGGTATGGTGGGCAGTAAAACACCAATAAATCTATGGTACAGAAATATTCGGGTCAAAAGAGATTTCTGGGAAGAATGCTGAGACTTACCTAAATGAAGCCAATTCCATGGGATTTACATCGACTAATCCCTTGACAATGACGGAGCAGAGAGAAAAGAAGAGTGACGATAGCGTGGCCAAAATAATTCCCAAGTAGGGACAATTAAGCTTCGCTTTCATGCGGGTGAGCCAGCGATGTGAGGCCTCGCCATGCCGGAAGCCGTCAACGAATTGATGCAGTTCCAAATTTTCAGGCATATTGTTTGTGGTGCTTTAAGGAATATGCCCTAACGTAAATTCGATGTTTGCTGCTCGTTGTACTGCGGTGAATTGAGCATTATTTGCCAACCTAAACACAGTTGAAAGAGTTTTAAAGTAATTGACATACAAAAGAATTAACTAATTTGCAATTGTTTACGTGTTTTGGCCACGTTGCCGGCTCAAAGCAACTTGTCTCAGTGATCCCCGGAAAAATCGATTCTACTTCCGCTGCTTTGGCTCTGATTGTCTGATTGTGCTCTACTTCCGTTCTCGTGCGATGCTTTAAATCCAGTATACCGCACTATATCCGCACACACAACCACTCCAATTTTTTCCACTCTGTTCTTGGCTGAATTAGCATTTTCAAAAAAAATAGTTTTTCAAATCAGAAATCATTTTGAAAAACTTCTGGCTTCCGCATCCTTACAACTGCGTTTGATTTCGCTATAAAAACATAACTGTCATTTCCTAACTGACATTATCGATTTGGTCACACTCTCCGTCTCTCTTTTTGATTCTTTTCTACTGTTTACCAACAGCTGCTGCTGTCAAATCTTACAGAGCGACGAGTAAAATCAGAAGAAGAAGCACAAGTAAACAAACAAACCTCCGGTTGTGAAAAAGTGAATTTGTTATATTTTGTTCGGAAACATCGCGTACCTTTAAAACGTAAATAAAATTGCAATATTGACGATAATTAATTGATACATCTGCAGTGATTCTTGACAAACTTCGGTAAGTAATTTCAAAACAATGATTGCCGCTGCTTTCTTTCGCGGGGTCGAGTCAACTATTTGTTGTGTTTGTTTAGTTTTTATTAAAATTTGGCGTTAAGTACAGTGTTTAATAATTAAAAAAAGAGCCTAGCAAAAAATGAAAAGTAAACAGTTCTTATAAAAGCGCAAAAATTGGCCTGCAGTCCTCCTAAAAGTCTCCTATTCCCGAAATAATTGACTCAATGTATTTTAATTTCAATCTGTAAACACTTCGGCTTCGGTTTCGGCTTGTAAATATGCCAAATGGCGGACCTAGGAGGTTGCAATTTTTAAGCACAAATTAGAAATAAGGATAGTCCTAACGACCTAAAGACCCAAATCCGCCAGCACTGAATCCAATTCGGACTGCAAACTCGCCGCCTTGGCGCGCACTTGTGTAATCTCGTCCTGCAAATTGTCCACATTGGCTTGCAGCAGCACGTTGCATTTCTTCATGGCGGAGAGGCGGCCTTCGTGTTTCTTGACGCGTGGTTCTAGATTGTTCTTCTTGTTGGTGTTGGTAGCGTCCTGCAATTGCAAAGAAATTGTTAATTTCTCATACATACGCACTTAACAAGTTGTTGCAAGGCCTTACCTCAGCTTCGGATTCACTCTCAGTGCCCGCTTCGCTCTCCTCGGACTCCGATTCTTCAGAGTCTTCTTCCGACTCCTCTGCTTCTTCTGCGGCCTCCTCTTCTTCCTCTTCGTCTTCCTTTTCCTCCTTGTCCTCGTCGGCATCTTCATCCTCCTCTTCTTCCTTCATGGAAGCAGCCATTTTCTGCACTTCCTTCTCGAGTTTCTTAAACTTCTTGTTTTCCTCCCTGAAATGACAAAAATTTGCGGCAAATCCATTGCTTCCGCTTGAAGTTGCACTTACTTGAGTATGACATGATTCTTCTTCATGGCTTGCTTCAGCGCCAGCTTCTCCTTCTTGGCGGCCTCCTGCTTCACCTTCAAAGTGGTGAGCTTCTTGCGCAGCACCTTCAGCTCCTTGACCAGACGACGTTCACGACGCTCAATCTTCTTCTCCTCGGGCTCATCGGGATCGCTTTCACTGAGTTGTAAGTCAAAGTCTGGGGAACTTTCACGTCCACCCACTTCACTGGGCCGTCTGGAACCAGTCAGTGAGCCGCCACCCTAAATGGTAAAGGTAACTTTTGTACTAAGAATATCATCGTCGGCACAAGCTTGCGGTTTGAAATATCTGGTTTACCTCAAGGTCTTCTTCCTCTTGGCTTTGCGTTTGGTTAGCATGGTTAATGGTGTAGTAAGTATCTCGATCGGCAGGATCTTCATATGAATAGCAAAAGTTAAATTGCGGCCTTGGCGCGCGCGGCGTTATGTTGCCCGTCTCGTTGCGGGGAGTGGGCGTGTTAGGCATGTCATACGAAGCATTAGAGTAGCGCTTGAACTAATAGTTTTACAAAGCATTTAAAAATAAGCGATTTGAAAGCTAAAGCAGAATTAATTGTTTAAACTTTAAAGCATTGAGGAAAGTAGCAGCTGGTTTATTCCCGAGTTTTGAGTTTGTTACTATTCCGAGCTTTGATTTTAAGTGTAGCAAAGCGGAAAACATTTTAAAATAAGCGACTAAAAAACTTAAGCACAACCAACAGTTCTTTTTCGAGCTTGCCACTAGTCCGAGATTTTAAAAATAAGCGGCTTACAAGCGAAACAAAACCACCAAAAAGAGCTCAAACATTAAGAAAAGTTGCAGGTAACTCTTTTTCTACTTTCATTTTTCCATAAAACCTATAATTTTACCTGCAAGGCTTGTGCCAATTTTCTTTCAAGCATTTGTATCTGTCGCTTCTGCTCGTCGATCTCGCTCTTGGACTGATCCAGCAGTTCTCCAGTTGTATGGTATTTCGTTTCCAAGTCTTTGGCGGTTTTTCGCGCACCCTCCGCCTCCTCCTTCAACGAATTGACGTATGCCTGCTCTGACGAGGGCAACGCATCCATAGTGGCCACAATAACATTGGAACCGTACTCGAGATTCTTTTCACGTGACTTCTCACGCTCCAGCTCCGCCTCCAGGGTGGTTATTTTTGCGATCAGTTTCTTGTTCTCGCGCTCCTGCGCCTCGCGGTTGCGCAACTCGAGCGCCAGCATTTGCTTGGTGCTCTGTAGATCGTCGCGTATGTTATCGATGTCGTCCAGTTCATCGCCGCTGGGATCCTCGATGCTTAGTGCGGCAACTATGCCGCTGGTGCTGGAAGCATCAACCACAGAGTCGCCGGCGCCGGCACCAGCCGCGTTTGGAGCGGCCTGTAAAAATATGCAATTTAGTTAAAAATGCAACAACCAGCGACAGAGTTGTATAGAGTCTAACCTCGCCGAGCATGTTGACCTTGGACAGCGATTTATGCAGCTGCTCCTCGATGGTCATCTGTCGCCGGAACTTGCGCAGCCCCTCAAGGACCGGTTTGCTGCGGTCATTTGTTCGCGTGGGCTTCAGACGCACGCCGCCCTGAATCTGCTTGAGCAGTTTGTTGTGCGAGTTGTCCTTCTCCGTCTCGTAGATAAATTTATCGTCGACCTTGGTCATCGACTTGCATGTGAGAACCGGCTGAGATCTAAGGCGAAGTTTTCAATTTTAATTAACCCGGCCGAAGCCCGAAAGTGCTAAAGTGCGGCGGCTAATTGAAATGCATTAATATCGGCATGGGTGCTCACCTATCATTGCACTGCACGTGCTTCAGCTTTCTGCCGTCCTCCACCTCCTTCATCATCTCGGACCAATCGGGACGCCTACGTGGCCGCGTTCTGTGGCAGCAAACGAAAGTGCAATATTACAATTAATTCATAATTTATGCAAATAAAGATGCCGCGAAACTCACTTAAGACGTTCCAGCGCAGCCTTCTTCTCCGCGGTAAGTTTGGGCTTTTCGCCGGCTGCGCCCAATGGCGGCGGTGGCGGTGGTGGCGCCTTCGGTACCAGCGAAGGCAGTGGCGGCGGTGCTGGGACTGCAAACGTACGAGGTGGCAAAGATGGTGGCAAAAAAGAGGAAATCGTTTAGCAGATATTTCATTTAGTGTGAGTGGAAAAGGAAAAGGAAAAGAAGAAGAAATGTTATTTAATAAGGTGGCAGCCATTCGCAGTTAAAGTTGCCAGCAAGTTAAGTTTTCGTTTGCGTTTTCTTTGAATTCGGTAGCCCACAGAAGCGCGCACCACGTTGGGCGGTTGGAGTACATGGGTACCTTGTGCGCACACGGCACGGTCTGCTGCCCTCACCGAAAGTGCCCAAAGTTAGCTAAAGTGGTGGTCGCGGTGCCAGTTGTTGTTGTTGCAGCAGGCAGGCAGGCAGGCAGAAGTCTTAGAAATGCAAGAAATTTAATTGCATTCGATGGGCAGCCACTTTATGGTTACGCCGACTGGCTAAGGAGGTTAATTGTTCGAAATGCTGCTATTTTGGCTGCTCCTTTGGTCGTAAATAGAGAGTATGTAGCTTGCTGACTTGCAGCGGTTAAATTGTTAAAGTTCAAAAATATCGTAACCCCTACACCACCCCAATGTAAGTAAATGTGCACTTGCGAATTTTTGCTAGCATTCCAAGTGCAGCTACGAATAATTTGAAATGTAAGTGATAAATTGGCTTTATCTGGTGTACCTACTGATTTTATTGGTTGAATTCAAATAAAGGCATGTTACTTATTCACTTTTTGTACGTAATCTGATCAAAGATCTGCAGTGAGTAGTTATAAGTAGAGTGCTCTCGAGCTGGTTAGTACTTATTTTTTCTTGGGCTACTACTAACCCATACTCTGTAAATATGAGTGGCACTGCTAAGACGTTGGTGAATCTTAATTTTTGAAATATGTTTAATTTAGAAACAATTTTTACGAAAAGTGTCAGTATTGGGGGTTGGGCTGTAGCAAAGAAAAGTTCGAAAATTACTAAAGATACTCGCATATACATACATAGGTATATAGCTAGAAAAGAAACAGATAAAAATCTTATGCCAGTTTCGGATTCAGCGCTTGCACTTGAAACTTGTAATAATTTTGGCGCCAAAAAATCTCTAGGCCAGTGTTATTTATCTACTAAAATATAATATTTTTAAGCATGTTTAAACCTTGCTGGTCTTCCAGCGAACCCTCTTTGATCTACGCTAAGCAACTTCTGTATTTTCACAATCTATTTGCTCTAATGATAGCTGGCATTATTTATGCTGAATTATAATTAAAGGAATTTTAACTTTTGCTTTGCGGCCTGCCTCACTACTGCTCTCTTCGCATTTCTCATGCCACCGCTCCCTTTGAAGTAATGCCTGGCATAGTTGCCACATCTTGGAATTTGCCTGCAGAACTTTCTCTCTATTTCCTAGACCTTCATTCCGGCATGACTTCTGTTTTCCGTTTTCTGTCGTTGTTGTTACTTTGTTGCTAACCTCTTTCAGCTTGGACACGGCGCAACATTCCTTTGTGGCTCAAATGCAAATTACACACTTTGTCGTTTTCCTTTAAAGCTTTTACGCTCATTAAAAATACTTTATACCATTTTGCACGCAGCTTAGCTGTAGCTAATTTCTGCAAGTTTGTTTCTGTCTCTCTTTGTTTACTGTATGCCCGTCTCTTTCTTCGTTTCTTGCTAAACTGTCTTCTGTTTGGTTTCGCTCATTCAGCGCTGCCAACTAAAATGCGTTCCGTTGCCTTCAAAAACCTCTTTCGCTGGTGACTTTTCTCAAAATTTCTAATTAAGTTCCGTTCCGTTTCGTTTTGTGCACAGTTGTTAGCTTTTTCGGCACAATTAGCCTTGATTTCCATCCTTTCCGTTTCCTGTACACATTTTGCCGATTGCTGCAGCGCTGGCCAAAGCATATGCCAAGTGAAACTTTGTCGCAGTGAGCAGCGAAACAGAAAGTTATCTTTCGCTTTTTGGATACATCAACTATCCACCCAAGTTGGCTCTCGTTACGTATTATTTTTTAATGAAGTAATTTTTGTGCCTAATTCTGAGAGGCGGAGAAGGTTTCGCAGTGAATTTTGGGTTGTTTTTAATTTGTGGGCGCCCCCTCGTGGCGCTTTTTGACAACATTTGCTTGAAATTAGTTTGCCATAAAACTTTATACTTTACGAACATTTTAATAATTTTTGGCTAAAACGCGACGGCATGCTCAAATAAAGTTGCTGATTAAAAGGCTTCGCCTCTGTTTCCTGCTCTTTTGAGTAGTTGGACGGCTTGCTTTAGAGCCATAGTGGCAACTGCGGGCGATCCTTTTTTCTTTTCAATACAAGTCTCTATATTTCATTTAAAATTCTCTACTCTGAATAAGTTTATTCTACAAAATTTATAGAAGTGTGCAGTTTCATTCTACGTCATAATTTAATACGTGTAATAAGTTTCTTCTTCTATTGTTGTTGTTGTTGCGCTATCAAAAGTCAACTGGCGCGCCTAAAAAGCTGCTAATTAGCTTTATTTAAATGCGCGCTCATGTGCCGAATTCGCCTGCTTTATTCCTGCTTGTTTTCTTCTATTTTTAGCTGTTGAACTTGGCTTTTGAAAAGAAAAGAAAGCATGCCATTTGCGCTTTTCAAGTGTGCAACAAAGAAAATCGCACACACACGCACGCACGCATACATGCCCGCATAAACACACACTTGCATGCGTGTAAGTTGCATAAGAACTTCTTAATTTTGGCACGCAGTGGCAACCCTTTTTGTTTGTTTGTTTGTTTTTTGTGCTTGACATTGTTTTGTTTATGTTTTATTCTCATGGCGCTTTTGTATTATTTTCTTTTGTGTACTTTCGTGCTGCCACTTTTGAGTTCCGTTTTCCCTTCTTGCCGTCTCCATCAACTTTTGTTTTGCATTTTGCAAGAAAAACTTGTTCATATGCGCATGGCGTGTAAAATTAACCCATTATGCTTACACACATACACTTAAAAACGTACACCAAAAAAAGGTACAACAACAAATAAAAGCTAATACCAAAACGAGCTTAAGACAAATTTAATGAATTTAAGCATCTTTGCGCTTATTAATTTATTTGGTCTCTTTCCCATTTTTGCTGCCGCTTCTCATAACCCTTGTATTTAGTACTAAGACGACCGTGTTGCGTAGGGTATCAATGTCAATTCATTCCCCTTCCTCAGACATGCAAATGAAGAGATTCATTTATAAGTGTGCGTCTGCAATTTATTTCATATTTACTTTTGCTGCTTTTTTACAGTACAATACCATTCCTTGATATTATACTATGCATGTGTGTGTGCGTACTGTAAGTATATGTATGCGTATGAGTTATATAAATTTCTTTCAAGCTGTTAGACTCTTTGCTTTGTTATGGAAATTGGCAAAGGAGCAGCGAAGAGGAGCAGGCGTAAAGCCGATTAACATTCTAATTATTTCTCACAAACACACACACACACACACATTTAAATACATGTCAAACGGAATGTGAAATTAAAAATTGCAAATTACATATAACCCTTTCGACATGGTTCAGAGTAGTCTACTGAGTATTCTTCTTAGGTGGATCTAAAAAATCTGAATTTATTACTTTTGCTATATCTAACAAATCGAGACTGAGGTCCTTCTTGGATTCCCATACAAATTGTAAAGACTAGCCTGTGCATGTATTACAGAACGATTAGGTCAACAAAATCCGACGTTCATCAGGTGTTACTGAATATTCATACATACATACATACCACCGGTCTTCACATAATGAAAAAAAGCTCTGATTTTCGAGAACAGACTGTGTTGGACTATTACGGACCAAACTTCGTTATCTGGTTAATAGATATGTATCTACAACCGTTATTTAGAACGCTCCCCCACTTCTAGAAATGACTTAAATTCTTTACTCTATTTTATGTATGTTCAACACATTTCTCACACAAATTTCATATGTATTTTATTTAAAACATTGAAAAGAATTTGTTCATCCATGTCTTCCTTCCACAGAAAACTGACTATGAGATCTTCGCGAGTTGAACTAAGATTTTGGTTTTTTCTTTATTTTATTAGAAAAAAAATGAACAAAATAGAATTGCATTCAATTAATTGCTCATTTTTGCGCCACAAATTGACTGAGCTCTTTCTTGCTTGACCTTCAATTTCTTCTTTTCTTAATTTTGTTGTCAAAAATATATCTTCTAATTAAAAATTTTATAAAAAACAAGCAAAAACGCACATATTCCTCCCTCCACACAAAATGACCTAATTGAGTTTATATTTTCTGCAAACATTGCCCTCTCCGTCCGCTTTCAGCTTATATACATGATATGGTATGTCCCGTAGTCTATTTGGCCAATCTAGCTGCCTTGTTGCCTCGCCTGCATTCTCGCTTGGCAGAGCATATTAATTTCAACTTATATTAATTTCATAAATTTCTGCACAAATATTTCCGTTCGCCGCCCCTTATCGCTTTGCTGAGCGTCTTCTTGGTCGGGCGCTTAATTTTCCTCATTTTCAGCTCAGAGATTTGCATGTCCTTCCTGTCAGTTGATTGTCCTTATAAATGCCAAACAAGTACCCTACGATTCCACTCTGCGTTCCTCCCATTCCCTGCTTGACTAACGACGCTCAAAATTATTTGATCATCGTAACGATTTCGTACATGAAAGCTTCATAGCTTTAAGGCTTCATTACGCTGCAAAGCAAGACCTGAAGAGCGCAACGGGAAGATACTCTGTCGACCGCGCGCGTTAGCAATTTCTAATAATAGATTTCCAAGTATTATCACCGAGAAATTCTGTGCATGCTAAGAGCGTATTTACGCGTGCTTGTTTGCTGGATGCTGCAGAGCGGGGGAGGCGGCCAAGGCTGTGGCATGTACTACCAAGTGAAATTTGTAGCAAAAGTGAAAGAAGACAAAGACATCGACGACGACGACGAGGACGACAACAACGACGCGGGCAAGAACAAGGAGCAGTGCCAAAAGAAGCTCACACAGCAGCGCGAAATTTGCGAATTGTTGTTATTATAAATAAAATTAAAATTTTATTGCGGGGTGTTTGGCGTCATTGACTAAAATTTTGCTTTTATTTAAATTTCATCAAGACCAGTTGTTGTTGCTGCCGTCGTTTTTGTGTTTATCAATGAAAATGTAAAATTTATGAAATTTTGCCGTAAACTTTGCGAATTTTCAGCGAAAATTCTTGCATGAAAATTAAAAATTCGCCTGCGCAGAAAGACTGGGTTTAAAAGAAATATCCGATATTCAGATAAAGTCAAAGTGAAATTATTATGATGCTTAATATTTATTGAAGTGATCTGATGATTTCCAACTTCTAACAAAATCAATGTAAAAAATTGTTTTCCATGCCAAAAACTAGTTAAAAAGCAACAAAAACGACTTTAGCAACAACAATAACACTATCAAAAGTAATACTAACAGTAATACCAACACTAACAATTATAATGGAAACCAATAACCTTTGGTAGAGCGCCTTAAACTATGCAATATTAAGCTGCATGCTTTGTAGCATGAAACAATGCTGCCGCTGCTTTTCCCGGTTGGTGTTGCTTCCTCCTTGTGGCACGTTCTCCACTCCACCTCTACGCTGGTCTGGCGTAAAGGCCAAGGAAATGAGTAGACTTTAGTTCTCATGAACCAAGACAAGCAGTAGAGAGATTTAAAAATAATAAAAAATAGTTTCTTCGCTCTAAGAAAATGTTGAAAGTAAAATCTGTTGCAGGTAAAGTATCGCAAGATAATGCCGGCATTGCCAGGAAGAAAAGATAAGAAAAGTAGGTATCATGAAAGTAAGACCGGCTTTGTGGTGGGTGCAGATAAGAGCTTAGCATGCACTACAGCGACCATTAGGTATAGGTACTTTAAACACTCTTTAAAATTAATGCCATATTTTCCAATGTTGGCCATTGGCTTTCTGGTGTTAAATTTCTATGGAAGATTGCTTAACGTGGCGATAATGAAACGAAAATTTGCATGGAATTGATCATGGTATTATCAACCAAAATCAATCTTGAAGATGTTTCCGAATTCAATTAAAATTAAAAGTGTTCATATCATTTTTGGTTCAGCTTCTTAACAATTTTCTTGAAATTATGGCTTGAATTCTAGTTTTTGGTCTAAGCAAAAAAAAGACAATTCGAGTGTGCAAAGAATTCTCTAACGCACGCTGTAGGGTCATGAAACATTTACCATGAATTTAGTAGAGTATACCTATCATGTGTAGAATCTATAACTAGGATGAATGAACTGCAGAACTCATCCGGTGTCACTGTGATGGACTAGTAAAGAACATTCTTCGTAACTTAGGTAATATATATCCATGGATAGATCCCTAAAGGCAATTACTTCATATACATTACACATTGACAGACGTCATAATAGGCCTTTGAGGTCGCCTAGAATCACCTAGGCGACTGGATCCCTGCTTCAAATAAAATCGCTTTAATTCAGATCTTTACGGGAACTTTTCCTTTTAAAACTTTTATTCGATTTGTCGTGTTTTAAATATGCTCACTTTAATTCTAATTTTTTTCGAATTCGCTGTGATTCGTTACAAACATTTTTGAATATTCACAAAAGCTTATACGGAGTTCAGTTAAGCTCTCGATCTTAGAAAGACCTCTCGGACTAACAACTTCATACTTCTATTATCATGTCAGATATTCCCATATAAAATATCTTACATTCAGCAACATTTTGATAACTTATAAAACTTTAGTTACCCACACAAATATAAATTTAACCCACACACACACACATATGTATGTATATTACACTCCTATTTGAATACCTCTTGTGCGTCCACTTGAATATAAAAACGCAAAGTTTTTGGGTTCGCTCGGGCCAAAATATTATTTTATGTTTTGCTCCTTGCTTCTGATCCCTCGCTTAACAACGGCTACTCGGCGCTATTTGCAACATAAAAATAAACATTTCTTTTGTGCTCGACATGCCCTCACCTCTTCCACATTTCGACTTTTGCTGTTTTGTGGACATGACCCTCGATGCCGCCACGTCTTGTGGCAGTTAACAAATGTTGCCATTACATTTTGTCGCAATGGCCAAAAATATTTGGTTAACTTTTGACTGGACGTATGCAAATTTTGTGAGCAATTGAAGTTAAAATGCGAGCAAATGAATTGGAATGGCTTCTCGGCTGTGGGAACGTGCAAACGAGCGCGGAAACAATAAAAGCGCCCATCATTGGGGTGAAATGAGCTCAGAATGATGCCGTTAACCCTTTCAGAAATGAGGGTCCCTCATTGTGGCCATGACAATGCGAGTATCTTGTGCGTTGCACGGCGGCAGACGGAGCCGCCGCGCGGAGAGAATGGTTCTTTCGGTTAATGCGCGCTGATTAGGCCAATAGATGGAGCAGTTAGTTGTGCGCCGACTTTGGCTGGACTGCAAATTGACTGGCTGACCATTTGCGCCCACTCGGCGCGGCTCAATGCCACCGTCTGCCATGGGTCATATACTTGTGCGGCTTGTCACAAACAAGAATAATCTGATAAATACCTACCCGCAATTTTGTCTTTTGCCTCAAAGTCGTTGCGAAACAAGCCGATTCATTCGACTTTATTAGACAGACGTTTATTTTTGAAATTCCATGTACTTGGTCGTTGTATGGCGAAAGCATTTTAAATATAAACAAAAAGCTAAAATATTATGACGCTTTGAAATTTTGCAAAATCCAAAAAGAAAGAGAAAAGTGCAGAAAAGATGGAAACACAAAAAGCACAAAAATGAATTCGTTCGAAATATCGAGCATAATATATTTTTTTATATTATAATAAATGTGCATGGTCTAAAGAAATTGTGAAAATGTGCAGCAAAATGCGTCAATTTCTTTTTGATTTATTTCAACTTTTTTTTACCCTTGCTCCTCGGCTTGTTTATCGTAAAATTATACATGCTGCTTTATATTTTAAATTTATTTCTGCCTTTAATTTCAATTCTCTTTTGTAAATTTTGAGGGTGATGGCCAACAGTCGACAGGTCAATAAAACATGCACGGTGTTTTCCGCTGCCCAACCAACACGTTCACGCTTAACAGCATTTTACACACAGATACATGCACGGTAAATTGGCCAAAATGCTTTGCATTCTTTGTAGCATAAAAATATTTACTCTTTTGAAAATTTATGTGTCTATTTTGTAAATGAAATTGTGACTACAAATTGCTATCTGAACCGTAGGCGTGATATGCAATTGTAATGATTATTTATTTTTGTTGCTTGTGTCTTTTTTTCAATGAAATGATGCTAAAGCATGTTTTGCCGCTCTAAAATGCGCTAAATTGCGAATGTTGTATATGCAGATATGCCGGATTCGCTATTAGAATTGTTGGTATCATGGCTCATTCTAGCTACTCGAAGCATTCTTGTGTTAGTAGAGCATGATCTCCCTAAAAACCCAACCGATTTCTGTCATTTTGAAACTGAGCAAGAAATGTAAAACAAAGCCTCTTTAGTATATACTATAATAATGATAATAATTAGTTCGGAGAGTATGTATTGCATTGTGATCTAAGGATCTATTGCGTTCTCTTTCAAGAATCTATAACTCAATGCTTGGCCCGATCTCATTTAAAATGCTAAGAATGCTGCTAATTTCGAGAAATTGCAGCTCAATCTTAGAAATTTGGCTGGAAGCCAGATGTTTCTTGGAGCCAATGTTTGTCTAAAAGTGTTTACTTCGGCGTTTTTTCATACTCCAAGCGCAACCTGCAGGTGTCGTGCGAAAATAAGTCAACTTTCATCAGCTGTTACTTAAGTTTACACTCACCTGTTAGTATTTCTCTTATTCGTTCTATTATTTGTACACTTATATGTAAAATTCCCTATTTATTCCAGCATAAATATATACATATATACATAAGTATATAGTCTTCGTCAACCTTTCAAAGTCTCTAAGCTTAGGTTATAATGCGCTTGGTTAGAGAAATAGTTTCATGTTACTCACATTTTGTGTGTGTATTTGATTTTTGATATGAATTTCTTGTTATTAAATACCGCTCTCTCTGCGTTCCGCTGCCCTTTTGTATGCGTTTACTCGACAACTATTTTAAACAAACAAAACTGAATATTAAACCAGCAAAAGATGCACTCTAAGCCACAAAATTCATTAGAAAATATTTGCATAGAATATATTGCCAGCATGGCTGGTTGAATCATACACACACACACACACACACACACACACACACATACATATATATGTATGCAAAAATACATATGTGTGTGCGCTTAAATTATAAATGCAAATGCCTTGCCACACATACACACACATGTAAAATACCCAAACATTTTTTCTTCACTACTATGTGCACGTGTGTATGAGCTATGCATGCATATGTGTGACTTTGAGTGTGTGTGTGCGCATGCAAGTGTATGCACATTCTCTTCCATCTCGCGCAAGAATGCACCAAAATGCATGACAAACGCAAATCACTCAATTTGCCCGGCGTTGCAGGTGCATGCAGATAAATCGCTGCAAAATGAGACGAAAAAGACCACAAATAAGACAGCAAAAAAACAACAAAATTTTTTGTGACACCTGGCAACAATGTCGTGTCATTTGTCAACACATCATCATCATCATCAATGCTTGTTTATTGCTGTTATTGCCGTTGGTACTACGAGCATTCCACAAAAATTACCCTTCCCACCTGCAAAATGTTCATTACATTTGCGCGCTCCACTGGCAAAATATATTCACAAATATTTCATATCTGCAAAATATGTGACATGAGAAGAAACTTTATTTTTTGATAACTACGCCAGCTGACATTTTGCACATTTCGCGCCTTTCACATCGTATTTTTCAACGCGGCTTGCCATACTGGCCATGGTTGCCATGCTGCCACAATGTTGACGCTGCTTGGCCGCGCGCCACTTTTTCTGCTTGAAATATTTCGCACCAATTTGGCCTTTTTCACGTTAATGAAAATTGTGCTACGGTTTGTTTACGTTATCGTCGTCGCTAGGCCACTGTTTTCTGTTCTGGCATTTGTTTCCGTTGGGGCTAAAATGCGTTTCAATATTTCCCCCCAGCCCCTCATTCATTATGCCGCTGCATGCCACAAAAAATTGTTTTTCAATTTCACTGTTGCAAATTGTACAGTATTTAATAAAGTTTCACTTGGCATTGCTTGTCAATTTTACACAATTTTACACAATTTTTGTTTTGCAAAGAAAATAGATTTATATATCTTTTATATATCATAAACAAATATATGTACTACTATAAACTTCAAAGAAGACTTTTGCGCAAACGAACAATCCATTTTTTAGTTGGCAGAGTCGGCTGCGAATCGAACCAGCGGTTTCATGCATCAGGCATCGAGCACTCTTTTAAACAACTTTTTCAAGGTCTTCACTATTATGAAAGAAACATGTCATTCTTTGTATTTAGTTTAAAATCGAATTTCTCAGACGACATCAGCATTATTAAAAGAACTACTAGCTCAATGAAATTTTATGTAAATGCAAAATTTTTATCTACATACAAACCGAAATTTTTATATTAGAAGTCATTAGCCAAATTGCTAATAACGTCGAAGGCAAATCAAGTGTGAAATTGCTGCTATTTGCGCAAGTAGTCTTGCATATTTCCGCATATCTTAAAATACATATTCTCATTACAGCCTCGACAATGCAAATTTTCAAATTCATAGCCTTCTCTGCTGCGGCTTACAGTGGGTGGTGGCCGCAGCCCGAGAGACAGCGTAAACTTAAAAGAATTTGCCAAATGATTTATGGTTATTAGGAATAACGAAGGAAATGGCTAGAAACAAAAATGTACCCATTCATTTTGTAGTATCGACGACGGTAAAGTGAAAGCGTATTCGCTACAATATTTCGAATAATATTGTACAGTAAATAAATAAATAAATAGATGAAAAGAAATCGCTGATTATTTTGGGAGAAAGTCGCTCTTAGTCGTACAAAAAGTGTTGGTTTTTTGCCATTCGAATTTTTATGTGCTGAAGATTTGGAACATTTGTGCCTGTCTCGCAAACTCTGATCTCATGCAAATGGCATATGTATATGTAAATGTATACAGATAGCGAAACACGCACACACGAATACGAGTAAAGTGTCTACACATTAATCAGGCCACTTAAGCGACAGGAAGATAGCATTTGTTGTTGTATTTTTTTCACACTTACAGTCAGACCCCAAGGTAAAGTTGTTATTATTGTTCAGTTTAAAAGAAAGAAAGCATTCATTTACAGCGGTTAGAAGAAGGTTTCCTTCAGCGTACCATTTGCGGATGCGGGGTTATGGGATTACTCTGCCGTCTCTAAACTTTTTGATTAGGCAATTCTAGCATGTATATGTTGTATATAAAGTTGGCAAGCTACTGGTAGGGAACCGTGGGAACTCACCATTTTTAATGCTCATTTCACGCTTAATCGAGGGAGTTTTCCGCAAAGTTTTCGTTTTGAATTCGGGTTTGGGCTCCTCTTTGGGCTCTTTCAAGATCTCGTCGACCTTGGGCACCTTTTTCAAGGTGGGCCGTATTTTGAGCACATTGTCGGTACTTTTTTCCGGCAGTGGCTTTTCTTCGCGTTTCACATGACGCAACTTGGGTTTCTCTAGCTTAAAGCGCAATCTACGTTCACGTTCCTCTTCAGTTTCACCTTCGACGGCCTCGTCGTCGTCCTCGATTTTTTTCATTGACTTGTCGCGCTTTACCATAACCGGTCGCAATTTGGGTTTTTCTAATGAGAAGCGGCGTTTTAACTCACTTTCTTCCTCCTCCTTTTTGGGAGGTGTCGACTTTAGTGCGGAGACCTTTTTCAGTGGTTGTTTGAGCGATTCCGATTCTTCCTCCTCTTCCTCCTCTTCCTCGGTTTCCTCCTCTTCGGATGCGTCTTCCTCGGACTCCTCCTCAGTTTCCTCTTCGGTTTCTTCTTCCTCTTCGGTTTCTTCCTCCGATGAGGAGGGTGTTGGTTCCTTCTTTTTGGCTGTTGTGCTCGTTGTTTTGGCGTTCACTAGAGGCGCGGCTTTCTTAGCGGGTTCAGGTGTTTTCTTTAGGCTGCTCTTAATTGGCTCAATCACCTTTTTTGCTGGTTCCGCTGCTTTCTTGGCGTTGGACGTAACCGGCAGTGTCTTCTTGTTTGCACTGGACACAGCGTTGTCTGTGGTGTCTATGGATTTAGTTGTTGTGCTGGGCTTTTTGGTAGCACTGCTGGCAGTGGCCGGCTTTTCACCATTTTCCTTTTCGGCCGCTGTTTTCTTAGCCCAAGGCACTGAGGTCTTCGCGGTGGACTTAAGACCAGAAGTGCCATCTTCCTTCACCCATGGCGGCCGAAAGGTAGTGCGTCCGTTGGAGCTAGTCGCTGAACTTGTGCTCTTTGGTGCCACAAAAGGCATGCTGCAACTGTTTTATTTTGACACTACTTCCAACCAATCGCGAGTAAAGATACGCTGTGCAACTTGAAGCTTGTTTTGAGTTGTTTGTGTGTGCGTTTTTCTTTTGCAAGGGTTGCTTTAAAACATTTTTGATGCACTTGCAACTTAACTTTTTTTTAGTTATCTATATGATAGTAAAAAAATTAATAATTTTTTAAAACTGCTTTCAATAATTCACATAAATTTCGAGTACTTCGAAGCTGCTTGTTTCACGCGTTCTGTCTCACTTTTCACGCCCAGAATAAAATTTTCTGCTTTCTTTTTTAACACAATTTTCAAATAGTTTGTTGCGGAGAACAACAGCTGTTTGCAACGCATACATTTTATTCAAGAAAAATCGATGCTGTTATTTTTAAACGCACTCAGTCACTCTCTCGCTGAGACTCGCAAAAAAAATTGGGCTAGGAAGTGGCGCGCTGCACTACCAAAAATAGGCTAAGCTGTCTAAGGCGGCTGCTGCCTCGGCTGAGGTGTTGCATCGCAAGCACTCGGCTCACAAATTTTAAACTATGACTAATAAATTGTGTGTGTGACGAATTGTCACTGATATATTTATGCACCGCATAGACTTTAAAGAATTATGTGCCATATTTTTGAAATATATATACATACACACAGTGTCTCACAAAAGTATGTAAGTGGAATTTTAGTTTTACAAAAATAAATTAAGAAATTGAGCTATATATATATAATGCACAAGATCTACGGATTGATTCCTTTACAGGAATACAGGGATTTTCTATTCAGAGCTTCTGGGATAATGCACAAGAGCAATGAATAGATCCCTTAACAGGCATACAGGGATATATATTTTCAATTCATAGCTCTTCTGCATTTAAGCACGTCTCTTTGAACGTCTTTTTGTAAAATTAAACTAGCGCATACTTTTGTATTTTTTTTTCAAGCAAAAATCTTGCATGTGACATAAAACGTAAAAGATAACTGCGAAATTTGTTTGCCGCTTGAAATTCTTTCAAGAAAGTAAACCTTCTAAATCTGCCATAAAACTATGGAAATTGGCCTTCAGTGGGGCGGGCGACCTTTAAACTGCAAACACGTTAAAATTTACAACTCAACAGCTGTTAATTTTTTCTAAGAGCTGCAGAGCAAATACAAAATACAAATTTCGTGCGCTTCTTTTTCGCTATATTTTGATATTCCGAATTTATAAAATTCTCCGCTTTCAATAATAAATGCACACACACACACAACAACAAAAAGTTGGTGCGCGAGAAAAGCGAAAAGCGAAAATATTTAATTTTAGCCTTTGTATGCTACAATTTCCCGTTGCCGTTTCCACATTTTACACATTTTCGCGTTCAGTTCTTTTATACATTTTGCTTCGCTTTAATTTTTCTATATGTATGTATGTAGTTGCATGCAGCTGTGTGTGTGTGTGTTAATGTGTGCCTGTTTCATTGCGTTTGCGTTTTCAATTTTAATTTCATTTTGTGAAATTTCTTGTCTTTTTTGTTTCGACAATGTATATAGTATATTTGTTGTATGCATAAAAGAAATAAAATAAAAATATTTTTGTTGGAATTGCCGAAAATAAAAATGTATGTGTAGGCGTTGTTGTTTAAGCATTCAACAAATATGACGCTTGACGTTGAGAAATTGTGGCAAGTATTTAGCAATTTTTCTTTCGTTTTCGCTCACTCTCCCTCTCTGTCTCTTTCTCTTTTAAGAATTTAATAATTTTTGCTGCTGCGATTTGATTAACATAACGGTAAATTGGCGCTGGCACAGACAATAACTCATATTGCAAAATTATGCTGGCTTTCGGCTCGACTGCCTAAAGTAGCGTACTTGCAACTACGCAAATAATACGTATGCACCCACTTGTGGGCGTATTTTGCAGCAGGCTCGTAAAGTTTTCGACCAGCAGCAAAATTAAAATTTTTGCCAAAATTGTTGCACAACTCAAAAATCAACAACAACAACAAAGTGCATATTGCCATTTAGCCTGCTCCACATCTTTCATCGCTTTAAAATCTATCTATCAGTGCGTGCTGTTGTTCCACACAGCTGCTGTTCTCCACACACGCCACAAAAAATGAATTTCTGCATTTAAATTGCACAAAAATTGTCACTCTCGTCTGCTTTGGCTAATTTTGGCACATTTTTGTGTGCTCCAACCAGCAACTCCTCAGTGCACATTTGGACGCCATTAAAATTCCAAATACTTTTTGTGTCGTTTCACTTGAATTCTTTATTGTTTTTCCACAGCACTAGCAGCCAAAATATCGAGACAATTCACACAGCGCACGGCTTCCAATCAACTGATGCTACAGTTTTCCTTCTTCGAAAATCTGCCTCTCAGATATTAGCGAATTTCGTATTTTTAGTCTTGGAAAAGCGACCACTGCACTCAGGCGTGAGGATCTGCGCTCACGCTCAACGAGCTCTCCGCAAAGCTTTTTCAAAATACATATTTCCAATTACTGAAGCAAGGCGGTTTTTTTTTGGATTTTTTTGTTTTTATTACAAAAAAAGAAAACCATTTTTTTGCCTTACTTTTTTTTGTATTTAATACAAAGTGTTGAGATGCTCATTGAAATCGCAATGTTGCATACATTTCCTTTGCGCTCTTTCTTTTGGCCACTTATTCTCGATCGCCTTGCCTTGCCACATGCGGAAGATTTCCGAAACGCACCACGAGTATTTTGCTTCGTGTTTGTAAACATTCGAAAGTGTACGCCAGTTTCTTCGTATTCCGTGCATGTGTTTATTTTCTTGTCGACGCGAAGGTAATTCTTTCGCCAATAGTGGCGGACAGCGGCTGCCAGTGGCGGTTGCTAAATTTGTGCTGGCATTTTATTAAAATTTTTTACTGAGGTTTTGCATGATTTCTTCCTTCGAAATAAAAAATGAACAGAAATTATAACATGATAAAATTTAAACAAGTTTGGCAACAACAAAATATTTTGATGAAATACCAATAGATATAGGAAATAAAATAGGTGAACGTCAATTAACATACTTATAGCAAAATTTCTAAAAAATTTTGTGAAGTGCGAATGCGAATTGACTAATTAAACATCCTTTAAAGTGTCAATCTTGTGCGTTTAAACTTCAGTTAACTCGAAAAGACAAAATCGGAAATGAGTTTAAGCTTATACAGATACAGATTTAATCTGTTGTTTGCACTGAGTCCTTGAACAACAACTACTTTTAGATGTAAGACAATATAACATGTGCAGAAATTTCAGTTTTACTTGCCATCTAAAAGAAGAAACTACATACTTTAAATGCTGCTTAGTGGTTTTCTACTCGACGTGACCTACTTTCACTTAAGAGCTTGCGGTTGTTGCCTTGTAGATTATTTAACACTGTGAAAGAACATTTAAGGCCCTCCATAGCACCTACTATCATATATGCAATGGTAAAACTCCAACCGGATTTCGCTATTTCTCATCACGGTAATGATTTGCAGTGGTTTGAAATTTATATTTCTTTGTTCAAAATCGAGTGAAAACAAAATTAATAAAAAAATTTCGTGTTAATCTGCATTTATAATGAATGTAGTCAACAGTAGCGTGTAGTAAAAATTTTCGAGTAATTTTTTCTAAAAACACTTAAACGCATTAACTGCTACTTTTAGGTGTGTTTTCGCTCCTTTCTCTAATAATTTACCTAAAAAGTGCATTCAAAATTTAAAATGTCTATAAAAATGTTAAACTGAAAATTTTATTGGATGTCACCATAGGCAAGAATCAGCTACGGGTAATGAGGTAGAGAAGCCCCACGTAAGGATAACGGATTGTTCTGAACAATCAAGAAGAAGTGAAGAAGAAAAATAATAAAAGAATAAGAAGAAGAGTGTTGTTAAACAAAATTCTGTTGGAGTTTAAGCATCACATATAAATACTAGCATACGCGATTGATTTGATTACGGGTTCTAGAAACTAATGCAATCATTGTTGCACAGTGTAATTTTTCGCTTTCAACTTTTCTTCTTTGGGGTTTTAACAATTACTGAAATAACTTTCTGCCATTTAACCTAGTTCCACTTTCATTTGTTAGCTTTAGTAAATGAAAAGTTGCCATTGCCGGTTTCAAATCGATTCGAGTGCTCGATTTGAAGCGTACACACCCACACACACAGCCATGCCACATCATTACTTGCACATTTTCGTAGGTAATTGCGCAATTAAGGAGCACAAACTTTTAGCCATTGTTCACTTACACTCGATCTCAATTTCGTCGGGACTTAGTGTGTCCATTTGCGAGATCCAGCGCTTTCTTATCGACACATAGAGGGCGTCCATTTCGAGCCAATTGTAGAAGTAATTCAACTGCTGCTGAGGGTTTTTGAGAGTTGCACACTTTTCACTTTCGCTTTTCTAGCTTTTCTTTGATTCGCAAATTTCAGCCTTATCTACGCGCTACGTAAACAAATCGAAATGTCAGCAATTTGGTTGCATGCAATTAGCGCAAGCGAATGTCAAATCAATTGCTCGCGGCGGCACTGCAAATGTCACTAGACAATGGGAAAGAAAAGTGTGCAGCAGCTTGATGGCAAGCGGGGAAATGCGCGCAGGAGTGGGTGGCTGAGTGCTGAGGCGAGTGTCAAGAGTTAATTAAAACTACGCAAGTGCATGCAAGAGTGGAAATGTGCTGCCAATGCGGCAGAAACATGAGCGGCGGCACAGGACACAGTTTGGCCGCGCCTCAATGCCACGGCACAAAGGGCAAGTTGAGCAGCAAATTGCTGCTGCTGCGAGCAATTATGACAATGCACTGTAGCAGCGCAGCAATTTCTTAAATGCTCCATTCAAAAGTGGGTTACACTGCCATTTCGTTTGTGGTTGTTGTTGTTGTCGTCCTTGTTGCGGCAGGCTTTTATTGTATTGTATATGTTTTTTTTCTGTCATCGTTTTGTTGTTGTTCGCTTTTACCTTGCAACAAGAAGCACTCGTCCAGAAAATCGAAGCCCATAACTGCGCCTTTTGCTGCTGCAATTTGTTAGTGTACGCGGGCGGGCGGGCGGTCGGTCACTCTCGTTCGCTTTGTTATGATTTTTAATTTTTTAAATTGAGAACATATAGAATATTTTTTGGTGTCCCTTTTGCTTCTACCGCGGTTGCACTTAATTCGCGATTTTTATTATTAATGCACTTGATCGCTTTGGCGAGCAGACTTTTTGTAGTAGTAGTAGCTGTTGTTGTTGTTATAGCGGATGCTGCTGCAGCAGCAATTTTTCACATTTTTCAACAATTGCTCATTGTTGTTGTTATTGTTGTTGCTATTGTGCATTATTGTCGAGTTGCTTATTATTGTTGTTGCGTACGCAGCTGATAGCACCGTATTTTGTTACTTAAATCTATCAATTGCAATTGAAAAGCGCTTACATCACTGTTTATCTTTGTGCACTGTGAGAAATAGATAATATTTTATAAAAAGAGCGAATTTTTGTGGCAAAGATATTGAGGCATGAATTCTGCCAGGATAGACTAAAATAGAATTGGTGTGGGTCGGGCAACTACCTGCAAAACCGGCAAACAATCGGGCACTCAAGCTTTGAAGCCCATTGTACTTACAATTACTTAATCCAGTAGATTTTCTTTTAAGAAGGCAGACAAAATTGGAGATTGGCTTGTAAAGAAAAGGAAAGTATAAAGAAAGGTGCTTGCTTCTTTTAAAACTTCTTCGCTTCTTTGACCAAACTCAGAAGTTCCTGCAGCGAAAAGGTATGAGCCATTGTCTTTTCTCAGACTATGAGAACCCAGCAAGCGACGTCTATTACTCTAGCAGGCGGAAAATGCTCTGTGATGTCCTTAAAGCAGCAGTCGGCAGTAGAAACCTCTACTATACTCATGTTGACCATGTGCTGTCCTAAGTTTCAAAAATGATACTCTGCAGTGCAATATAAAAATTTCCATTAAGGTACCGATTATTTTAGTTCAATGTATTGTATGAATGTATATTCCTATAAAGAAATCTGACACAGTTTCCTTTTTTTGTGTCGATGTGTCCAGTAATATCTTCTCCCTCCCCCTTAATGGGCTTAGGCAGAGTTTTCTCGTATTAACTTGCATATGCTCATTATATCTAACGGCAGCTACAAATTGATGCTATAACCAAATCTGAATTATTTAAAAAGCTTGACCAAGAAATAAAAAACTCGGCGAAATAGCAATTTATCACGAAGATTTATTCCTTTGTTAGATCGCTCGTCGATTGAAGGTCTTTAAGCTGAGAGCCTTTGCTTTAGAGATCGTGCACATATACACTGAGCTGCTGCGTTTATAAAGAGACTTTTTGATAGTATCAATTTGAGCTAATTTTTTTTCAGTGTAACTGCAACTAAAATCACACAAATGCATTTTATTTTGTTGAGTTCAATACTGCCGATGTTTTCCTATTAAGGCTTTCAGTTGACAAACGAAATTGACAATTTCCATTTCCACAACATTTGAACAGTTGGAACAGTGGCAACAACGGAAACTGCTGGCATTGCTGTCGTGTATGTCGGCTCCATCAATCTGTCATTCTATGCAGTCAATGGCTACGAACGAAGCCCAAAGTACAGCGCCAAATAAACAATCAACAATTTATACCGAAAAGTACAAACATTTTGAAATTTGTTGACAATTGCACTTTGTAAAATGGCGGCGCTTATTGCTGCTGTCTCTATTTCGAGCGACAATTCAATTGCAACAGTTGCATTTACAGTGGATTTTCGACTCAATTGAAAGCGGCAGCAACATCAATAAAGCTCGTCGCTCCAATCTAACTTCCGCTTCGGCTGTTGGCTGTTGGTTGTTTCTGTTGTTGTTGCCCGGCATTGTCATTCGTCAATGGCTTGAATAAGAGATTTTGTGCTACTACATGTGTAAATTGCTGGTGTTGTTGCTGCTACAATTAATTGTTGCTGAAATCGGCAGACAAGTGAATTTGGCGCGCTTAATTGTGCTGGTTCCACTGCAATGTGCTATTTCAATATTTCAATTGAGTTTGTGCCGTAGTAGACGCGTCGGGATACCAAATTATTCAAGTGAGTTTAGAAAGTTTTGTTTGCAAGCATTGCGAGTTCAAACTACATCAACAACAATCGGAACTGAAGATTTTGAAAATTCGAATTTAAACTTAGTCATATGCATTGATGCATTTTACTCTTATCCGAATGGAAGTGGATTCGTTTTTAGATAAGCAAGGTTCCGAATACCCGGTTATCTTTAGACAAATATACAATATTTTTAACATATAATCAATTTATACATTCGTTTTTAGGGTTCCGTTTGCCTAAAGGGACACTTTTGTTCTTGGAGTGTGCACTTGAATGCTTTTTTTCAAAATATTTCACTTACATATTAAATATGTAAAATTTAATTCAATTTATGCTAATTTCAATGCGTTTTCGAGTTGCGCGGTTTTACGTATAAATATTTTAATTTCGATTTAAGGATTTAGGTGCTGAGATGCATTTCAAAGCTTTTACCCATTATAGCTGCTTGGCTTATTTATTTCATAACAACGCTCACATTGCAACCTGCTGCTGACTGCCGGCTCAACAACAACCCAGGGACGGCAAATGAGCAATTTGGTTGTATAGTAACAATATTGTAGCGCATTTATCTGCACTCGTTGCTGAATTGTCCTTGTTACAGTTGTTGTTGTTGTTATTGTAAGCCTTTGTTGCGGAATTCTTGGCATTGACCGCGAGCATACTTTCTGGCATTGCAATGAGGCACAAGTGCTCTGTGTGCATTTAATACAGCTTGTTGTGCTTTTTAAGCACGTGCAATACTCATTTCTTCGTGTGGCATGTGGCATGCGGCATGCCCCACCGCAAGTGGGTAGTTATTTCGCTCACTTGACATTTTACCCAGCAAAGCAGGCGCAAGCTCCAGTAGCGCCGCCGCGATTCGCCCGCAGCGCTGCTTTTGACATTGCGCGCAGTGAGCCGAGCAGCAGGCGCTTAACAAATTGTTTAAAAATAAGCAAGTTATGCTGCCGCAAAATGTTGCCTGCCTCATGACGGGCCATGAGTGCGGCGCAACTGGCAAAACTTTTGGCACAGAAATAATAATCCGCCATAGAACATAAATTTGCATGCGGCTGCTCGGCATAAAAAGTGCATTTGCAACATTGCCCCTCTGTGCTGCTGCTTGTCGCTTGCTACTGTTGCGCTTTATGAAAAACCTGCTCAAAACAAAAATTAATAAATCATATTTCCGGCTTCCTGCTTAGTGTGAAATGCGCACAGAAACACACACACACAAACAAACTAAAAAACAACTAAACACAGCAGCAAGTCGGCCCGCCCCCCTCTTCCCCTCCCCGCACTGCACTGCCACGCTTAACTTTGGCCCGCGAGCGTTCTTCATGCCACTGCAGAACCGTTAAATTTAAATTCAAATTGAAACTCAACTGCGGCAGCGGCGACGCGCAGGTTGAGGCATTGCAGTGCCACTGCACCACAGGCGGAAGTCATTTGGAGCACTCCACGCAAACGTCCCAACTGCAAGAAGTAAAAAGTCGCCGCATAAAATGAAATCCAAACAAGAGCGACGACGAGCATAAGCACGAAAGGACGAAAGGACGAGTGCGCGGAAACGAAGCAAAAACAACTTAACTATGGAATTGCATTAAAAATATGATTGCATGAATTTTAAAAGCGTGCATTCGTCACGCTACACAAAAACTTTAGTTGTTTTTTTAAATTCCACATCCCTCTGCATCCTGCAGTTGCGGCTAGAGGAGGGAGGCCGCGCATTACAGTTGAGAGACATTTGCAACGCCAAAAAAAGTATGTCATCAAAGGCTAAAGAGGCCTTCAGCTTCATGCATATTCCTTCCGCTTTCTCTGCATTCCCCTATTACTGCTGCCTAGCTTAAAACTTTTCGAAAAATATTATACGAATTTTTTTTTACTTTTTATAGTGATGTCGATATAAAAACTATTTTGAAACAATTTCTGCCCTGCCATCAACCATGTTATAGCATCGTAAATACATATTACGTATTCAACGACATGTTATGCCACCAAGAAAACCCTATGATGCAATCAGAACGGACTTGATCTAAGCGTTGACTCATTGCGATAAAGTTATTAGCTTGTTTCCAAGTTATTATCCGATAACATATACAATAGCTCAATAGTTAATGTATAGCAAGAATCGCACGGTTCGTAGCAAGCTGGAAACTTTGATGGATTATGTGCTACTTTAATTCCATTGTCTAGTTATTGATATTCACGTACTTCCTTGGCATGCATTAAGGATATGTGTTCATTCTTGTTGTTTGAGCTCTGTATTCCTGTTAAGCTGTTGGCGCTCTGCAGAATGATGTCAAGCAAGACGAATCGAGCCGCCAAAATAGAAGAGAAATAGGAGACCTTTCGACACTGTATAAGGCTTCGGACGTGGTGATCCTTTATCTGGCGATCTCTTCAACTTTCTAACATAACATAGTATACTTTTGAAGCCAAGTAGTTCACATATCTTGGCATCATCATTAACTACGCAAATGATGTGAGCTGGCCGATTAACCAGGGAAAAAAGTTGCCTATAGGTGCTACTACGGACTCGGTAAGCAATCAAGAAGTAGATTCCTCTCTCGTCTGACAAAACTAACGCTCTAGGATTTGATAGGAATTACTTCACTTCGTCCTTCCACTGGAGATTCAGAAAAATTAGAAAGATATTGCAGGTTTCTGGTTAGTGAAGCAGCTCTTTCCAGGTGTCTCTGTTCTGCGCGCGTCATCTTTAGTCTCTGGTTCCAAGATTTGATAGTGATTCCTTTTGCTTCATCCCTCCACTGGGGATTCGGTCTACTTCTTCAGCGCCGACCCTTGAACTTTGGTGCAAAGCGGAGCCGCTGGTTGAGCAACCATCTGAAAACGGTTTTAGCCTGTGGTACAGACAAAATGTTTTGTAACTTGCCTGACATAAAATTTCTCAACCACCAAAATCAAAATGATTTTACATTCTCTTACTCGAAAAAAAAAGTATTCTATCTTCTTTCCTTTATTTTCAGTTAAATGCATGTTCGAATTGCTGTAATATATATGTTGTTCACTCTGAAACGTGTGTGATCATCTAATGTAGGCGATTCGTCCTTCGGTGCAGTCCAGTTGCTGCCATTTCACTTATTCTGTTGCTATAACATGGTGGCTTTTTTGCTGTTCCTGCTGTTATATTTATGTTTATATTATTAAAAATGTTTTATGCCTGAAATGTGCAAAGTTTTTCTATTAAGCGTCGGAGTCACCAGCGGCAACAGCAACAGCAACACCAGCAACTGCCACACGAACGCCGTCGTTGACCTAGTCAACACTTTTTGCCAACAGTTTTTGCTATTTTTTGTTGTTGCTTTGGCATTTCTAGCCGGAGCTGTTGTGTTGGTAATGACGCTTAAAGTGCCGCTAAACTCGGCACAAACGCTCGCCTTTTTGCGCCTGCTGTGTTTAGGGGCACGTACAGCGGCGTGCGGGGCGTGTCCGAGTCCTTTGAGTTAATCCGTTTTGCGTGTGTATTTGTATTTCAGTTGCTTTGCTGCATATTGTAAAATTATAATGACCCTTTCGCTGGAGCGAACAGTCAAGCGTAAGTTCTATTTCACTCAGCGTCCGGGCTGAAGTGCAAGTGAAGTGGGCGGGAAGCAGAGAGCGGATTATGCTGTTGTTTGTTTGGAGTGCTCGGAAAATATGAATTATTTTGAAGTGCTTTCTATTTGTGCAGATTTAATGCACTTTTCCGCTTAGTGGCATTTTTTGACTGGTGTTCGAGTGGTGTTTGCTGTTGTTGTTGCTGTTGTAGCGCTGCTAGTCTGCTTTCGACTTTTTGCACTTATCACATATTCCACAATTGTTTGTCCAGTCTAACGCTAAAGTGATGCCAACAACAATTAGCGTGGATGCGCTTCACCAGAAACCAGTACTAAAAGTGGATATACGGTGCAATTGCAGGTTACTTGAAAAAAATATTTCAAGCATTGTAAATGCATTAATGGCGGCGCTAAACCATTGTCTATGCTGTCGACTAGCAGTTGCATTTAATTTTTAATTTCAACGATTAATTGAAGCTACAAAAAAAGCAGAGAAGATACTTTAGCTGCTCTTTTCAGTAGTAATAATATTTCATTCCATTTGCATTTTCTCAGCCAATTTCGTTAATTACGTTTAATTTTTACTATTATTGATATTACATACATATGTACTTATAATATTTTTCCCATTTGTATGATAAGGACATAGCTAAGTGTGCAATTATTCTGATTTTTAATAATTTTTAACAGATAACCATAAAAAAGAGTTTTTTGTTGACTTACAGTTTGGTTCTGTATAAAAAATTCCAATTTTTAGTGTTTTTCAAACTTATTTCTTTCTGCAACGTAAATTTTTTTAAAAATTTTTGTAGTTATTTATACTTTGCCGATGACATAAAAAATGCATATCGATGTATGATATATTCAAAACTTTTTCTTTACAATTTCGACGAAAATTTACTGTTGATGCCAAACTCGTTTTGTAATAATTTCGAACGAAAAAATCGCTTCTGTATAATTTTTTTAAAGCTTATATTGTAGCACATCGATTGATTAATATTTATAAGCGCTTCATATGCTTGAATTTAAATTTATATTTTCATTTCCATTAGCATTTTTCGCAATTGATTTTTGTCTGCTTAACTTGGATTTCATTTTCATATTTATATTCTTTTCAGAGAGTCTCTTTACTTTCTTTCGTACACTTAGTTTTTGTTTTTAAATGACACTCATTTACCCTGCTGCTTTTCCGCTTAAGGTGACCATATGTATGTGACCCCTTTAAGTACGCAGCACAAAAGTATGCTACAAAAAAAATGAATGCAATCTTTTGCCGCTTTTCTTTTCTTTTCTTTTTTTTAGCTTTTCGACGAAGCAAATAAGAAACTCTTGTGCAAGTTCATTTGCGGAAGATTTGCATGGCGTATGCTTGCGGAAATTTTCGCTGGTCTGAATTAAGCCGAAAATGCGTTTGTATGTGTGCGCGTGTGTGTGTGGTTTGAATTTGCTTTTTCTGTTTCGTTGCATGTTGCTGTCGTTGGCACGTAGAGTGTCTGTGTGTGTGTCACACACATACATACTCGCACATGTGTGCACATGCTCATCCGCATAATGCCGCCTGCAGAACTGGCAGAACTGCAAAGCTCATGCGCATAAGTTTATGCGCAAACATTAAACGACTTTGCAGTTTCCGGCGGAAGCAGCTGAAAGCGACCTTTTTTCGCTTTTGCGCCGCGTTGTGTTGTCTCTTTTAAACTTCTGCCAAAGTAGAGCAGTGTAAACTGAATGAGTGTGTGTGTGTGTCTGCGAGAGGGACTCAATTTGAATTTAATGAGTTTTTAAATGTTTTGATTTAAAGTAAACTTTTGCGTTTACTTGCTGACTTGTTAAAGTTTCTTGTTGCTTGTTTTTGTTTTGCTTTAAAATTTTTCGACGTTTTCTTTACTTACGCGCTTGTTGCGTGTAAATCTGACAGATGTCGTTACTAACTTAGGCCGCATGCAAGCATTCAAGCCTTAAAATCTGCTCAACTTCAACAGACATGTGCAACTTTTTGTTCTTCGTACATTGACAATTTATTTATGAAAACCTTTGTGTATGTTTATTTGTGTGTGTGTGCCTTATAGTTAATAAATATTTAAAAAATTATGCTAGCTTCCCTGGTATGCTTAAAATACTAATAGCGAACTTTAAGTTGTTGTTTACAAAACAAACATGCTTATGTATTAATACTAATGATGTTTAGCTGGACTCTGGCGGGCTGGCGATGGTGGAAGGGCTAGAGGACTCGACGACTCTATGACTCAGTTGATCTCATTCTCCGCCGTGCTGTTGGGCTGCGCTGCAAAGTGCGGCCAGGTGGATATCTCGTTGAAGAGTCGGCCGCCGGGACACTCTGTGTCGCGCACTTGCCTATGGCCGAGCAGCTTGAATTCAGGATCGATGTAGCCCTTGGCGACGCCGAAGCCGATGAGATCCTTGGCCGCCTGCAGCATTTGTGGTGGCGGCAGTTCAGCTGTAAACAAACACAATTATGATGCCGTCATATTCTTTGGCCATTGTTTGGCTGGCGCTACTCACTTCTCCAGTCGCCGATGATGCAAATGCCCACGCTCTTGTCATTGTACTTCGGCGCATGCGCGCCGATCACATTGAAGCCACGCCCCGTATATATCATGCCGTCGCCGCCAATGCCGAAGCTGTAGCCGATGTCGTTCCAGCCGCGCTCCAGCTGGTGAAAGTCCTGCATGGAGCGCATGGCCTGCTGGCAGTCGGTCGGCGTATAGCAGGCGCTCGGTACGTACGAGTGATGTATGATGACGAACGGCGCGGGTCCATTGAAGTGCTCCACCATTTTGGAGGCGCGCGCACCCCAGTCGGTGCGTGGTATGATCTGGGAGCGCGGTGCGGTCATCTGATGACCAACGCCTGCAATCAGAAAGGCCAAAATAGAAGCATATGTTAGTTTTGAGCTGTCATTTTGCGGCGCAGAGCGACAAGTCCCATATGCTTTGCTTAATCAAATAAATATACCGCTTGAAAACGTTTAAATTTGACAGCTTTTTGCTAATTCAATAAAATACATTTTATGACGGTCATAAATGACACTCGCCACTGTGCTCTGCGCACCGGCCCCCTTCACTCTTGGCACGCTGGGGATTTTGCATTTGAATAATTCATGCAAATACGCAAAATTATATCCGTTTCTATATGTAATTTAATGCGCCAAAGTCACTTTCTAAACGGCATTTGACAAGAATTTGAAGTTACGCAGTGTTGCCAGATGTAGTAAAAAGAATGTCATATCAGCTAACTTCAAAATTAATTAATAAATTAAAACCAAAGCTGGTAATTAATCGAATGATCTAATCAATTAAATGTGGCGTAATCGTAACATGCAACCGTTATATGCATTTTTTGAAAAATCAGCTCAGTTTTGAATTTGCAAATAAGTAAAACCCAGAACTGGAAGGTAATCGAATATTATTGTTATTGATTACAATTACATTTTATTGTTACATGTAATTGTAATCGAAATTTATCACAAATTTTTTTGATTGCGATTACCTATTCTCAGTTGTAATCTAAACTTTGCATGCTCTATGATAAAACATTACTTGTTATCGAAAACGAAAATTAACGATTACGATAAGATGTAGTTGTAATCGAAATGTAATCGTAACGTACCTACTCTCTGTTAAAAGCAATGCACATTTATGTTCAACAGCTGTTTTGAAAATTTTGTTCAATTTTGTAAGCAATCTCCACTTGAAAATACTTTTTTGTCAGTTGGCAACTCTTTTCGTACGTATAAATCTCAAATATTTGTTGCTTGTTGTTTATTTATGCAATGCTCGCAAAATATTGTGCCACTGTGATTGGAATATTTGCTATTTCATGTTGCTTTTGTGGTCTTGCCGAACATTTTGGCTAATCCCAAATTTTGACACTTTTATAGTGTTCTACCACATGCACTTGCATGTGTGAGCTTACTTGTGTGCGTGAGCGTGTGTGGCTTTTTGATATTACTGTAATTGCTTTATGTATTATGACATTTGTCATTTCTACGGAACTACAACATATAACATTGACTTATATGCCGATTGCCCACTGGAATTATATAATTGTGCATAAACAATTCACTTTAGTTGCTACAAACGCGCAATTAATTAAATCTAAGTGTCACTTTAAAGTGGTTTGCCGTGGCATTGAACAGCGTTGGGTTGCCATGTGTAGGCCTACTGGCTGAGAGTGCACTGCGAAACTTCAAAATCGGCATTTCCGGCAACAAATAGCAGACTTCTCAAATTTGCACTTTCATTAGTAGCCGCCTTTTGATAGTATGCAATTATATATCTATATATATTGAAACGTTCTTTTTTGGCTAGAAAGCAACTTGTTATTTGAAAGGTTTCTTCAATAAGTACTTTTAATGAAATTGACAACACTGTTTCTAGCACGCACACTGAAGAATTTTAACTTAATTTAAAAATCGAAAAATGTATATTTTATCTTTAATTTAGTGCTTGCTTTAATTCACTACAGTGTCACTTGTTTAAACCAGAATTCTCAAGCGTCACTTAAAACTGGAATTCCACTTGTGAGGCCAGATTCCGGCTTGACAATACTAAATGTGCACAGTTTCGCGTTTTTTGTTGGCTCCAGATAATCAGCGAGATCATCAGCAATAGTGAGGCTCATTTGAATATCGTGCAATGCACAGTTCACAGTTCAGAAACACATACACACGCATAGATACACTTACACACCTCGAGCGCTCGGAAATGTCAACATCACCAGCAGTGCCACTGGCATCAGCACCAACACAAACAAATCGATGCACATTGTTATTTACTTCGCGTATGCTTCTGTTTCGAATTATGCAAAAAGTGTGTAGTAGTAGTCTTCTTCGGCTGGCCGCGCGGAGCGATTTCTTCATGAATGAACGCTGCTGCGGCACACACCACAACACAACCGCCACTGATTAAGCGCGACGTTTGTCTCTCTCTCTTGGTTTTGATGTAGCATTTTTATAAACAAAATCTGCTGTATGCAAAAATAAAAATACGAGGTTTTAAAAATCCCCCAAAAAACAGACAGCAGGCGCTCGAAGCTTGAAGATACCAGCTTCGAATGAAGCAAGGCATTGACTGACTGGAAAGAGCCGCTTTGAAGCGAATGCTTTGTTGTTGCTTGGCTTGAGCGCTGGTTGAGTGAGCACCGAAGAGAGTAGCAGAGCTGGCAAGAGTGTGCCTGGCCGGTTTAAAAATATTATAGAAGAGCGGAAAACTTTGAAGTTTGCGACTGTACGATTATCTCGTGTTGCATTTACACACAAGCGGAGTTGTTAGTAAGCTTTGGAATTTTAGTTGTATCATTGCATGCTCTGCTCTAAGCGATTTCATTTACGCTTGAACTTTCTTTTAGCTTCATGAAGGACATTCCTTTGTAGATTTGCCAAATTCCAGAGATACCGTCATTTTTCTATTTCTAAAATAAGTTTCTTACTTTAAAACTCTTTGGAGATTATGCTCAGCATTAATTTCTCGAAATTAATAGACAAAAAGTGAAAGGGTTTGAAGTACAAATTTAAAGAAGCTCCGAACAACGCAAATCTTGTAATATATTTCCTTAATTATTCGTTTAGAAGTGTTGAATATTTATTGAGTTAACAAAGCTCTTTCAAGAAACATTTCGAAAATCGCAAATAATTTAAGAATTGTAACAATTGTTGACAATTTTTAGAAAAATGAAGCAGTCTATTTATAGGAATTTCGACATCTCAAAAAATTTCGAAATAGTGAAAATATCCATCCCTTTTTGTACATTGCCCGCCCAAAAAAAAACAGATTAAAATATTCTTCCTATTTATTGTCTGTTCTTTCGACTATGCACAATTTGAATCCACTGTTCTCTTCTTCCTCTTTCACCGATTCGACTGGCTGTACTCTCATCCGATATAATATACGTTCTTCACCTGCTCTCTTGATCTGTTCATCATTTCATTATATTATGTACGTCATCTTAATTTTTTCTGCTGCCATCTTTTTACTGAACAAAAATAGTAGAAGAGCTCGCTCATCGAAAAGCAAAACTGCACCGCTCGTCATGCTAAAGGCTGACCATAAACGTTGCTCTTTGCTATAGCCAAATTGCAATCGTAACACCTGCTATCTTTATTTGCTCGTTGTGCTCACACTTTACTGTCATTAAATTTGAGTGCTATCAAAAATATATTTTCCCTCTCAATAAATGTAAGCATTATTTATTTACGATCGATACCCTGCATCCGCTCGCACTCCTCTCATTCCGCTGCAGCTGTTGCGGTTTGCAGTGAGTGACATTTCGTGCACTCGTGACGCCGCAGTCACTTGCAAAAAGTTGCCAGCGCGCACCTCCGGCGGCTTCTTTTATTTGCGCGCCATATGCGCAGCATAATTGCTGGGATTTATATGGCGCGCTGCTGCTGGCTGCCAGCGGCCTGTGGTCCGTTGTGGCTTTATTGCTGCTCTTGTTGCCATTTGTTGTTTATTCATGATATTTTGTGAAGTGGCAATGATTTAAATTTTTAAATGTGCCTTGGTTTTTTATAAGTATCACTCTTTTATGGCAATTTTTAATTGAAGAGTTCGTCTGGCATTATAAAACATATATGTATGTACATATATGTATGTGTGTGTGTGTGTGTAAGTCTGTTCGATATTTATCTTTGATACTTTTTGCATGCGTTTGATGTGCACTGTAAAAAAGTTAGTACATAAATACAGAAATTAAAATTCAGCACTTCAAAGTTCACTTCAGTTCACTTTTAATGATTTCAAATTGTTTTTGTTTCAATTGTTGTTGTTGTTCTTGGCAAAATATGCGCTACTGGTATTCCGCAAGTGTATCTGTCTGTGTTGTTCTTGCTCAACGGATATTCATTGCTGCGATCATCATTTCTGCTCTTAAATGGTTGTTTTACAGCTTCAATCACACAAATACACTCACTCACTCACGCACACACAAACACTCATACACTTGCATGCATTTATTCATTAGTTACCTACTTTGTACTTTTTTGCTGTTGATTCCGTGTTGATGATGCTGTAGTGTGATTTTTGCGTTGGCAATGTTTCGTATTTAAGGCCATTCGACTAACGGTTAGTATAGACCTAACGACTGTGACTTTTTAAGATAATAAATAAATAATACAGTGAGCAAATTCAATTTTAGCATGTTTTGTTGGGGGAATACCGCTTGAACTTGTTTGTTGTGTTGTATCTGTTTCCGCCGTTCCATTCGATTGGATTGGATTGCTGGCAGAAAAGTACCAAAAAGGTTAGCAAATATGTTACAAATTAGTATTGCAAATGTTGCTAGCGTGGTTTTTCTTTAAAATCATTTCTTTACAAATTTCAAAAGATTGCTATGACGCTTTACTTTTGGCCGAACTGGTTTATCTATATGCTTTCCTGCAGTATTCACAGTAAAACTATCTACATCAAACTTTGAGGTTTCGCTCGAAAATTTGAGTCTAGAAATGCATTGAAAATGCAGCGGAAATTGTTTATGTTTATGAAAAAGTTGAATCTAAATATCAATGTTCATAATAGTATAAACCCCACTGCGTTTCATATATGTATCAGATGTAGTAAAAGGAAATCCATTCTTTTTCCAATAGATGGCTTTAGTAATCTATATCTCGCGTTTTATAAGTGCAATCGGATTTCGCTAGATGACATTAGAAAGATAAGATTTCGTACTAAAAAAAGTTCTCAGACAGTTTTTTGATTGTTTGACTCAGTTTTTTTTGAGTGCGCGCCTAAGAGAAAACCAGCAAAGAGAAAATACGCAAATAAAGGCGAAAACACAAGCCAGACGGCTGAGTTCAAAGTTCACACCCTGAGGCACTAAACTATTCAAGACACAAATAACATTCTGTTCAGGTCATACAAACTCGTATTATAGTTCCTATAAGACTGCTTAATTGAATAGCATGATGTGACTCATTGAATTCACACTCTGAACACTTTTTTCAAAACATTTATTTATAGCACGGCTTATTAATGCCACTTATAACTTCCAAAACCGAAGAGGTCAAAAGAAATTTTCCATTGGCATTGATCAATCGACAATCGCTATACTATTTGCATATTTGCATTTTAATCAAATGACTTCATCCCTCTTTAATTTGCTCGCTTGCCTAAAATAACTTTTTGTGCTATTTATGCGCATAATTTATTGAAATATTTTGTTACTTTTTTTGCATTCCACATTCTCATTCGTTTCTTTTTCGAGTCGTTTCGCCAGCATTTTCACTTGCTACCAAGCTGCTGCTTCTCAAAAGCGCAAACTCACTCAATCATTAGCATAAAAGAGCTGAAGTCCACAGAGAACGAGCAAAAAATTACCCCCAAATCGAGTCAATTAATTTGAAAATTAGCACATAAATGCGCTGAAGCCGCACTCAATCATTTGGGAATCGCTTTGAGCGCCGCACTTACCGACGTCTTTTTCACCTACAAATCAATTAAGGCAACATTAACATTTGACAGTGCATGTTAGCGGTTGGCGCGCAGACTTAACCAAAGAGAAGGAAATAAGGAAAGGTATGACAACGGCTCAATAGATTAATAATTCATTCATTCATTCATGATTGGCTGAGCTGAGCCGAGCCCGGCGGCGAGCTGACCTGGCCTTGCGGAAAACGATACTTTGCTGATTCATGGCGCGCATAACTCACGGGCAGGCTGCTGTTGCCGCTCCGAGGCAGACAGCAACGACAGACCGACAACAGACAGCATCAGCGAGTCAACAATGATGCAATTAAGTTGACGCCATTATCGATGTGGCTTCTCTTCCGGCGCTCGTTCGATGCGCTGAAGGTGGCCTGTCGAAGGATTGGGCGCTGGGTTGCTTGGGTGGTGGCTTGCTGGCAGCTTTCGCAAATTGCATGCAACAATTATTTGCTGCTTGTTGCTGTGCTCTTGTAGAGCTGCAGAACAAGTTATCATCGATCACTTAGCGGTTTCTCGCTGGCCAATTCAACTGCAAACAGGTTAAGCTGATTTGCATGTGAATTTGCCAATTGACAGATAAACAAAGCAACAAATGTTTATTTTTTTGTAAGCGCAAAAATTAGTACACGTTTTTCAAGCTACTCTACACTCTTTCGCGTGGCTTATTAAATTGCTGGCAAAGCAATTTTTGAAGAAACTCTTTAATGGGAAAAAAGGCGCGTTTGGGTCATAAAATGGCGTTAGTACCAAAGCTCTTGTAGATATGCTCCTATTAAAAGCTGCCAAGGCATCTGAATGCCTATTCATAGCAAACATTTCGCATAGTAGAGCCATCAAAAGATTCTTTTTAAAGAGTGTTCCGGAATATGTATTACTAAAAAAAAAATCGGGTATGCTTAAGTAGAGAAAAAATGACGTGGTGGTATAACTTGAATAAATTACCGCTTAGACTGTGTTCGTTTTAGTTCTTTCCTTCCTTTACTTTTGTTAATTATATGCCAAAAGAAGAGAACACGCACTTTAAATTCAGAAATATTTTGAAATTTACGCACTTTTTGCTCTTCAGAGTCTTATATAAATAAGAATAGCGCGGAATCATATTGATGTTTCATATTCAATACGCTTTCATGTATAAAAATAAATTTTAGCTAGAAAGAACCATTCGAATCGTTTCATTACGCCGATATTAGTATAATGGATGACATTTGGTTGCATCACTGTAAGCTTTGCCATCAAACCAATATCTCATTAAAATTGTGAATAAAGGGTGAATGCCCGTATAAGGGTTTCGGTACATAATTTTGTATTTTAAAAGAATTTTTGAAAAATATTCATACACTCAAAACTTTTCTTTTGCAAAGTGCATACAAATTTCAATTAATTCTAAAAATAGACGTTTGCATAAAATTGAGGCAATAAATAACCGACGCTCTCGAGTCTTATTAAGACAAATAATTTCGTAAAATTTTTTGCTCTAGTTAGTGCTCTCTATAGTGTTCTTATATCAGTCGCTGATAGGCAACTATGTTGTTTGCACATTCTGTTTACAGAAGCCAGAAAAAAACCCCCCAAAAAACTTTAAACAAACAAACCGAAAATTACGCTTTTGCGGCGCGCTTCTTTCTGCGCGTTATCACTTGCCCCTGCCGTGTTAATTGAGGAATTACGTTAGCGTGCGACCTTGTTTTAGGACAACATTTACACACGCACTAACAAATACATATTAAGTTGTGTCAACAATTCCATGCATTTGCACACGTGTGGGCGTTGCGTTTGCGCCCTTCCCATTTCGATGGCAACTCTTTTTGGCATTTTTGTTGTTTTGTACCTTTGCATATTTGCTTTCATGTTGATTTATTTGCAAATTATTATTCGCAATTACGGAAAAGCTGGCGACTTGATAAATGATAGCGCAGCGCTCGGTTTAATACGTTCAGCGTTTAGCGCGGCTTCCCGCACCAGCTACTTTTTTGCTCTGTGCGACTGCTGTCAATGGCAAGAACAAAGAAGTTTTGCGTAGCCATTTTATGACATTGACAACAGTGCACAGGGGGAGGGAGTGTATGAGTGCGTGCTTATGTGTGCAAGTGTGTGTGCATGACAATGTTTACAATTGTTTAGACATTTATTGAAATACCGCGGTGACAAGTTGTGGGCTGATTTAGCTTCAGCTCACCCTACCTGCAGCATAAAAGTTCGACAAATGCCAGAGTGGGGTACATAATTTATGACTAAATTGCGCTTTGGCAAAAATTAATTTGGGAGCATGGAATGCGCGTATATTTGCTATAAGTAGAGCCCGACCGAATCCTAAATTTTGGCCGAGACCGAGACAGAGACCGAACTTCGGCCTTTTTTTTAATGTTCGGCCGAGACCGAACCTTTCAAATATATAAGCAAAAGAGAAGAAGAATGTTAATGAAAAAAAAATTCATACATTTTTAGAAAAAAATACATTTTGTTGCAATTAACACTTCATTTGAGGTATAAATACCTACATTAAACATCTGATTTATCATGAAATCAATAAAAAAAAGACTTTAAAAATTTTAAATTTTAATGAAAACTATACAATTTTTTTCTCAACTGTTCGGTTAAATTCTCGGCCTTTTGTAGCCGAGACCGAACCGAGACCGAACCCGAACCTTTTGGCCGAACTGTTCGGTAACCGAAACCGAGCGTTCGGTCGGGCTCTAGCTATAAGCCTGATCACACAAACAAACATGTCAACTGAGGATGTAGACTTTCAAGATTTCTGCTCGTCATTGGCATTTTTGCGAGCAGACTGAATTTCAATTAGTTTCAATTGGGCAAACTAAGACTAAGCAATTTCGTATGATGAGAAATAAAAAAACACAACAAATGCCAGGTTGTGATTAACCACGTGCAGAATATTTCATGTTGTCAAAAATATTGAATTTATTTGGTTATATGCAAAGAATTCGTAAAATTTTGGTTTTGCTGTGGCTTAAATGTGCATTAATTAAAAGTAATTCGTTCATTAATTACTCAGAATTGACATATAATTAGGCTGTATGTAAAGAGACGGGCAGCAGGGGGACTTTGGAACATAAACTGTGTGCCCCGTTATAGCTAGAACTCGTCTGACTTGTTTTGAAGCACCTTTCTTCTCAGGGCTTGAACAGATCTCGAAACTAGTTATCAAGCCTCTTTGGAAATTTGTGAAACACAATTCACACATTCTGACAGATAATTTCTTTAACCGTTCCTAAACTGAACTCCAACTGGCATCGCTAAGCACCCAACAAGGTCTATGCGTGTCCTTTTTAGGCAGGCAGCTTAACCTAACCTAGTCTGTGTGTAAATTTGTCATTGCGATTTTAATCTATTTGCGCTTAGTCGTTGAATTCATTAGCAGGTATATTTTAAATTAACTATTTTATAAGAGCACATACACACACATATAAAAGAGATTGCAACACACACACACACATCTACACGAAGAAGTGCTACTGAAATATTTATCAAAACCAATTACTTAAATTTTACTTCAAATTGAGTCGATTCAATTTAAGTTCACACACAACACGCACACACACACACGCACACACTTTAGCATGCGAGTAGTTATAAGCGTGTTGTAAGCAGATGCGTAGATGAGCGAGTAAATTAGCGCCTGCAGCTCGCTTATTGAAATTACAAGGTGCAAATATTAACATCGACTAATTAATATTTAACTAGTGCGCATGTGTATGTGTGTGTGTGTGTGGAAGTTATGCTCTTAGTTGTATCTCTATTTTGTTATAGTGTGGCTCTTTGCTGCTGCTGCCGTGCCGTAATTATTTGCGCGAAATTAATATTTCATGATGAAATTGCCGAAAGTTATTTGCGCGCGCGTGTAAATTGCGGTTTTTGTTGCTGCTGTCAAATTTACAGATTGCGGCTGGAGTAGTGAAGATGGCGCTGTTGTGCCTGCGGCGGCACTCACAACAGCGGCAACATTTCAATCAGAATGGAATTTTGTTACAATTGCGATTAGTTGTGCGTGTTGTTCGTTGCTGACGAAATGAGTAGCAATTAATGTTTAACTCAACGTGAATAAGGGGCGCTAATATTGTCTTTGGAACTAGAAATATTCATTTGAAAAGTTGAGAGCTGAACAACTATAACAGTTGTTTGTGGCATGTTTGTGCTTTGTACGGAATAAAATTATTTAAAAACAAAGCTCGAAGTTTTAGTGTTCCAGAACTGCTGAATTTTTAACACACTGGCATGTTTAGAATTTTTTCGGAATAAAATTTATTAATTTTACAAAATATATTTCACATAGGATCTTGTAATTGCTCAGGATTGCCCTTGATATGAGAAATATTCATTTGAAAAGTTGGAAGCTGAACAACTTTAACAATTGTTTGTGGCATGTTTGTGCTTTGTACGGAATTAAATTATTTAAAAACAAAGCTCGAAGTTTTAGTGTTCCAGAACTATTGAATTAGTATTACTAATTAGAGATTAATTTTAAGAAATACTTGAAACTAATTTTCCTTTTTCTTATAAACTAAATTCTTGCATGGTTTCTGCTAATTGTTCGAAACTGCTGAAATGATGATGCTTATTATTATTATTGGCTTTAAATTAGTTTACTCCAAAGAGTGATTCCCACAATGAACTGATTGCCGCATAGGTACTGCACTGTTGGTCAGCACAACTTTACAAACTGCATTGTTCTATCGCTCTATCTGTTCTAGCTATCGCTTGCAAATACTTGCCTATTCATTTAATTTGTTTGTTGCTAGTTGCAATAATTTTGTAATTTAATTTACGTCACTTCATGCAATTATTAAATTCAAGTGTATTCATTACCAAAGTGCAATGACTAACTGCTGCTTACAACCCATTCATAACCGTCATTGGCCATACGTGCCTTATTGCTCTGAGCCTTATGAAAATTACAAAAATTACAATTTACTAGAGAATGTCAATAAAAAGACGAAAGTCAGTTAGCTGGTTGCACTTTTTTTGCCTACTTAATTATGCAATTAAATACTTTCCATGGCTGTATAATTTTCATAGCAACTATTTAAGCGTAAATAGTTAATTAAAATTCGTATAGCCATTAATGTGAAATATTTTATAAAATCATACTTAATTAAAATACGAATTTTGCAATTAATATGAAAGCATAGCAATTTTGTATTTTTTGCTGCTGGCAACAAGCTCATTCACACACATGCACACACAAATTGTGCTTTTTGTATTATGTTAATTGAAAACATGCACTTTTTTGAGCTATATTTGTGCATGACAAAAATGACATCACGCATTATAAAACAGCAGCAAATTGATTTAACGAAAATTGCTATTAACTTTAATTCGTGGCTGTACTCTACACTCATGTTGATAAGCCTATGAATTGTTTGATAAGAATTTCTTGAGCTAATATTATGAAGCTGTTTATGAGTATTTGGAAACGATTAGCATCGAAAGCGATGCCGTGCTAAAAAATGTTTTCAACTTGCCTGTTCTATTTACATTGCAAAAGCACGATCTGCTGTAGTTTAGCAATTGTTATTTTATTTATTAGTTTTTACTAAATATCTATTGGCAAAGCAATTAAAATTGTAGGTACGTGAATTCGCAATGAATGAAGTTAGTTGTTTGTGGTTTTGAGACTGTGTGTATGTGTGTGTGTGCGGTAGTATTTGAACAATCTGTGCGTACACTTCGCGTTCTTTTTTTGTCATTGCAAAGTTGAAGTTGATCTACACTGATAAGCGCATATAAGACAAATTGGCGCGGCCGATAAGCGGCCAAGCAAAAACTTGAAACAGCAATTATTGTTGCTGCCTTTTCGTAGGCAACACTTACCCAGCATTGATAAGAGCAGTAAGCCGAACGCCGACATGTTCTGGCTGCTTCGATAACGAACTTTTTCAAAGTCACTTTATCAGTAAGTAACAAAATCCTTTGGCTGAAAATAGCAGCGCTCTTTTTGTGTAGGCGTTTGTGCGCAGATTTTGTTGCTGTTTGCCTTTGCTTAAAGAAGCAATTTTTAAATTACACAATTTTTTTTATCACTTGAATTTTTGGCAAGCAGAATTTTTCGAAATATTCGCTGCCAATTGTCAATATTTTTCACAGAAGGATTGAGTTCACGGTGTTAAACTGCAGCTGAGCGCAAAACTTGACTGGGCTATTGCCAAAAGGGCAACACTGTTTGTGTGTGTTTTGTCTGTGTGTGCTGCTGACACCTTCCACGGTGCGAGTTCGGAAGTTGAGTGTTTGCTGCACGCTGGCGAACGCGCTCGTTTATAGAGAAGCGCCAACGTACATATGCCTAACACTACCACAACAGCAACAGCAATGCCAACAGCAGCAACACCAACAACAATTACACATACATATCTCATACAATTAAGCGGCACACTCGACGATTTGTTTAAACAATTTCTAATGAAATGTACGAAATGAGTTTTCCCTTGTGCTGCTCGACGACGGCGATGGCACTTCTGCCGTGGTAAGTTTTCACGCTCAGCGCTGTATCTATGCTCTTTCATGCACGCTACTCTTTAGTGTTCTCTTCGTGCTGATTTCCCCCTGCCATGATTGGTGAGCGTGCCAGTGATCCACCGTCTCTCTGTCTCTTTCTGCGGTGATAACAAAAAACGAAAAAATCTCAACTTCAATTAAACGTGTTGTTGGTTTTGGCACATCTTCGCTGTTGTTGTAAAAGTTGACTGAAAGTGCGATCGATTGGCTTGTCTACTGACAACTGATTGCTTGGCGAATTGTGAGGTTACTCATACGCCCCTCTGGAATTACAGCTGTAGCTTGCAATTCAAATACCCTAACGAATGACTTCAAATCAAAGGCTTCTCCGTTCAAATGTGGTCAAAAGGTCAAGTTTCTAAGTTTTTTCTTGCATTTGATATGCAAAATAAAATGTAACTGAATCAAGCTTTTTTTTTATGTATACAAATGGATTTTCGATGCAAACTTTAATAGACATTTAATGCAGAAATTTAAATTTGTAAAATTAAGTTCTATTTAATCGCCATTTAGCGATTGGATGCTTATTTCTCTATATTGCCAGTCACTTTTGAACAATCTAAATTTATAAAGTTTTTCAGTTTTCTTTTTATATAAAGTCAAAACAGTTACTTAAATCAATATGAAATATCAAGGTACTATGTACGATCTTTTGTTAAATTCTCCTTCTTTGAATATATAAAAAAAGTTTATAAAATCGATTTTTATATTTAATCAAAGAAATATGTTCGAAAAGTTTAGTTCTCTAATATTGATTCAACTTAAAAATTGATTCACGTTAAGATCTTTTTATGCGCGATTTATTTGTTTATTCTTTTAAATGACGTCGGCCGTACAATACATTTTAACTAAATACCGGCGAATTGAATTTATTCATAGCGTAATAGCGCTCATTTCATTTGGCATAGCAGTCTCTTATGGGAACCCCGCTAAATTACATGTACATATATCCCACTTCCCCCGCCCCTTCTCCCCTCACATGGAACTACAAATTTGTATCAAAGATTATGCTGATGCTGCGCCAAAATATATCTTATCAGCGTGAACGTTTTCTATGTGGCGATGACGAAACCTTATGAACTCTGACGCAAATCTTCAAGCTATGGCTCTTTGTTAGATTTTCGAAAATACAAATACGTATTTTTATATTAAATTTCAATATGGCATTATAACACGCTTGCCAATTTTACTGAGCGCATTAGTCAATGACCTATCTTATTTTCAAATATTCTTAATAAAGAAACCATAATTAAATAGCTTCTCATATCAAAGGCTCCTCTTGGAAGTACTAAATCTGAAATTGACCTTTTTTCAGCAGACGCGTTTTTTGTTTTCCGGTTTTAAACAATTTGGTCTGAGAGTGAAGCACGTTCTACTTCAAAAGTTTGCATTGTATGTTGGTAACCATGCCCAATTTTATAGGCACAAAGATTTTCTCATTGCTTTCTCAAAAACTTTAAATCCACTCAAGTCGTCTTAATCGGTTTTAGTACGGCATCATCAATATATCATTTAATGAACGATGCATATTTTAGTAATTGTTTATCTTGAACTTAATTAAATAACATAGAAAATCGTTCAATTAAAATAATTACCTTGCACTAACTTTCTACGCTATCAAAAAAGCACCGCACACATTTTTTATAAAGTACAACAATTTTAAATATAAAATTTCAATGTGAAACAGACAGAAACGTGCATGCCCATATATGGTTGTATGAGTCTATGGCTCAACTCATGTTTTTTCATAATATACTTGTATGCGTATGCTCGAAAGCATATCAACCACAACAACAACTATTGCAGCTACTACGACAACTTTTTATTAATATAAAAATCAATGATTTATTCGCCACTTAATAATAAAACAAACTCGCGCTTGCCGGATAAGTTAACGTCATGATTTAATTTAATTTGTTGTTTCGATGTTTTTATTGCTTTTAAATTGCTGCTGCTCAGCTGCACTGAGCGAAACGTGGTAAGCTGCCAAGCCAAAAGCAACAGCAGCGCAGTCAAAGAATGCACAAAGCGAATTAAAAAAGCGCCAGAAAAAACCGCTAAAAAGCAGTGGAGCGAGGGAAGAGCGCGTTGTGGTCAAGTTATGCACTTTGGCTGGTTTCTTTGCTTGCTGGCTTCTGCACTTTGGCTCTTTGCTTAATGGCTTAATCGCATTCTGACCCAATTTTTAGCTTGAGAAGACGCAAAATTCCTGTGAATTGCTGCAGTACTTTTTTGCGCCTTGCAAAAGGGTATTTTTTTTATTGTTGTTGTTAATTTGCAGTGTTCGAATTTAAAGTGGTTTTTTATTTTACATAAATCTGGTGTGTTTACGCTTCGATAATTGATTAGTAAAAATTTTTTAAATTTTTGATTTCTTAATTTTTTTTGGCGCATTAAGCGGGGGAAGCACCTGACCGGGAAAATGTGTTTATTTGATGTAATTAAGGAAAATCTTAAACATATACAGATTTTTATTAGTGGCCATTACAGCTGCTCGCTTGCTGCTAATAATAATTTCACACGCAAATGTGTTTACTTCCGTTACCTTTAATGAGCATCATCGACGCACCGATGCAGGGGTATTCCCCGCTCATGAAGAGTACACCAACTTCATAAATTCTTGCTGCTAGAGCAGCAAATCTATTTTATTTGTTGTGGTTTTGCGCACTTTGCTCTTCTTCATGTGTGTTTATGTGTGTGTGTGTGCTATTGGCCTCAGGAATTCCTGTTTCATGTCCATTCGCCAACTATTTGGCCAAAACATTGCGGGGATTTTTGCTTTGTCTCTTGTTGCAAATTGTTTTCAAACACGCCGCGCTGCGCCCTGCCGCTGTTTTAACAATTCCCTCCCTTTGAACTTACCGCATCGATGGCACGGATTGTCTTTTCTTGCTGTATAAGCATCTTCGTATATCTGCAACATTTTTGAATTTAAACACCGTAGAGAACTCGCCGTAGTCTGGAACTTCCTTCAGCTGCGTGTACTTTCCAACTGTTCTACGTTCTCAGCTGTGCGTTATGGTCGGTCTGCCGATCGAACTTCGAACACCTGTGTCACCCTGCCTGCACGAGTTGTGGCTGTGTGTGTTGCGTTGTGTATTTTGAAACGTTTTGGATTAGCGTTATCAATAAGTTTAAACCACTCGTTGTTGTTTTTTTTTACTAAACGAATATGCTTCGAAGCAGTTTAAGAGATAGCTCATTGAGGAACTTTAGTGGAATTTAATGCGTAAATGTCTATGTGAAACTTAATCGAAAGGTTGATACTTATATTACGGTTTCTTCTCAAAGATTAAAGGAAGAGTGATGAGATGAGCTGATTACCCATGCATCGTAGCAAATTCGTAGCTATGATGTATACTGCCATGAAGCTGACTACTTGGATCCACTTTTTATAGTTTTGATTTATTTGGACGTAGTATTTTGAGAGGCAACTGATTGGCTGCTCATCGCAAGCCAGAATTGATTTACCCAACAAAACTTTTTCAATAATATATAATTTCCACGAGATTGTCCCAAAAAATGCTTCTTAAAAAGAATATTTCTGCTGAGAACTTTTTTTAAACCTTCAATTGAAGAATGAGATGAACTTATACTCAAATTCTTTAGATATTTCACTTACAAAAATTTATTCAAGGACCTAGCAGGTCTTTTTATATAACTATTGAATTGTTCAAAGTTTTACTAATTCTTTAAGTCTTAAGTATGAATTGTTAATTGATTCTAGGCTTCTCATACTTAGATAAATATATAAAGAACTCTTACATGGTGGCAAGAAGAGTTGTGCCATTTTTTTCTACGTTTTTAAGTAAGAAATAATTTGCACAATTAATTTACATTTGTCTTGTATTTGAAGAAACATCTAATTATGCATGATGTAATGTAAAATTTCATCCATAAGATATCGTAAATGAAACCACCCGAAAATCCTAAAATTTTGTTGCTCATATCTCATGACGTTAGCAAAGTCAAAAGGAAGATCTTAGTACTAGCTAGCGCTTTAATATCTTTTCATTGCTGTAATTTTACTTACTGTTTTGAAAATAAATTTAAAAAATAATGCCAAAGTCTCACCTCTGTGAGTTCATTTTATTCAAGATGTTTGCCTTCTCACAAGCGATCATCAAATATGACTCTTACATTCTTACATCAGCTCATTTTCATCTCTGTTTTACCAATCACTCATACCGATTCTATTGCTTTACAAAAGCTATTGTAGCGCATAATACCAATCGACCATTGCCTACCGATATCAATGGCCTTTGTTTGTTTTTCAATCTTATCGAAATTTTATAGCATTGCAATACAATGAAAGTACTCTAAATTGTGTGTGTGGAATTTCTTGAACCTATAGCAACAATAAAACGTCGTTGTGACTATTATTGTTGTTGTTGTTGTTCCTGGTGCTACTGAACTTTTTGCCAATGCTTCGATTTTTGCAATTAAAATGACAAATGCTACATTTTTTGAAATGTGTATTTGTGCGTTTTTATGAATCATCCTGGTTTTGTCCCGCCATTGATAGACTTTGCTCCTGTCTTTTGTGCAAATGTGATTTAAGATTTGGAAATTTCATGTTATTTGCGCGTGCATTTCTTTGGGTGTACGATTAAGTTAGTACTCAGCGATAAGCACGACAATTATAGAATAATTTTTGATGTTAGATTAGAAGTGCATGTCGTATTGAATTACGCTTTTGCGTTGTCATGCTCGAAGCCAAGACGGCAACTTTTACGCTTTTGGTTTCACTTTTAATTACAACAACAACAATTACAATCACAACAACATTTAATTTGTACATACATATGTACATACAAATAAATAGTTCTTAGCTGATATTGAAAAGATTTGTGCGAGCCTGAGAGCTGAATTAATTTCTACGCTGTGTAATACCTTTAAGAAAGCAACAACAACACCAACAAAATGTAAATTTCGTATATAAAAGTTTATTAAAAAAAAAGATAAGTACGATTAATACAATTTGAAATGCATATTTTTAGTATTCTTGTTTGTACGCCTCTCTCAGAGCCGACTGAGAGAACTCTTTGTCTACTCAGTCGCCTGCCAGTGTTGCCACTTTTGTATGAGCGCATACAGCGCATCGCCGGGACACTCCGTGCTACGCACCTGCCGATGCCCGTAAAGCGTGTAATCTGGGCGTAGCTTGTCCGCCGCCACGCTGTGCTGCAGGAAGCTTTGCGCGCTCTGTAACATCAGCGGCGATGGCGGCTCTTCTGCAATGAAATAAATTGTGAGTTAGCAGAGAATCCATCTGCTAGCCAAGTTCAAAGTATGCCTCTGAAGTCGCCAATCAGCAGCAGTCCAATGCTGCGACTGTTGTAGTTGGGCGCATGCGCGCCGACCACGCCGTAGCCGCAGCCCTCGTAGACGTTGCCGTCACCGCCAATGGCGAAGCTGTAGCCGATGTCGGGCCACTGGTTGCTGTCCATGTGATGGTTCTGCATGCCGCGCATGGCAGCCTTGCAGGCGTCCGTGGAGGCGCACACGCTCGGCCGATACGAGTGGTGCACGATGACGTACGCCGCGGTGTCCGTGAAGTTCGTTAGGCTCGTGGGTGGGCGTGCGCCCCACTCCGCGCGCCTTATCAATTGCCAGTGTTGTTGTTGTTGTTGTTCTGTTGCTGCAGTGTCATCGGCCTGCACGTACTCCGTTGCCTGCTCGGCTTCGTTTCCAATTGCTACAAGTGAATTGATTTTGTTGTGATTCGAATCAGCGGCGTGCATGCAATTTCAGTGGCAATGTACTTACAACAACAACAACATTGTGCGATAATTGTTGCCAAAAGCAGTAAGCACACAAGCAACCGCTGAATCGCAGCGGCGCCTACATAAGCCCTTGCCGCTGTGTGCCGGCGCTGTTGTGGCAGCAGGGACATCCCCCGAAAGCGTGCGCCGCGTTCGTTTGACTGTACTCCTACGGCGTTCATGCTAGCTGCCGATTGATAACCACTCGCTGCGCGCACTCCAGCTAATATAAGCGCTTAAGCCGCGCTGCTGATTTGTTGCTTCTTGTTGTTGTTGCTTGTTGTTGTTGCTTGTTGTTGTTGCTTGTTGTTGTTGTTATTATTGATAGCGCGTTGTTGCTGTTCTTTTTGTGTTGTTTCCCTTATTTTTGGTTTTTTCTTTTCTTCATTTAATCTCTTCGCGCGTTTTATTGATTTCGCTCTGAATAACCTGTTAATCGTTAAGCGGCTAGCGTTTCGTTAACCGTGCTGCGCGCTAAATGGGCTGATTAAGTGTGCGTGCATTGTCCAATCAAACGCCACAAATTGATGCGCATCGTCCCACATTCAGCACACATACAAACGCACACAAATGACGACGGCTTCCGTTTACAAATTGTCATGTGACTTGGCGTATTTTGGTGTGAATCCCCACCTCCCGTAGAACGAACTCGTGCATTAAATGCAGAAGAGATGGAAATGTGGGCCAACGCGAAAAAGAGAGAGAGACACAGTGGCAGATGGGATAAATTGGACGATCGAATAGATCGATCGAACAGATCAGACAGATCAGGTGATCAGATAGATCATACAGAAACACAACCAGACCGAATAGACAAACAGACAGATTGGATAGAATGGATTAAACAGAAGGTATATTGTACGAAATCGGATAGATCAGGCAGATCAGTCGATCGGATAGATGGGACAGACACACAACCAAATCGATTAGATAGGACTAATTAGAAAGATGAGATAGAAAACCAGACCGAAGACACAAACAGACAGATCGGACTGACAGATAACCAGACTTAACAGACAGATCGGATAGAATGGACTATCAGATAGTTTGAACAGACACACATCCAGACAGAACAGAGAAAAATACCATCAGACGGAACGTACAAATACTAAAAACCCCTTCAAACAATCCATTTGCATGTATTCCTTGCAATTGATTACCTACGTTAAATTGTCCGTCGCCCTTATGCTGAGGTGTGAAATAATGTCTATATGCTGGGGATTTTTCTCAGCTCTAGGCACTTTGAACCCAGAATATATATAAACATACGAGTACACCGAAAAACTAAAGCCTTGCCAAAATGTTCGCTGACATAAAACCAGTGACAACATGAACTATTTTTCGTAATTAAAACAAATTGTAAAATTAATGGCCTGTAACGTCAGTTATTGGCAGCACGATCCGCCAATTTGGTACTTCACTTTAGTTTGTTGGTTTAGTTGTTGCTGTTTGGAGCACGTGTCATGCGTGTGACGCCTCCAAGCTCGAGTTTGGTTGCATTTCGGCAAGTGCCATTTAAAACTTCATTTGCTGTTTTTAAAAATTTCAATTATACAAAATAGTTTGCTAAAATTTTAACAAGTTTTTATAAATTAGATTTATTGAAACATTTCTTGTTTGAATAAGTCATATTTAAGTTAAATACCATATAGATCAGTTTTTGGCTGTATAGTCACAATTAATTGTCCTTCTTTTTGCTGTTCTAATTTCAAGAGGGGAACATATTAAGTCGTTGGAAAAAATATCGGAGAAAAACTTAAACTAGAAAATGCATAGCGGATAATAGTTGAATGAGCTATTATTAAATACAGAAAAAGAATAAGTTTTGGTTGCGATTTTTATAGCACAGATTTTTGCTGCTGAAATAAAATAGTAAATAAGTAAATCATTCAAAAATTTTGCTTCAATATAATCCCACTTATTTATTATTATTCATACTCTACATTTTTTATTGTGAAGAGGTAGTGCACCATTTGATCTAAATATAAAATCATTTATGCACTTGAAAATGTGACCAAGGTTTATTTTTTTTTCGACGCGACTATAATTAGTCTAAATAGTTTCGGCATATTTTCCAAGGCATAGCACAGGCTTATTTTGTCAGGCATTATCAATTCACTTTATCAAATTTGGAAGCATATAAATTTGATTGAATTTTGCTTAGCAGCATTTTAAACTTTGCCATGTCAACATTAAGCGGATGGTATTTAAAAAGCGTAAATCTTTTAAAAAATTTATTAAATGCAGTTCTCTTATTTTGATTTATGCATTTCAGGCTTTCTTTTCTTTTGAAATGTGACTTTGAGTGTGACTACATTAGTTGGAAATTTCTGCTTTCGCCTGTAATCTTATCACTGCAAGTGGTAATGACAGCTGCTCCGTTTGCTATAAACAAAATACTATCATATAAAAACAATAAATTCTTGGCCTGTAAGTAATCACCAGCTGTCGCACAGGTGGCTGGCTGCTCGGCGTGGAATCGATTGTGGCTCACTCGCTTGTATTTCTGCTCGCCTGTGCACACTATTCCCTTAGTACAAATATGCCAAATTGTTGTTTTTGTAATTATGATGCGCAAATTAGTGTGAATATAAATGACAACAACAATTCAAATAGAAATTGGCAAATGTTGCCGCTACGTTGTCTGGCTTTAGTGGCATGAGCTCATTCGCTTTTTGTTGGAGTTTTGTGTTTAATTTAAATTTGGCGATTTGGCGATTTGTTTTAGCACTTGCGAAAGGGGAATTTCAGGCAGCCAAACGCAATTGAGGCAAGCTATTGACTGTTTATAATATTGAATTTCAGTTGGTTGATTGTTTGAGGAACACCCAAAATAGGCAGCCGAAAGAGCCTCTAGAAATGCAAGAACTGATCGGGTTGACAGTTTCGCGTTTGGCATGCCGTCGAGGTCTGGAGCGGGGTGGAACTGAAACTTAAATACTCGAAAAAAGAATCTCAGGTTCGGTTTTGGTGTAATAATCGTTATTCTTTTTTATAAGCTTTTATTTTATTTACATATGCGGCCTATGCCTTCGGGAGTCACACAGCCAATGACCAATCACAAAATATAAAGAGCAAGCAGCCGGGGCCTGTTAACAGTTACAGTTTATATACTATGCAAAGAAGCCAAGCATGGTCTGGGTTGCCAGCTGCATTGAACTAAAATACAGCTTTTTTGTAGTTGAAGCATTTTGGCGTGAAGAGCTTTTTGGCCATATAATTTTATTTCTTAAAAGCATTGAAATTTGAAAAAGTTTAAGTTGCTTTTCAAATATTGCATTGTAATTTATATTTCGTATTTAATTAATGGCAAACAATTGTTGAATATATCTCAAGGCATTACCACGTGCTTGTAATTTTTAGTAAAATGAACGTACAGTGTGAGTCGTCTATTTGTATATTTTTCTGTAGCATACTTTCGGCAGCTCGTTTATATTTTAGTCAAAACCATGCGACTGTAAACTGATTATGTTAATTTTTGGCCTGCTTTGAAGACTTCAATTATTATAAGAGTAGTTTGTGTACATTCAATTGCATACATTTTTTGAAAAATGTAAACAAATATAGAGTACAGTTTTTTACACTTTAAGCTGTTAGAAAATTTGTTTCCACTTGATGACTCAACTGTTTTGACTTCCCCATTTTGCACTGTTTTACAATAAAGAGAAAGTTCCCCCTGAGCTGCTGTCAGCCTTACTCAGTATCAACTTGGAAAGGTCATAGCATGCTGTTTGCTGCATTTTTCATAGTGCAATGAACAATTAACTACGCTTTTTTACTAACATTAAACGATTACAAGAACACTATATATGTATACTTAAACGCTTTGAGCAATTTCAATAACTTCCCCTAGCACTGGCAGCTGAACCATTTGAACTTTTTTTTGCCTTTTTTTTAGTCTTCGAATTTTTCTCCCTTTACTTTTTCCGGCTGATATGACAGTTTATACGCAGCTAACAATGCAACTAGCTGCACTGCTCGTAGAGCTGCTTAATCGACCGTAGCTTGTATAACGAAAGGGAATAACCGTGAAAGGAAACTCTCAAAATAGTTTTTAATATAATGCGCAGTATCAATGAAATTTAAATTTTCTTTCTGCATATCGTATGCTAATATTTTGCCAATTACCCGATTCAAAAACGGATCATGATGTGCTATCTCTAAGCAGCCAATAGTATCAATTCGTTACCGAGGCATTTTAACCCAATCGAACTTTTGCCTGAGCATACAAAAAACCTTTTTCTATAGATACCCACTCTTTTGGCATGAACTATTTTATTCTAAAGCAGGCTATCTGTGTTTCTGCGTGCTTGTGTTTGTGTGCTCCGTTCGGCTGCAAATCAATTTAACTTATGCTCAATATTTTCTTTTGACTCATTCTTCCTCACTGCCTTTAATTACACAACGAATGTCAACCTTTTGATCCTTATCTGCTGCTGCTTAACGTTGATCCTTGGATGTTTGTGTGTGTGTGTCACGCTAACACAAATAAACTTTTGCCACAACTTTGCGCTGCTGCTGTCAGTTCGAAGCAGCCGCTCTCACCGCGCTTGGCGCACTCTGACGTTGTGCTATCGACGATGGCAGACACGTAATTAATACACTTTGACTTACTCTGCCTTAACCCTTAGTTACGTTGCCTACTATTTTTGATACTAGTTTGGTATTTTTCTTTAATTACAACAAAATATTCATTTTCTTTCTTACAAATTGTAATTTAAATAATTGAGCTACATTTTCTGCTGAGATATTGTGTCGATAGCCTCGAATTTCGAGTAGGTATTTAAAATATAACTTCTGTTTTCTAGGCACGTGATTTTACAGTTTACTTTTTCTTCTGTTTAAGTGGTCAATAAGAAACCGTCATCGGGTAACGAGCCCAGGATACGAACTGACGTAGAGCTTCTCTCCAGGCGCTTCTTCTCTTGTTAGAAATGCCAAATGCCGTTACAGGTTATTAGGGTTAATATAAGTTGCTTTTAGCTGTTGCCTATGACACTATGAGGGAGTGTGTGTAGCAGCTACGAATCTGCCTTTCCGTCGCTGCTTGCTCGTAAATTTACGGCATCTTTGGAAAAAGATGTACATACATATGTTAAGATGTACGTATGTATGTATGTGCTATATAAGCACAAGTTTTCGTTTTTCCTCTCTTCCCGCTTGAACTACAACTTTGACTGCAGGCACGCCTTTTAGCTCTTCCTCGTACTAGCCTAATCCTTACAACGCTTGTGTTTTCTTTTTTGCTTTGCTGTTTGACAGTTTTAGCGTATGACATTTGTAACGCCTCAACTCGTATTGCCTCACTTTGGGTGACAAAAGTTTTTTCTATAAAAGTAGCTACGATTTGAAACACCGACGCGCCAACGCCTAAGAAATAGCACTTCAATCGATTGGTGTATGGGTGTGTGGGTGTGTGGCAACGTGTGTAAAACTTTGCCAAAGTATTCAAATTAAAATTTCAATTATGGAAGTAAATTTTGTGCTAAAAGTTTATTATAGCACTTTACACTTTCCCCCCGCTTCAAGGCGACATCACTGCCCCTTGCGCTTGTTCTGGCTGCGCTGCTAAAGTGGGCGTGCGGCTTCGCGTGTGAAAAATGATGGATTATTGGAAAACTTGCACAACTCTTGGCACGCGTGTACTTCACAACGCATTGAATTGATTGAATAACTTTGGACTTGGCAAGGGCTGGTGTTCAAAATGAGGAAGCACTTAAAAAATACTTTCATTCTAATTGCGCATCGCTTCACTGAAATCGCTTGCAATTATCGTGTGTGATATAGAGTGTGTATATGGTGCGAGGAGAGTTGGGGCTGCTTATCTGCTGGAATAATGACAGCTCGCCCTTGAATATCGATATATTTTATACTTTCATTGGAAAGAACACACTTTAAGTTCATTAATAGGAAAAATGATAAAGAACTACTTTGATTTTAACAGCTCTACTTAACGTATCTTGAAAAAAACTATGCTGGAAAAGCGTAGATAAGATAAACTATCCAGCGAAAAACTATAAACATTTTGTAAAAAATGTGTAATTCTGCGTGCATTCTGCCAAGATTTTCATGACATCTTTATTCGAGTATAAATTGAAGTCTTTTAATTGTGTGATAGATATTTCAGGAATGCATTTTTATTATTTCTATTCTATTTCTGTCGCTCATCTATGGCCTGAACTCTTGAAACTAGAATTCTACAGATTAAGTACAAAATATTTCATTTATATTTGAATATAAAATTTTCAGCACAAAATGATTGCACATTTTTTTTTATATGTAAGTCCCAACCATACTTGGGTTGTTTTTTGAACAGGTTTAACCGAATTAAGTTGGGAATTTAGGTCATTTGGATTTGTTGGAAAAGTGCTTTTGGGTTGGCGTTTTAATTTCATAATTTTGTTCATAGCATTAAAGAAAAACTGTTTCGCATATTTATGTTTGTTTTGCAAGATTCTACAATCACTAAATCTAAATAATCGAAATCGTTGATCTTCTAATTGACTTTTGACGATAGACAAAAATATTTATTATGAAAGAATCCAATTCAAGTGAAACTCGCAAACCTTTTACTATAAATTCATTTTCGAAATTAGTAGATAATTTCCATTAGCCGATAAGACGGCCCACACGAACGTCATTCAGACTTATCAGTGTTTTTATTTAGAAGTGTGGGAGCTACACAACAAGAACTACTTTATTTGCGGCGAAAGACGTAACTACATTTATCTGGCAATTTTCCGTAGTTTGTTGTTTTCGCGCTCATATTTAAAATACTATTACAAAAGTAAGCACGAGATTAGCGCCGCTTGCCGCACGAGCAACGGCCGAGGCAGAGGCAGTGACACTGGCAAAGGTGGATATCTGCGTGCATTGCCCTGCCATGCCTGCTTTTACGTCTTTCGCCAGATAGCCACCTGAGATGAAGCAAACCGATAAGATTCGGGACACTAGAAAAAAGAAAATTAATTGAAATTGGCATTTTATCGCTCGATCTGAAGAAGAGCAGCAGTGCAGCAGAGCAGCAGCGTAAAAAGTGAATTTGCGAATTGAAAGCTTATCAGCTGCGTGCGCAGAGCCATTGAGCTATTTAAAGGCCCGGGGCGAGCTCACTCAAATTAGTTCAATCTTGACCGACTGTAAGACAAAATGAAAGCATTCCTGGCTCTCCTCGCTGTTCTGTGCTGTAAGTGAATCATCTGCTTTTGGGTATTCCCACGAAACCTTGAGCTACGCCTTGAACGCCTCATATTTCGCATATTTGCTTCCGCTTTAGTTGCACATGGCATTACCGCCATCACCATCGTCTCCCGCTCTGAGTGGGGTGCACGTTCGGCCAAGTCCAAGTCCTCCCTTTCTAAGAATTTGAGCTACGTGGTGATCCACCACTCGGCCGGCGCCTACTGCAGCACGAAGAGCACTTGCAGCCAGCAGATGCGCAACATGCAATCCTACCACATGGACTCGCTGGGCTGGGACGATATCGGCTACAACTACGGCATCGGCGCTGACGGCCACATCTACGAGGGTCGCGGCGCCGGCGTGATGGGCGCTCATGCTACCAACTGGAACAGCAACTCCTACGGCATCATGTTCATTGGCAACTACAACGACTACACGCCCACCTCGACGCAGCTGGCCAAGGCGGAGGAGCTCAACGCCTACTTGGTGAAGCAGGGCTATGTCGCCTCCGCGTACACCGTGTACGGCCATCGCCAGGTCGGCTCCACCGAGTGCCCCGGCAACAATCTGTACAACGCGATCAAGAAGTGGTCCCACTGGAAGGCCTAAGCGCGCGTGTGTGTGTGGCTTGTGACTGTAGAAATCAAAAATAAAGTATTTTCCCGGCTTAAAATTGAAAAAATAACGACGTTGAAAGTTGTTATGCGCTTGGGAGGGGAGACTACTCGTTGCAGGTGGCAGGTGGCATGTTTACCTGCAGCTGATTTGATTTTACGCGCGCTCGCATTTGCCACAATTGCCGCGACCTTGGGTGCACTTAAGCGGCGCTCTTTGTTGCACGTGCCATCATATCATGCTTGCCTCACTCGGTATTCGAGTACCATTTTCTCTAATCAGTCGCACAGTTGAATATTCCCCACCTTCTTGTTGACTGCTGCGCCCCTGCTGACCTTTAGGGCCTTTGCGCTGCCACACACGCAACTTGTCGCAACTTTTTGTTATATGCCACATTTGTCTCATATTATCATATGCAGTACGTTGTTATTGTTGTTTTTGTTTTTGTCACACTTGCACAGCGCATAAAGGTTTATTTGAACTCGGTCGGCGCTGCCTGCTGCCGCCTACGCGTTCGCCGCCACTGGGTCTTGCTGCTGTGACTGAGCTGTCATGTTATTTCATACTTTTGATTTTTATGGCATTCGCTGCCTTGTTGTTGCGGTCTGCGCGCTGTGACACTTCTTGCCACACGGTGGCAACATTCGAAAATACAATATTAAAATTCAATTTTTCGTCTTGCAGCTGCTGCAACATCGTCGCCGACTGTGTGTGTGTGTGGAAGTGTGTGCCGCCATATGTCGCACGTCTGTTCGCTGACTTGCGGCAACAGTTATCAACTTGCCACGACTGCAAAAGGCAGCAGGCAGAAGGCGTCGTCTTGCGCCTTTGTGGCGCTGTTCCATTACATTTGTAAAAGGATGCAACCCACTCCCTTGCGGAAATGCGATGCCGCTTGAGCGCCATCTCCAACTGCATTTGCATATTGTTGTGTGCTTTTGCCACAAGCTGCAGTTGTTGCAACAAGGCACACGTGGCATCAATGCTTCAAAGCGTGAGCGGAAAACGTATGCGGAAAATACTAACAAGAACGTTGATGCAACGGAACTGGCATCAACCTTTGCAGATATTCTTTTGTATTTTGCCTTCAAAGTGGAGCTGAAATTGTGCGCACTTTTCTTACACATTCGAGTCGGAAATGTAAAATGATTCCAAAGTGCCCAACAATTTTAGTTTATGTTAGTCTGTTGCATTTTTTTGTCTGTTTCACTTTTTCCTCTCAAGTTGCTTGAGATTGATTTCCATTTGCAATTCCTGCTCTTTTCGAGCACTGCTCTGATACCATTCATCCCTCTTTGCTAATAGTATCGACAGCGAGTATTCTTCTTGGCCTTTACTGTACACTCAGAAACTCTCAGGCTGTGTCAGGATGTATCTTTTTATAAAAGCGACAGAACAGCTTCCTTAACGCTATATACAAAAATTTTGATTTTTGTTCATTTTATTTCATATTTAAAAATAAACTTATATTTTGACTATCCTTCATGCAAGGCAAATTAACAAAGTATGTCCTTCTTCGAAGTCTTAAAAGAAATTTTTAGTGGCAAAAAGAGTGAATATAAACCTCAAAATCGTAATGTATCCTTAAATCGTCCCATTAACTTTTTATGTGGAATTTTTTGCAAATTGCCTGCACAGCTTTGCTTTAAAACGTTTCTAGTGCTGTCGCTTAACATGCATACACATGCATACATACGCATTTAAGCTATAACTTATTGTAGTGCTGCCTAAAAGTATGCTGCAGATTTTTCATATCTATGTCAAGGGAAAAACGCGTGTTTATTTGTATGCAAAAAAAAATTTCCGTTACGAAAAATGCGAAAATAAGGGGAGAAAAAATTTTCATACAAAATTGGCGAAAAGACTGTGTGAGAAAATCGCTCAACTGCAGCGAAATTAAAATCAAAATGGGCGAATAAATTATATAAAGCTGCCTTGCATATTCACAAAATGATGAAAATAAACATTGATAGCATAAATTTCATTTAAAAAAGTTTGTAATTATATTGTATGCGCTTCGAACAAGATCAAAAACAAAAGCCCCCAACTTCGCGTGCTTCTGTTGCAAAAACGTCTTCAAAGCGGCTTCAGCCGGCAGCAAAAAACAGTCAACAACTTTCGGCTGAATGCACAAAATGTGGCCTTTACTTTGTTGCTGCCGCTAACTTATTCATAGCGCAAGCATCTTCAGCGCGCAAATTGCACAACAGGCCAAGAGGCCAACAGCAGAGGGCCAAGGCTCAAGGCAGCGCGGCAAATTGAAAGGAATGCGCCGCGCCGCCAGCGTCTAAGCGAATTAAACAATTTTACGCTTGGTTGTATTTGGCGTTGCCAGCGGCGCAAATCGTATGCGGATTGGGATGGGGAGGGGGAGCGCGGAGCACGCAGCCTAAAATGCAATTTGCAAAGGCTACAAACAAATTTCTTTCGCTGCCTGCTTTAGCTTCTGCTCATGTGTGTGTGTAAGAGTAAAATATGCAGCTGCATTGCGCCAATCAAATCTTTTTGTGGCAGTGGCAGGCAGCCTCCATAAATCTCTTGTGCCGCAAACAGAAAAACCATTAATTTCTCGCCATCGACCGACCACAATCAAAACGCATTAATCGCTCGACGCTACATACGCCGCACCCCCTGCTCGCTCTGCAACTAAGCGACCGTATGTCAGCGCTAAGCGGCAGCTGCTGCAGCCCCTGAGCCGTCGCACCTGCTCCATTACAGCCGCTGACCACAGAGGGCTGTCTCTCTGTGGAACGCTTGCGTTTAACCTCATCGACAGCGTTGGGACGCACGGTCGCATAAATCTCAGTCGAGTCGACAGCCAGCGATTTGGCATGGAATATCCAATGACCAGCAGGAAATCGAACCTATTCGATAGTAGTTTTTCAAACCGGAGCAATTTTTGTTTGAATATAATTCAATGAATAAGAAGAGCTGCTTATAAGTTGAAGAGCGGAAGATTTTGGATGGCGGCAAGTAATGTCGCGGATCATTGTAGTGCAACAAATGTCAGCTGATTGCGCAACATTTGTTTTGGAGTCAACTCCACATACGGGTCATACATACTCATATTAAACAGCTGGATATTTTGAACTTCGTGTTCATTTTGTTGAAATATTGCTTGACTTTAAATAGATTTTATAAATTTCGAATATACATAGTTATCAAATTATTAATTCTGATTGACTTAGCACCTATTTTTTTTTCATTCACTGCTATTATTTTGACCGCATCTGTACATCCAAAGTGAATAGTTATCCGGAAGTGGTCTTGAAATCCTGTACATTAGAGACATTAGCAGCAAACTTTTTACTGGAAATTACAAAGTAGCAGCAGTGCGGACAAGCCTTCAAAAACTCAGCAAATCAGCCACACCTCCAGAAGAAAGAAAACCGGCGAGGCTTTTTTAACAGTCGTTACTAATAGCTGTCAATAGATAAATAAAAAAAACTACTATTTCTCTTTGTCATATTTGATATTATATATTCAAAAAACTTCAACCCGGAACATCGAAGCATTACATTTGGCATTACAAAGTAAATCATTTTTTGCCAGCTTCATATTTGGTTCAAATAGTTTTTAGTTAAGTTTCTGCATATTTAATTTGGACTATGTGCGAGGCTGACTTTTGGAGGGTTTTCTTTTAAGGGGTGGACTTTTGGGTGTCATTCTGTCCGACTGGGCTGTTTATGTGCGTTGCTGCGGTCGCGATCTTGCCACTATCTAGGAATGTGTATGTGCTGCTTTGATATGCTACTTGCCTCTGCTTGGGGACTGCGCCTGCTGGTTTTTTTCATGTTGTTGGTATGATGAATGATCGAAGGCGACATTGCCGCGGCCGCGCCATCAATTCGGGTTACAATGTATGCGGCTGGTGGTCGGCAGGCGGTCTGCAGTGGCGCGTCCATTTCAAATTGAATTTCGTGGTTGGGTGCGTATGGTTTGTTGCATGTGGGTGGGTGTGTGTGTGTGTGAGCGCTTGCTTTATTTGTCGTTGTGTTGACTTTTGGCACAATACGGAAAAAAGAGGAGCGTAGCAGGAAAAGCATTTGTTTGAGTGTGTGCGTGAGTGTGTCTGGAAGCTGGATTTACATTTTACGCTGTTTGCATGTGAGGATTTTGGAGTGCGTGCATATTTATGTGTGTGCATAGGTGGGTCTACAAATCTCTCGTGCGCCTTTTTTTATCTTTCGCTGGCATTTAGCTGCTTCTTCTTTTTCGGAGAACTTGCGCAAGATTGATTGAATTCGGTTTGACATTTGGTGAAATTGTGCGCGAAATTCATTTTTATGGAAATCGCTGTTTTAGGCTGATTCAGTGTAGGTGAGAGTAGGCAACTGACAGGTGACCGTGGCATGGAATTAATGACAGCCTGTTTCTGTGTATTTTTTGTGTGAGCATATTCTTGCGCCTTATTTTGCAACTGTTGGAGAGCTTTAAAGGAATGAAATTTAAAAGTGCGCTGGGTAGCCTCTAAGTACTTTCCGCTTGGGCTCAATCAAATTACTGACCTCCATCAAAGACACAATGCCGCCTTTAGACTAATCTGCCTGTCATTAGAGGCGGCAGCGCTGCCTGTGCGCCCAACCGATAGCAATGAATAAAGCTTTTCCGCTGCTTTGAGGCGACGAACGCCAGGAATAAAAAAAATACCAAAAAAGAAAACATTTACGCATTGGCGAATACGCCCGAATGCATATGCCGCAGCCGTAGTCGATTTACTTATCGAGATCTTGCAATAAAAAGCCAACAAAGAAAACAGAGCAAGACAAGGACAAAACAGCTGCGTCTGCTTTAGTTGAGTTCTCCCACTACAGCTGCCAGCCCCACTGGTCGTCACTCAATGGTAAGGGTCTCTCTGGATGCTTACTGAAATCAGCGTTCGTTTCTTTTTCCGCCCCCTGTTCTTGCTCACTTCCAATGGCGGGGAGCGTATGCTCGCTTGTACGCCTGCAGCGCAATTTCAAATTTTCGTGTGTTGATTTACTTTAATTGTCTTACACTTGCCACACAATTCCTGCCCCCTCCCCATCCACGCAGCGAGCACTCTGCGGCTCCAACTTCCCTGCACGAATTCAATTGAGGCACCCTCAGGCGGCATCCCAAACCAACAGCTATCTCGCGGCACTTCTGTTTCGTTGTGCTCCCCTGCGCTCCCCTGCCCATCTCTTTGTGCTTTCTTTCTTATTGCTTTGCTGTTGCGTTCGCCACTTCTTTGTGGTAATTTCGTACAAAGCTTTTGACACATTTTGGTCTATTAGTTTGGTAAACAGTGTCATCCGCAATCGCCATCCCATCTCTCGGCAATCGCCTGCCTCTTGCGTTGAAACGAGAATTACTCGAAATCTGCTGCGGCTGCTTTCCACTTCCGCACTTGTCCTTTTTCGATTGCGTATCGGCGCTTGTAATTCACGTTTGCCGTGCTTCGTTTCATTCGCTTTCTCTATTCCATTTGAGAAAATGTCTTCGTCGGAGTTTGTTTAAAATTTCGCTCTTGAATTTATGTGGCCTGCTGCCTTCCAGCTCAGACGTGAGATTTGTTGCTACCCAAAATCTTGTTCGCGCATTTCATTAACATAATGAACCTGATTGAAACACAATCGAACTCAATTTGCGTTGCCTTTGGAAACGTTTATGCCAGCTCGAAATGAAATTTTGTTATTTTGTCGGTTTGCGTTCCCTTGAAAATGCTTGTATTTATATTTTGCAAGGTCTTTTTATACGCACATATATTTGTACAAAAATTTTACTTATATTCATAAAAATATGCCATGCCTAATTTTTCGATTAGCATGTTTACTGTAAATATTTTGCCTAGATTGAATTTCGCTACAATTTGCTGAGAATTTAACAAAATTTTAATAGTCCTTTTCTTTATTTCCATAAAAAAGCAAAAAGAAATGGCATTGGTTATTGGTGGCTTTTTCGAGTACTGAATAACTACTTTAGTTAAATTTATATTAACACTTAATCATTACAACTAGATTATTGCTTTTTGACATATTAAGTTCACTTTCTTCGCTTCGAGGCATGAAGCTGTATTATTCTCTTTTTGAAAAGATGCACAGATCGTGTTCAGAAAAGTTTATATTATTCGAATAACAGATTTTCAGGATAATAAAGACATTTAAAGTCGACTTTTCTTGAAAGCTAGCTATAGCTACTATGGCATCTCGGTCTCTGTTGCGAGAAGCCGCTGGTTCGTTTTCCAGCAGACACAGTTCATCTAAAAAAAGACAATTAGTTTTTCAATTTGTTTCGTTGCGAGGCGCCAGCTCTGGCGAAGAATCAGCAACTCTGCGAGAGTATTCTATGCCAAGTAAAGCTTGTGAATCTCGTTTGAATACGTATATACAATAGATTTGTAGGTCCCGTTATTTTTGTGCTGAAATATAACGAGCCCCTGCGCCAATTACATAAACATTTTAACTACGAAACTCATTTCCATTTTCCCCACTTCAATTCAGACCAACTTAAATTAATATTTTATCTTTGTTGCTATTTACATTTTAAATTTTAATGCTGTCTAGCTTCAAGGCACTCTCTTACTCAATTTTACTTTGAATTCCCAACGAAATTGGCAATAAAGTTCAATTAATTTAATTATTATTTTCATAAAATTGATTGAAGTTGCCATTAAGGCGGACAAATAGAATTACAGCCTACGCGTGTTTAGCTAAAATAAATAATTAGTACATAGACAAGTAAAGAGAGTAGCAAGTAGAGCAAGCGCGGGGGCAGAATCATTAACAGCGCATTTGGAATCAAAGCGTTAAGGAAACGTTCACTCCGCCTTCAGGATGGCAGCGATGAGCCATTTCAGCAATGACTATAATTATTATATACATTGCTTGCCGCCCATTAACGGCACCTACCCTCCCTCCGCTCATGTCGTGGTGCGCGCGGTTGGGCGTGGGGAGCACACCTACGCTGATGCGCTTGCAGCGGTACATATTGTGGTTCGCCCGCGAAAATCACTTAACAAGATTAGCATTAACGCGTCATTGCCGAGGCACTGACGGCAGTCAAGCACTCAGCGCGGCTGTGCGCTGCTCCACATTGCCCCCGCCGTTTAGTAATCAACGATTAGTAATCACGGGGGCTAAATGGCACGTTATCATGACCCGGCGCTGAATGTGATGACATTAATTCGTTTGGGCGGTCGCTTGCACTGTTGTTGTTCGGTTCTGTGTGCGCCGGAAATAGAAGGCAACTGTCTAGGAAGGACATGCTGACATTTGGGAACTGTGACTACACTTTGCTCTTCCTGCCGGCTGAGTTGTATGTAATTAGAGACTGCCTGAGCGGTAAATTAATTGAAATGACTTGGAAAAGCGGAAAGTGAACTAAGTTAACGCTGGCGAAGCGTTAGATTTAAGCTGACAACGTGACAAACGTGGTCTTTAAGCAGACAATTGGGGTATTCACAGTTTCCTTCTAAATTTCCCATCTGGCAACTTCAGCACGATAGTAAAATAAAACTCTGAGCGCCCCTGTTTCGTGGACCATTCTTAATTTGCCACAATCGCATTACAAGTGTTTGCTAAAGCGATTATTAAGGATTTATTACTCTCGCAAAAAGCAATATTTCATCTAAATGGAAGTAGTGTGATTATTCTCTGAGAAGTCAATAAAATTTGCTCAAAATCTGTTTCCATTTTCGCGAATAAAACAGCTGATGAGAAATGCCAGCTTATGACGAAAGAAAAACACGATCCAACGCATGTCAATTTTCAGCTAGTGGTATTTCTTGTTTGCGTGCAAAGCAACAATAAAAAACGTTGCCAGATGGCAAAGTGGGTTTAATTTAGCAGGTGGCAAGGAAAGCACACTAGAACAAGCACAAATGAAATAAGGAGTTATGGCATTAAGCTCTTTTAGTGAAATATTTTGTTTTGAAATCTTCAATGAAATGACTACCTTCTTTTCTACTTGCAGCTTCCATTAAACAATGCGCTTGAATTCCAAACATTTGGAGGCCGCCTACGTGCGTCGCCGTGACATGGAACACCAGCGCGTCGAACGCACACAGGCTGTGAGCCAGTACTATGATCACTGGGGCAAGGTGACGAGTCGTTACGAGAACTGGGTAAATCCTGAATATTATAAACAAGCCGACGAGCAAGTGCGGCAGAAGCAGGAGAAAAAAGAAAAGGCCGCAAAACTTTCGGATCGACAAGAAAAACTGCGCAAGCTCTTCGCCAGCGAGAACATAACATACGCGGAAGAGCAGCGCGAACGTAGTGGACCCAGAGGACGTAAATCGCACGTGGACACGAATACACTGAAGCGTATCGAGGAGAGTATCAGAGAGCGCGACAATATCAGACGAAAGCTGGAGCTGGAGGCGAAACTGTACGGCAAGTGGCGCAAAGGCGTGGACGATGAGAATGCCATCTTCGAATCGAAGTCGAGCCACGAAGTGCTGGCCAAGCTCAACTGGCTGGATAAGCAAGTCGATGCTCAGTTGCAGCGTGAGCGCGAAGAAGCTGAGGCCGAGGAGCGCAAATTGCGCATGCAGGTGGAGCTGGCCAAAACCGAGGAAGTTCAGATGGAGCGACAGCGTATACGTGAGCAAGAGATCAAGGAGATACGCGCGCTGCAGGAGCAACACTTGGAGCAACTGAAAGAGCGGCAAGCCGAAACGGACGAGCTCAAGCAGCAGGAGAAGCAGATGCGCTCGTTTCTGCAAGAGCTGGACAAGGAGCTAGAATTGGCAAAGGAAAGTTCGGCTGTGGCCGCTCAGCAAGCCGAGACATCGCAGGCCCACAATCTCAACAAAATCAAGGTCTTCATACGAAAGCGCTCTGAACTGTTTCGCAGCCAAATAAAAACGGTGCTGAATATATTGCAGCGTGTGAGCGCATACTGCACCATGCCGAATAAGCTGTGCGAGTTTCAGGAGCAGTGCAAGGACCAGCTGGAGCTGGAGACGCTCGCAGTCTCCCAAATCGAGGCCATGTACGAGTCGGAGGCGAAAGCCAGTCTGCAACGCTGCGAAGAAATGTGGCAAGCGCAGCAGCTGAAGCGTTACCAGGATCTAAAGAAGCTGCTACAGGACGAACAGTGCTCGCTGGCGATGCTGATCAATGACAATCTGGAGCGGCAAACGGATTCCATCGAAATGCGTACGACGCATCTGAGGTCCATTGAGAACTCGAATGAAAAGTTGAAGCAGCTCATTCAAGAACAGGAGAACTCACCGCGCGGCTATGCGCCGGCACTCTCCGAGACGGCAGCTTCTCCACGCGCCGCAGATTCGCTATCCTTGGCCAAGAGCGTTGAGATCATGCCGGCGGGCCGTGCCTCATACACGAATAATATGCCCCGACTTTCGAACTCCTTTAATAATCTGAATCTTGGCGTTTGGCAGGATGTAGCATCCGCCCGTGGCGTCATCGACTCGCCACGTCTGCAAAGCCAACGCTCCCAGCAAGTGGTCACACCTGAAACCGCTGAGCGTCCGAAATTTGCACGCAAGCGTGTTGCCTGGACTTGAACTTGAGAGTCTGGGTGTTTAATTTCTAGATATTTTCTGATTTTCTTATAGCAATATGTTTATTTTTTAAATAATTCGAATTAGTTTTCTTGATCTCGATATTTTTGCAACGGAAACTTACCAATAAAATTGATTGAGAAAATTTATTTCTGCTCAGCTTTTTTGAAGGATTTATGGAATATGTTGAAGAGTATTCTTAAAAAATATGGTTTATAACTACTGAAGACAAATGCAGAATTATTTTAAATATTAATGGCACGGCATAAAGTTAATCAGATCTCGGTTTGGAGACTAGATCGCTGCTCCAAATACAACATCAAAGGCGAAATCAAGAGACTGCTACTTTTTGGCTATTTAAATTAACAAGCAGGAATTGAATCGACAAACTTTAAAGAACGAATCAAGCAAATATACCAGAAAACTTTCTATGCAAAGGGCAGCCAAAGAAGCTGCTGAGTTGTATCAGCCAGTTCAGGCAAATAAACCGGGAGCTTGAACTTGAGACAGTTTGAACATTTGAATTTAACAAATTAATTTAACTGGAATTATTATTTAGCGAAATAACTTTTCTTTTTATAAAATCGCTCGGCCAAATCCCTATGACAATATCAAACCTAAAACTTTTGTTTGCTAACCAACAGTGGAGCAATTTTCGTTCAGGCCAAAAATATGGGCAAGCTTTTCGTTTAAATTTAAGCGAATTTTTTCCAAGCGCTTCCAAAGGGACATTTCCAACTTTTCAACGAGTTGGTAGGTGTTTATCAAGAGAAAACGGTTAATGTCGCTTATTTGCACAAGCACGGCCGCTGCGTTCCCTTTATATACGCTTTTTTAGTTTTAATTAATTCGTCTCGAAAACCACTCTCGAAACTTTTTTGCACAAACCACAAAACTGCAATTAAAACGCATGAAATTTTAAGTGACGCCGCCGCAGATCCCACGCGAATCCCCAGAAGGGGTGTGGCTCGCACACAAATTAAAAGCAAAGGCAAACAACAACAATTAATAAATTCCCGTACTGGGGAGGGAGCGTGTGGCACACAATCACGTGCTCCAACTGGCGCAATAAGGCGAGACTCGTTTCACGCTGCATGCCTCCGATTTTACAATTCTCGCCGGACGGCGGGATCGACTTCGACTCGAGCCAACAAGGGTCGAGCAGGCAGAAGGCAACAGGCAATGGCAACAGTGGCAGCAACTATGCGAAAGCATGTTGCATGGAAGGGGTTTAGTTGTGAGCACGGAAGGGTTGGCAGTGTGAACGTTTTTGTTGTACACTTTTTTCTAAGGTCATGTCGTGCTAGTTTGTCGCTTTGTAATTAAACATGTGGTTAGTGTAGTTGTTGTTGTTGGCGACACAGCCTGTGATAAATTGCAAAAAAAAGAACGAAGGCGGTGAACAATGGTGATGTTGTTGTTGTATTAAATGTAGAAAATTCTACAGCAATAAGAGCAGAAAAAATTGGGGTAAGAACAAGAATGGCAACAGGAACAAGCGCATTACTTACACGCCTGGCACAATGACCATTTCATTACAGAGTCACACACACATGCACACACAAAACTCATACATACACACACATGATAACCTCTTTCTGCTGAGCAGTCTCACAAACAGTTGTACATATACATATGTAGGTGTGTATGTGTGTGCGTGTTTGTTTGGGCGCAGCAGCTACAAAACTGCCAGCAATTCTTACACCCCTTCTCTTTCCGGTTGCACGTCAGCAGTTGCGTGCAGAGCATGAATGTATGCCATAAGTTTGCAAATGTTTCTGTGTGTGTGTATATGTATGTTTCGCATACAAAAAGGTTTTATGGCTCCATTAAAATTGGCCATTTAAAAAAAAACCGAAACTTCTTTTGTACGTTTTGTCTGAGTCAGCGGGTGTGCTTGTGTGTGTGTGTGTGTGCGCGCTGGCCAGTTGGAAAAGTGAGAATGCTTCTTGATAGCAGCAATAAAAGATTGCCTTTCTTTACATACAAATTAAGATAAAATTAAGATTGGAATATGCTTAATATGAAGTTCTACAATACATCATCGCAATGAAACTTTTCAGATGCCAATTTTAGATGCTGTGTTTATTTATATTCTATAAAGAAGAAGAAGAAAGAGAATGAATAAAGAAACCGAAATGCATTAGTTGTTGTTAGTGTGCATGAAAATACCAAAAACAGAATTGTATGCTTAAAATAAACGGGTCTGTAAAAGTAGCTCTAAAGGAAATTCCATATTTTTGCAAATACCATCCATATTTATCTGAAGTCATATGTAAATTTTTAAAAATCATGAAAATTTCGCCAACAATTTAAATCGACACTTTATTTTTCTGCACAAAAAAATTTGCAATTCTTATATTCCATGAAAACTTTTCGAATTTTAAGAATCATTTGTCATTTTTTATGGCGAATGTGTATACTTTTGAAAAGAATTTGTATGTTTAGAATAATCGAAGCAAATAAAGTTAGAAATAAAGGAATATTTCGAAGCTTCGTAATGAATAAAATAATTCTCAATTAACGCACGGAAATATTTCTGTCGAAGATATCCTTTTTCCTCTTTTGCAATTTTCCAACTCGTTTACACGCAGAAAGTTTGCTTTCAGAAATTATGTGCCCTTTTCATTATGTTTTTCAGAGCGAAGAGTGCAAAAGAAAAATTTCTTGTACGAGAAAATGTGAACTTGTCTGCTTTCGACTTTTCTCTTTTGCATACGAAATCGACTTTCAGGAAAGACAACTTTCCGTGATTCGTAAATGATGCAATTCCAACGGGGATGTGCCTGTTTATCAGAAGCAGAGTGTGTGTATCAGCAGCGTGTCTGGCTGTGTGCCGTGTGACATAACTGTTGCAATTAGCGCGGCATTATTGTGTAATGTTAACAACACTCGAAAGACTTGAAGTGGTTTATTGAAAGCAGTCAAATGAGGGCGGCAGAGCAACGAATACAGCGCAGAGAAATTGAAATAAGTAAAAGGCAATGGCAAAGGGAGCAGGCAGGGCGGGAATGTGTGCAACTAAAAGCGCAAAAGTGCTGGTTGAGTTGTAAACCTGTAAAACTGACATTGACGTCAAATTGAGTGTGCCTGGCTATGTGTGTGTATGTTGGCTATAAATCTCGTTGTATGTGTGTCATTGCATGCGTGTGCGTGCAGCAGTGAAAGTACGCGTATCACTCGTAAGGGATGTGCGAATTTTGTAAGAGGCCAAATCGTTTCTTTTATGTGAATTTGTTCAACGCTTTTTGGACTCCTTCAAGTCGTGACCTCACAACCATCGGCCGCACCGCAATTTCGTAAAATTACTGCTGCCGGTCTCCGTTGTAATTAATGTAATTAACATTTTCATTTTAGCAAAATTAAAATCTGCTCTGGCCGTTTTCTGCCGCTGGCCGCTAAAACGCGTTACAGCATTGCTGCATGCTGCTGCTGGCTTTTAGCTAAATTAAATTTTGCACAAAAACTAAATAAAATGTTGCGTTTGTGTGGCGTTTATGCACCCTACACTCGGGGTGAGTGAAGTTGCACAATTGCCAGCTTGATGGAAAACACTTTGCATCTGGTAGAAGAACATTTTTCTGGTTGCTTGACAATTGAAAAATTTAATAGACTATATTTTACGAAGCTCAGCTAGAATTTCTAGCAACTGAGAATTCCGAAATTTTGAAATTCGAGTTGATGGATGCAATTTGCTGGTAAGATTTTGACGTTCTAAATATTTTAAAGTTTATGTGTAAGACTCTAAAATTTACGAAAGCCATTTCTATATTAAGCTACTACTATTTACATGAAAAGTGCCCATAACCTTAAATTAATAATAATGGTCAATGTATGCTTGATTAAAATTGATTTTCTATAATGCCAATTTTTGTTGACAATATACTTTTTATATGACTTATATGACTTAATAGCGTATGAAATAAGTTCAAATATACCAACTGTCAGTGTTTGGTTCCACTTGCTGTGTTTTTTATTTTTGTTGATGTCTTCTTTGTGTTCTTTCTTGCTTTGCTCAGTATCAAAGCGTTGTAATGAATTTGTTCCTAATTCGGATTAAGCGCTCTTCTGCATTTCTATGCCACTAAGCATATTTGCTGGCAGCCTGATGCCGCACGGCGCTGTTGGCAACGCAGCCTCAGAGGGGTAGAGTGCCAAAGTGAGGGGGTGCATTGTGGAGCGCACACTGCTGTGAATGCAATTATACTTCGTTTGCTGCTGTACACTTTTTTCGCCATGGCAGGACATCAGGCACAAAATGAAATTCGTGCTTTTGCCAATGCCCGGTGGCGGGTAGAGGGGGTGGGGAGAGGAGGGTCTACTCAGTGTAACTGTGTTGTGTATTCAGCGCCTTTTACGACACGGCACGCTTCCGTGCCATAAAATGAAAGCGAAAAATAGAGCTACAATGCAAAAGAGTTTGTTGCAACAGAATGCTACTTTGGCTTACAATTTTGCCTCATTCCCTCCACCCATAAACAAGTCATTGGCATTGCATACTTTTGGGCATTGCACCCTCCAGGCAATTTCTCTCCAGTTTGCACTTCATTGAGAAATTTGCTCGCTGTCACGTTTCTGCTACGTTTCTGTTACGTTTCTTCCTCAACTTCCAGCGTCTTGCCTTGACTTGGCCTGCGCTTCAGTAACGCTCACGCGTATTGGGCGCGGGGCTTCACCACTTCGGCGGAAATTAAAAAACCGAGCATGGCAAATGCAACGCTGCCAGCGGCTCCGGCGCCTTTGACTGCGCGTCCATTCAAGCGGCAAAAAAGGCGTTCGGCTTTGACTGACTGCACGCTTGCACGAACTAATTTCGATGTAATATTTTTAGCAAAAAGCATGCCCACCAAAGTGCAGCGGGGTGCAGTCAAGTAAGAGAAGTGAAGCATGGCGCCTTCATCGAAACATGAACGTCGACGTCCAAAGAAGTTTTATTTTCGAGAAATGCAAAGGCGCACGAACTGCTTCTGAAATTGGCGTGTAAATTGTCCGTTTATTCACTTTTCAATTGGCACTTTGCGGAGCGAAGGGGAGGGGGGGGGGGGGGGGGGGTGCTTGAGCGTGAGCGTTTGCAGTTGCCTCTGCCCGTCATTACAACTTTACAGAATAAAAAGAAACTTTTTGCTTGGATTCTCTCACGGCCCCATTTTTAATAAGTAATACATGCAAATGTTCTTTGAGCTATATGTCGAGGACGTAGTCGGAACCAGACTTATGCAATATGACGCCATTTTAAAATTTCGAAAAATTTCTATAGAATATGAACCGAGCTAAAATTTGTACCACTTTTAAATAGGCAAGAATTATGGTTAGCCATGGACGAGATGTTATTCTCACTCCTTGCATCAAAGAACATTTCCCTCTTTCTCTGCTCTGCTATTAATTGCCAATGTCTTGTTCTTTGCTATTTCTATTTCTTTTCTACTATCTTCAAATTGCTGTTCCTTTTTTCATTTTAAGTCTTTCAATTTTTTTCCTTACTTTGCACTTATTTTTGTATTTTAAATTCTTTATGATTTTATTCTTTGTTTCTTACGTTCTTAGTTTCTTTTTATAAATTTTATATCTTTTTCTACATCATCTTGTTCTATACAATCTGCTTCGCCTTCATCAACCTTAACTTCCTGTTTATTAAGGTATTCCTTAGTAAATATATACTTTTTCTTCACCTTTCCCTTCATGTTTTCATTATATATTTGTACTCTTGAATTGAAATATTGCTCAACATTTTACTTCACCTACAACTTTTGCATTGCCTTTCTTCGTGCTTTTTAAGTACTTCGCTCCTTACCACCCTCTTTGTGATTCTCTGTCTATTTTGCTCTTCATTTTCTGCATGCCACATTTCGCATGTTAAGCCACTGTAAATTGAGAGCCTTCGATGTGCGGAAAAGAAGCACGCTGCCGGCGCTTTGAAATATTGCAACGACAGCACAGCGCGGCAGCAACAGCAACAACAACAGCTACAGCAACACCAGCTGCAGCAATAATGTCAGAGAAAATGTTGCCGCATGCAGTTGGCCTTCTCCCTCGATTCGTGCAACTCATGCAGCAAATGTTTAATCTGTGTGAGTGCGGCTTCCACTGCAAATAATACGCGCGGTCACTTTCTGCCGCTGCCGCGCTGCTGCTGCATCATTTTCGTCATTCATGCAATTTATTGCAGCGGCATGAGCTGAGTCTGTTGGGGCAAGTTTGCGTTAAATTGCTGTGGCTCTGCTGTTGTGTGGCGAAAGTTGCAAGTTGTTGCAACACTGTGTGGCAGCACGTTGCAATAATGCATGTCGGTAATGCTGTTGTTGTTCTTGTTGTTTTTCTTTGCTAACAAACTTTACAATTTTCTGCAATAAAATCGCCGGGATAATAAGTGATAAGGCAGCATCGTCTGGTGTATCTTGATGGTGGATATATTAGGCTTAAAGGATCCTGAAAATTTGAAGTACTTTTAATGTTCGTATTCCGAAATGTGGGCGCGGTTGCGGCTCAGTGGAGAAGTGATCCCAGCCTGATGCGTGGAGTCCTTGCATCGATTCCTAGCCGACTCATAACATCCTTAAAAAAGAGACTTAATTTCTTTGCGCCATCTCTCGCAATGGGTACCTATACTTTGTCCGGATAAAAACAAGGCTGCCTACATCTTCAAAAAACTTTATAAAAATCTTCATGTTCGAACACGGCAGAGCACTTGTATAGATTTCGTTAACGTTTGTTTAAAATCGAACGAGCACACAAAAGATAATGCAAGAAAACTTGACCTAAGTCTTCTTCTTTGGGCTATTGTGCTAAATAGTTACTATTTATTTTTGTGTTCCTAAATATTATATTTATATAAATTTGCTTTCAAGCTCAGAAATCAAAATAGAAGTGTTGAAATTTTGCCAACATATTCTTATTAAGATTCTAAGAAATATTTTATGCGTTTATGAACTTGTTTATCTTTCTTTTCCTTCTTTTGCTATTTTGTCATGGAATAAAGTATGACAGTGAGAAGGGACAAATGCATTAATTTATATATACCTTTTATTTTTACGTGCTTTTACTTTATCTTTAATTTTTCTATTTATAATTATTCATACTATAAAATGCAATTAAAAGCTTTCCAGAAATCATGCCTCACGACAACATTTATACATTTTATACAATTACAATTACAGCGGCTTCACTTGCTGGGACATGTCGCGCGTATGAACGAAGGAGCTGCAGCAAAGAAGGTATTTGAGTTGGCAGTTGGAGAACGGAGACGGCGTGGCAGGCCATGCGATGGAAATACCAAAAATAGAGGAGGCACTAGAAATGCTTGGAATTTCCAACTGGAGAAGGCGCGCGCTTAGCAGAGGCGCCTGAAGAGAAGCTGACAGTCAGATCGTAATCCCGTAACGCGTTGTTCTGACCAATTAAGTAGGGAAGTAATTATAATAGTTGAGAAACAACGTCATAATGGGTTTCTCTAAGGTTACACTCAATAGCTTATAGAACAGATACATATTTCTTTCAGGTCGCGCATCAGAGATCGAGCACTCATCCGAAAGAGGTTAGGATGCTTAAATTCTAAATGAAAAAACTTGGTATACGGAATCTAATTTTGTTCTTTCCAAATTGCAAAATTTTCAAGTAACTATCGTACCTAAACGTCACTTGCTTAATTTTCATCTTTCCGTAGCAAGTGTCTAGATTGTATTATTCCATGGACATGAGCAGCAGCTAATAAAGCAGCACTGCAGTCCCTTCTTCTTACACTCTCCCTTTTTTTCATACTATATAAAAAAAAAATCGTTGCCTTAAGTATTTTATATTTCTCATCTTCTTCTTTATCTTGCAACGAAATTTGCTTTTATGCGGCAATTTCATGGCACGCCAAATAAATTCAGTTGCAAGAATTTAGAACTTGCACCAAATTGAGTTAAAATATAGTTTCATTTGCTTCATGCACGCTGCACCGAAGCCACCAGCAGCTTGAACAGCATCACACACACACACACACACACACACACACACAAACATAAGGCACATTTAAAGACATTAAGCTCTTTTGGCTCACATGCGGCACGCTCACTTTCCGCCGTACTGCTTTTGTTGTTGTATGTGCTTGTGTGTGTGTGTGTGTAGGTGCGTTCAAAGTGAAATAAATGTACTTTTGCTGACCACATGGCAAGGCTGCGCGAAGCAGGAGTAGCTTAAAATGACGCAAGTGAACTGCAGCGCACGGCAAACGAATGGACGGACGACGGACGGTTAGACTGGCGCAGCTGACTGACCGTAAGCAGGAGCGAGTGCTCTGTGACGGGTCAACGCGGCGAGAAGGCCTTGCGGTCGCCAGCAGTGCGCCGATAGTCGCTTGGCAGGCACCTCACCCCCTCCCCCAATACTCTGCCCAGGAACCGCCGAGCGCCGGAGAGCAGCGGCAGTTAAAATTATTACCTCAACGTTAGCGCAGCCGGCAGACACTTTGTGCAGGTAACCACAGAGTATGTGTGTGTGTGAGTGTGTGTGTGAGTGTATGCCTCTATCAAGCTAAAGTGAATTTATGCAAGCGGCATCATCTTCAAAAGCGTAGCACTTCCGTTGCGCTTGCATTGAGTGTATACGTAACACCCACACACACACACACACACCCATACTCTCAAACGACTGCTTTATGTTGTTGTTGTTGCATTTGCTTTGTTTGCTATGCTCTTCTGCCTGTTTTGAATTTTTAAACGGAAGTGAAGGAAGAGATGGGAGGAGCGGCCGCAGCGTGATTCGTATTCAATGGAATGAGTTGTTGCACGCTCCCGACTGAATTATGTTTGTTTTATGTGCGCAGCAAAGGTTTCCGGCTGCCGCTACTGCTGCCGCGGAAGTGGCACCCTCTACTTCCTCCTGCTGCCATGTCTCCCCCCACACCCCTTGCAACCGGCAACCAAGTGCCTGAAGTTTATTCATTTATTACGACTGCAACATTGCCCTTGCCTCATTGTTTTCGAACACGTGGGCGTGGTTATCGGGCTGGAGTCGAAATTTATTTTGTTGTTTTTATTTTGGTAGTTGTTGTGAAGTAAGCATTGTTTGGCTGTTTTATGCGGCAGTTAATTTTGAGCTAGGTCAATAGTTTCGGTTTAGTTGCTGGCTGCAGGCGCCGCCGCCGTCCCGCGGCTCCGCTACCATCAGAAAATTGAAATTGGTTTTTTATGGCGTGAAGTAGCTTCCCAAATGCGCACTTCAGTGGCGACTTGAGATTTATTTGCACGTAGTACGGCGTTAGTTCGAGGTTATAGCGCCGTAAAATCGCTTCCAAGGCAGACAGAAATTAAAATTATCGCAAGTGCAAATCAAAGCAAAAATAAAAAGCTGGCAACAACAATTTTGGCATACCATTTATTAGAATAGAGGAGAAAAATTTAAAAGTTAGCTCTTCTAACGAATTTCACATGCATTCTCGCATGCATTACTCACGCTTATCGGCGCAATGAACCCGCACAGACGCAGAGGACACCTGCAGAAGAAGATTGCGGCAGCATGGCAGAAGAGCAGCCAGAGAGGTTGTCTATAAAAAGGACATTTATTCACATAGACACGCCGACACACCAACAGACAGACATACAGACAGACAGTTTGATGGCCAAAAATTATTAATCAAGAGTTGAAGCAAATAATGGAGCTGCCTTTGCCGTTGCTCTGGATGTCGCTGCAACAGCAAAGAAGCAGGAGCAATGCCGAGCATTGCTGATATTGTCACAACTGCATTGCAGATGGATGTGAGCTTGAGCCAAAGGCAACCGGCGGGCAACGAGCAGCTGCAGCCAAAGTCCACGATAAGCACACACACACACACAAACTCACGCATAAATATCAACAAATAAATAACACAACAGTCGAAGAAGTGAGCAACCAAGGAGCAAAAGCAGCTGAGCTGGTATGGCAACGCTGCATGCTACTAGTGTTACACTCAAGGAAATTAGTTAGTAACGCTTTTTTGATAGCGAAAAACTGGATGCTACCAGCGAAAAATTTTAGTAAAAAAATTTTGCAATCTAATAAATTAGTTTTGCATTTCTTTATTGCAAGAGTTAACATACAACAATAAATAAATTTACTTTTTAGCAGCTAGAACTAATAATTAACCTTTAAATGCTGAAGAGGCTATAAATTCAACTTTCTCTTTAAATATACTTTTATACGAATAGAGTGCTTATTAATTCAATAGATCTGATAAAAATGGTTTTGTGTTTGCTTCATTTTTAAAATCTTCATTATCAATCTTTATTACAAAAAATTATCAAACAAAATTTTTGTTAAAGGAAACTTTGGGAAGCAAATTAAGCGTCAATTTAATAACCACCTCAATGTTAAAGATAGAGTCAAAATCATTGAATGCTTTGTTTTAAGAAAGCTAAGACCAAAATATTTATATGCTTTGCTTTCAGAGAATGTAGTTTCTTTATTAAAAAAAAAAAAATCATTCGATGGCTGATTTCTTGCAAAGAATTTACAATATTTTACGTTATTCTAATATTGATTTATTCTCATCCTTATCACTTTTATTTACATCAAGATGTGTTGTGGAATACACAAATTTTTTTTAAACTTAATTCTTTGAAAAAACAATATTTAATTTGATCAAAGTTTTCGAAGTAGACAATCAATTGTTTCTGTTACTGATCATTTTCTTTGGGTGTGTTAGTGCGAAGCGCATTTTTGTTAGTGCCGTTAGTTGTCACGTAAAGAGCCCAAAGCAACGAGCTTGAAACAAATGCTGTCACAATTATTCAATGCCACAGCAGCGGCAGCAACAACAGCAGTCAGCAATGCTCACAAGATTGAGGTATGTTGCCAGCACACACACACACATGCATCCATACACAAGCGCACATAGACATAAATAATTTATGCGATAGCATTTCTTTTAGTGCTGCTACCAATAACGCCACTACTACGAACACATTGTGTGTGTGTGTTCATGCGTGTAGCTGCATGCGCATGTGTGTGTGTGTGTGTGTGTGTGTGTGTGTGTGTGTGTGTGTGTGTTCTCAAGGCGCACTCGCCATGATCGATGCCATTCAATTACTCACACGCATCGGTATAAACGGCATCAATCAAGCAGTCACTCAAAATGTCAAGCAATGCTATAAATTCCGAGCACTACCGCTTCCACCTTTCCGAGCAGCTCCACAGCCATTACATACGTGCGCATATAATGGAAGTAGTATGTATATAAAAGGCAGTTCATAAAACGCTACAAAAAGCAGACAATCTTGCAGACCAGCCGTCGCCTTGGAAGGTGCAAGCGTTTATCGCTTATCAGCGCGCTTATTTACGCTTCGCTGGCAGCGCAGTGCGGCGAACTTTTGCTAGCAGTTTCGACATGCTTGAATTACTTGAAGTGCACACCCTACGGTCGTCCGTATGAGTAGTGTATGCTCTTATGTTTTTAGTGCATGATGTGGCACTTCACTTGGACTGATTAGAAGTTATGCTTCAGCTCATCGATACACCTGAGTAACTCTTCGCAGCGAAAAGTAAGCAGGCGTCAATGGCTTATTTCGAATTTAAGTTAGCATTTAATTTTTAGAATGTGCTACACAAAAAGAGCGGCATTGTTCGACAGTAACTCAGGCTAACAGGCACGCTCAACTCTTCGATGATTACTTTTAATTATCAGAAGTTGTCATATTTATGACTTTTGCTTATATGCACAGTGATATCTGTAAAATATACTCGAGGGAACACTGATCAACTGGGAATTTGTTACCAGTACAGTCCAAATAATTTCTTCATATTTCTTGGTAATTTTACTTTGTAGTAAGAGTCTGCACATATAAATAAGCTGGAATATATATTATTGATGGAAATTGGATTAATTAAATTTAAACTTAATTAGATAATGTATATTCCAACATAGTATGCTATATATTACATTTATGTATATGTAGGCATATTTTGCTTACGATGTAAGAAAAAGTTTCGTGCTAATGTTTTTAAGTAAATGTGCAAGTAATTAAAGCGTAAAATATATACAACTTTTAATTGAAATTTTAACAAAAATTGCCATGTGAAGAAAACTATTTCAGAAATCAGTTGGTGTATTCGTATTGGGCTAGATTAATAACTGAGCCTTTTTTATTGGTTATGCTCATTTTGTAGAACAGTTTTGGTTGAGTCAATAGAATAGACAGACAAAGTTTCAAGTATGAGCAGGAAGACGGTGGCGCAGGAGAGAACAGATTAACAAAAGTCGGAAATATGGAAATATTTGTGAATGTGCATGTTCCGCTTTTCTGTCATCCATCGCAATTCTATCATAGCTTTTGCATTATACGACAGTTAATCTATTGAGTACGCTCATGGCAGTTCGTTTAAAATTGCTATTTTAAAGAAACGCAAGAAATCGTACGATAAATATTTAAATAACTTATAAGCATTTTTGGGAATAGCGTTTAATATTATTGGTAGGTTTAAATGTATATAAATTTTTGTAGGCATGTATTTATAAGAGCAACGCAATCGTCCAATATATATGTTGTAGCTACCTATGTACGTGCGTCACTTTTGCCTGGCATGCATAATGAAGTATTAATTTCTTTCCTTTTTCTGCCAAGTTCAGTAACCCTTTTCGACATCTACATACACTAGGCTGTAAGTGCATATACTGCCAGATAAATGTTTGTTGGTCTGTCGTGCTTTTATCTCTGACACGTCTGCTTCATCTACATCTTCGTCATCGTCATCGTCGTCGCCGTCTTCGAGCGTTCTATAAGAAATCTAATAATTTTTGCTGCCTGCTGTGCCTTTGTGAGCTCGACGCTCGACGCTTGGCTGGCATTAATTTATATCTGTGCCAGCTTTGAGCTCGCACTCATCTTCCGTCGCTGCTGCTTTGCATGTGCTTGTGTGTGTGTGTGAGTGTCATGTGTGCCTGTGTGTGTGCATGTTGCCTGTATTTGATCATGAGCAAACAATTAAAGCAAAATTGAATGCACGCTACGTGACTAAAAGCCAAATTGATGTAAAGATTTCTGCTCGGCGTATTCATATTAATTATACGCCATTGTAGTTGTAATTGTAATTGTGCGTATTTGCTGCTGTAGTAGTATTAGTGAGAGTGCTGTATTTAATTTCTGCTATTCTAATTGCCAGGCCGCCATGCTTTATGTGTAGCTTGCGATTGCGCTGTGACTGTGTGAGTGCGTGTAAGCGAACATGCTGATGGGAAATCTATGCAAACACATACATTCAAGCAAAATATATGTGGCAAGATAATTGCAATGCGGCATTAAATTACTTGTTAATCTGTTTTGAGCGAGTTCTAATTTAATTTTGAATAGTCGCTGATTTATGCTACTTATGCATTTGGCTTTTAAGTTTGACTTGAAGTGTTGAAGAAATTTCGTAAACATACAAAATTTATATTCGCTATAAAATTTCAAATTGAGTGTCTTTCTTTTGAGTTGAGTTGCAAGAAAATTGAAGAGCTGGCAACAGAAATTGTTGGGATTCCAGTATTCAAGATGGATTAAAATAAAAAGGTTCGTTTAAATATTATAGTTCAAATTATGTAGTTTATTACTTACAAAAAGTGTGACCAGTTAAAAATTGAGAGAGAGAAATTAAGAAAGAAGGAAAAAAGAAGAATTCAAAAGAAGGGTGCCATATTGACAGAAAGCAATACTTTCTCTAATATTTCGAAATGCTTTATGAAGAGTGAGTTAAAAGAGACTTGCGCGCTTTTTTATGGCATTGAAGCCAGTCTTGAAGGGGGAGAACAAGAAGCGCTGACATGTTTTTGCCACTTGACGTAAATTAAAGCAAGATCAATTTCTCTCAAAATAGAGTTTGGTTTTGAGAGTACTTTAATTAAAACTTAAAGCTTGCGAAGCAATTTGAAGTAATACTTTTCGGACTCTCAAAAGTATGCTTGCAAAGAAAAGTGCTGCGAAAGATGCTTGCAATATAAAGCAACAGCATAAAGGCAGGTTGAAAAAGGCTACTTTTGCCTTGTTTGTAGCATGGAAAAAAATTGCGCTACTCAAAGGATTGCAGCAGTGCAAGTGCAGCCAACGAAATTGAAACATTTTTGGTGGAAGTTTTTTCGGTGTTGCTGCAAATGAATTTCATTTGTTGTAATAAGCGTTTGTGCAGCTGCTGCTGGATTGGCATGCAAAAAAGTGGTGCATGCACAATGGGCACGCGCACACACAAACAAACACTTGCACATACAAACAAAAATTACAAGCGAAATGCAAAAATTTTTAAAATTACATTTAAAATAACAGCACGCAGCGCAGCAAACGAACAAGAAGGCATAATACAAAAGCGAAAATAAGAAAAAAATAAGCTTCATGCTTGACAGCGTTTTAAACAATTTTCATTTGCGTTTTTGCACTGTTGTCTGTAAAAAAAATTTTTTGTGATCTGCAACTGAAAGCCTGTCTATGCGCTTTGTACATTTGCAGCGTTTTTGAAGCAGATTTCCATTTCGTTGGCAAGCATGCATTCGAAATGAAAAACAAGCACTTAATCCGTTGCTAGTATAAATGCACATCCTTCAAAAGTCAGCAATTCATGAATTTTTCCAAAAATAAAAGCGCAATGTTTTTTCGTGCTTAGGTTGCTCTAAAAATTCTGAAACTATTGTGAGCTCTTTAAACTAACAATAACTGCAGCTACGTGCGGGCGGTCAAACAATGTTAGCAGCACACACACACACAAACACACACATGCATACAGATGCTGACAGCAGCAAGCATGCCTGTTGTAAAGCACGACAACGCTGACAAAGTAGCCAATGAAATCAAGCATGAACACACCATTTTGAAAATGAAATTGTTATGAAACGTAATTGAGCCTTAAGCTGTCCCTAGCTAGCATTATCGGCAGTATTTTCTCTTTTTTTTACACTGTTTTTCTTCTCATATACAATAATTACTCAAATAAGTGCTCCCCCTAATATGTTTGTAAAAAAAACCCCCAAAAAATTGTATGTACTTCTCCCATTTTTTCACACTTTTCATGCCTACTTTTTCCATTCCACTTTTCGCACATCATTCAGAATAGCAGTATTGATAAAAGGCATACAATTCTCAGTGGGTTTTAATGGAAAAAATTCCCAGTGCGTTTTAATATAGAATAGGAAAAAAGGGAAGAGCGAAAAAATTCCCAGGGGGTTTCTATTTTTAGAATTGGCTGTATGACAATTTCTGTTATTCTATGACCTTTTAGTTTCACTTCATATTTTAATAATAATCAAATTCAATTTAAATTTTTCTAAATTAAGTCTGTTGCAACCTTAACTTAAGTGCTAGTTCTATTTTATTGATTTCCTTGCGATTTCCAATAATAAAAAAATAATGCCATCAATTGCTTGCATCGGCAGTTAAGTGACACGTCATGCATAATTATAATAGTTATGCTCATTGACATTGCTTCGTTCATTTCCTACGGGGTAGTAGCTGGCAGTTTGGGCATGTGTGCGTGATATGCTTTGCTTGCAGAGCCGCACTCAGCAGTGACATTTTCGTAGACAATTTAACAAACAATTGGCAACAGTGGCAATAAAAGCGTGACAATTGCTTTACATACTTCTTGCCTAGTTTCCGGCATGTCCTGCCGCTCTCTGCCACAAACAAGTGCACGTGCGTGTATGCGGCAAAAGTATGAAACGGAAACGCATGCGGATGTATTTTGTGTGTGGCTCATTGTTGCGGTGTATGTATGTGTGTGTGTGGTGCGCTTCTCTGTAGCAATAACAACAACAAAAAAATAAGGCAACAACAAAAATGTGAGTCGTGTCGGTAATAGCCGTGCTGAAAGCACTCCCCTCCGCCCCTGCAAAAGGCAGCTCAAAATGCGGCAATTTTGTTGTGTCGTTTATGTGCCATTTCCGTGGCTTTGTGCGAGTTACTGCTTTGGACGTGCCACTGCGGCAGTTTGAGCGAATTTAATAAAAGCATTTGACTTATGACAGCGCCCCGTGAGTTGAGATTTAAAGAGTTAAGGCGTGACGGCGCAGTGAGTGGCTGTCATTAAGCATTTATTAGGTTTCTTTGAGGGAAGCGTGCACTGCAGGAGAGGCACGCTGAGGCGCGCTATTAGCACAGCGGGAAACTGGCAATTTGGTTTATTGTTTTTGTAAAGGGCGTTTGCATAAATTATGAAATTTCAATTTCAATTTCAATCTATTGAACTCTTTCCAATTGTTGCTTATACGCCACGAGGCACGTAATTAGCTTTACAATTTGTATTGTTGTGAAAGAGCAACTATGAAAGCGAAATTTAACAGCGAAATTGAGTATATGAAATACGTTTTCAGTAGCAACAGCAGCCAATTTCATGTCCAAATTATATTTCAATGAATCTTTAAGCAATAGATTCAAAATTGCGTTCCACAATTTGTTTGAAATGGCGTCGTTGGATTTTAAATGTAATTTACTTTCGGCATCGAGGCCGTGTGCAGGCCGTGTTGGTTCCAACAGAGGAAAGTTGCCGTACTTCTACTTGGACAGTTGAAGGTAAAAAGGTGCTTGATATTGACAAACGCAGTGCCTTTTTTTTATTAGTTTCTGATGTTGATGTTTGCAAAAATAACATTCAAGTGCCGATATAAAATCCGTTTCAACCTCAAATTATTTTGCGACTTTTTTCGAGGAGTTTCTTAACAGCTATGCCAAAAATGTTTTTCGACTTCAGCAAATTACCAAATAAACAAATGTTTTTAAATAATTATAATACTTTCATCTACAATACAAAAAATAAAGGCCAACAAAAATTTTCCAATTTGCTTTGTTATTGCTTTTGTTATACACTCATTTGTGCTACCTACTATATGTGTTTATATCTGTTTAAACCTATTCGGATTTTAGTACCGCTGCCAATTTATTTGCTGCCCTGTGTATTGCATTTCGAATGAGTTTGAGTAGCAGCTCTTACTTCAATGCATATATCAAACGTTTCACAACCCGCGTCACTCATACGCCGCACTGTGCCAATCAATTGAAACAATAGTTAATAGTTACGCCGTTGAGTCAATATGGCAAATTGAATATTAGCTTTTTAATTGTCATTCTATTTAAATATATATGTGTGCTAAAAACACACGCATACTCACATATAAAATGGTATTTAAAAGCATAGAAATGCAAGCACTAAAAAAACGATAAATTACGAATATCAGAAAATTTATGTGGGAGAGTGTGTGTATGTGTGAGTATGCGTGAGTGCATGTGCGCTAGTATTGCCGCCAGCTTTTTGCACTGCTTTTGCTACTGTTGTAGATGATGTGGCGGCAGCTTCGACTCGCTGTTGCAATTTCTGTTGCTGTCGTGTGTGTGAGTTTGATGGGCATGTGTGTGTTGGTAAACAGGAAAATTATGCATCTACAGAAATTACTCTTTCGGTCTTTGTGGCATGCTTGATTACGCTCGCTGAATGCACTTTTGCACAGTATAAACCTTTGCCACACGCATACACGCATATAAACAATTAGCCCAACATTGTGTGCTGAGGCAGTAAAAGCTTTTTAATATTTGTTTGCGGCATGTTGTAAGTGTGTGTTGGCTATGTGTGTGTGTGTATTTGGCGCACAATGGTTTTAAATCATTTTCAGTTTGCGGTTGCCATAGCAAATTTAATCTCTATAATTAAAATCCAAAAAAACGCACATGATGAAGCATTTTTGGTTTTGTAGCGGGCACATGCATGCACGCACGCACACACTTACACTCACCAAATGTGGTCGTAGTAGTATTATTGTAATGTTTATTAAAATAAAGTTAATTACTGGAATTTGTGTTGAAATTGGTAGCAGCAAATAAAGCCGGACCAATTTCATTAAACATAAAGCTGCAGCATAAGCCGTGCTTAATAATCATCTGTTTGTGTATGTGTGTATATGTGTGTGGTGCTTACTGACAATAGTAAGCTTAGCTGTATTTTGGTGGTTTCAGCGTGCGCATTTGTCATATTTAAAGCTGTGAATATTGCTTATGCTCGAAATTCAAAGGTCGTGTATGCCACGAAGGCTTACCTCGTAAATGCAGCCGCCTGGCATTCGTAGTTCGTGTGACCTTTAAGCCAACAGCGCCAATTTTAAATGCTTCTTACTTCAGGCCGAAGTAAATTTTGAGCTGTATGACGAAGCCGCTTTCTAAGGCTTGTCATCAACGATGCATTAATGGATTTGGACTTTTTCATTTAAAAGGACCTGCATATTGAGAGGACGTGTTGATAGACCTCTTCCATTTTATGTCAAAGCAAATTGTCATGAAAAGAATGAAAATGAAATTAAAAATTGTACTTAAAAATTTTCCGAAATATGAAAAGTTTGCAAAGCAACCTCTTTGGAAAAAATTTAACCAATTTATGATTGTAAAATCTGAGTTTTTGTTTTTAAATTTTCTAACAACTCTCTATGCGAAATAAATGCAAAGTAAGAAACTGAAGTTCTAAACTTTTTCAAATGCGAGAATAATTCGTGGAATCTTTTAGAAATAAATTTTCTTATTATACAAGTTAGCAAATAATTCTAATTTGTTGTTGTTGTACACTTCAAATCGTACACTTCAAAATGTTTCAGAACAGAAATAGACAACAAGGTATTGTCATTTCTCTTTAGCAAGTCAGTCCGAATAAAGACTATTCTTTTTAATAAATCTTCTTGCTAGAAAAATATAATAAGTCTTAAGTTATAACTTCAGATATATAAATTTTAAAAATTGCAATAATGATCATAACTTCAAATATATTAATTTTAAAAATGTAATAATAATCAGAATACGGACGAATTTAACAGCGACTAAAATATCTGCTGTGGCAACTTTCAGGGATCTACAACTCATTGCTTAACTCTTTCTAATTTCAAATAATGCTAGACTGCTTGTAGTTCAACCTCTGGAAATTGATAGCAGCTTAGCTGCTTCCTGCGAGCGAGTCTAATTGCATACAACTTTTTTTTAAAATGATTCTCAGCTTAGTATTTGCTTTTGAATTTTGTAATCTTCAAATCAAAGCACGTTTAAATAGTGGCTAAAGCTCGAGCGTATGCTTGCTCATAATTAAGCACTGCTCTGTGCATCATGCCTAGCTTTCTACAAGCTCCTCCTCTTCATACATATGCCAACAGCCTGCAGCGAGCAAAAGTGAAATTTGTTCACTTTCTCACTGACTTTTTTGTTGCATTATTTTATTTTATTTAATTTTTGCACACATTTTCATAACGAATGCAACCAGCGCCTCATTTTCCAAGCTGCTTTTTGTGGCATGCGGCTGAGCCAAAAAGTGCTGAAGGGAAGCAGCGAAAGTGTGGGCCAGGCACTAAGGCGCTACATTAACAAAAGTAATTTCATAGAATGCGACAGCTGCCGGAATGACAGCCGCCATTTGAGCCGGTAGGCAACACTAGGCTACAGTGGCAGCGGCAGGCAAAGCTGCTGAGAGACAATGAGTTGCGAAACACCTGCAGCAATTGCAGTGCGACAAACACGAAAGTGAAAAAAGCGACTTTGTTGGCTTAATTAACGGCAGCTGCTGAGCGGCAGAGCTGGGCAAGGACAGGCTGCAGCATTGTGACATTCGCTGTTCTTTTTAATATGCAGCCCAGAAAAGTCAAAAAGTTTTGCGCACCAACAAAAGGTAGAACAGAGAGAGGAGTGAGACAATGTGTAGCTTACAACAGAGCTGTAGCTAAGTCATTTTGTGTAGGGGGCGGGGCCGACAAGACAGTTCATACAAAAGAGCAGTTAAGTGCGAGCGGGGCTCACGCGTTCAGGGCTCCGTACCAGGATTACGCTCTTAAGCGTTCGAATTCATGTCTGTCCATGAAACATAGTATCGAGGGATAGATGGCGCTCTAATGAGTTAATTGACGCCATTTATGCACCGTCAACTCATCTCCGTCCAAACGAGATACTTTGGAAAGCTGACGGATTTGGGGGTATGGATAATTTTTCGATTTTTTTAGCTATATCTTCGTAACTAATTCAGCTAAACGTAATCCTTTCTAAAGATATGCCAAACGATATAAACAAAAAAATGTTGGCTAAGAGGGGTCACCTTCAAAATGAAAAATAAAATAGGTAACAAATTTTTCAAAAAAACCTGCAGCCTGTAAATAATGCGTGATCGAAGTAACTCCGATTTTATCAATATTTTAGCTTGAGAAATGGAGTGAAGCAATGGCATTATAAGGAGACATGTCAGTTTTTTCACAACTTGAGTTATATCTTCGTAACTATCTTCGGAACTAGGCATTAAGCCTCTTTGGAAATTTGTGAAAAACACCCAAATTCTGACAGATCACTACATTGACAACTCCTAAATGGAACTGGTATCGCTAAGGACCCAACAGGATCTATGCGTGGCCTTCTTAGGCAGCCAGATTAACCTAACCTAACCTATATCTTCGTAACTAATTCAGCGAAAATTATGAAAAATATATTTTGGAATCTAGATGTAGGCCCTCTCTAACGAAACGCCACACGATACGTTGTGAAAAATTTCTTGGAGCAACCCAAGCCTCTTTAAAAATTATCTAAAAAAAATTTATAAAAATATTTTGAGCTTTTTTTTAATGAATATATGTTTATGTTATGAAGACCTAGCATTATGACAGATTTCAGGTTCTACGTTGAAAAAAGGGGTCTGTTTATGTGCACACCTACAAAAGCAAAAGTGATCCTAAAAGTGTTCGAATTTTTTCCTTTTAGGGGAACACTAAAAATTGTATTTTTAATTGAGGGCTTATTTTGAAATTACTTTCCTATCAAAAATGTTATGAAACACTCTAAAAGTGCAGCGGTAGCCCAGCCTTTCCCTGCCCCCACTGCACTTTCTCGAGCTCCGCTCGTGGCAGCGAATATGGCGCCTTCTCTTAATGAAGTAGCAACTTAAAGTATTTAAAAGTGCATAATCGCTCAGCATGAGCACCGCTGACGGTTACATTCAACCTTCCAAAGTTGGTGGCATGTCTTAAGTGAATTTCGCTTATGGCCGCCAGATGTCGCCTAACGTTTTAATATGGCACACAAGTCACACAGCTCAGAGCGCATTATTAAAAGCACAAGCAGTTCAATATTGGAAATTCATATGTATTATCGACATGTCGATAATACACATATACATATGTATGTGCGTAGAAGCCTGACAGCTTAACACCACACAATAATAACAACAAAATCATGTGGTTGACACGTTTCGAGCGGGCAGCAAGCAACTGTATATAAAAATACTGCACAACACATTACCACTCAATAATTGTGCGCCAAAAAGCACGCACACAAACACACTTTTTGTTACACATGCAAGCTCACAAACACACACACACACCAACATAATATCAATAATGCCATAATTTGCTGTGCGCACATTTTTCGTCTGTTCATCAATAACACTTTGGTGCGCTCTTTATTAGTGTGTGTGTGTGTGCGAGAGAGTGTCTTTGTATATGGATACACCTATTTTTTTGTATGCGCATGTATGCGAGCAGGCTAGAGCCAGATGTATTAAATAAGACTGCTTTACAAAATCGACTGTTTTTAGTTGCAAAAGGGACGCTAAAATTTTTCTAATTTTCTGTAAATTAAAGACTATTTCGAAATAAAATAGGCACATACTGAAACGACTTTTCTATTGTTAAAAGAAATTCAATCTGGTTTGCATGCAAAAGTAATCTCAGCATACAAATGGGATTTTTCAAAATTTTCAAAGCTGTAATTAAGATAAATCCATTATTTTTACATGAAACTGAAGACTTTGTTTAGCATAGTTAGTATGAATCGATTTAGACCGCCCAGGGCAATAGAAACAGTGCTTACAGACGGTCGAACTTGATGATCTGCATGACTTTATTTTCGATAATTGACCTTCCCATTTTATTTTTACTACATGATATTTCTTATGAATTGGAAAACAAATATTCTAATTTGAACGCATGTAACGTGGTAGCTAGAGACGATTGATTAAGAGCACATATGAAATTTATGAACTCCGGTGCCTGTAAAATTAAATTTCCGAGTACATATTTTATTCTTGGCTTACGCAGATTGGAGCAGAGCAGTTCTCCTGTGAAAAAATTGTTTGTCTATTAATTGTTTACGTAAAAAGAACCTAGTTTTCTGAACTGAAAATATTTTTAAATTGTATACATTTACATTACGCGCAAATACATAATTCATAAGACAGGTTTCTGTTCTACTACTCTGACATACTCTGACATGTCCCAAAGCAAAGAAAGTTTTAAATGTTGCCAATATAAGATAGAATAATTCTGTTCAAACTCACATGCCAAAGAAAAATGACTGTAGCTGGCTATTTCTGTACTGAAACAAAGCGATTTTAAGTGCACAACAACAAATAATTAGAATTATTGCTCACATGGGCAAGTCATATAGCTGTTGCTATTGCTAATATTTTTGAAATCCCCCCCTCCCCCCTGCCTTACTTGATTTATGTAAAAAAGATCAAAATAGTTTTAGCAACAAAATACTTGCAGGCTAGTGTAATATTTGTGATACGCACATGAATTAGACACATTTCTTTGGCCGCTGCTGCTGCCTCATATGGTTTTAGCATGGTTTTAGTACTTATATGTGGCAGCTGCACATACAAACGCGCAAGCACACGCACACATTGGCTGCTATTATTAATGCACAGCCTGTTGTATTGTCTGTTGCGGTGGGCGTGGCGGGCAGTTGACACAAATTATCTGTCGCTGCTGATGGGCAGGCGGCTAAGCGTATATGCCAATGTATTGGTAAGTAGCGCGAGGGTCGAAGCGGACATCGGGAGGCGTATGTCAGCGGGTTGGATGGGTTGGAAGCAGCGCAGATCAATGCACAATCATTTCAGGCAATTTTGTCAGCTGGCTGTCGATCTGTGTGTGCGTGTGTGTGTACGTGTACGTGAGCAGTTATTTGTGTGCTCATACAGGCTCAAATATATTTCAGGCAATCTGCGCTGTTGTGAAACTTTTTTTTGGTCTAGTTTTGCGCTTTTACTACTAGCCATTCAGGAATTGCCGTCATTGTTGTTGTTGTTGTTGCTGCTGTTGTACCAACGACTTTAGTTCATTGTTTCGTTGCTATTGTTTGCCGGTGCGATATGCGCGCTTATTGAATTTATATACTCGCCGCTGCTCAGCTGCGACTGCATGTGCTTTCTCATACATCTGTCCATTCAAGTGCGTATGCGTGTGTGTGTGTGTAAGCGCAATTAAATGCTCTAATGTGCTGCATATCCTTTGTGCAAGATGATAATCATAAATTTTGGCTTAATGTAGTTAAAGAAATTCTTTTATTCATTGCTCCGCATACAGCGCTCATAAACTTTATGGCCTATTCATATGCGCGCCGGCAGTTATGTTGCTACATTGAGTGGCTTGTATGGAGCAGAACACGAGCATGCTTGTTCGGGTCTTGCGCCAATGCCTTGCGGAAATATCGATTACCACTGGTTGTATGCCATGCGAAAAAATGCAGAAGCACTTGCATATCGCTAGCAAAATGTACAATGGCCCTTACCAAGTTTTTCTATGAAACACGTTTTTTTAGAGTTTCTATAAAAATATTAAAGTACGCCTTCTCACAAAAAATTAGAAGCCTTTTCTATGTACATGTAATGAAATTTTAAAATGCTTTTTGTTTATCCTATAAAATTTCAAAAATGTTGATTAGGACCTTTGTGCATTTTGCCAGCGATACGGCATCATTCAAACGTCAGACAAGCTCGAGAATTGTACTTACATGTAGCCCGTTGTTGTTGTGTGTACAGTACAGTCAAATCTGCTGAACCGATATCAAAATATATTTTTCTTAAAACTTTTTGTATTAATATTGAAGTTTGAAAGTTGCCATTAGAGTTGAGTTTCATGCATTGAATATCAGAAGATTTAATAAGCTCTGAAAGTACAAAATATATTTCTGCTAAGAAATCTCCCATATTAGTTTTATATAACAAGATTTTTATATACAATAATATAGCGATTTTGGGCTGCAAATTAAAAGACGGCTATTTAGAGCTTTTTATTCCTCTGCTGCTTGCGGTGCTGTTACAATCTTTATCGAAGATTTATATTAGAAGTTATACAATGTTTGAGATATCTCATATCGAAATCATCGCCCAGTTTCCCTCAATGTTTGATGATTATGAAATTCTGCACTAGCTCATAAGATATCGGCTTGGCAAGGAAAGAGACCGGCAGGTAGTATGTAGCTATCCTACTTGGTAGACCATCGAACACAGGGTTGCATTGGCGGATGAAAGAGTAAAGAATATAAGTTTCAATATTTTTTATACAAAGCCCGTTTGAAGTTGCTATAAGTTACTAAATAACTGAAATTGAGGTTTGACTGTAATGAAAGGTCAGCTGCATGCAAAGGTTAATACTGAATATTAAAAGATTTTATATGGCTGAAAAGCTTAAAAAATTCTTGTTCAGAATTCGCTATTTTATAAGAAAAATAATTGCTAACATCCAAAATTTATCAAATAAGATTCATTTGGAGTTGCTGTAAGTAGCTGAATTTGAGGTTTACCTGTAGTTGCGCGCTGGTTTCTATGGAAGTATGTGATTGCACTCATAAATTCGCAGCCAAATTGGCAACTCACCTCAGTCATACTCATTGAGCTGCTGGCGATATCACTCATGAACAGCGAAGAAAGCTGAGATTTATACAGCAATTGTGCACTAAAGCTAAGAGCACGAGTCAGCACTCACAACAACAACAACAGCAATTCAGCAACAACAATAATTCGTTTGCCATAGCAAAAGGCAAAATTGACAGCAAATTATGAGCACAGCCAGACGCTTCATTTGCAAATACTAATACAGGCATGCATACATACATACATATATAGACACATACACGTACACTTATGCACAGAGATAGCTACAAAGAGGCACTGCCATTGGCGTCGCCACAAAGCGAAAGTGCACATTATCGTAAATTACGTGAAATGAAAACGAAAATGAATGCAAAATGCGAGATAGAAGAGTGCTTCGCAATGGCAGGCAGCCAGAGAAATGCAATACGGAATGTTGCAAGGAGCAAAAGTGTGGTTAGAACAGAGTATTAGAGTGGAGGGGGAGCTGAGAGCTGAGCAGAGGCGTGATATAGTGCGGCGTGGCTCAGCGTAGCGCAAAGAATTTATAATTGAAAGCGCCTGATTAGATTTGCAGAACATCAACGTTGAATATTGCCCGGATGATTTGCAAAGTAATCACTAAAGCCACTGAAAGCATAAACACAAACACAAACACAGTCACAGATACACTCAATAGCTGTAGGGCCATCTGAAACACAAAGCGAAGCTTGAACAGTGGACAGTAATGGTAGCTTTGGGGCTGGGCTAGCCAATGAAATAGTTGCCTCACAAAAACGTATCAGTAGGGAATGTATATGTGTATGTGGTTGTGGCTGTGTTTGTGTGTGTGTGTGTGCACATAATGGCAGCGCATAAGCATGCAATCTTAGTAAGAAATCTGTTTTTGTAGCTGCGTCGCTGATGACAAAAAAAGTGGCGTTTGTATTGTGACTGTCAATAGAAAAGCAGACTGAGGGCGGAATCCTTAATAATGAGAAATGTTGCTTGCCTCTTGAATTTTTTGTCAATGCAGAACGATATAATGTTTCAGTCATTAGCAAGGGCAATGCAATGAAAAACTCAACTCAGCATGCAAGCCAGAAAGAGAGCAAACTGACTGGAAACCTGACTTGCTGCCGTTGACTTGTATGGCAAATGAGGCTGAGTATCAGTGAAAAGCATATTTCGTTTTGAATTCTTTCGAAAAGCGTTTGTTCACTTTTTAATGTGATAGTCAAGAGCAGCCGCTTTTCTTTTCGAGCTCAGAAGTCGAAAATTTATATTCGTCCATGAAATCGATTTAAATTGTGCTTAAATAATGTGGATGAATAAGAAAATTCGGAGAAAAATTATAAATTTGCCATTTTGACAGTGTTTGAAGCCTTTCATTTGGTTTCTTTTGTTGATGTATGCAATATTTCTTTTATTCTTATGCAAGAAAATTCTCATATAGAAAAAACAGCTTCTAGTCTACATTGTAGTTGTACATCTCTCTACGCGGAACTCACTGAACTTGTGTTCCCACGGTTGCTTGCTAGACGTAGGCCGATACGTTCATGCTCGAACTACATATTTTCCAAATTTATCTTTAAATTTTTGAGTAAATTAAGAGCTAAAGGATTTGAAGAAGATGTTAAAAACAGTTTATATTTCATCAAATCAAACGAATTAGCTTGAAAGATAATCTTGTCATTTGCTATTTCTTTCCCTAAACTCTATAGAATATCACGCGATCACAACAACTAATTTTCCAGACATATCGCACTCTAAATTCAAAGCAGTCATAACTCAAAATAATCTTTAATTTCCGCAATAGTAAATGATTTTGCAATTCGGATTCTGGTAAACATTTTTTCTAAGAACCTAAAATACAGAAATCTTAATTTCAGTTTGTATACACATTTACACATTTTAGCAACTATTTTTGTAGTCAGTCCTTGCAATATCTTGCCTAACATCACGTAACTTCAATCTACAGCTGCAATTAAGTGGTTAGTGAAGAGTTAAAACATACTCTTCTACACTTTTAAAAAGGTCATATATTTAAAAGCTGAATAATGCAAGCATGAAATGGTAATAAGGCAAAAATTTTTAAATATCACTTAAAAAAGAAGAGCAATAAAATTGTGAAGCTGCAATGCTGATACGAAATACGAGAGGAAATATTTTTTAAAATTATGTACGCACATTTAATGCTGCGCTAATAGAAGGACGTAATATTTTAATTGCAACGTAAACGTGCCAGCCAATGTTATAAATCAGTAGGTTATTGAGATCACGTGCAAAAGTTCGATGAAGGGGATGTGTGAGCAGAGCAATGAAATGCTGAATAATGTGATGGTCTTAATTGGCGCAACAAGTGGGAGGATACTTAAAAAAAATCGTGCTAATTGAATTTGACTGAAGTGCATAAAAAACGGTACTTAAATGAATTGAAAATTGCCGCATAAAAGGAAGGGGGTATGCGTGTTATGCATGTATGTATGTATGTATGTTGTGCAAATACCAGTTGGCCATAAAGAGCGGAAATGGTGATAAGTTTACGTTGAGTTTTATGCGTATTGGTGTATGAAATCGTGACAAGAGCGCCTCTCTACATGTGATGGCAAATGGACACACTTTATTTATAAAGCGGCAAAAATTTTGTCCAATACTATTAAAAAAAGTATAATTTCCATACAATAAACTCTTTGTAGAAGAGCGAAAATTTAGCTTTTAAATGCAAATTATTTTGTTCGAAATTATAGACTAACTTATAGACATAATTTTGTAATGTTTATTATTTGTTTACGAGTATTATAGATTTAATAAAAAGATAATATGGAAGTATATTTGATCAGTAAATATACACATTATTAGCACAACAGTCTGTTGAACGAGGCTTGGACCTAGCTTTCTGGCATTAAAAGATTGGAGTTGTTCAAACTTTGCCACTGATATTTCCTGATCGATTAGCTTCATAGTACAGGCCGATTTCAGTAGTAGATATCCATGCAGGTCTTATGGTGGACTGTGTCGTTTCAATGATATACGGAAACTCGTTCCGAATTCGCATACGCAAAGCTTGCTGAATCTCTTCTTCCACGTGTCTACTGGTAGTGCATCGTCCATCTTCTATTTGACATTTAATCGGCCTTAAGTGTTAATCGATGCACAATAATGTAATCCAATTAGTTGTTCTTCCGGTTCGAAGGACTAAAATTGTATATACTTAATCCCATTATAATTTTCTAATAATATTTAGTATCACATATTGAAGAGTTTGTTTTAATATGAAAAGCATCGCTTCCGCTGAAGACTTACTTGAACAGTTACCCTATAGAGGAGTTTTATAGAGGAGCAATAGCTGCGAGGGCTGTCAGCTTGAACTTTTTTTTGTAAAGAAATTGGAAACTCTTAAAGAAACAACAGCATTTTGTTATGATGTGATTTATTCTATCAAGAAGCTATTGGCATTCCTATATGTAAAGATTCCAGTTGAACAGAATGCTAAAGCATGACTATTAAATGTGCCCACTGCATAAACTTTTTCATGTGGGTTTGTGTGTGTGTGTGTGTGTGTGTGTGTGTGTGTGTGTGTGTGTGTGTGTGTGTGTGTGTTGGGGCACGTTTGGGCAACTTCCTTTAACTACTTTGCCTATGGTCGTTGAGCAACGAACTTTAATTTGTTAAATGAAATTAATGGCAGACACCTGCGAGCAGACGTACAAATACAAACGTACATATCAGACACACAAAAATACATAATACATAAAGCAGTGTGCGTGTGCGTGTGTGTGTGACTTATCTGTGTGTACACACATAAATGAGCGAAAGGACAATGCGCTGCGTTTTATTAATGATAACATCTTTTGCCTTGCGCTTGCCCCATGCCCTGAGCACAAAATGGCACTACAACAACAACAACAACAACAACAACAATAAAAAATAACAACAACAACAATTGTAGCAACAACCACAACAACAAGACTGTTAACAAATTAGGTCAGCTCAGGCCAGCTTTGTAAACGCTTTGGCAGCACAATCAGCAAAGCGTAGCACACAATTATTAGGGCGGGTCGGAGCGTGTGCGAGGGGTCGAAAGGTGGGGGGCTGCGGCAATTAATGCGAGCACATATTTTAATTAGCGAAATAAATACGAGCTTGCTGTGCTGTTGCTGCTGCCGCTATTAATGTTGTTATTTGTTTTCTGTGGCGCTGTGAATGGACAAACACAGCACGAAACGGAAAGGGGAATGGGAAGGGGAAGGGCAAAGAGTGGTGCCATGCGACGCATGCTTTAAAATGCTTGCACTGTGAAAGCAAGTGTGCAACTTTCCACTTTTCCATTTAACAGTGAAATTTATTCTTTTGCTGCTACTTTCAATTGTATGTTTGTATGTGTGTATATATTGTGTGAGTATGGATGCGGAGGCTGCTGGCATGCGGGAAGGTAAAGAAAAATTGTATGGCTTTGCGCTAATTAGGCGCAATTAATGCTGGCAACTGCGGAGCACAGATATAAGCAGCAGCAACAGCGACAACAACAACAACAGCAATAGTGGAAACAACAACAGCAGCGTTAAGCGCAATCACAACAACAACATGCACAGTTGAAGCAGCAACACTTTCACATCTTTAACAACTACAATCAGAAAGTCAGTAAGCATAGCAACTGCATCAGGAACAGCAGCAACAGCAGCAACAACAGCAACACAAAACAGCCGCCAGCACAGATTCAATAATGAACACGTTTTATGAAAGGCGATGAAGTGAGGTTAGGTTAGTTACTGGCTGCTGATTGCACGCATGTTAGGCCGCAAGTGACAATCGATGCTGCTGTTGCTTGCTGCTGCTGTTGCTGGGTTCTAGACGGCGCACACAGCAGCAGCTGCGAGCGTGGCATGTCACATTGTGCCAACAACAACAATTGCTGCGGTTGCATGTTATTGCTGCATCAACAATTGTTGTTTAGCGTGCATGTTGTGGTGCATTTGTTGCTGCTCTTGCCGATGGCATCAAAGATTTGTTTCATGACTGCTTCCACTTCCTCCTTTTCAACATCCACTTCTTCTTGATCTTTAATGTTGTTGTTGTTGTGGCAGTTGTTGCGGGCAATGTCTCTTGCTTGCTTGCCTGCCAAATTGCCAATAACTCATGAGCACTTCCTGTGTCTGCTGCTGCTCCTCCTCTCTACCTTTCTGCCGCCAGCCTTCTGCGCTGATTAGAGCCGCCGTGGCACGCGCGCGAACTCCTGCTCAATTTGCTGCTGAAATTTGTATTGCAATCTTTTGCTGTCCTGGCCTTGCCACTTGCTGCCTGTCTCCTTACAGGCCGCTCGCCTTTCGACTGCGCTTCCTGTTGCTGTTATTATTGTTGTCGTCGCCGCTGTTGTTGTCGCTTATAGCAGTGGCACGCAATTTTATGACCCCAAAGTGTGGCAGCCATTATCGCCGGCAATTTAAAGCAATTAGTTGGCGCAAGATTGTTTCGCACAAATATCAGCGCTCGCGTATTTGTATTTCCTTCGCTGGCATTGCGTAATCATGGCGCATATTTATCGGCAACATTAAATTAAATTGCCCACACTTAAGCGAGACGGCGTTGTTTTATTGTCTTCGTTTGCTGAATTCATTGCAGAGTTGTGAAGCGAGCGCGCAAAAGCAGGCATTTAAATTGAAGGTCGCGGTGCGTATGAGTGATATTTTCCGCTCTGCCTACTTCAGCTAGAAAAACAAATTTGTATGCAATTTTCTGAGAAAAATTCGAATCTTTAAATGCAATAGTTTTTTTTAATGAGGTTGAAAGCAATCGAAAGCCTCTCTTTCAGGGCGAGACTTCAGTCCGCTAAAACCAACTCATGTTTTGTCGGATTTGCCCTCCCGGAGCTACCGTTATGTACATATGTACTACGTAGGGAAAAGTATTACGTCGCGAGGAGTATTACGTCGCGAGGAGCATTACATCAGAAGGGTTTTAGATGCAATAGTAAACTCAATTATGCGCAGTTCAGTTCAGTGAAAAAATGACGCACTTGTCGCTCATCCCACCCACCAAATCGCTGCTATTTTTCAATTCCACTCTGCGCTGATGAATGTGCGCACTTGGCTGGGGGCAAGCGCTGCGCTGCCGCACATCATTGCAGTTATTTAATTAAATGTAAACAAAGCAAATTTCGCCTCCCTTCGTCACTTGAATTATTCTGCTGCGGCGAGCAACACGAGAGGGAACAATATAAAAAAAATAACTACGCTAATATATCTTCCAGCTGCGTTGTAAACAAATTACTAACACATTTACATTGTAGCTTGTTGCGTGATACGAACGCTCTTCTTTATTGCGTCCCTGCTGTCCCGGACTGACATGTGTCAGCGTGCTTTGACTGCTCCTTGGCATGTTTGCAGTGCGGTTTAGCAAGAAAAATTCAATTGCTTTATTTGTTATATAAACACACAATTGCATGCAAATACACACACACACACACTAACACACATGCAAATACACTTAAATGCACACATTTATAACTGAGCATATTTTTTTAGTTGAGCTAAGTTGGCAGCAAAACTAAATTGCGCTTATTTTTCTAGCTTATTTCTGTATGCATGTGCATATGAGTGTGTGTGTGTGTGTGGACATGAGCTGATTTAATAAACTGCAGCTTAAGATTTAAACCTCAAACTAAAGCCAAATCCGAAGCCACAAGTTCGCTACGCATATGCTTGCCAGCCAATCTGAGCACTTGCGTCTCTCTCTCTCTCTCTCTCTGCCTTGGAAATTTGCAAGTGTGCGTTTCTTGTTGATTTGCCTTTGTATTCATCGTGCTCATCGTTGCTTTTGTTGTTGCTATTTTGTTTATTACTTGGCATGAAGCATGATATTTGTGCTTTACAGTTGAATGCACTTGACTGTGTTCCATTTGGCTGTTGCCATTGTAGGCCACATTAACCCGTTTTAGCCAAGTGTATGCAGATCGGTACAAGGCCTGGTTAGGTAAGGCTATAGTGGCTGTCTAGAGCACAAATGGGCTGCCAAAAACAAATTACTTAAGTCATCTGTGGAGGCCTTGTGATAACTGGAAAGCCTATCAAAACCCAGCTTAAACCTCTTAGAGAGTTGAACGAACCTCTGCAAGACTATGCTATTGAACCATTTAAGCTTATTTAGGCTGTTAAAAAGGGAGTCACTGACGGTTTTTTCGGCTCAGACAGTAACAAAGGAGATGAGCTATCATCTGCTCCTATTTCTCACTTTGGTAACTGCGATAAATTCTGTAAATCGAACCCAAATTTGCCGGCTTCGTTTGTATGTATAAAAATGTATATAGAGAAATATAAGCTGGACAGCGCGTCAAAGATGGACACCAGTCATATTTTACAGTTTTCCTTCGATAAAGGCGAAAGCGTAAGCCAAGCAGTTGAAAATGTTAATAAAGTTTATGATCCTGTAATTGTAAGAGGCAATTATGCGCAATTTTAGTTTCTTCGCTGCAGTTCCAATAATTTTGATGTCAAAGATGCAACAGGCTCTGAAAGTGCAAAACGTCGATAACATCATGAAAATCTTCGAGTCCAACCGTCAAAGCATAGTTTCGATTGCCCAGAAGGACCTTAATTGGATTATTCTGCATAATTATACCAATAAAGCCTTAAAATCCATGGAAAAATAATGTATTAATTTAAAGATATGTAATACCAACAGACACCTAAAATATATGCATTTAATTTTTCATGCATTTGTGTTGAAAAATTTCTTTATTGAAAGGGCTATATTTTTAAAGCTTTCTGTTTAAAAGTTTCTACCACGTGAAAAATGCCAGAGATATTCTTTTCATGATTCTCATGCATTAAAATCTGTCATTCTGGCTCTTTGCTCACTTTCATATTTGCATCTATCATAACTGTATTTGCTCCAACTACAATTACACTTCGTTCTATTCGACCCTCGAACTAAACAACAACTGCTTTCAGTACTCGAAGGCAAAATGAAAAATTGTTCTAATTTAAGCACGACATTTGCCACATTCTCATCCTCATTCTCGTCCTCGCAGCAAATGATACAAACAAATGAAAGGGAATGGCATAATCAAAAAACAACAACAACAAAAAATAGACAGGCAAAATACTAACAATTTCTACAGCATAATAAAATGCCGTTTGCCAACAATATCATACACACACAAACAGACATTCGCAAGTTAAGGGCAAGGACGACGACTCTCATATGTCAACATGGACTAGCAGCAGCGGCTCGAGCTCTCGAATAGTTTAGCTGTTTCCATTTCTGGCGTTGCCAGCGCTTTTTCATATCTGCTAGGAAATAGTACCTATTTGTATGTATGTGTATGCATATGTTTTTAAATAGGAAAAGGAGCGGCTGCTTTATGCTTGTATGTTATATGTTATATATACAGTTATTTGTTGGTGTGTGTGTGTGTGTGTGTGTGTGCATCGGCGACGCGTTTAATATAGCCATATGAAAAACATACAACGGCAGCAGAACAGCTGAGGCAAAAAATCGCAAATATAGCGAGCAGCTTACAAGTGCGCGGATCCTCTTTTGCTTGTACCCACACACACACACACAGGCGTAGGCAGGAGTTGGCTTTAAAGGACTGAGACTGACTAAATTTTGTGGCAATAATAATTAAGCTGTCTCTGGGCTGGGATGAGCTGTCATTTTACATTAATATATACTCGTACTTTGTAATTGAGGAATTTCAACAGAAATGCACAAATCGTTCCAGGCCTCACTTATCTCTTAAATTTTATGAGATTTTTTAGAACGATGAATTTATGAAACTTACCGAATATTTTTTCCTGTAACATTTCCTTGCGATTGAATGATTAATGTTAGCTGTATATTTTTTAAGCATTATATTATTAAACTCTCAGAAGGAGGTGTTCTCTCTTCAGCAAGCAAAAGGCGCCGTCGTGGCACAGTGGATAAGTGCTGGTGCTCAGATGCACTCTAAAGTCACTGGTTTGATTTCCAGCAGCGACATATTATCTAAAAAGCAAGAGAAAAGAATAAGAATTGGTTTGAAAATTCTTTGTGCGACGCCATCTCGTGCTATGAATTGGCAACTCTTCCAGAGCACTATTTTGGCTTGAAAGTAAAGCTAGGCCCAAGCCTCGATTACACGAGTAACTATTTATAAACTTTGATAGAAAGTAATTTAATTAAAGTTCAGATATTGTTACTGAAAATGTAAGCTATAAGGCTATAAAGGTTATTACCTTTTCAGAAATCGATGAAAGCCTTTTTGAAAGAATGTTAGATTATTTAAAAGTTTTTCATTTGTTCTATCTTTGGGTGGTTGGTTCCTTGCTCAACAGCGAAACAATTCATAGCTACGATGCTGCAACTACAAATACTTGTGTATATTTAGGCTGCTTGTATGTATTAGTGTGTTGTGTGCTGTGGTATGGTATGGCAACTCGGCATTTTCTAAATTATTCATGAAGCTGAGCGAACAGAAAACTAGTCGCATGTATTTTATATGCAAGTGGGGACATCATGGTGTCTACCATTTTTTTAGATGTCTACTAGGTTGTAGCTATTTTTATTGCTGCTCTGCATACATACATACACCGACGCGTGCACATGTGGCTTTTCGGTGCATGTGTGTGTGTGCGTGGACATTTCTTGTTCCGCTGTCTCGCTTGAATTTAAGTAGCAATTTTTATAATGGCTTTGCGTGGCATTAAAGTGGACCACGCAATGTCGCGGCGGTCGTCGCCCTGCGCTGGCAACCCTACACCCTCCTCCTCCTTGCACTTGTACCACGTTAAACATGTTTGCATTTATATGCAAATGTGCACTTTTTTTCCGCCTCGTGTACGGTTCTTCTGTGAGGTGGCCGCTTGGCTGCCGCATTTCATTTTTGTTTAAGTATGCCGCAGTTGCATGTGGCCGGCAGCTGCTGCGAGAGTGTGTGTGCATGAGCTTGCACTCCAACACGTGTGTTGGTGAGATTTGCTAGTGTTAAGCATTTTGTTAATTTGGCGCAACATTTTTCCAGAGATTCGCGTTTGGCGCTGAAATGCTGAAATGAGCAGGCGTAAATGTGCGCTGAAGCACATCGCTTTTTGCTCATGACCAGTGCGGCGGGAAAGGAGAAACTTCTCGAAAGCATTGCCACTGAAGGCACAGTATGAAAGAGAGGCAGATTTTTGTTGAATATGAAACTTCGTTGCATTTGAGTTGGGATCCATGCATTAGAACTACGATGAAAAGTATGCTACAGTTGCATTAATAAATAATGCAAAAAGGCAGGCATGTCAATTATCTATAAATTTATGCATAACATTATTAACTAAAGCTAATTTGTTCATCATAGTATCGATGTTCAATCCATTCGACTCCAAACTGCTTTTAATTTAATTGATTTAACTACGATTTACTAAATTTAGTAAAGAAAGCTACACAAAATATTCCAAGCATAACAATATTTTCATTTAAATACAAATAATTGAAATGTAAGCGCCTAAGCTTACGTTTTTCAAAATACGTTTATTATACGAAAATGTTTATATTATGCAACAAAATTTTTTTTCAAATCATCTTTATATAGTTTAAAAGGAAATTTTAGCGCGCAAGGCCCGCACTTTTTTCTATGGGGCCAGATGAGATACAACTGCACTAGAGAGGGACTGAAGACAGCGCACCCCTTTATTTGTTTATGTGTATGTGCGCCGAATTGTTGGGGGAATCTGCGCTGGGGCAAGACAGAAAAGTAGAAACTGCCCCTAATATGTTGGTCTGCTATTTTTGAATTTTTTATGCAACCCTCTCGATGATTATGAAAATATATTTTTATTTCGCCGGCTCCTTCCTCCACTTTTCGACTACATCAACCTGCCGGCTTAAATTGCAATTTGCATATGGCCGTATTTCAATTTGTAAACTTTTAGCCACAGAAATGCTTTTTGCGCTCAACTCGGCTGGCGTGGCTGGTTGTACAAGCAAATCGCTTGTGTTGCTCATACGCACCGTGAACTCAACAGCAGCTAATATTAACATTTTACAATTACAGCTGCTGGCATGATACTCCGCGACCGCTCCGGAAAAGCAAACAAAAAACATTTAGCTGGAAACATGAATTTTTATAGTTTTACAAGCAAAAACAGCAGGCATAAATTGTTGCCACATTCATGTGGCAAGTCATGAGAGAAGCGAAAGAGAGGGCAGATTATGGCAAAGCGACATAGTGACAATATCAATGACAATGGCCACATCCGATGTTGGAATGTGAACAAATATTTGTGTGTGTGTTGTGTTTTGTTGCAAGTTGGAAAAAGTAACATCATGTTCGTGTTGCTTTTGTTGTTGTTGTTATTGTGCCTTTTGTAATAACAACTGTCACTATAGGCTTGATTAAGTTAGTTTGCTTGTACAGTAAGCATTAAATAAATATTTACCTACACTTTCCTTCAGCAGCACCTTTCCGCCGCTAACTGCCTACACGTATTTTATTTATAAACTAAAGAAACAATTAATGTAATTTGGTCACTTTAATTGCTGTATTGACGTGTATCATTGCTGCCGCAGGACAACATGTCGTAGTTGCCTATCACAAATTGTATGTATTTTAGGCTTAATTGAATTTAGCAATTACGTTTGCTTCATTGTTGTGCGTTGAATATTATTTATTGTTTATTTGCATGTGAATTGGTATGTGTGCATGTGTTTAGGTGCGCGTATGTTGGTGTGCTTACAAATAAATTCATGTTTAATAAAAATGTACACATACATACATGCTATTTGAAAGCGCTGCAGGCATGCACAGTTGTGTTCAAAATAATAGCAGTGTTCGGTTGAAACCATGTCCATTTTGTTCAGGCATAAACTAAACCTTCTTTTGATTTGTAAATATCTAGGTAAAGATATATTAAATTAAGTGAAATTTTTTATTAACTTGTTGAAAGAATTTTGCATTTATTTAAAAGCAGCTTTCTTAAAGTGCTGTTTTTTTATTTTTAAAAGACTTTTTTGAGTAAGCTGAGATATAAGTTGGAAAGGCGGCCTTAACGTGTACTAATGGTTGGTTGGTTGGTTGGTTTGGTTGGTTTGTGTGGCTAGTCCATGACTATCAGCACTGAGTGCCGTTTTGTTACCACGCCTCGAGCAACCTACAGCCATTTGGCGGAATTCCAGAAGTTTAGAACATTCATGATATCCATACCTTGGATGTCCTTGATGTTCTCTAGGAAACCTTTTCCTAGTGTTTTGAGCCTAGCCCTTGCTAGGGCAGGGCATTAGGGTCAGTCGAAATTATTTCTCTTTCCTTGCTAGATCCTTTTTAGAGATGGTATTCAACTTATTCTAGCAAATGGGCTTAAACTGGTTGGGGAAGCGGGTAGTTGCCCTTATCTTACTATCTGAAAGCTGGAAAACAATGTACTGGAAAAACATAGGCAACAAAATTGTTTAATGTTTGAGTTGAAATTTTTTTCAAACTGTTTATATTTGCTCGATGCACAAACTTTGCCTTTAAAAGTAGGTCATTATTTTGAACATTCACGAAATTTTGTATACGATCATGAATAGGTATATCGTGTAAAGTAGTAGACAGGCATAGATCAGAAAAAAACAATTTAAATTCAGTAATTTTTGAAATTCGAATTTTTAAATCCTTCTGTATGTGTGAATATAAGATATATAAAAAAGATGCCAGTAACATTTGCATTTCATTGCAAGCTAAACCATTTGTAAGTTTGAGCTATTTTTAAGGTGTTTCAAATATGTATTTCTCTTTTTCATAGCTTTTCATATAAAAACGCTGCAATTCAGCCAGAGAAAATATGTGGAATTTTTATATTTTGCAGCAGATTTGCTTTTTTGGTTGCTTTCCCATTCAAACTTGTGCATATCTTTTTCCTTACTCTCTCACACACACACACACCCATACACTGTAATTCACTGCTGTTTTCACCTGTTGTTGTCCTCTGGCCTTCGGCGTGCTTGTCTGCCAGCATGACAAATGACGATTTTGTGCGCTGCTATGAAATATGACTTGCATGTATGCGCTTAGCGGCTGAGGCGCTCGGATCAGCACTGGCAACTGCAGCAGCCGTGCAAATCCCGCACAGGGATTTGCACTAAAGTGGCAACACTAAGCCGGCGCATTATGATGCATATACACTTTGTGCCGATGTGCATCCGGCTGCCGCTGCTGCTCGTGTCAAAGGGGACAGCGCTTTCTGCTGGCAGGCAATCATTCATCATGATGTCAGGGCATAGCTTTGGGTAAGGAACTGGACAGAGCTATGCAGCTGTAACTGGCTGGCACTGGAGTGGAGTTGATGAAGCCTGCTGGCATGTAATCAAAAACCTGCAGCGAGAATAATATGTGGGCAGGAGGCAAGGTGCAGGTATTTTACAATGCATTTTTAAAGAAATTGCTTTGCACGTTTAATGCAAGGAAATAAAGATATTTTATGCATAGTTGAAATATTATTTTGAAATGTTAACACATTTGCCGTCAAAAGTGATTTTCTACCCATCGGAGGGTTCCATAATGGAAATAGTTTCCTTCGCAAATTATGCCTAAGAGTAATGTTCTTAAATGACTTTGTTAAAACTTTGTTATTCGAAAGCTTTCCTTATCCTATATCACCAGCTAAGCATATCAAATAAGCACTAACATTTTTGAAATCTTTTAATTTAAGTTTTACAGCAATTATAAGAATTTATACATATTTTAGATTGTTAAGCGTAATTTTAAAGCAACATTTTATATTTGGATTTATAAAATTTGGCTCAAAAGTTCGTATAAGGAAATTGAAAAGAAGTAAATCATTTACTTGAGTACTCTTTCTTATTTTATATCAAATATTTAACAAATTTCCATAATTTGCTGTACAATATATATAAAAAAGCTTTTATTTGAAAGTACGAGCACATACATTTTCCAACATAAAGATCAGCTTTTACATAAATTAGTTAAGAGAGCCCAACTATTTCAAGAATGGCGCACAAATTAAGCTAGCACTGGCTTCATTCAAGAAGCTACCACAAGTCACTTGCACTTCTTGCTGTTCTTTTCAGCTTGCACATTTCAAAAGCGTTGCATAGTTCGATGATAGCACTATAGAAATCCAGTAGATCGACTCATTTGAAAAAGCAGCTGCAATGGCGACGTGGTCGAACGAAGCGCAGAGTACAATCAATTTATTGACGTCGCTGCAGCGAAAGAGGAAGCAAGGAAGGAAGGAGGAAACGTGCAAGTAGCCAGCAAGAAGTAGCCATTCTGGTCGAGCGCCTCTGTAAAATTACAGACCTTGGCAATTTGTTGTTATTGGTCAAACGTGAGCCAATTAGTTTGCCGCATGCAGCTACAAAGTGCAAAGACGCTGTCGAAGATTTCTTGCTTTCGCTCTTTTCCTCCGCCACTTTCTTTGCTGACTGACTAAGCTGCTGCTCAGAGCTCAAGTAGCCCGCTCTATCATTTGGCAAGCACATTACTGGGACGTGAGCTAATTTGTGGAAATTAATTTAAGTTGTTGCGCTGCTTTATCAATGCAAAAAAGGCAGCGGGCCACCGAACCAAGCAAATCGAGCGTAATTAGAATTCGCTAACAAGGCAAAATAATAAAAGCAAAAACTGAAATGTGCAAATATTTTCCCTTTCGATGCTAGAAGAAAACCCTTTAAGCAAAGCAAGTGTTTGCATGTGTATGTGTGTGCAGCCAGCTTCACATTTGCATACACTTGGTCGTCCTTTGCCGTTGCAACTACTTGTTAGAGCTGCCGTGCAGTTTTGTATAAATTGCAAAGACCTGTTAAACCCAGCAGCGCTGCCCGTCAGCATGTCCTTGGCTTTGCTTTGCTGCGGCAAACAATAAAAGCACTTATTGCGCATATCCTGCGAAAAAGTGGCAGCGCTCCTTCATCGCTGTCGTTAATTTGCATTTTTGCTGCCGCTTTCACCATTAATGGCCCTTGTGCCTTCCGCAGGATGCGCCGCCATAAGCCTGTTGCTGCCTGGCGTCGCACTAGTTCTCTGCCATGCTACCTGCGCTCCAAAGGAGCAGCCAGCAGCAAAGCGCTTTATGCAAAGCGCACACAGTTTACAAACCGAAATATATAAATTTTAAATGAGCGCTTCAAAAGGACACACAGATCTGTGTCGCTCTCGTTTCATTTCGCTTTTGCAGGGGCCATGTTTGATTTTTTCTACTTTTAATATTTTGCATTTTATGTTGGCTATTTCCGTATTTGTATTTAGATATCAATGGCTGCAGTGAGTCGTGCGTATGTAATAGTTTGCCATTCAGGTGAATTATTTACGGCTCGCCATATGTTCAAAGGCTCTGCGCAGCGAGCGAACGTGCAATCGAAGCCGAAACGGAAAGGAAAATATTTAATTTGCAGGAAGTCAAAACTGCATAAAAGTTTGTATATCTCATAAAGTTCAAAGGTGGACTGAAAAACGGATATGGTATTAAAAAAGTGAAAGCACTTTTAAATGTCGGAATTAATATTTTTTTTAAATGCACTTCAAATAATTAGAGCGAATACAATTTAATGTAAATTTTGTTTCCCATTTAGAGTCAAAGTTAAATTAGATTTCACAAAGAACTAAGAATCGGAGTCGCAATTGGATTAGTTTTTAAATATTTTCAAAGTAGTTGGTTATATTTAATAGCAGATTTATTCAACTGAAAATTCTTGGAATAAGTTAATTCGTAACCTTTGCCATTAAAATTTTCAATTAAAGCTTGTTCGCTTTTTGTAAAATAAAGTTAGAAATGAAATTTGACCCAAAATTTCTGCCGTAACTCTGACTCAATTATTGTAAAAAATAATTTACATTTATTCTTCAAATAAATAATAATAAAAATAGAATTTTTCCAATGTTTGTAGAAGCTGGGAACTTTTATTTCAAATAGGTTCGTTACTGAAATCAATATCTTGAATATGCAACTGCATGCAGCAGGGTTCATTTCGGTTTCAGTGTCCGATTGTGCTGTCAGTTTCTGCTTTCACTAGCCACTTTTATTTTGAGCCATAAATTGCGCCTTTGTATGATACACTCAAACATATATACTTTCTCACACACAGCTGCATTGCTGAATAGAGGAAATAGCAAACAGTTTCCTTTTTGGATATATTCCAATAATTTTTGCAAGCATTTTATTACAGGTCATGCAATAATTTTTAGATTGCAGTTGATATGACTCGAACGTTTCGGGCAGAATATGTTTCCTAAACACATACACATACTACCATAACACGTTTATATGAATGTCAGGCGAATGTGTGTGTGTGCATGAGCCGAGGTATTTGGGAATTTATGCATGCACGATTTATGTATGAAATGCTATAGTATACATATTTTAGTTCAATATAAAAATAAATTTATTGATGAGTATGAAAGCGTACCCAAACATTTGCATAGAAAAAAGTACGCTTAAAAGAGCTAGTTTCCTTTTGCGGAAAATAGCTTAGACATTAAACTTACGTACATTTTTATAGAAAGCATGCGAAAGTAAAATAGCAGTTGCAGCGGGTAAATGGCAGGAATTTGAAATTGTGTATGTGCGTGTGTTGGGCAGTATTGAAGGTCGAATAACATTGCTCAAATGACACTTCAAAGGAAGTATGGCTCAAGCTTCGCAGCTTTTGTTGTTGCAAATTCAATGGAAAGTGTGATTATGATATGGAAATTTGCCAATATTGCTTTTGTTTGACCTTGGCAGGCGTCGCGCATACACAAATTTCCTGCAGCAGGGTGAAAATCAATATTTTACTAGCATAGATCTTTGCTATGTAGCAAGCATTTTAGCATGGTTAAGTAAATGTTTAACTTATAGTTTGTACACAAATTTCAAAAGAGTTAGTTAAGGCTAACTTCATGCAAGTAAATTAATTAAAGTTCAGTGCATAATATTTGATTATTCTTTGCATTTGTTGTTTTCTATTCAAGTTTTTAGTTCTTGAGATAGTTAGTAAAATATGAGTTTACTTTTGCTTTTTAATTTCCTACTCAGTATGCTTTTCCATTTAAAAATTAATAAAGCAAATTCAGTTGATATTAAGCCATGAAATTGCAAACTATTAATGTGAATTTGTTAGAATTCATACTGAAATGAAATAATTTCAAATTCAGCAAAAGAGTTCTATATATTCTATACATTTTAGCATGTCGATTTTATTCCCTTGCTTTTATATATTTTTGCCCTTATGAAATTTTAATAGCTTTCCAGCGCATTTCTTATACTGCTTTTTTTAACCTGCTCTAACTATTTTATGCCGCTGAAATTTTCTTATATTGAGCTATGTATTTTCTCCAATTAATCTATTTTCTTCATATTTTCTCTTTGCGTATTTTAATTTATGTTGGCAATTTTCTGCTGGCCGATAATTTCACTTATTTTTTACATCACTTTCTTGTGCAATTTTTTACCTCTTTATAGATCATTATATTTTTGTTAGTTTTCAACAAAACTAACTTATTTCAAATACATTTTTCTTAAAATTTTCTTATAATTCATAAAGATTTCTCTGAGCATATGCACTTGAATTTTTACATGTATCGAGTTTCGTACAACATGGCGTATGAGCATGAATTAGTCACCTTGTAATAATCACACTTCGAGGGCATGTGCAGCAGTGCAACAACCTGACGCTGCCGTCAATTTAGTGACAGTTTCAAGGGCGACTGCAACTGCTACCCAGCGAAGCATATGCACAACAGAAGGCCAATGGCGCGTCAGTCAAGCTGGAAAGCACTGAGAGTTATATTTGCGTAGCTGTATGTAAGCTGGGTGTAGGGTGTTTGCTGTAATGCACTTGCATATATGCGCAAATATACATGATACATGATACATATTTATATGCATATATGTATAATGTACATACATACATATATACATTAGAAATGCATGTTCTGCTGCCAGTGCAAGCAAAAATTGCAACGCAAGGGCAGCTGCAACTTGCTCCGAGCCGGAGTGACATCAGCAGCTTGTGCGACATATTTGGGTTAGCGCAAGCATTTAGCTGCGTAAGTGTGTGTGTGTGTGTGTGTGCAGTTCATTCATTTAAATGCTATGCATTCAACATATGAGGCTGTGTCCTTTGGGTAAAGTGCTTGTCATGGAGCCACAAAATGAAAGTTCGATATCGTTCGAAAAGCGAACTTAAATCAATTTCGGCTTGCTACACGAAGTGACCAGGCGGCAGGAGCGCAACCACAGCCGCAGCCACAAGCAGCACACAACACGATTTCGCCTGTCCGACATTTCAATTATAACGGCAATAGAAGTGCAGCGCCTTTGGCCACAGCACAACCAACGCCAGCGTTGCCAGCTGTTTGCCTAAACAAGCTCGTGCTGTGCTGGTCATGAGTGCATGTGCATGTTAGTTTTATGCTTGTGGTGCATGTATGTGTTAGTGTGTGAGCGCTTCGTTTCGTATGCGCCTCGTGCGATGGCATGAATGCGCTCATAACAAGCTCGCAAGCGGCACGCCTGCTTCTCTGCGCTATGCACTTACTATTGCATTGTGGCATAAAGCATAACAACAACAACAACCACAACAACAATGTTGTCGTTGCAGCCGCGCACTAAAATAGCAGCAATAAAACTTTTTCGCCATTCTTCGGCATTTTCCGCAAGTAATTCAATTGTGCCACATTCTGCGACGTGACTTGCCATCCACTTCCTGCTCCTCTCCAGAGCATGGCCACATTTCGTGTGTTTGTGTGTGTGGCCGCATATGAGTGCTTGCCGCTGCAGCAAAACAGCAATGCAATTTGCAGTTGGCAATTTCCAACAATTTGCAAGTATGATCGCTTCATCTCATTATCCTGCGCAAACTTACTTAGCGTAAGTGCTTCGCCTGCATCCGAAAAGTAGATTCTCTATGGCTGCTTTAGACTGGCTTAAGTGCAGCAGTGCAGAAAAATGATGAGCTGCACTGCGGCGAAAGGGGAAAATTGATTTGAAGCGCAAATGGTTTGAGATTTGGAGCAATCAGCAGAAAGTTGTCAGGAATTATAAATCAATCTTTTTCTCTACAAAAAAAAGTCCTGTTCTCTTTTAATAGCAAAAAAAGTGCTTAGAGAATAGATTAAAAAAAGACACTGGCAGCAAAAGCCAAAAATCGAAATTGCAACTGCAAAGCAATTGTAAAGTAACTTGAAACTCAAATTGAAGTAAGAAATAAGACTTCCTATAAATTCAAAAAGCCGAATCAGAATAGTAGACTTGCTCGATTTTGAAAAACAAAACATTTCACAAGGCAAATCGATTTTAGTCGCCTTTTCGTACGATTTCGATTTCTTTCACATGCCTGATATATAGAAAAAAGTAATGACACTCGGATTGTAACCAAAATTATTGAGCTTAATTCTCAGCGAAAAAAACTGAATACAAATCAGCGTTGATTAAATTTCTAAAAATAGTTTGGAACTCTAATTTGATGTATAGTTAATTTGGGTAAAAAATTTATTTCACAAACAAAATTCACAATAAAATTGCAGAAAAAGCAATATTGAATGGACATTTTAAAAGTCTTGTCGGTTTTAATTTTAGTTTGGTTTCTTCTGTGTTATTAAAATATCTTCGAAATGTTTATGTAAAAAATATATAACTGCTTCAAAGATACGAAAGGCAGGAGGCAATTATAGTAGGAGTTTCTTTGAGTCTGATTCGATATCTCCAAAAGCTCGTAGATAATTGAAATATTGAATTAATTGGAAACATATTAAGTGATAGAGAATAAGTGGCATTAGATTTCCCAATAGTAAAAGAAGAAGAAGAAGCCTAGTCAAGCATAAAAATAAAAAGTGCTCACATTATGGCTGCACTCGATACCAAATATTGTACAGCTATTAAAGCGGCTATCTTCTCTCTTCCCGTGTCAGCAGAGCATATCAGAACACACAGACAATTTTTGAGCTGCGCATTTACAAATGAATTAATTCGCGCGCAATTCTCATGAGCACCGTATAACGACCTAAACAAAGGCAGCAACGGCAACGGTGATTATATGTGAGGCGTTAGGCAGAAGCACACACACACTGACCCACTGACTTACTGACTGAGTTCGCTGTTAACCCTGCACTGAAACGGGGAGTGAGCTGAAGTGACTGCGGCTGGCAGGCTGGCACCAACAAACCGAGAAGAGCGCCGTGGGAAAGAGCCTTGACTGTGTGTGGCGTTGGAGCAAGAGCAATGCGCGTTAATGCCAGGCGCCAGCGTCAGGCGGGCAAAGCAGTGAGGGAGCAAATGGGAGCGAATGGGAATGGCCAAAGAGGGCAACGGGAGCGCACTTAAGAGCGCATGGCATAGTGCTCAATATTCGGAATGTGAGCGCGAGCGTTGTTGTCGGAGAGAACTCTGTTGCCAAAGGACGACAGCAAATGGGCAACATGTTGCTGCAACATGCTGTCAAGGTTGCTACGCTGCACTTTTTGTCGTATTATTAAATAAATAATTAATGGCTGCGTTGAATTTAATTTTTAATTAATTGTTCGTTTGTGTGTGCTTTGCGACGCGGTGCTATAAATTAATTAGGCTATTCAAATTAATTGCTACAAATTGAAAATTAATAAACACAGAGAGCATGCGAAGAGGCCAGCTTAAATAGAAGTGGCACAATGAAATTGCGCGCTGGGAATGCACTTTTAAATGTGTGAGGTTTTTTCGGAACATCGACAGTTTGAGCATATGTGGATGCCATATACAATATTTGTCTACATTACAAACAACCTGGCATGTTAGAACACACCCACACATTCAGAACTACATACATACATGGCAGCCAGATTTATAAGAAGACTGCATTTTGCTAAAATATTTTGTATGCTTGTGAGTGTAAGGAACAGTGCTGCCAGGTTGTATGGCCGAATATCATATGTGTAGTTGATTGACAGCCAGGTGTGCATGTGTGCGTGTGAGTGCTCGCACTTCTATGCAGAAATATGCTGACATGTGTGGGTAATGGCTTTTGCTGCAGCATGGCATCAGAATTCTGCTGCGCTTGTCTGTTTACACTGACGTGCATTCACAGTGGCGAGCAAAAGTGCACATATGCAGGCATCGAATGAATTTTTAAATCGTAAGTAAACTGAAAGCGTTCCCGGCGAATATTTTTTTGACTTGTCTAGCGATAAAATCAAATTTTATAACACATTAAATTGGAAGCAAAATGTTGAACATAGCTGGGAAAAAATTAAAATGGCCAACATATTGCCGCCTATTATATAAAAACTTTAGATTTTGGGGGAATTTAGATAAATAAATAAAAAAAAGTATTTGACGGTTGAAATAGAAAAAAATTATTGTATGCATGCATATTTAGTTTTGCTCGTTACTGTAGCTGCAAGTAGTGTGGAGTTTTAAGCACACTTAAAGTATGCCACTTCATCATGTTCCCCGGAACCAGCGCCAATTTTTAAATATATTCAGCACTTCTGCCTAGCAGCCATTTCTTTCGGGCTCTATTCTTGCTTTGAAAGGTGAAAACCATCAAAAGGTTCCGACTATTTCTGCTCAGCAGTACTTTGGAACTATCAGCCACTTATATCGGCTGATATCAGGCGATTCCTTGCTACCCGGGAAAACGTGCATGTGTGTCTGCTCGCTCTATGGTTTATGTTAGCTCAAGCTGACGCCTTTCCTCGAAATGCACTTTGCTTTGTACGTATGTGTGTGTTTGTGTGAGTACATGTCGATATTTTAGCGTGGCGCATCCACACCATCCCATAAGTATACACTTTGCCTTCTGACAGCTCAAACAAGAGCAGCGGGATTGGCTTCGATTTGTCTAAAATAAAATGCGCTGCCATAAAATTGATTTACATTTCATAGATACGCATTGAATTCAGCTCGGATTTGATGGGTAACATCAACGTGAAAGGCAGCATTAAAAAAGGTTGAATGACTTTTTGCAAAACTTGCTGAGATTTGATTTTGATTGCGGAGGCTACAGTGAGATTTTGGCATATGGAAGCTGCTATACATTATGCATGCTTTGTGCTCAATTTTCAGGAATTTTTTAGTGGCAGCAAGACTTGGCCAAAACTTTGAAACAATTAACATTGTAATGCACAAATATTTATAAATACGACGGCTTCTCAATTCGATACATTTTATTTTAAAGCGGAATATGAATAAATTTTCTTTTACAGATAAATAATTTTTTATAAGTCTAAAGAAGTACATGTTAGTGATTTAATTTTGTACTCGTTTGTTGACGTAGCCACTTTGCTTTTGCATAATAAGATAAAGCGTTGGAAAATCTACACATATACACACACTTGTCTGCTGCTGTCCTTTTTTTTTAGTTCGTACAGCATTGATATCGTTTGCTTTTCCTTTTTGCCTTTTTGCCTTTTTGCCCTTTTGCCTATTTATTTTTCGTTCGTTAAGTCTGTGTTAGCAATGTTGCCACCTAACACAATTCTCAGTAGGTACCTACGCTTTTAGTTGTCCATTCATCACTCCTGCAATATGTTGGTACCTACTTGAATAAGAAACACTTTGCTATTAGGCGGCAAAATGTTGAAGTTCTTCTCAAGCAACTTTGGGACCGGAAGTACGAAGAAAGTACAAATTACAAAAACGAAAAAAAGGAACGAGAAGAATTGCAAATTTAATTAAAATTATAAACGAACACAGTTCACGTTGACATTTAAAGAAATGTGAAACTTTTGCCAATGTTAAAAAATTCACAATGCTAATAAACGACGTACTGTGTTTATTTTTATATCTTTCAGTGTGACGTCAATTAATCCCTTAAGAAAATTTTCACAATTGTTTATCGCTGCAGCAGCGAATGCCTGTAGGACACATTTTAAAAGCAGAGCAGGCATAAGAAGTCTCGCTCACACACACACACACACACACACACACACACACACACACACAATTCCCCTGCCAATACTTTGCACAAACATAATCGCACAAATGATAAACGCTTACATGCAGCTAAATCGTGCTCAGCACACACACACACACGCACAAAAACTCACACACGTGCAAAGCAAAAATGAAGTATTAAATGATACACACACATCCATGCTTCCAGCTGTGGCAAAGCGGCAAATTTACTGCTTCATCTGGCTTGTGGTATTAAAACATAAAGAAGCTAGTAAGTGTGTGTGTGCGTGTGTGTGTGTGATGCAGCTGATGGGTCTGTGTATTTGTGCAATAGCAAAATCAAATATTTCACACTTGCCACCATCCCATGAAAATAAGATACCATTTCACTCATATGCCGGGCAGCTTTGAACGCTATCTACACAGCGCGTCCCTTGCAAGCCTTCCGCCATCCCTCACTGCGATCCCCTGTCACGCTCTCTGCTTCTTCCTGGCCGCCGTTCTGCATTGGCTGCTTGCGTACATTCAACATCCATCAATAAATAATCAGATTTGCCTTACTGCTCGAGCTTGTTATGTATTGGTTTTGCCGCACCGCACCGCCCCGCTCCACCGCCACCGCCGTTACCCTCATTGATCCACCAATGTGGCGGCGTATCCTTCCGTGCCGCTGGTCAACCACAACATGCCACCGCATGCGGCTCAACATTTGTTGTGCGCTCATCGGCGACGCATGCTGCCCATTATTGAGTTATTGTTGTTGCTGTTGTTGTTGTTGTTGTTGTTGCTGCTGCTTGTGGCGTTCGTATTGTGGCTAGAATTACGGTAATTTCGGGCAACAAGGGCCCATTTGCCTGCTGCTGCCCGCTGCTGCCCGCTTCTGCAGTATACACACTTTTGCTCTTTCCTCTCTCTTTCCTACTATCTTCGCTGTCCTCCGCATTCCCTGCCCACGTCTGCTTAACTTATCAGTGCGATATTTGCCATAATCATATTCATATGCATTTCAAGCTTAAGCTTTGTATGTGTGCATGTGGCTTTGTTTGGCTGCCAGCCTTTCAACCTTATTGTTGTTGTTGCTCGAGTTGTTGTTGTGGTCCGCATAAAAAACAGACCACGCTTTATCTTTATGACGTGTGCAAATATGACGCACCGTTTGCATTTGGCGTGCAATGAACCGTGTAATTGCCACATTATTTGGCACTTGATTAAGGAGCAGTGAGCATGTTCAAAGCAGAAAGTGAAGAAAAAAGCATAATTGGCAATTGCAGAGCGTGTGTGAGGAATAGACTGCCATTTTCAATATGATAAAGAGCGTATGAAAGGAAATGTTAGAATTATGCACTTTTACAAGTAATAATAAAAATAATGAGATCAAAATTATGCCGTTCAGTGCACAAATTGATGACCTCCATAAAACAAAAAGTTGACCAATGCGATGAAATAATATACATTGTTTTTTAAAATTCCCTCTGAAATACATTAAATTTCTTTTCCATGGTCAAAAACATTTTGCTCTTTAATGGCATTTATCGTTATTATTCAGGAAAGTTATTATAAATTTAAAAAGTTATGACTACACCAAGTGCTTTGACTCTTACATTAAAGATTTTTCTAAAAGTGGAGTTAATCGTTTTGTGCATGGAGCGGCTCAATTAAAGTAATGATTGGCTTGGCAAATATTTTGCATAGAATTGCTTTCATATGAAAAGCAAGCTTTCAAATCCCATTCGAATGCGTCTATAATAAATGTCGAATTTGTAGGTGCCATTTAATTGTGCTAAAAGAAAATGAATGTACGCAAATTAATGTGAGATAATTTCTCTTTAAGTGACTAAATTTATTTTTGTATTAACAGAAACAGTCTTAAACGAAAACGATTGAAAGTCAATTGAATTCAATTCATCAAGTAATAATAAATCAGTGAATTATTATGTATTTCATTCTGATTACTTAGCTTCTCATTTTTCAGTTGCACAAATTTATTAGTATTTTTCATAAAATATATATGTATAAATTGTTCGCATTTTAAGGGCCAGCAGTAAAGCAAAAATGAACAAATAAATTGTAAAATAAATATTCAGCAAATTTCAACATTTTCGTAGTAACTCGTGTAATTGCAGCAAAATGTACAAATTTTGCTGTGGCCATTTTTTCAGGAACATTTTCTGTTTCTTTTTAATAAAAGGCAGAAAATCCGCTGCCACTAGTAACCTGATGTATGTGCGCAATATGCGAAGCACTTGCTTGTTTGCGCTCACAATTTTTGCCGCTCTGTTTTCATTCAGAATTCAGGCTGCTCTTCCCCAGGCCCTTTCCGCCATCACTGGAACTACTCGTCCGAGCAACATATTTTATGTAATGCCGATGCGTGCAATTTCAACGCAGACTGTGATTTATGTCTGTGTACTATTTCCGGCCCAAAGTTTCATTTCTGCGTTTGCCAGCTCGTGAAAATTTGATTACATGTCGATTGCAAAGGGGCAGTAAATTCAAGGCACCAAAGAAAAGCAGCAAATAACAGACATGAAGAAAACATGTATAAAAAAGATACATTTAATCCGCAGCCATATTAAATATAGCAGTTCCAAAGAGCAGTCGCCTGGAATGTTGCTTTAAAAAGCTTTAATAGTTGAAATTTACGGTCCTTGCTATTTCCAGTGCGCTTATGTGTGCGCCTGAAGGTTGGAGCGTTCTACTTTCATAGCATCTAAACAATCACAGACACAAGCACATACAAACACACACTCATTCACACAAGCATACGAATTTAACCTTTGTGCGCAGTCTGCTTTAACGGAAGCTGCATTATCTCACTGCATATTGTGTTCCGTTTACAATGTCCTGCTGCTGTGTTTGATTAGCAGCGCTTGTTTGCGCACGCACACATACATACATACATTTGCAAGTAATGCTTTTTGCAGAGCGACAGTCGTTGTTGTAGCAATTAGATTGCTTTTGTGGGTTGGTCAATAGATTTTAAATTCGAAATTAAATTTGAAAATTTCTATGAATAAAATATTTTAAACGAAATTATAAGCTGAAATCCTTTTTCGTGCGCCTAAAAGCACTCAATGCTTTATTTTAATTTAAGCAATCTTGAGCGATATTTGAACGACTTTTAATTATATTTTTTTTACTTTTTTCCTTTACCTTTCAAATTCTACACTCTCTGACCGATAAACACCGACTAAAAAACACAAACACACATACACATCATCAGCAAATAATGCAAACTATTTGGCTGTTGATGGCAAATATTTGTTGAACGTTCTTCCACTAAATGAGTTTGGCGCTGACAGGCAAACGCACACACACACACACGCACACTCATATGCACGCATAAATATGCGCCAGTCTGCGTGTGCGCACACCTTAACAGGCCATCGTTGCTTGTACGCTGAATCCTTATGTCGAATAGCCTGTGTCGCCGTGCACAGTGAGGCACTTCAGTGCATTGCCAGCATGCGTATGTATGTGTCTGTGCTCATATAATGCTGGTCGCTGTGTGTGCTGTTGCTCTGCTGCAAACATTTTTCGCATTTCCATTCGACAGTTTGCGAAATGCAGCTTTATTGACATTTGTTTTCACTTTGCTGCTGATTGGAATTTCACTTGCAAATTGTTTGACTGAAATTAAAGTAATTCAAAACGGATCGCTTTTGTCGAAAGTTGTTTACCCTTGTGGGTTTCGACAGTTACTTTGCGAGATAAAGAATCGTAATTACTTTTCATTTCGAAGCATGCATCTGGTTTTTTTTAAAATTTTTGTTCCTATTAATTTTTAACAATTTCGAAAATGCCTTTTTCAATTCAAGAATGGTGAAATAGGGTCAGCAGTTTCCATAGCCTTCTGCTCAAAAAGAAACGGAAACTGTGTAGAATGTCTTTAGTTTCACTCTGCTATTTAAACTTGCTTCCAAACAACGTAAGTCTATACTTAGCGTTAAAAATTTAGCCATTTTGATTTGTATAAAAACTAGTGGGATTTTTTGATGGTAACAACAGTTTTATATTGATTTGTACTCTTGCTCTCAGCCTAAGAATCATTAATTTCGATTTCTTGATATTTAAAATAACTTGTTTGTAAATTATTACTTATTGGCAAAATAAGTCTTTGCTTAATTTCACAGTCTGACAAGTTTTGTAATAAATTTCGAAATACCAAGCGTAAATAATTGAAATTATAAGCAACTTTCTTCGAATGGCATAAAACTTTGTGAGCAAAACTTGACAACTTCGCAGCGCAGTGCAAACTTACTTTGCCCTAATCGTTGCTTTCACTAAAGCGCATCTCCACAGCACGACCCTCGGGCTTCAGACACTGCTGCTAATGTGTGTGCGGCATATGTGAGCTAGTGTGTGTGACATTCACAGTAGATAAACCACTAACGATGCAATGAGATAGTTTCGCATGTCACATAAATCGATTCAATAAATGATGATATTACCACCACAGGGACACATTTAAAGCGCAGCCATCACAAGCAAACAGGCACGCACACATGCACAAACAAGACAAACACTTCAGCAGGCAAATCAGCCCGAAATTGCCTGATTGTATGTGTGTATGTGTGCATAATCCGCACATTAATGCCAAAGGGGCAAAGAGCATCTTAAGCACACGCACCAAACACAAACGCACGCACACACACACGCACACATGCTTATGCTGACATGAGCAGTATTAGTATTGGCAAAGTAGCATAAGCATAAAGCATGTGTGTGTGCGTGTGTGTGAGTGCTTCACGCTGAAGTCAAGTCGTCTTGCAAGTCAAATTGTAGGTGGGAACCCATTAAGCAAAAGTGTACACGCCCCAAAGGGAATGGCGCAAACACAATCTACGGCTTGCCGCTGTTTATGTTACCATATCACAGTGTGCAGTACGTGCGTGTGTACATGTGTGTATACATATATGCGCATATATTGGGAAGCTAAGCTACTCGCTCAAAGCGTTGCTGCTTTGACTTGTTTGAAGTTGACTTTTGAGTTAGTTTGAGCCAACCTTGCAGACAATATTTGACTTTAAGTGAGTACAACAACGATTACAAAAACAGCAAAAACAACAACAACAACAACAACAGCAATAAGAAGCATTCCAACAACAACCATCATAACGCAACATAGGCAGCAAGAACAACAACAACAATAACGAGCCGTACAACAACACCCAACGGAATCTTTGCAAATAAACTCAAGAATTTTGCATGCAAGCTGCTTACGTTGGTATTAGTGTGGTGTATGCATATGCGTGCGTGAGTGTGTTAAGCGTATGCATGATGCTGTATGTGTGGATGAAACTATTTGGGGTTCATTGAAATTATATTAAGTTGTGTGCCTTGCGAAATTCACCGCCGGAGGTAGTAAAACTATTTACGAGTGCATTCCAAGCGAAGCAGGAATCGGAAAACGGTGACTGACAATGAAGTGGAACTCTGTGAACAATGCGCAATAAAACAGGGTGCTTAGCATAATGCTAAGTAAGTGTGAAGTGATAGGAAGTTGCAGTGTAAAGCAGTTTAGTGGTCGAACTTTGCATGATAGAAAATAATTTGGAAGCAAAAATACAGAAGGAATTGTGATAAAATTTCATATAATATAAAGCAAAATTTAAAATATGACGATTCTTTTCACACTCGAAATGTATTTAAAAATCTCAAGGTTGTTTGCATTTTTGCAGATTTGTTTATAAATATAACTTTAGCTTTATGAAGATTTAATAATTTATTAATAAATTACAGCTGAATTTTTCACATTGCCAAGAGAAAATTGTGACTTATAAAGGCACATAATTTTATATACCTAACCTATGTTGTATGTATACAGTTCCCGAATTTATCAGTATTTCAAATGATTTCTAAAAATCTTATCGCTCTCTTTATTATGCTTTAGAAATATGCTTCAAAAGTCTCACATTTATTAAGTGTTGTGGTATTGAACGCCTTTGTATGTACTTAGAAAAGTATTCAAAGAGTATATCAAATTTTCTGACATTATTTTGATGGCCTCACATTTATTTTACAAAAGGACTTTTGTAAAATAATCTACGTTTGAACTGTTTCGAAACACTTCAGTCAAACAATGTTCAAGACTGCCCGCATTTCTATCAATGGCCACCCTGTATATGTTCAGTGTAAGTATGGGGAAACTTCCTAATATGCTCATTGAGAAGTGCAGAAGCTTCTGCGGTTAGCTGCGCTGTGCAGAAGTTTCCAAGTGGCTGCCGCTGGAGCGATTTGTTACACTTAATGACCTGCAAAGACAGCGCCTCAAGAATGAAGGCAGCTGCTGAAGCGCAGAATGAAATGTCACTCTGACATAATGATAACCTCAAATCGTGCCAAGATATTGGTCGAGTACCTAGAAGCAAAGAGGGCAACGACAAATGGCAAGCCAAAGCTCAAGGACAGCAGCAGCGGTAGCTCAAGGGCTCAGCACTTCAGCAGCGTCTCAAGAACGTGCGACTACGTATGGGTCGTTGTGGCCTGCAGCTGCAGAAGTCAATAAGTATTGCCGTTCTGACAGACACACAGCATATGTGGGTGTGTGTGTGTGTCAGCATATGGCAATAAAAGCGCGCATACACCCACTCATCCACATACACTCACACATGCTCAGCGCTTGTAATCGATGGCTAGCGGCGAGTTTTTATTGCTTTTTGTCTTTGAGGCTGCCACTTCGAAACTGGTCTTTAGTTGCTCTTCCCACCACCCCAGTGAGAGGCTGCCACGCCGCAGATACGTGCTGCTTTCATGTTATCTGCTTTCGCTGGGTAGTTTAATGGCTGTCACCTTGTGGGCGTGCGCTGTGCGCGCACTCGACTGTATATTTCCATGACAAATTGCTGTCGTATGAGCAATATTAAATTCGATGCAAATAGCATTGCGTATACGCCCCGCCATGCTCGCCACTTTAAAGTGCGGCCAATTGCAGAGTGCTGTGTGGCGTGTGAAAAATTGCGGCAAATCGACATAACCGGAAGGGTTATCATCAGCTAGTGTCATTATGTGTATCATCAAAAATTATGTGCTATAACGAATGTCAAAGTGGGACCCTGAAAAAGGGCGACTCTACAGAGAACAGAAAAAGGCACAACAGACCCGACCGGGCGGAGCTGCAGACTGAGGCTTCGAGCATTTGTGCACATAATCATTATTACATTGCCGCACCCCCAATTTAACATGCTCATTCTGCCCTTGCTTAAAATGTTGTAGTAATGCAGTGGCGTAGTCGAGCAGCAACAAGAACGTTTTTGGAAAAAAGCTTGAATGAAACTCTGTCGAACTTTCTAAAAAAAGCATATTTTCATCCAAAAGTTGCAAGCTGAAATGCATAAAATTTTTATATTTATAAGTTTTCATATAAGCTTTTAGAAAAGATGATTTGTAGCGCCCGAAAAGTCGATTTTCGGTAGAAGTCGAGAAGGAATAGTTCCTTACATGTCCGAAGCAGAAGAGTCAAAGTTTTTGTTAAGGGTCAATGCAGATGTTCGAGGGAATGGTAAAAATTTACCCTGACCCTGAAGTTAAATTTCTTTTTGCTAGACTTGCAAGCTGCTGAATTGAATTTTATACCTTAAAGTCTGAGAAAGCAAGTTTATTTCAATAAAGAGAGCTGAACAAGAGCATGAAGAAAAAACTTTTCAAAATCTTAATTTTGCCGAAATTTTGATGCCGATATTTCGATATTTCCAATAAGGCTCTGCCAAATACAAACTTTGCGGAATATGCAGAGACCTTTAGAAATTATATTGATTTGTATTTTCTTTTAATTCTCTGAGAAATAAAATTTTGTTGTTACGAAACTTTTCAGAATGTATAAAACTTATTATGTGAAAGACGTTTATGAAGTTTTTTTTAAGAAATATGTAATTAATGTATAAAACTTTATAAGAAAGTGTATAAAACCGAAATCTTTTTCAAAAAGTAACCACTTTTATGTTCAAATACAAAACTCACGAACCTGCTTCCATATTAAAATTGTTAGTGCGGGCAGCCAAGAGAATTTTTTCGGCAGCTTGCACCCTTCAATCTGCAACTTTACTACGAAGCTGTGTGCAGAACAGAAGATGGACACAAAAAAGGCAAAGGTTACCAAATGATAAAAGCGGTCAATGAAAGAAACATCTGTTTCCGCTATTCCTCAACAGCGGCACCAGCACAAATGATGTGGAAATGTAAAATAGATTTGAAGCGTATGTCGAACAAGAGCGCAAACAAAGGGAGCGGAAATCGTGTTTTTGTGTGTCGCTGCACAAACACACACACACACAAGCAAATGCGCCAAAGGATAATGACCAGAATATTAAATGTCTGCATTTGAGACAGAAAATTGAGAAAAATGCAAAAAGTGTCGAAAAAACGAAGAAAAATGGCAGCCTTTTTTGGAGTGCCACTTTGAATGGAGCGTTAGCAGCGGGAATGGTAAGTGTGACAGTGGTGGTAAAGGCGGGAAGATGTAATGGGTGGGAAGAGCGGAAAGAGTGGGAAGAGCGGGTAGTGCATTGGAGCAACGCCGAACGCTGTATGCTAATTGCATAAAGTTCACCTTAAAGTCATTAAGAATTTTTTAAGCTTTTTGTGCGCATTTTTTTTTCATGTTATTGTTGTTGCTAATGATACGGCGAGTTGCATTTCGCCGTTCTCTTTGCTTTCAGCTGAAAGTGCAATGAGCAAATGTTTTAGCTGCTTGCTTGCTTCTATGCGGGTGGTCGGAGAGGGGGAGGGGGGGAGAGACAGCTGCCAGGGAGTCGTAATAATAATAATCGCCATTTTTAATTTTGCGCTCGCGCCACGTTAACCAAGCTAATGTTGCATGCCACAACGAAATTGCTCGCTGCGCTGTTAAAATTGACAGTTAAGTAAATTACAGCGCTGAGCAAATGACAGCATTAAAATTTAATGCTCATAAGCGTTATGCGCTAGCGCTTTGAATATGCGCGACTCTTAGTGCGATATACACACACACACACACACTCACACCCAGCTAGCGGCTAACAGCTTGAGTGCAATCATCACGATAACTTTAATTAACATTTCGAAAATTGCTGCAGACAATTGCGCCTTACATACATGTGTTGTTGTTGCTGCTGCTGCTGCTGCTGTTGGTACATGCAATTGCCCTTTCAGGTTGGAGCCATTTTAATTGGGCGCAAATTGCTTGTGTCTACCTGAAATGGCCGTTCCGTCGATTTTTCCATATTGAGTCAGATTTTTGATATGCCCTGCACTGGGCTGCCCAATGCCTGCCAATGGTGGCCTTTATGAGCCGTCATTGATGATGCTGATGTTGCTGGTGAGTAAGCGCCGGTCGCATGTGAAATTGCCAGTTGCCGCAGATTAAGAACATTTCATTTTGATTGCGCAGTGATTTCGATATTATGTATCTTATAAGCTGAGCGAAAGAGAGAGAGAAAGCGAGGAAGCAAGCCGAAGGCATTGAAATGTTGCTTTTTTGTAAAGTCGAAAGATGATTGCCCATTTAATTGTAATTGACTTAATTTGCCTGCAATTAGGAGCGCAATAAGAGCAGCAATTGCAAGTGAATGGCATTGATTGGGTTCAGACTGGCGCTGGCTTGATTTGAGTTCACTGTAAGAGTCTAATTGGCTGCAGTGTTCATATGGCAATAAGGATTTGCGCTTAGCCTGGCTATTAGAAGAGCTGGCTATTAGTTTCATTGGCAAAATAATTAATGAAAAGCAATAAAATCGTAATTGGCGCTGGCAAGGATTACTATATCCCAACGAAACATGAACTGTACGAGCCTTACAACGATATTCACCTATTCAGTTGCAACACCACCAAGCGGCTTCAGTGGCTGCGTCATGTTGTACGTATGAAATGGAAATGTCTACAGCGAAGAAGGTATTTGAGGCAATTGGAGGACGGAGATGGCGTTTTTTAATCAAATAGCTACATTTAAAATGCTCGATTACACTAACAACGAGCTGCTATTAAGTGCAAAAAAATTAGTCTTCAGCAGCAGTTAGCATATCAACTCGCAGTTAGCTTAAATCTCTGCCACAGATTTACTGCTGCATTCCAAGCAAGTGCTCTACAGTTCATTACCCCAGAGCTTCCATTAGCTAAAGTAACACTGCTTAATTTGTGTATAAATTTAAATGCCGCAAACACCTCCCTGCCCCTAGCTTCAAGATAGCTTTAAACGTTTTTGGAAATTGTTGCGCAAGACGTGACCATAACAAAAACAACAACATGCCAAAGACAATATCATGCTTATCAGGCAACGACCGACCGCAGCAACGGCAATGGCCACAATCGCGGAGAAAGGGCGCGCTAATATGCTTGCTGATATGATAATATTATGCGCCATGCTTCGTTACATCATCAACACTGAGATTCCAGCAGATCAAGTTTAATGATAACAATGCCACGCCGAAGCGCACGCCAACAGCAGCAAGGGCAACCGACGGACTCGCTGAAAGCAACAGCGACCAAACGGCAGCGACAATGGTCTTTTATTAGTCGCTAGCGAAGGCACCATTTACTAACACACACATAAATTGCGCACACATGCAGCAAGTGTATGTAATGTGTATGTGTATGTGTGTGTGTGGGAGTGGAAATGTACTCTTATGTCGCATCTAATTAAATCAGCATCAGCGCACAACGAGAAGTGAACAGCAGCGCAGCGGCAAGGAAGGTCCCTCGTGTCCACCCACCAAAAAGTGCAAACTTCCTGCAGCATTATCCTTGCTAGGTAGCGTAAATGTGCTGATGATGCTTTCAAAGAAAGGCAGACAACTTGCTGACATTTTCGAATAGATTCTGCGATAGTCAGGATTGCTTTACAATATGCAAAATATTCATAATTCGATTTCTTGATTAGGTTGCTTGAACTGTTTGTCTATCGCCATTACAATAACAATACAAAAAATTTTTTTAATTAACCATTATCTTAAAATTTTTCTTGGATTATCATTGCTAAGAAATCCCGAACACTTTACAATTCTTTCGTCCTTTTTTATCTAGCTGGCAATTGGCAGGAGGCTTCTTTGCATTGTATACGCTGTGCCGCGATTGCGCGCGCTTACCCTATGCCTCTCCCAGGCCAATTACTCTGCTCGCACAGCGCAACTGCTGCCGTTGTCATTGCTGCCGTTGTCATTGCCGCTGTTGTTGTCTTCAGCCGCGCACACTTTCTTGCCACTTGCAACTAACTGTAAGTACATATCTTTCGCTTTCAAGCCACTTGCCTCTTTCACTCTCCTCAGCCATTGTTGTTGGTTGTTCATAGTATTTCGCGCAATTCACTTTAGCGCTGGCAACTGCCGACTGGACACACATACTAGCACAATGATGATGATAGGGATGATGATGATGATGATGATGAAATGTTGCTACTGCTGTCATGGCTGTTGAAGTTATGTTGCTCATGCCATGACATTCATGGCGGAAGTTGCAACGGCAACCACAACACACCACAGCAACAACAATGCTAATGTTTGTAATTTATTTTATAACCATTTATATGAAGTTACTCAGTTAGGTTGCCTTTGTATTTGTGCTGTTGTTGCTGTTGAGCTATTATTGTTGCCGACACTGTGACGTGCTCGTTGGCATGTTGTTAAGAACTTTCCGTCGCTGCAATTGCTGTCAATGTTTTGTAGTTGCAGTGCGGGTTGCCGCAACGCAACCACAAAAGTTTTGATGCAAAATATTTCACTTTTATTGCAACGTTTTTTTAAATATCGCTTTTGATGTTATCTGCTATATTTGGCAACTAAAAACATTGATTGCCGAAATATTTTGCCGAATGTTCTAGAATTTCGGTTCTGTTTTCAATGCCACCTTCAGCATATTTTTAAAACAGTTTTTAAGACGAATTTTGGCTTCTAGGATTCTCTATTTAGCTTTATATATGTATGAGTTATTATTCCAAGCGGGTGCAATAAGCGGATTTAATGTTAAAGGTTTCGCTAGGAGTCTATACACCAAAAATTCAGATTGAGAATAACTCGAACGTATGCTGGAAAATTATATATATATTTAATTTTTTATATTGAGCGGAGTATTGCCAGCATTAAATGTTGAAGTGCCTGCATTCAAGTTATAAGCCATTTGATTTCCTTGAATGTTTTCCAAGCATTCGGGGTGTTTATATTATACTATGACTTCGAAAGCTACCACGAATGTCGATTCTTTTGCAGAAATTCAGAGATTGAAAATTAAGCTTGAAGTTTGCTTAAATTGTAAATTGGTTTCCGATTTTAGTTCTATCGCGTTTTAGTACTCGTAAGGGGCTTGATTCTTCTTTGCTGCCACTATGAATGATATAGAAATTCTACTTCTTTCTCTTTGGAGTCTTTAATTTTAGTTCCACCTCAGCTGATACTTTTGCAAGTCGAGTGGTTTGTGATGCTGCTGCTGATGATTGCGATTCCACTCGCAAACCTTTCTTAATTATTTGATAGCTGCTATTCTCTCTCTCTCTCTCTTACTTGCAAAACTATTTTTTTCTGGCTGCTTGCAGTTTTAACAAGAAAAATTATGCCCTACAAAAACAGTGATGCCCTTCCGACATCAAGTGCGAGCTATATCCTTCTTCTAACTGCCGAGTAGACATTTATTGCTTGCGCGTTCGTCGACAGCATGACTTGTGAGAGCAGCAGACAATGTCAGCGCCAGCTACCAGCAGCTCTGCTCTTCCATCATGGCTGCCATAAACATGCGCCGGCGTTTGTAAGTCATGCATTGGTAATTGATATTTCCCAGACGCTTTTTATGCTCGATCTTATCTCAGCCACTTTCCACTTTTGGCAACGGTTTTTTTGTGGCCATTTCGACTGCATCTCAAGCGTCTGCAGTGAGTGCGATAACTGCCAGTGAGCAGCTTCAGCAGAGGCCATAGCTTCTGCACAGAGTTTGCTTACTCTATAAATTTAACGTCACGCTGTTTTTGTGGCTGCACATGATGGCGTTGCCGCTGATGATGGGTGATGTTGATGGCGATGACTTTGCTGCTGCTGCTGTTGTGGCTGTTGCTGCTGTCGCTGACAAATGTGCTACTTGAAGCATTAATGTTGGCCAAATGCACAGAAAAACCGGCGATAAGACCGGCTTCAATTTGAATTTATTTCCAGTGATTTCGCGCTTGACTGATTATGAGCTCGACAAGTGCATCGGACATTTCATTAGCTATTTATGAGCGCGAAGCAAAAAGTTTGTCTGCGCTGCTTTTGTAAGTTAATTCAATTTGTTGGCCAATAAACTGAGTGGTCCCTTGGCCACTGTTACTAAACAAATTCAAGCAAGTTCATGGAGTTGACGTGACTTGGCGCATAAGACTGGGTGATTGATGATATTTTGTCAAGGTGGAGACTACTTTTATATGGTTTACAAATTTTATTATGCTACAGTCCTTAGACTGCAAACAGGAGTCATCGAGCGTACTGGCAGGAACTATCTTTTTGTATGGTCGTAGAATCGATTATAGATGCAACTAGAGCGAGAGTGAATAATAATACCTTCTAGAATTAAATAAAAGTTATTTAAGAACACTTTTTGGGCTTGTCACAGGGTTAATAAAAATGGATTCCTTCACACTATAGGTGTAAAAGGATCAGCCATATGTGATGAAAGAATGTCTGAAGGACGACAAGAACTTGTTGTTTTTAAAGGCGTGCCCAGCTCTGGTGTTCTACATTCTTCAACACATGCGCAAATCTATTCTTACGGGCATTGAGCTGAAGGGATAATATCCGTGCAGGATTTGGTGCTTTGTAAAATTCACGGAATGGTTCGACAGCCCAAGAGTTAAAAATCACTGCTAATGCAGAAAGTATGAGTAACCGAGATACAATGGGCCAGAGCACCTAGGTGTCTATTGCCTGGGCATTTTCTTAACTTAAACTACAGGCCTGATTGCAATAGGTAGAAAATTCTTTTTTTATGTCATAAACAACGCAATTTTAAAAAAAAATTCCTTATCAACTTAAAATCATATTTCAACTAATAATTCTAAAAATTATTATGAAATTGAAATTAGGAATTATAAGTCTCTTTTTTAATGCTGATATTTAAATGATGAAATTTTTTATCAAATTTAGTAGAAATTTATGCGTGCCATACCATAAAATATCGAAGAGAAAGTATCATTTTTGAGTGAGATCACTCCGAAAGGAATGATTTTTTGAAAATAAAAAACATTGGCATGAAAAAAGAGGAATGTGTTCAAAATTGTGACATGAGCCTTTGTTGTTTCTATATTGGCGTAATCAACATTTGAAAAATTTTAGAAAGTAGCTGCAAGGTTTACGTGTTCAAATATAAGTCAAAAAAGAAAAATAGATTTAATGAGATATGATTTCTATAAAGGCTAATATTATACATATATTTCAGAAGTTTTACAAAGCAAGTGAATATTTCCAGAAGCAAGATGATTGAAAATCTTAACATTCTCACTTAAATAGATTTATAAAAAGAAGACAACTATTTTCTTTATTTAATTTTGTTAATTTTTATATATTTTGATAAATACACCAGCATTTCTAATAGCTCAATAACTGCAGCAGCCATGGCCAATCGCTTCAAGTGCAAGCTTCAAAAAACTTTCCAGGTCGCTTGTTCTGCTTAAGCTATTAAAGCATGTGTTTAGCAATGTTTTACTCCCTTGCAAATTGAGGGGGGATGAGTACAGACGCGGCTGCTTTGCATCAGCGCACATTAAAGCAATTCTGTGGTCATATGCAATAACGACTTAAGTCGACTTAAGACGAAATTGAGTTGACGTTACCACTGTATTCCTGACGTTGATGCGCATATTTTGTTCAAACCCCGGTATCTGTACCCATCTCAGAAAAAAAGTTATTTAAAAAAAACACATGCACTTATGTGCATTTCAAATTTCGAATTGCATTTTCTCGAAACAGTTGTTTTCGACTTAAGTCGTTATTGCATATGACCACAGAATTATGCAAATCAGAGAATTTTTTTTGCCAGCGTTGTTCAGCGCCATCGCAGCAGCAAAAGTGCGACAAAATTAAAATGCGGAAAAACTGTGCAAACACGTTAAAGTATTATGACCAACAAGTTGTTGTTGTTGCTGCTATTACAGTTGCAGTTGCTATCGTAGTTGTTGCTTGTTTTACTACTGTAATGCGCTTTCATATTCCTGGCTGCAGCTGTTACAGCGACACGCGACACCACGCCCCCCCGTCACCGCCCTCACCAGCTGACTGGCTGTGGTCTGCCATAGCTACGTTCGTCGATGTGGCTATTGCTGTTGTTGTTGCGTATTTACCTTTACGTGGTAATTTCTTTTCATGCTTTATGGTGAAAGTTTTTGCCGCTCTATTGTAAAATAGTGAGTAACAGTGGCGATTCCACACTCCGCTTCACTGGGAGCTCCAAACTGTGAGCACTGAGCAGTGCCACTATGCGTTTCAATAGTGTGTTAAGCGCTATGGTGGCAGTAACTGTGGGCGGCGCTGGCTTGCTGTATGCGTGTGCCTTGTTTATAGATTCTGTTAACAATGTTGACGTAGTCAGCGGTTTTATTTGGTTCGCTCTATTTAAGCCATTTGCAAGAGGAGAAAAAGTTAGAGCTCCCGAAAATCAGCTGCTGATATTAAAAAATTCCCCTTGAATGGCTAATGACACATTGTAAACTACTGAAATATTCTTCTGCGATGTGGCAAGCTTGCTAAAAGTTTTTCCATGTGACCATTTTCCTGACGCTTTAAAGGCATTTAAGACAAGAAAGAAATTGAAATATTATATTGTAGGTTGAATCCTCATCGGGATGACAAGATACCTTGTTACCATTGACGTTTTTGAATGGATTTCTTGATAAAATACGAGTAACCGGTATCAAAAAAGTTTGTGGAAATAATTGTCGTGCGGAATATTTAATTATTTTACAGCTTTTATAACTGATTTTGTTACGAACGTGTTTACTTTAATATTAAATTATGTGCCATGAAGTGCTAATGATTTTTAGTCACTGCTGCTACATGTCACATTCCAGCTGTCGCCTGACTGAGAACAAATTAACATGCAGAGCACGGTTATAAATGTATTATAGGCACTTTTTGACATGAAAATAAACACTCTCAGTAGAGTGACATTTTGCAAGTCACTTTGTATAAGAAAAAAGATTTTACCCTTTTCCAGCTGTCTTCAGCTCAGTTGAGGTGGAGTTCAATGCTCGAATGCACGTGCGCTTGTGTCTGGCCAAGTAAAGTGACACCAACAGCTGAGCCTTTGTCTAGACGCGTCGTTAATTAAGGCTATCAAATATGTACACATGTCAAGAACTTAAGATTTGCTCATAAATTATAAACTGTTTTGCATATTGTGCATGCCTTGGTCTATGAGTGTGAAGGCAATGGCAATAGCGTGAAAGTAAGAGAATCCTTTTGCCGGCCAGTGTTGCTGCTTCCAACCAACTACTCCTTTCGTTGGCCATAGCAATACGAACGCATAACAAGAAATCTATTTTTATTTTTCTGTGAAAATGTGCCATGTAATATAGTTCCTTTTTGCTGTGCCAAACACACACATACACACACTAATGCAAATGTTAAACATGCATGCCACATATTTTCGAAATTGATTCGCACTTAGAGACTCAATAGCAGAAGTCTTGACCTTTTCAAGTCTTACTAAACTCATTTCAGCCAGCAAATTAATTGATTTGTGAGTATTCTTGCGCTGCTGTTATTTTGCTATTCAGCCACACAAGCGCCCATGATGATTTATTGCAGTAATGGAGATTGCTCATACGCACCGCGGGGCGTCAATAATTTGCCAATGAATAAATGAACCGAGTGCGTTGAACTAGAAGTGCCTTTGAGCTGACGCAAAGCGGCTTTAGTTAATTTTGCGACTTTGTTTATGCCTTTTTTATTGCTTGTTTACAACTTTATTGTACTTTAAATTTTATTGTATTTTCCCTATAAACAGTTCATCGGCTTGGCAATGAGTGCACTTCAATAACAATGACTTTTGCCATATTTAAATTGACATTAAAGTACGCGTAAAGAGCAATTTAAAAGGTCGTCGCATTTAGAAAAAGTTTCTTGAATTTCGCCGGACTTGAAGGAAATTTGAATACTTATTGTTGCAATAAAGGCGCACAAACTTCATAATTGTCTGCCCCCGAAGTTAAAAACAATTTCAAGTGCTTAAGCTCTACAACAACAATGGCAAAGTGAAAAAAATGATTTCTTTTTGTTTAAATTTCGGCATTTTTGCATTAAAAATGAAGTTAAAAGTCTGGTAGCTGCTTTTCCGTTTTGCTTTGTTTGTGTTGTGTCCTGTATAAAGTGTATAAAGTTTCTTTGCAGATCATTAAACCGAAAGTTTAGTGATTTTTAAAAGTCAACCACGCTAAGCCGCTGAGAAAGCAACAGAGCAGCAGCAGCAGCTGGACAGGCTCGGCGCATTGCAGCGGCGTAGAACATTAACGAAGTGCTTGCCTGAGCTGCTGCGCCGGAAATTAATCTTGTTGACCGGATGTTTGCCATGGGATGCCAGAGCGATAGACGGCTCAGCTAGCAAGCGGTAGAAGGAAAAACATATTTGACCAGGCGGTTTGCCTGTTGCACGTCCGGTCCGGTCCTGTTAATTAGCACTGAGAGTTGCTGCCTGAACTGCAGCGCGTCCTTGCCCACTGGCTATTAGCATAATTGAAAGTAAATCTGCTTCATTTTTATGCTTTTTGTATAATTGCAGTTTTAAGCTCAGTCGTACACTTTCAATTTACGCTCTTAGGGTAATGCAATTTTGTAAAAACTTGTATAAAACTGCTGCTCTTCAAATATGATAACCTTCAAGAAAAGTTGTTTGCATAAGCTGATTTATGCTTGAATTAAAATAACATTTCAGTTTCAGCTACACTGACACAACTTACTTAATTGAAAGAAAAGTATGCTTCGCAGTTCTCCAATTAACCCTAGTAGTAGTTTTGCTGAAAAATGGCACAAAGCTCTGAAAAGTGATCAAAATTCCATCTTTTAAAATGTAGCAAATCTTATATTGCTTGAATTATTTCTTTTTAGAATGTACATGTGTTGGTTAATATGTATCTAAAGTAATTTAACATTTCTTCATATCAAGTGCGTGCATTTAAAATGCATATTTTAAATATCTTTAAAAGTAACAAATGTTCACAGAATTATTTACCATATATTTTGTTTGACATTTTAAAGTAATATTATTACTTTTTCTACATGATGGATTAACTTTAAAGGCATATAAATTGTTTGCTGCTTTAGATATAAAAGCAGATACAGATACGTCTTTCCTTCCGTTCGTCAACGAGTGTAAACGTGTCCTGTTCTCACGCGGTTAGCCGGAGGCATGGAATAAAAATTCTATATATTCTCTGTTGCTTAAGCCTTCTGGTCAAGCTGAGATCACCCTCTCGGTGCCATTTAATTTAATCTAATAATATTTATTTATTTATAGTTGGCCAATATCCCGCCCACAATTCTTACAATTAAATAGAAAAGATTTAAAGAGATAGCTGGCTAGGTTAGGTTGGGTTGTAGTGGCTGTCTAGGACACATATGAACTACTAGAAAGACATGCTGAGGCCCGTTCTGATATCATGGAATACGATTTCTATGAAAACTAAGAAGAGACTGGCTAAATCGAAGAGTTGGATGAACCTCAGAAGGTAATTGATATTGATGGTTTTTTGCGGAAGTGCTGCGAAAGCGGTAGTCCAAGCTCTTGTAGGCTGCTATGAAAGATACAAATAAAATGTGTATGCTTTTCATTGTTCTTATTATTTTGCTATTTTTTAACTTGATTTGCATATGTGTTGAAGTGGGCCTGTACAGGGTTAAGTGGCTGGGCAAAAGTTAAGCCTGTATAGCTTTATTTCCTGCTGTTTCAAATGTGCAACATTGTGAGTGAAGCTGGCGAGTTGCAGTTGTTGCATGTTTCCAATGCAACTGCCACTGCCACCTGAGATATGCGTGTATGTGGCTGGCCTGCGGGTGGTATGAGCAATATCAATTTGCTTTTGGCATTAATTTGCGCCATATTATAAGTGCTTTAATACTTTAATGCAAATTGAAATGTTGCAAAATTTTTTGAGCTTAATTTTAATATATGCAAAGGCTTTGTTGTTGTAAATCCAAGCGCCTGTCTGACCTCTGCTCCATAAATCATTTGGAATTGGGCAAACATTTTGTGCAGCATAAACAACTTCAAGTCAATGAACACCTGACTCCATTGTATGCTAATACAATACACTTGCATGCTAAATACACACACACACATATTTACACAATAGATGTGAGTGTGTGTGAACGATGTGTATGATGATTGCTTAATTGGCGTCTTTTGTTGATTGCTGACTCAAGGTAAATTATTTGCCTTTGTCAAACGAGAAAGTGCAAACTTTAGGTTCAAATTGCAAGCTTGCTGCCACACACACACACACACACACACGCAAACACTCTCATCTACACTTCACAGCACTTTGAACTGCTGGCCAGAATCATGAGTGTGCTCGAGACATGCCACCGCTCTGCAAATACTTTGACAAAACACTTACACAAGCAACAATTTATTAAGGCATATCAAAATGGCAAGCAATGAAGATAAACTCATTTGCAAATGTTGACACACAGACACACTAGCAACCTCCTAGCAGGAAAAGCTCGGCTCATCGAGAGCTGTATGTAGTTTTGATTGCCGGGCTCATGTGAGAAAAGAAATGGCTAGCTTTTCGAATCTATGCCAGTATTCATTGTTTCCATTCCGAACTTAACTATTATAAATCAACAACTAAGAAATTGAGCTCATCGGGGTCTTATACTTTCTTTACTTCGATTTCGTATTTTTAAAATTTTTGTATTTTGCATTTTTCACTGAATATTATAGATATATGGAGGAATTCATTTCTAGTACCAGCGCAAAATCAATGTTAGCTATAACTTACTTTGTCGAACTAAGCTTACTAATTTCATTAAAAAATATGAATTTTTTCTTGAATTGGAAACATAACTTATATAAACACTTTGGTAGTGTTTAGCACGTTTCTTTATTATTATATAAATTGATTTTAACATAAGAACTTATGCATTGACTTGTCATATTTATTAATTATATCTTTTGATAATTACTCCCTCTTACATAAGTATCTCAGCAATACTCAAGCTGAGATCCAAAAATTCAAACCTCAATTTCGATATGAGTAGTGAACTTTTCTGCTGGGTTCTTGATGTACTGCGAAACACACACTCACACATGTGCTTGCATACAAATATACTTAAATGTATGATAAATCTAATTTATTGCACATAAGCGTGTTCATGTTCTGATGCTATTAGTTAAATAGAAAAATAGACACGAACAAATAACAGAGCAGGCAGGCGTACAAGAAGGAAAAGGAAGAAAAAGATAGGTCATAGCGGCGGCCAGTGCAAGCAGAAACTTAAGTGAAGGATATAATATGGAGCAAGTGCGGAAATCTGTGCTTAGTGCTGTGTAGTTAAGTTAACATGCAAGCGCACAACTACACTCACACATGCACGGCTGTTTGTATGCATCTGTGTGAGTAGTTGCTATTAACACAGCACACAGCAGCGTGAAGCAACGTAGAGATGCGGCACAAAAATGACAAATGCAAGCAAAATATTAAATGAAAGTTTCGCACACAAACGCGCATAAACCAAGGCAAACACACACACATACATACATACACTCACACTTATGTGCACGCTTGTGGCTCGCTTGCTTGTTAGCAGCAGTTAACAAATCTTTTGTTAGCACTTTCATGCTACAGCTTATACCTATCTATTAATATGCGTGTGTGTGTGTGTGTGTGTGTTTGTAGATGCGCCTGTATTTGTGAGCTGAAGTTTCTTAGCAGTTTTCTGCTGCTGTGTGTGTGTGCGTGTTTGCTGCTGCTGTGGTTTTAGTGCTTTCAGTTAGTCTTGTGAATTACGAGCCAAAAACTATCAACAGCAGCTACGCACACATACACACGCACTCACTCATACATACCTCTACAAACAGCAGCACTTCATTGTGTGTCGCTGCAGCAGACAACCAACACAGGCTGCCAGACCACAAATGCTGCTTTACTGGTTCACTTGCTCTTCCTCTTCTTCTTCTTCGAATTAACTGCTTCCTTTACTTGCACTTCCGCTTTGACTTTATTTATTTTATGATCATTTAGTGCAAATGCTTTTTATGTTCTTCAGTTGTGGCAACTCTGCTGGCGTTGTTGCTCATAGGACAACACTTCTGACAATGCTTCTATGCCACCATCAGCCAAGCTTAGCAGAATAGCTTACAGACGCATGTGAGGCAACCGCATTTAAGCCAGGCACGTCAAAAGCAATTACCAATAAATAGCAAAACTCTTAATTACCCAACAACAACAGCTTCCGTATTAGACAATAGCAGCAATACAAACAATTTGATGCTTCCGCTAGTTGGAATATTATGTGAAGAAATTTCGTTATTATTTTTGGCCTCAGGTGTTGACATCACATAAACTCTTATGGCAACAATTTAATTAATTCATTAACACATTGAAATTTCAACATAACAACAATTTTAATGATTCATGCAGAAATACAACAAGAAAGGAAAGAGTGAATTTATAAGATTATTTGTTTCAAGATATTCTGAAATTCATGTAAATGCTTTGGTTAAAAAATCAAAAAACTTAAATAAGAAAAATAAATTAAGCAACATTTGCTTGCCTATATTTCTTAGGAAATTGATTAAAAAGCGGCTGAGTAATCTCTACAAAAGTAATTAACCCTCTAGTTCCCAAATTTTTGATCTTGATAAAAAAATTACAGGAGGTAGTTTTTGTGTTTAGAAGCAATGTTTGTTCAGGGAAAAAAATTTGAGGTAAATAGGAGGCGTGGTAGGAGGTGTAGAAGGTAGAAGGCCTAGAGGCCTGCTTGGGAAAGAAAGCCAAAAAAAGTTGAATATGAAGTTTTGAAATTCTTTCCATTTAAGTTCGCTTTTTTCATAAAATCAAACATATAAATATTAAAAAAACATAAACTAATATAGTTTATGGTTAACAACTTAAATTCACTGGCGTAACCGACATAAAATATAAAGGGGTGATGTATAAACTAGGGCATTTTTAAAATTCGGTGTATGTATATGTATATATATTTGATTTAAATTTTTTTAAATGAAATTTAAAGAAGCAATGATCTTGTAAAGAATGGCAAATATATATGTATAATATATTTTCGGCACAAAACTTGTGTTTGAAATGTGTAGCCAGCATTTTTGCATTTCCGTTATCATAGCCCGGAGCTTTCTTGTCAACCATTTCGCTATGATTATTGAAATGCAGATTGCATAAAATTTTGTCGAAATGATTCCGAGGCATTGTACTTTGTATACCGTGAAATGGGTTTTCACTCCGGTAGGAACCAATACAGGGGTATCGATAAGCCAACATAAAAAATAAAATTCGAATGTATTGCCTTATTTCTTGAGTGGACAAAGAAAAAGAAGTTAGGATGTTTTTCTGAGCTGCATACAAGTTGGTTTGTGATGTGATGTGTTTGTTCAACCATGGTATCATCGAAGAAAAAGCAAAACATTTATAAAGTGTTTCAAGCATCTTGAACTGATCTCCCAAGTCAGTGCCACGAAATGAGTGGGCAGATTGTTTGAGTACCAAATTCTTCTTCTTCCCCAAAATTTTTTTAAACTCATCACATTTTGGATTAACATATAGTATAGGCGATAACTGGGTCTTCTTTAGGCTTGTTCATTCCCTTGTTAGCATTGTAATCAGCAGTCACAAGCCGCATATACCTTGGTCGTTGAGATTTTGCATTTACTATTGAAGCTATGGTAGATTTTCCAGACGGCAAGTCAGGCGTACCGCTGCCGAACTCCTATTCAACTAAATTTACTGCAGCTGCTTTAACTTGTGAAATAGATTCATTAATCAAAATTCAATTTGGCTCATCGAAGTCGTTATCGTTGTCAAAATCGATTTCATCATCTGTTTGTAGAACTGAGTCGAACTTTTCCACAATTTGCCATATCTGATCGTCAGAAAGCGATGAAAGTTTAAAATTTCGCCGATATTCCATTTTTCTATACATATAAAAAGCTATAGCGAAATTGGAACAATAGAGAATATGTCACAAAGTTACAAAGAAGCTTTTAATTCAACCCCAATTCTAATTTCGGACCTTTTATGTGAAAGGGGACCAACTCTCCCACCTAACCGCCGCTGACTACGCCCTATTATAGGTTAAGATATAATACGATAACTCTGCTGATAAATGGCAGTGTATTCAATCTTGTTTGTTAAGTAATAGAGCAATAATATTCAAGTAAAGAACAAAATATCTTAAGTTACCGTCACAACATTTTTATGCTTCGCGTCCCAAGCAGGCCTACAGACACTGTACGTTTTGCGCTAGCTGGAAAGAACGTAATAACTTTTTTTCATCAAATTTTCTTAGTTTCTTAAAGTACACATTCACAGCTACTCGCCAATAATTTTTTTATTGTTATCAAAGCATAACTACTATGTTTTTTTTATGTTTGATTTTAAGGAAAATTGAAAAATAATAATTTTTTCCATTTTGCACGAAATTTCAACTTTGACTGGCGATGACTGCCGTCGCATGCAGCCCAGCATCAAGTGACTATTTTTATTTTAACAATTGGGGATTTCCTTGTTTGTATGCAAAAAATCAGATTTCTAAATCATAAGGTGTCGTGCACAGAATTTTTCAAATATAGGCTGTCTACAGGCCTTCTTGGGAACTAGAGGGTTAAAAATTTGACGTGTTAGTAATTAGCCGGCTCATAATAGTTTGAAATTTCTTAAATGGGAAAGAAATTGTATTACAAATTTAATTGTTCAGTTATAATGAAGAAATCTTAAAAACCCATATTCTCCTACTCACTTCTGCTGGTATTACTTTTTTTGTAACGGTAATCAAAATTGTTCACCTGTGGGTTAAGCACTTTAATTGCGTAATTTTCATGTTCAAGTCAAACAACAACATTTCCATCGAAAATATTTACTTGTTTGACAAATAATTAAGATAAATTTGGTATAAGTATATTGAAAGTGAGGGCGAGAAGGTGAAGGCGCACGTACATGACGTTTGTATGCAAGTGTTAATAAATGTTGCTCAGACGACGTGTTAATACCGCTGCTGCTGCTGTTGCTAATACAAGCAAGCATACACACTTACATACAAATCGGCTTAATTTGTTTGTATTGTAGTGTGCAACACGTGCTGCTTACACAACACACAATGCCACACACAATGCAAGCATACGGCATAATGCCACACGTGATTTTCATATCAAACCGAAGGCAGGCAGGCAACCAATTAGGGGGGGCATGCCTGTTTGTGGCATAATTAAATTGTAATATTGCCATATAAATGCATGTGTTCGTTTATGTGTGTGTGTGCAGTGTGTAGTCATATGCAACAAAGTCGGAATGCTGGCAAGACATCGATTTGCCAAAGCAGCGAACATCTTGAACTTTAAGATGCTCCTTATTTAGCTAAGAGTTGTTGCGAAAATGCTTTAAGGCAACAAAAGAGCAAAAGGAGTTGATACAACAACAAAAGTGCAACAACTGCACACTTTGGTCTTTTATTTTCGTTAAGTGCTGAGTGAAATTCTGAGCATATTTTTACAATGCACAAATTGAAACTATTCAAAACTAGCCACACAATGGGCACTTTGTGGCTGTAGAAGGAAGCGTGAGTGGGTGGGTGAGTTGTAGCAATGATGACCAATTTGTTCCTGCCAGGACGACTGCTGCTGTTGCTGCCGTTGAAAGTGCCTACTTTTGAACTGTTTCTCTCAAATGTCATTCTTTTTTTCACAATATGCTGAGGAAATGTAAAAATCTGACAAATTGCATTGTTGTGTGCGTGCATGGTCAATAAGCAAGCAAGCAAGCAAGCCAGCAAGCAAGAAGAAGAAGGAAGCAGTCAAGCGTTGCCATAACCAAAAATAGCAGCAGCAATATAAGCAAGTAACCCTTAACTATTTGAAATTGTCATTAGATATTCTAATTTCTGCTGCTTTGATGAGCATTCTGTGTATGGGTGTGCGTGATTTTCCAAGTAATTCTTTTTAAAAATTTTTTGTATTGCGTTCACTTTCGTTTGTATCAAATTTGAATCTCCATTTTTATTTCGATTGCAATTCAAATTTGCTGGCGCTCGTTTGCCTAAGCTGTGCTCTCGTGCATTGCGGCCAGCCTTATTGGCAATATGCTTGAAACAGGTGAAGCTCACAGTTGAATGCAGTTAACCAAAGGGAATTTAATTTGTGCGTATTTGTTAGCATTTAGGAAAATAAAATTGAAGTACAAGTCGCGTAATAGAATTTAGATATTTCAGTAATAATAATTTTAAACGTTTTAGATAGCATGCTGAAATGGCTAAAAACCAAAGTAAACTATTACTAAGCTGTCCAAATGTATACAAACTGTATGGAAAATATGTGAACTATTAACTTTTTCAATATTGTTAACTATTTGCATCTCACATAAATTCAAATTTTATTCTCAAATCAAAGTAGGTAAGCGCAAAGTATCGGCAGCATGAATTCCTAAGAAAAATTATATAGTATAAGCACTGGTTTTTTGGACGCCATTTCGTAGAATAAACTAACTGCCAATTTGTCGCCATGAAAAAAAATATATATAATAACGATTTTCAACTTATATCAGAGAAATTATAGCGTTTAAAACTTCGTGCGCAAAATGTTGACAGTGCGAAGCTTAAGGGCCAGCACAGTTAAGGTAGAGAGACTAATTGATAGAAAGTTGAATGAGCTTGGAACCAAGCTCTGAAGAGCGTGTGTGCAAAGCAGCAGTGTCTGCATAGGTTATAAACCTTGAAGCATGTTGAAATGCCCATATATGTATATAAGTAAGAGACTAAGTAAGTTAACATTCTCAGCTGAAGGCCATTGCTGCTAATGCTGTTATTTTTTGTAGCTAAAAAAATAAATAAAAAAGTATCTCCTACCAAATTTGTTCGCTCTTGATTTTAAAAAATTTTCCAAAAATAGTTGCACTTTTCATTAAAGCGTTATTTGCAACCACAAATCTCCTCGCCTACATAGCACAACATCAATTAAGCTTTCGATTTTTTTTTTATAAATTGACATGACCTCAAACAGCAAACTTAATTTTGCTTCAGTGCACTTTTTGCAGGTGTGCGTAATTACCCAAGTTGAGCACAAAAGCGAATAGGCAAAGGAAAACTAGCATAGAAAAGTAATTTATGCAAGCTTCACTGATTCGCACACACACATACCAGTGCAGCTGTAAACTTCATCGTGGTATAGCTGGCTCATGAAAATATTCATACTAATGAGATGAAGCTGGCAATTGTGGCGGCCTTAGTGAGGCACTTACTGCCACATGCAACTAAAAAGGAAGCAGCACTTAGGCTGTCGACAGACTTAGGCGCAAGTTGTGGCCAAAGCGGCTTAAATAAATCCCCATCGGTGCTCAATTATTGGCACTACTTCACCATCGTGAATCGCGGAATTGTAATGTCTTGCAAGTCGACTGAATTTATATATATTGCTGATGGATTTGAAAGCAGCTGTACAATATTTCTTATGCAGCCTTGATGTAGTTCATTATCTCATTCTTTGTTGAGCTTGGTAACTCAGCGTGGGCACAGCTGCACAGCTATGGCTTGCCTTATTAAATGTTTTCCTTGCTATTGTCAGTTCGCAGTCGGCGCGCGCGTGCTTGCCAAACAATGCGCAATCTATTCGAACCCCTTCAATGTCAACAGCCAGCCCACACATCTGGCCATGCCGAGAGATGTGTTGAAAGCAGGCTACTCGGTGGGGAGCAGATATTCTGACTAGGGCTGCAAGCTGAAGGGAAAAATAAAAAAAGTTCAACATTCTGTTAACAATTTTTTAACAAAGGGTTGGGTAGAAAATAAAGTAAAGTGCCGAATCGATTTAATTTGTAAAAAAAATGATTCGAATCATGATTTAGTTGGGAAGAAATATTAAAAAAGCTGCTAACTGAGACAAAATATTTACGTTTGCCCATTTTTAATTGAAAACTGACTAAATTAAATTCGGAAATAGACTAAATTTAGTTCAAATAAACTATTTCTCAAAACATTCGAATATTTTAAATAATATTAATAATTTTATATCAGTGGGCACTGCAAAAGGCTACTGATAAATTTCCAACGAAAAATTTTTTCAGGTGCCATATGCCACAAAATTGTCCGTAAGACTGACTAACCTTGTTTTTGTCAATAGTCAGATAAAAAAAAAATCACCTCTGTTGCTTTAGCTAAAAAATTTAAAAATGTTTCGGTTCATAGGAAATCGTGACTAATTGAAGGCTTCATGAATCGGAAAGAAATTAGATTTGGATTGTGCTTGAAGTAGAGATCTTATAAACAGGGCCTGAAAGGCCTACTGTGACAGTTTTCCATATATTTAAAGATTTTAATCGATGCTTCTATTGGTATACATAATACAAATTCCCTTGGAAAGCTGTCTACAATATCCTGTGGTTTTACATAAATATTTTAGGTAATGAAGTCTGGTCCTTACGAGCCCATAATAGTGACAAAGGATGTATGAGAATTAAAAAAAGGAAGCTATGAATAAATTCAGTTCCGTTCTAAAAATACGTAATTTAAAATAATTTTTTATGATGCAGTTCAAATGAAATATTTTAGAATGACTCAATTTATGATTTGAGTTTTAAAGAATATATTATTTCTTGTACATTTGAATTTTTTTTTAAATTCGAAGATGCTTTGGTGCAAAAGTGCTTGAGTACACCAACTGTTTACAACCCTGACGCTGTTGTCTGCGACCTGTTCCGGTTTATGTTTGGCATGGGTGCGTGTAAGGACACTCTGCGTGTTGGCAACAGCTCACAGGCTCACTACTCTTGTTTACGCATAAGTGTGTGTGCGTATGTGTGTCAGCTTGTTTACAATGGCAAGCGCAACTATTGTTTGGCTTTATTAAAATTTTCCAGCTGAAGAAGCTTCCCATTCAGCACCTTCATAGCGCGTGGCGAAAGAAGCCCGCTATATTTTGCTTAAGAATATGCCAGGTTTCCTGTGACACATGCTGTGTTCTGTTATTTTTTCGCAGCAGCACGCACACACAGATACACACATGCATGCGTACAATAACATGTCTGTCGCCATGGTAAACAACTTGGAGCCTCGCCCACTTCAAGCGCTTTTGTGCATGAATTATGGCCTTTGTTGAGCGCGCATAATGAAAACTACTTCTCCTTTTGCGCGGGGGGAGGGGCGCATAGGTTTAGTTACGGGCGTGGGTCGTTGCTGCAAGCACAAGCACACTTCGTTAAGTTCAAGCACGGTAGGAGTTAAAAAAAATCTGCCGCATTCGCTATTTTAAACGCTGGTTTCGAAGAGTGGCGTTGGCGTAAAATAGAGACAGGCCGTAGAAAACATAAAATCTCTGTTGTTTTGCTCTCAAATGCATGCGTGTACCTGATTTTTTCACTAATCGCTTTTCATAATTTTTAGTAAATTACCTTCTTGGTTTGTAGTTTTGCGTAGACGCCCACTGCGAAACTTGCTTCGGCGGTTTTTTTTTGTGATACCTGAAAGAGTTGTGCGTATGAAAATGTGTAGGAAATTTATAAAATTTTAGGGTTTGTACTGCCCCGAGAACATAACAGATTTGTAGCAAATTCAACTTTTTGGGGACTGAAGTCCACATCCTTAAGGAGTATTGCTTGGTAAAAAAAATCACTGAACTAATTTGTACACGAATCATATCTTCTTAAAGAATAAGTAAATGGCACAAAAACTATAGTCTTTTTTTATGGTAAGTAAGAATCATATTCCTTAGTTGCAAGCATTATCATTCATCTGTAGAAATTTTAAATTGATGAGTTCTCATATTTCTATTTTTCTTTGTAGAACATAAAATATTAGTACGCCTCTGAACGTATTTGTATTTGTCATTAACCAAATTGTGCGTCACTACCTACTACCTACTTTATTTCTATTTAAAATCCCAAATAATTTTATTTATCCGCCATTTATTTCCAGCCATTCCGGTTCTTCTTCCTTCTTTATTTATATCTCAATCATTTAAAAAAAATTTTATATATGGGTCTACTAAAAGATTTTTGGTACTAATTTTTAGAAATCATTTCCGTTTTTAATGGTTTGTGAATTTTTCAGCATCTTGAGCCACTTTTCTGCCTTTAAAGGACCTCAGTATAGCACGCACTGGTACAAAACCAAGGCCTACATACTTCCATTTCAAGCGCTGAATATTCAGTTTATTTCTTCTGTTGGATTCAATCGGGCTAGTAACTAAAATTATAGCTAGTTCTCGAACCTTGCCACTGGTTCATCGCACATACCACACTTTTCCCCTTTTCCACTAAAGTAGTTTATTTCTTTGTGTGACAAGTTTCAATAAATTCTGTGAATACGAGCTGTGGTGGTGCTTGAAGCCATTTCTTTGAGTGTGTGACATGCACGCTAGTTCCATGTTTCCAAGTTTCACACATGATTTATGCGCTTAATTTATGAATTATATGCAAGTTCTTGTGCTGGTTCAGCTTGTGTAGGTGTTGCCAACTGAAAAGCAAGCATGAAAGTATGAAAACTATTTGTGAAATTCATTAAAGGCCGCCATGATAAATTATCAAATGCTTTTTAGCTAATGAAGCGTGCTTATTGCAAGCTAGCTGAAAGAAGGCAGGTGAGACTGCATGGTTGTGAATGTGTGGGTAAAAGTACGAAGTGTGTGAGGGTATATTGGAAATTGTGAAGCAGGCAACTCAAGCTTGACTTTAAAAATGGCAGCAGCGAAGCGCGCTGCTGTCTGCTACAAAGTGAATCATATATTTGCATGTCCTTGCTCCTTTATATTTGTGCACAGCCAGCAAGCGTACGATACCTTGAGCAGGCTCACATACATACAGGTGCATGGGTGTATGCGTCAGCTCAAGTGCATATGTATGTATTTAATTACAAAATTGCATATGCATGCCAAGCTAAATAAATTTGTATGCGCTGCTGGCATAAGCATTTCGCTTTCGTATGCGTCAATGTGTGTGTGTGTTTCTGTGTTTGTGTGGAATTGCTGTTGCTGTTGCTGCAAATGAGCAATGCCAAATTCCATTTGCGGTTGCGCGAAAATCGACATAAGTAGCAACGCGAATTCAATAACGCTGGAATCTCTCTTGTATGGAAAATATGCGTAGAACTCTGAATGGAATTTACGCAAGTCATTAAATATTCACCAACAAATTATAAATGCCAAGCAGATATTAATAAAGGAGAACGAAACACTTTTACAAGCATAAAATATATATTAAATGCTGCTCGGCTTTTAACGAATTGAGTTGACGCCTTTTTACGAGCAACTACAGTTTGGATAGGCATAAAGAATTCTAATATTCTGCTTATATCGTTCAACGAAAAATAAATAGATTTTAAGCAAATACTATATAAATTGATTTTTTTCGGTTTCTACGTAGAAGTATATATTGTTTTGATGAAAGTTCCGGCTTTATTTTCGCTCTGGTTTATTTTTTAACAGCTTAAGATATTCTGCTTAAGTTTTAATTAACTTCTCAATAATCAGTCTGAAAATCTGCAGTTAAAGTGATCCACTTTAACACTACACTTTAACAATTACCTACCGGTTGCATCAATTATTATACCTTCAATATATAAATAAAATATATTTTAATTTCTTTGAACCTATTTATCCTATAAATTTAAAATTTTTTTTCCCATTTAATAATTTCAGCAACTAATAATTTCAACTCTACTTCAAAACGATTCTTTTTACCGGGATAGTATAAATAGATATATGACAAATGTTGTTAAGAAACCATTAGCATTAATTTATGTGCCCTTTTTTAGAAATTTTAAAAGAGCAGCTAGTTATATCCAATTTTGAATTTAGCTTCTCTTAAAGTCCAACAATATACTAATTGAAAGGAATCTGGCCAATTTTTTGAACATGAGTGAGAATTTATATGCAAAGTGGATAGCTGGAAGATTTAAATGCCTGGTATTATGCGAGCTCATGGAAAGAAGCTAGAGCTGCTGTGGCGTCGGTAATGAGCCTGAGGCTGCAGTTTCAACAAGCTTCGAAGTGGCTGCCAGAAGGCATGGCTGTGCCCTCTGTTGTGTGCTTATACGAGTATGTGTGTGTGTAGTTATTATAAGCTGCCAGTGCTGAAGGTGTTTAACTGTATCAGCAAGGACAAGCCAAAGACTGCCACTATTACAAGTCCTACTGCGAGACTGCAAAAGTGCAAAGGCAAACTTGTTGCGTGTGTGTTGTGCAATTTTAGATGCGGGGCGAACTGAGGAAGCAGATAAGCCAACTGCAACAACAACGATGACATGTCAAAAGAGAGGCAAGTTAAGAACTCATTAGCAAAGATTGTTGCCAGTGGCAGGGGGGATGCGGAAGAAGAAAAGGATTAAGCATGGCAGCAAAAGGGCATAACACTGAAGAAGTGCAAGTTTTTAATTAAATGTTTGCGTGTGTAAGTGGCAATGGGGGTGTCTATGTGTGTGTGTGTGTGTGTGCATGTAGTTCGTTTGTCATACGAGTCGAGTGCGTTGCACGGCAATGAAGGCAGCTAATGAAAAAAGTTTCAACGCTGATGCATATCTACTTGAGACATGAACTCTCGGCTGTAGCCATAAACGTGCATGTGTGCAAGTGTGCGTGTAAGCATGAGCTAGTGTTGGAGCCTCGTTAGTTTGACAAGCAATTAGCGGCAAGAGAAGTGAATTAAGAAACTGGCGCAGTTGTTATTTGAAAGGTGCTTGAAGTAAGGCAAGCTAAGCTTATGCAATTGATCATTGACAGCAGTTGTCCTTTAACTATCAAGAATCTGATTGCAAGCGATTACAAGCTTATATTATCTTTTCTATTTTTAAATGAGGCGTTCAACTTTTCCGGAACTATTTTTGTTTTGTAAACCTCTCTTACCAGAAATGTATGGACATTCTGAAAGATTGAGCTATCAAATTATGTTCTGCTTGCAGAGAAATCCAGAAATCGTACCTTTATCCTGAGGCATATAGTTCCAATAAGTATTCAATAAGTATTCCGTGGAACATAAAATCCCAATAAGCATTTTTGACAATCTGTGTAAATTTAAGAAATAAATAATACTCGCGGGTTAGTATCTTTTTGGCATATCTAAAATGTAGGTTATGAAAAATAATCCGTCCCAAGAAGCTTTAGTGAAATTGGAATATGTAATTCCAATAGTCCCACCAAAAAAACGTATTGGGACTATATTTCTGAATTTTAGTAATTCATATTGGAACGTACTATGTGCCCAGTAGTCCTGAAAGGTTTAAACGCAGCACATTTTCAATAGATTTTTGTCGTTTAACTTGACTATAAAAACAAATGCGCGCCTCAGCTATCTGGCTACCTCTGCCATTTTCCCAGCTTGTCAGAACATCGAGCCACTTGTGTGTTTATTTTTCTCCTAGCTTCGCTCTTTGCCAATTAATGTCAGCAATATGCGCCGAAACAAAGCAATCAATTGCGCTGTGATAGCGAAATTGCCTTTCACACATTCACACAATATTTGCAAAACGATTAAAAGCCTTCTATGCAGTTTTGAGCAGCGGCAACAACAACAACTATCAACAACATTGTAGACAAGCGTTCGCAAAAAAAAAAAATCACTCACCTGCGCTATTTCCAAAACAAATATTTTCCGCTTGCCTGCAGCGGCTAATCAATTTTTTTTTTGATGGTTTATGCATAAATACAAAAACTGAATTTTTTGCGGTTATGCCGTTCGAAAGTGAAAAAGATAAAAATAGGCTACTTGAACTACTAAACCCTTTTCAAAAGCTAGAGGCTGCACCGAAATGCATTTGTGGAATTCAGTACAGGGATTTTCATATTTTGTATATGCTCAACAATCAACGATTGAGAATTTATTAATTTATCTCAAAGATTTGGAAACTTGGTTTAATTGTACATTAAGCTAGTAAAACGTTTGATATGAACTTAGTAAACAATGAAAGTCAAGCCATTGGAGGAAATGGAAAACTTCACATTGAATATCAAGCTTAATTTTCTACTGAAGAATGTCATGTCATCCTGCAGTTGAGATCAAGGCAATATCCAATTTTGTTGATTTGAGAAGACACTTAAGGTAAGCTGGAGCTACAATGGATATTCAGCGTAATTGTTTGCTGGGTTATATAAAAATGTGCACAAATAAGTGCAACTATTGGATATGTGTGTGAGTGACCGAAAAATGCGAGTTTCTAGCAAACAAAATGAAATTGATATTTTTCCATTATGCCAATTTTTAAGGTAAAAATTCAAAAAGTTTTTCGTAAATCTTCAATTTTTTTTTATATTAAATGCTTAAAAAGCAATTTTGATATTTTCTGTGTATAGGTAATTGAGCGCAAATGGTGTTCAATGCGTAGCTGCGAAGCATTAGGAAAAGCCTTCAATCACAAGCTCTGAGCGAGCGTACCAATTCAAAGCAGGAAGTTACATTAATTCCACTTGTTGGCCAATTATTCATATTTTGGGTGAGTACACACAGACTAAATTTTAAAAAGCCCACGCAGCTTTGATGCTGTGCCTACAAATGTCCACTCAGTCACTCCAACCGGCGAACTTCCCATCGGTAGGCTTCAATGTTTGTATGATATTAACCGTAATAAAGGTATTGATCATGGGCTGTAGCTGCCCACAGCCACAGGCACAAGCGTATGAGTGTATGAGTGCTGGTGCAGAACTGTAGCTGAGCAGGTGTCGTTTGTAGAGAGAAGAGAGGGGAGAGGGGAGCTTGCCAGCCCCACTACCAGCCTCTGCTCCATCATCGTTAAGGAAGCTGACAGGCGAGCCAACGTGCAATGACATCAATGACAACAAGAGTAAACGCAATGGCGGCGAATTCCTGCGTAGCGCATTTGCAAACACACACACATTCTCATACAAAGCCGCCACACAAACGCAGTTGGAAAGGAATAATTGTTCAAAATTGTACTAAATTGATTATAATCAGCTTAATACTCTCATACTTAAGCTTATTGCTGCTGTTTATGTGTTTCCTGTGACACACACACACTTATCTGCGCACTCACACACATACACAATTATTTGTGGGCGCCTAAGTGTGAGCTTGATATGGCATCAATTTCATTTACAAATAAACGCTGCGGATTTGAACGCGTTTGCCAGAAATAAACAGAAAAAAACTCAATCTACAGAAAAATACAAACCAAGAAAGAATTTGAAATACGAAAAAATTTAGGAAAACAAACCGGATTCGTAAATAATTCGAGATTATGCCTCCAACAATAAATTCTAAAAGTTTTAGTGGAACCGCCAGTATTGTTCGATTTAATAGTATGACACTTAACCAGCAAACAAGAAATGTAAATAAACGAATTATTTTTTTGGAAAATGATTTGAATTATAATTAGAAAAATTTATTTCGGCTTCGATTAAGATTTTGGTATCTATGGTTTGAAAACTATCGCTGTAAATTCTAAATATGAATTTTAAACTCCACAAGAAATGCCTCTTTCAGCTGATATTTGTAATATCCTTTTCCATAACTTGCTTTCCACAAAAAATTCTACAAAAATCATTAAAAAACACAGTAATGAAAAATATTTAGGATTGAAAACATCTTTACAATTCCTTTGATAATTTGAGTTTTGAAAATATTGATTTACAGTTGATTCGCGTAGTTTGTTAGTAAAAGAAAACCTTTTTCAGCAGCGTTTTTGGATTTACTACCAAAAATTCAGGGCTATTTTATCTTTGCAAACAACTCTTTTATTTTGGAAAAATTTATTTCATCTGATTGTCGACAAACATTGGATGAGTAAGCTTATTAAATATTGAAAGTCTAAAGCACTTTAAATGATTGATAGTTGCAAGAAAAAGTAGTCATGCTTAAAATTTTTCATGCTGATGTTCAAAATGTAAGCTTTTAAATTTTCAACCCTAAAAATCTTTTTTTGCTGGATTATGCAACTCAATTCCCTGCTTGGCAATCTGCTGTGCGTGTGTGTGTATGCTTTTGTATGTGTGCTGCTCAGCGTGGCGAACACCTGCTGCTTTAATTATAAACCGCCAAGGGGCTAACTTGTTTAACACAGCAGGAGCGTGCGTAGCGTGGTATCAGCAGAGAGTGGAGCGCTAAAAGGAGCCGCAGCAGCGCCAGCAGGAGTTGCCACTCAAAAACTAATTATTGAAAAAGTTTGGCACGGTTTTAAAATATTTGCATAGCACAAATACAACAAATTATTTTTTTACGTTTACAACAACAACAACATATAATCACATAAAATAACAACCAGAACGAGAAAATCTAAAAAAGCAATGCACACGGGCTAACATTGTAGAGCAGTAGCAAGGCCAACGTAAAATATAAATAAGCATAAACAATGGGACGTGAGTGAAGGTGCGGGGGCAGTGGAACGGAAGGGTGCAGCTGCAGTTGAAATTGCAGCTTAAACTGCTGCAAATGGCGCAAGCAGAGCAAGGCTAAGCACGCGGCGAGCGACTTCCGACTGGCAACAGAAGGTACAATAAAAGTTGGCAGCTGGCGGATGAGGAAGAAGAGCGCAGAACGCCGGGAGTAGCGAGTTTGGTGTTGGCCCATAAAAACCAAGCACGACCACGAGCACAGGTGAGAGAGCCACAGCGGGGAAGGAAAGCAGTTGCCGCTACGTGCATGCTTTGCAATTTTGCAAGGGGGCGCGCGCATGTTTGCGGTTAATTTAGTTATTTGCGCCGAAAAGTATGCAAAGGCAAAGTAGCAACAGCAGATAATACTGTTTTACAACCAAATACACACACACTCACACACATGCATACACAAGCCGGCACATAGCCATAGCCACGTGAGTGTATGCTCCAGCAAAGCAATGGCGCGTAGCACCACAGCTGGTTGTGGCAATAACAGCAGCAGCGACCGCCGAGTGGCAACAATGTGGCGCTCATCCTGCTCGTCCTGGCGGCGCGCGCTTTGCCATTCCGGCTGAGTTTTAGCACGTGCCCGCGTTTCGCTGCGCTTTGCTGCGGTTCACTTTGTTGCGATGCGGCGGCATAAGCAAAACTTTCATCATTTCCAGCATATTTGCATATGATTGTGTCGGCGTGTGTGTGTGTGTGTGAGTGTGCTTGCGCAGGTTAGGGCAATGTGTTTATTAGTGAGTGTTTGCACATAATGTGCGCTTGCGTTTGCCGCATAAGCTTCACGGATTGTGGGCACAGATACGGGGCATGATTGAAATTTAGCCAAGCAACGTCGTCGTGGCACGTTGGCGCATTTAATAACTGCACTTCTGCAGTTGCAACGTGCAGGCTCTCAGCTGGCAATTGAGACAGCGGAACTCTTTCGCCAGCTGCACTTGTCGATTTACGAAGGCTCCTGTGAAGCCTGCTTGACAGCAGACAGTTTACAGCTAACTATTCGAAGCGTGCGAGATATGCATTCTCTAATGGACTAATGGAAGCATGATCTATAGGCACACATAGACGAGTCTATTGAAGATTAGGAACAGTGCCACAATCATAAAAAAGCTTCATTAATTCTTAACATAAGCCTATGACACTTATTCTATAGGCAAGTGCGAATGGCATTGAGTAGCTGCACCAAGGCAAGTAATACAATCGGAATGTTGGCAATTCTCTCTTGGTTGGCTTCGTTGGTTTGGTTGGTTCTCCTTTGTTCGATTTTATTGAGTTTACCACCTAACCTAAGATTCCTCGCATAGAAGACCATGTAAACTTATCCACATAGCGGCATACGAAATGATTTAAAATACACTCACTGAAGAGTTCTTATTTGTTTAGATTTTGTACATTTGGCGAGTCCATATTTTTAAATTTTTTGAAATCACCTTGAGTGCCGTAGGCGTAGCTCAGGATGTCATCTAAGCATACGTAGAATTTCAAGTTCATCACAAAAAATACTAATATTTTTCCTTTTGAATAGTCTGTGTATTCATTATTCTAATATAGCTACAAATAGCTGTGCCAGAAGCGAAAATAAACAGTTTAAAAGCTTCATATTATTAAGCCTTAATCTCTCTTTTATTTATCATTTTCAAATGCAAATTATACGGTCTTAGGATTACATCTCAAAGAATGGACTCTACTTTTTTGATGCCTTTTTAATCGACACGCGGCGGCTTGTGCGATTTTATGTGCATTTTTTATACGTTTTTCCAGTTTAGATGGCGGCAACTGGGAGGCTATCAAATCTATCGGCGACTTGCTGCTTCCTGCTGTTTTCCCTTACGGTTCACCACAAAAATATAATTTTCCAGTCATTCCCGTATTTGATGCCAGTTTATTACAATATTTTCCACTATGGATTCCATCTTTTATTTAACTAACTGTAAAATTTTGATCGAGCTCAAAATGAATTGGCTTTTTATGCATATAACAATTTCCAAAAATTTCTGCTGGATCTAAAAATCAGTGATGCACACATAACAGCTCTTTTATGTCATTTCAAAATACCAACAATGATATGACATTTGACTTTAATGAGGAAAACAATGCTGCCCCTTTGAGCTTTACTTTCTCCATTAATATTGCAGTTTATTTGCTCGCTATAAAGTTAATATTTGAAATTCACACAGACATAAAACAAGGTGTGTTAGTGCCACGGCAAAAGTGGAATGAAATAAGAGCTGTATTACTGCCACACCCATACCATAAATTTTTCAGGCAGACACACACACATTACTACAAATATGCTTTATGGATATTTTTGCATAAAGAGCTCGTTGTTGTTTAATAAACTTGTTATGAACGTTGCTACGTTTTATCACTATGTGCACACATAAACACACATACATACATTCAAATGTATACACCTGATTACAATGGCTGAAATATTTCTTTTATGTATTCTCCCCCTCCTCCTCCCACTATTTCTATTTCTCTTTTTATGTTTGTGTTCATTTTGCGTAACAAAACCGTTATTCCTTGCAGCCATAAAGTTTTGGACATAGTAACTTCCTGGCTGTCTATTTTGTGGCCAATACGAAAAACGGAAATGCAAATTGTCTTGGTTGGCACTTTTCAGCAGCTTCTTCCTTCCGCGCACCTTCCTTTATGGAGTATATGCACTGTTTTGTTTTCTTCGTACAGTTATTTAATTAAGTTAAAAGTATTGAGTGGGCAGAGTTAGTAAAACTAACGGTTTTGTTTAGTGAAGTTACGAAACTAATTTGAAATAAGGCAAAAGAACAGCCACGTAAGATTAGTTTTGTTTATTTGTGGAACGAAAAGTTAAGATATTGCAAAATCAGACAAAACTGCTTAAAATTTTGCATTTCTCTGTTCAAAAACAATGCGCAAGAAAAGGAAATGCTACTTTCTTGCATTCTCTTTTTGTATTCTTAAAAATGAGTTTGTTCGACGTGAATTGCTTTAAATTTGCTAGCATGTAGCTTATGCATATATATAGTTAACTAACTTGAGATAAGACATTCCAAATACATAGTAATCCTGAAAAAAATTTAATTTACAAATTTAAATCAAAATACGTCCTCAGTTTGAATGCAATATTTGTGTAGAAATTGTCCAGACACGGCCGCATGTTTAATAAAAAGTAGAGAAGAGAGTTTATTGAAGAATGAAGGCTAAAAAATTGTGTAAAATAAAGTGGATCAAATTGGCATATCATCCATATACGTATATACGTACTTTATTTCTTATGGCATAATAAGAAAACTGACCAGCAGGCAGACAGGCATTTATTCATTGTAAAAATATACATACACATATATTTGTTTCTTGCTGAAAGCATTTAGTAAATATACTGTTCCCTTCTTTGGGAACCGGGATACTTTGGCGTGTCCGAAAATGAAGTGTTCGATGATCTTGCTGATTCCGGTTCTGAACACCTCTTTCTGGGCTCTGAGGTCAAGGCCTGCCATCTTCCACCGTCAAAAAGTCAATCAACTGTGCAACTATTCTCATTAGCTAAGCTTGTATTCTAAATCAGCTGGCACCAAATCAACCCCCTTTAAAAGATTTCTGTATGGCCCAGACTTATGCACACAATTAGCTATTAACATTGAAAGTCAGAAAGCAAGCGCATATTTTTATAATTTTGCCTCGCTTGGACTTTTGAGGCGGACAGCCTTTCAAGCTTCAGCCAATTCGAGACAGATTTTCGAGTTGAGCAGCCAATAGCAAATAAATAACAGTCAAAGTTACAACTATGCTTATGTTGTTGTTGGTCGTTTCTTTTTTACTTAGGTCGTTTTATTGTAGTTCACTTTAAGAGCAATTGTGAGCATGCTTGCCAAACCACAAGAATTAGTTAAGCCTTTGGATATTTCTCGAAGTACGAGTATATTGAAAGTTTCCTTAGTCTGGCAAATTTCCATAACAGTCCATTTTCGTTGCCACATACACACACATACCCATAAAGAGAGAGCAAACAGAGACATGCAGAGATATGGTTGCCAAATATACCAACGTATGGCTTTAATGTTTACACACACACTTACACATGAGCACGTTTCAGTGCATGCCGCTGCAAAAGGATGAAAGGAAATGGAAGTGTAGTATGTGCAAATGAAGCAAACACATGTTTGCCTTGCACACACACACACACAAACGCTGATGAAGATAAAACTGTTGCCAAACAGAAAACTGTTAACTGCATGTCGTGCAGTGTGGTGCGCCAAGATGGCGAGCAGGCAAATAGATTTGCTGGAAAGATCTTTTGGTCATTTTTGGAAAGATTTTTTGACAGCAAACCAAGTGCAGATAAGCAGAGCAATGGCAGACCATGGCTTGCTAGCATTGGCATTGCATAGCTACAGCTTGCAAAAGGAAACTTTTCTTGTGAGTAAGTCAAGTCGAATTCAGAGGGGTAAGAGGGCAAAAATTAAAGTAGATGAGAAGACTTTTTTGTGCTCTTAATATTGTTCATTCTTTTTTCGTTTACATGGCTTTGACATTTGCAACAAGAACATGCAGCGTAAAGACACAGAATTTGCAAAAAAAAAAATCTTTTCGCCTAGAGAAAGAACAAAGATGACAGAAAAGCTAAATTTCTGCGAAAATGTTACCATGTGCCGATTGGGAACTACCATCTTGCATCATGGTAGCACGCGTGTGTGTGGTATACTGGTATATGTTCAACATATTGTTTGTTCTTTTTGTTGTTGTAAAAATCTACAACATTTGGCTGCATACAATCTCATGTTTATTGTGAATGCAAATGGAATTGCTGCTGCCAACAATTCAGTTGCAGTTCAGCAAAAGTGATTTCTTTCTCACTTCTTCTTTTGAAATGTTTCTGCATTTTCTACAACTCAGTTCACTCAATTCCAAAGTAAAAACAATAAACGCTCAAGCTGCCTTGAACGCTTTTGTTTTGAATATTTAGCTGCCAAAATGAGCGTAAATCACATAAAGCAATTCAGTTCAGCCACGAAAAACGAAAACAATCTGCGCTGAAAATCGCATAAAAACGCTTAACTTCTTAATTTATTGGTTTCGCTTTGGCGCTGCCAGGCAGCCAACCACTTCACGCCTTGCCCGCACACCTTTGGCACACTTTTATGATCAACAACCCAGCAGCGAGTTGCTACAGACCGCAGCGCTGGCTGCTTGTTTGTGTGAGTGTGTGTGCCTGTAGCTGCGCTTTATTGAACGCCCGCCCGTCCCGGCAATGAATTATGTCCGCCAGCTTGTTGCGTGAAGGAGGCGCGCGCGGTTCTTAGGAAAATCAATTTAAAGTACCTGTTTGCGCGTTTCTAGCAGCCATCAATTTCAGCAGACACCTTTCCGGCCACTTACCGCTGGCAATCGCACGCCCGCCAAGCAAGCAGACGCGACACACACACACAAGACAGACAGCGTATTGTTTTGCAAGCATGTTTGTGTGTCGGTGTGCAGGCAAAAAGTTTTATTTGCGCACGAGATTTATGTCTGGCATGCCAGCACACTGCGATACACCGATACACCGCCATGTTGACACCACTAGACATTGCTGACAATGTATACGTCAGAAGTTGGGTCAACAATATCAGTGCAAGAGCTTGTTGCAAGCGTGGCAGCTACTTGACCGAAGAAATCAATTGCGAAGCACTTGTTTACCGCAATTAAAGATAGTAGCAACTGCTCTAGAAAGTTCTTGCTGGAGCGGCGAGTAAACTTTGTTGGGAAAAGTTTGCTGGAATTGCAAGAGCAAGCAACAATGGACTACAGAATAATTGCAAGCCGGCATTGTTTTTTTATAAAATTGTTGTGCGAATGGAATTTTTGCAGGGAAAAGCTTATTGACTAGATGGAGGCCGTCTTAAGCTTACTTTTTAATACTTGATTTGAAAAGGAATAACTTGAAGTCTTTTAAGTTAGATTTTAAGTTTCTCTACCATATTCCTAAAATTGTACATCTTTTCTACTTCTTCATAGGACAGAAAACCCGTTACCGAAGTTCCAATCGGACGTACGGATTCTCTCCAGATGCCACTGCTATGCGCGCGCCTTTTTCAGTTGGAAATTCCAAGTGCAGCCAGTGCCTACTCTACTTGGTGTTTCCATTGGAGGCATGGCCTCTCGTTTACTATCTGTCGTTACTTAACTGTCACCTCAACTACTTTCTTCGCTTGAGCTCCTTAGTCCATATACACTACATGACCCCACCAGTGAATATATTCGATAGCCGTATTCGAACAGTACTGAGAAGTTTTTTACATGGTAAGCAACACTGTCGGATAGTTGAAAAGTTTCGCGAGAGATGGCGCCGCAAAAAAAAATGGCTTGAAAGCTAATTCTTTTTTTTATATAGTATGAGTCAGTTGAAGATAGAATCAGCGACCTCTCGCAGCAGAGATCAAGCACTTATGCACTGAGCCGCTAGCATTTTTGATCGAAGTAAACTGTTTAGACTCTTCTTATCAGATAAAGTTTATATTCATACGTAAATGCATATATCTTTTTTGGCTGCTTAAAGGCTAATTATATTTCTTTTACTAAATTTAAATTCCACCAGTCAGGAATCTGAATTGCCATACTTAACATCAGAGTTCACTCTTATATATGTAGGTACACTTTAACCTTATGAGGTCACTGATCACACACGCTGAGAGCAGTGGAATAAAATCAATTGAAAGCTGAGCAACATACCATTCACACTCACATGACTTTCTGTGTCCTACTTAACAGATTTCAGAAAAAGTTTTCTAGGCATATGTGCGCTTTTTTTCCTTATTAAGGTCATTCGCTCTAAGAGACCATTTACGCTTGACGAGCTGTTATTTTAATAAATTTTATTATAGACGAGCAAAGTAGAGGGCAATGTTTCTATATACTCTTGTAGAGGACGTGTGTAAGTCTTAGCATACAAATAGCATATGTACAAAGCAAAGAGCAGAAGATGTGCATATGTGTGTGAGTATGCCTTCTGATGAGCTTTTGCAAAAACAGTTGCCATGAGCATACACAATCAAAGGCACAGCACAAAACCATACAAAATAAAAAGCATTTCAAGGAAACAAGACAAAATAGAAAAAAGACAAGCTGAAAACAGAAAATTGTAGCATATTAGGTATGACAATTTTCCACACGAACTGTAATGCAAAGTTAAGGCCAAGCAAAATAAATTTAATGAAAATTTCTTACTTTTGTATGTGTGGGTTTTGCCGGCAAAGCTGATGCGAGTCGTTGGGCAATGCAGAGGGGCAGAGCAGAGTTGCCATGCTTATGCGCCTGTATGCAATGCGTTACAGTGTTTACTCGTTAGACATGTGCTCGTGTGTGTGTGAGTGAGTAGACTAGCTGAGCTTACTGGCAGCACACGTTGTGTGGTTGTATGTGTGTGCAGTTGACAGTGTCTGCAATGTGCACAAAATCTTTTCAACAAAATATGTAATTTTTATGCTTAGTAACGTGATTTCAATGCTTCGCTGCGTCAATGATGAGCAGAATTAGGCTAAAAATAGATAGAAAATATTCGTCGAAAGAGATTCGCAATAAAAATTATGAGATTTTAACAAGTCCCAAGATCAATATGGGATAGTGGACTACCAAGTATCTGGAGACTCAAGGTAACTAAGGCTAACAAGTGAATACATAATTCTATATTCAAACCTTGACTTTGTGTTAAATCTCAAATTTTATTCAAAACACAAACTCGAAGGACATATGCAGTCAGCTTTAAGTGTATATTTGAGCAGATTTTAAATACTCAAATGAAGTAGTTACAAGTAGCCACAATTGATCAAGAGCTTTTCCAATTGTAAATTGCATTGTATCTGTCAAAGGCAGATTCTGCAGAGATGAAATTTTCACATCTGAGTGTGAAATGATTATTGGAATAAATGAACAACAACAACAACTGCGAGAGCATTTAATTGCATGCGTTGCAGTGACCACAGCAGTTGCCCTTTGGAATGTGGCTTTTCTCTTTTTGCATAAACCTTTATACACTGAATATGTGTGTGTGTGTGTGTTGGTGTATTAAGCGCATAGAATTCTAATTAAAAACATGAATTCGAGTCAGTTCAATAAATTACATAAGCGCTTGCTCTGATAAGTGGGCTTCTATTAAAATGTTTCTACAAGCACATATACATACATACATATGGCTATGCACACATAAGCAACACATGCACATATTCACTGATACTTTCAGCTTTCTGGATATTCCTTTTGCTGTTGTCTGGTTCATCGGAGGCGTGCGCAAATTTCTTTGTTGTTGCAACAAATTCCTGCAGCCACATTTTTCAGCAATCAAGTTCGCCGCTCCTGAACTTTGACCTGCTTTGCTTCATGCTTCAGCTGTTAGTCGGCATGCGTACCTGTCTGCCACTTAAACGCCGAGCCGCAGCCCTCAAGTGCAGTGCCCTCGGTTTTGTTTGTGCGCTGCCGCAATATAAATGGGCAACGTGCCCCTGTGTGGGTGCCTGTCTGTCTGTCTTATTTTTTTTTTTAGTAGGTGTCTGTCTGTCTGTCTGTGCGAATGTGTGGCGGTAACACTTTCTGATGCTTTAATGTACATTCACCGACTGGTGTAATATGATTTATGGCCTTGTTAGCTGTCGCAAAGGTGTTGAAATCGCAGGCAACCCTACTTCGCCTGTGAGTGTGTGTAGCTCAAGAAGAGTATTAGTTTATTCAGCATGGCGGAGGGGAGAGGGAGGGCATTTCAGCTGACGTTGATAGCCGAAAGTGAGACATTAGTGGGAAAGTGCGCTGCTGTTCTAGATTTTCAACATTTCAAGCTGCAACAATAACAATTCGAAGTGGTTTTTTGTTCAAGTTTTTCAGCACAAACTGATTTTACTTACTTTTTGATATCTGAGCAGCGAAGATTAATATCCACATAATGAATATTTTCACAATCAGAATTTTGTTGCACAAGTGTGATAAAATATCTCAAGGAAATTGCGAGTTTAGGTTTCGAAAATTTTCTGTGAATTGCCTAACGATAGATAAATAATAATAGCTCTTCAAAAGTTATAAAAGGATTAATTAAAGCTGTGTATTATCTTTGCAAGCCTGAAGTAGTCTGAAGTCTGAAGTAGTTTGCCATTAGTGGACTTTTAAATATCAGAAAAACTTCAATACTATTTTTCGAAAAAATAACATTTAAAAATAGGCTGTAAAATATTAGTTTGAAATATATAATATTATTATAAATAACTTCGAAGTATAGAACTGTTATTTTGGGTAGCTTTATCGAATACATGAATATATTTGTGGCACGATATGAACTTTTCGCAATCGCTACAAGCACAATTAATGTTTCATATTTACATTACAATTTTTTTTGCTACATAAAATTGTAATTTTTGGAATTTTTATATTTTGTTTGGCAAATTTAGCTCTCAAAGACTATTTTCAATATTCACTGTATGCGGTAATTAAAAGTCCATAAGAAGCTTAGGCAAAGCGCACGTATTTCAATTGCGAATTTAGACACACACAAATGCTGAATGTATTTTGCGTATTACGCGCATGTGGCTTTGAAGATTACCGAGCAATGAAAGTCCAATTGATTAGCTTTGAAATGGCCGAAAGCGTCTTAGTGCTTTGTTCTGCTGCGGCTCTAATGATGCTCTTTTAATTACGGCTCAATGCGCATTGCAGCCAAATGATTTTTTAATCATATCATTAGGAGAACAATGCCAGGTGACTGTCCGTTTTCGAAGGAAGAGAGGAACAAGAAGCAGAAATGGGCGATTTCTTAACAAAGCAGCAACAAGCAAAATGGCAATTAGTAATGACACTTGAGTAGAGGAAGAGAAATAACTGCCGCAGTTGTTGTTGCTGCTGTGCCATTGTCGCTGGCAGCTAATTGCTTTTTGCAGCTGTGCTCCTTTTCTTTGCTGAAGTATATGAAAGAATTAACTATTTTTCTGATTCTTAAAACTTGGCAAGGCAAAATCTAAGCCAGCAGCTCAAGCAGCTCATCAAAATGAAGCAGTGGCAATCAAGGCAAGGAGCAAAAAGTGTGTTTGAAGCGTGTGTGTAAGGACTAAAGCCAGCTTTCCTTATGGATTGCACGTCTGCGTTGCGTTTTAATTTTTCAACTTGGCTTTGAGCCAAGATTGCATATTGGACAGCAGCGACATTTCGTGCCAAATTGGCAAATCACATACGCTTATTTGCTTTGCTTTGCTTTTATTTTATTTTACTTTTGGAGCCATTCAGACGTTTTTGTCCTCGATTGGAAGTAGGCAGACGAAATTGCCGTAAATGTAGAAAAAAGCAGCTCACCTTAGGGCAGACCTTTTGTTTCATTGCAGCCTTGTCTTAGGCAGCCAAAAACAGAAAGCAGCACACGGATCTAAAAAGTTTAAAGAAATATTTGCTTTGCGTGATGAAGCGGAATAAGTGAGATTTGCAATTGTTAGCAATATGGCTCCAGTTCTAATCTCCAGCTTAATCCTGAAATACTCATCTTATTCTTTCTAACACTAAACATTAGTCAAATTGACATATACATATATTTATATCGTAGACGACTTTTTGCCATATCTACACACAGTAACCATTTACAAATGGTTTATATTTTATACTTGGATGCCTATGAAATGAAAATGAGACTGCATTTTTAACATTTTATTATTAAAATCTAATAAAATATATTCTGGTGTACGAGAAAATTTATATTCACTTTCTTTGCGAATTTACTACCATATATATGTTACGATAATAGCTACTGTAGTCCAGCGTGGTAAAAGGAGACCAAATATGTTCTTTGCCATTGTAAAATTTCCTCATTATGCACAATTTTTAATCAACTTATAAATACCAAATAAGTACTTTTTAAGGTAGAGACAGAATCGGCAAATATTAGATTTCCAGGACTAAGAACCTGTTAACAATTTTTGTTTGCTATTTCTTTCTGCTTTTGTTGGGTTTGCGAAAAATTTGATTTTCGGTGGAAGTGTTATCGGTCTTGACAGATCGATATGAATTTGCATATACAAATTTATTTAATATGCTTGATTACAAAATCTGTTTATGAAATGAACTTTTTAAAAGCACCTTCTTACACTGTATATGCAAGTGGTTCATGTAAAGTTTGTACGCCGCAAAAGGATTACAAGAGTGTAATTTTACAGACACATACACGCCTCAGCAAATTACACAACTGCATGTGTGTGTATGTAAATGTAACAGCAAGCATTAGCATGAGGTGTCGCCATGCCGGTATATAGTACCAGCAGTCGCCAGTTGCCAGGGCGCTTCAGGACATTGCTCTGCATTTCGGCTTCTTGTGAATTTCAGAGCAAACCCCGGCAGATTCACCCAAACCACTCAAATTGCATGCATCAATTAGAGAAATAGCTAAATGCTTCCCAGTGCCCCACCACTTAAGCAGACGCCGTCCACTGGCTAAAGGGGGTAGGGGAAGGAAGGAATGGCTGTACAGATCATTCATTCAGTGTGGCAATTGAAACGGAATTATTGCATGATATAAGGAAAAAATTAAAATTATATGTGCTGAAATGCATTTGATGCATGCCTGCAGGGGTCAAAGTGGCAACGTTTCTGCATGCATTATGTGGCAGCAATGCAGCAGTAGCCACAACAAAATGCTGCAAAATTTATTGTAAGCTTTTTGTTGATTGCCTCAGTGCAATACAATAAAATAATAAATGTTTTATTGTGGTAAACCATTCTTGAAGGGTTCCTTCTCATTCCTGATCCCTACTAAAGCAACAATCTAGTTTAAACATTCAATAGAATGCGAATTATTAAGAAATATAATTTCCGAAGCTCATTTCTGATATGAGTTTCTTTGAAACTTTGCAGATGCGCTTGCTGTCAATGATTCAAGTATTGTTTTTTTTTTTTAATTTTATAAAATTCACTATGCTTCCACTAGCCTTCAACTTTATTTGATTCAATGCCAATATTTCTGGAATTCTTCCAGCGTACAACACGGCGTATGAATAACTTTAATGTTCAATTTTTATTTTCAGAATTATTACGAAACATGGCACTGAATACTGAACTCATACACACGCACAGGCATATATACGAAGCAGACAACATTGAACAGACATTGCAAAAAGTAGATTTGTATATGCACATTTCTTTTGATGTTGCTGCACGGCGAGAGCAGCAGCAAAAAGCTGCCAGCATTTGCGCGTGCAAATACCGAACGCCCGCAGCGAGTTTCGCCGACCGGAGCCAATTTGTGCATCCGCTGCACCGAACAATAACGGAACAACGGAACAAAGTCAAGCGCACTTCCGCTTAAATCATTTTGAGAAATTGCCAAGAAATTGTGTTCCGTTGTGCTCAGTTGTGTGTTGCTGGCTGCCACTGCGTCACGTCGTCGGCGCTGTTGCAGCAACATGGCTAGGTAGATGAGTTGGCTCTGTGGGCTAGCGAGTGCGTGAGTTGAGAAGGTAGTGGCGCCGCAGCCAAAGAAAGCAAAAACAATCTGCTTATGTGCAATGTAAGCTCCGGCATTGTTGTGAGTGGCCTGCTGGCACAAGTTGCTGCCGGTTGTTGTTGTTGCCGGTTTAGCAATTGCATTGCAGCAGTAGCTGTAGCTGTTGTTCTCCTTATCGGAATGGCTCTTTGGCTGTTTTTATTTGCTCTGCTCGACTAAAGTCAAAGTGCAGTGCTGAGCCTCATGCTCGCCATGCCTTTTCGCTCAAACTGCACACCTCGCCACTTCCAATTCACTAGAGTAATTTGATGGCAGCAAATCCGATCAACGAATGCAAGGCAAAGCTGCTGAAACGAGTAGCTGGAGTACTTCTTTTTTGTGGCAATGGTACTTTGTAGCATTGTTTCGAAGTTGGCAACTAAGTTTGCGAAGTGTTGTTTTAATGTGGCCACTGACAATTTTCTAAAATCAGTTTGGATTGCAGCAATGGGCAAGGACTCGGAGTGGCGTGAAAGTTTGTTTAAAGTATCATAAATCGGCTTGTATTGTAATGGACGGCAAGCAGAGCTAGACACATATACCTATAGATGTATAGATGTATGTCACACTTTTTGGGCTGACGATATACACTTAGATTTTTGGGTTTATTGAAATTAAAAGAATTCTGTTTGAATAAATATTTACTTCCTGTGAAATTTATTCCATATATGGAATATCAATCGATCCTTTTCTGAATCAAATAAATCAAATTTTACAATTTAAATATAAAACATTGTAATGAAGTTTTTTCATTTCAAAATTGCTGTTGATATTTTTTGTAATTTTGCATAAATTTTAGTCATTTAATTTGAATTGATTTGTCACGTTCCTTGATTTATCAAAGCATTGAGCAATTTAGAAACTTTCAATGCTGCAATTGACAGCTATGTAATTGCAATTTACCTGCCTCATCCGCTGTTGAATAGCTTCTGGGGCAAAAACACCGCTGCTGAAATGCATTATGCCATTGTCGAGTTAATAATAAAGAAAACTTTGATTTCATATTGATCAAACTTTGCACTTGCTGCCGGTTTCCCTACTCTGCCGCTGCGCCACATCGAATTGGCACTTGCCTGCCAAAGAGAGCAGTTTTTCGCGAATTACTCCAACCGCTTTTGTGGGCCTACTATTTTAATTGCTGCATTTTTTCTAAATCCTCCGAATCCCATTCTGCAACCGATAACCAATTATGAAGAACCCTCAAACCGCGCTTATTCAAATATCTTCAACTGTGAACTGAATTCGTCTGCTTTCATTTGCCATTCAAGCATTTGCGTGTAACGCTATTCACCTTCGCTTCAGTTGCTCTTTTGGAGCTGGCATAGTTCAGCGTTGGTGTGCTGTAGCTAAGTGCGGTAGAGGGGCAAGTATATGCAGCTAGAATGCCTCATTCAGCGTGCACATGCCGCCAAATTGTGGTCTTGGAAAGGGGGCAAGTGAAGTAGAGCAAAACTGAGTAGACAGTGTATCTGAAGTTGGCAAAGCTGACGAAATTTTTTGGCGCACTTAAACAAACACACAGACATAATGAAATACCAATAAATGCTGACTAGCTCTTTTGTAAATAAATCGAATTTTTCTTATGAAAACGTGCTCTCTTTTTACTTTTCAACAACTACAGCACAATTGTGTATTTTGGTTGCTGAAACACTAAAGTCTTTAGTCGTGGAGTGGTTTTGATCTCGGGCTTCGTCCTGCAATGGTTACTACTATAACTAAAGACAAATGCGAATTCTTTAATTTTACAGACTTTCACTGCTGTGGCACTGACTCTAAATTCTACTATGTTGACCGAAAGTTGCAAGGATATTATGGCCTACAAAAACTTCAAATTTTAATTTGAGCTGCAATATGCATAAGCTACCAAATTGATATAGAACTCTTAATACAAGAGTATTAAGTTAAGAGTTTTTCATGAAAAATTATCAATAACTTCAGCATCAACAACACCAACAACGTCAGCCTTGAGATTAAGCTAAGAATAATTCTTTTAACTTTTATTCTGTACTCAGCTGCTTTAGACTCAGTAAGCAATTGAGTAGTAAAGCCCCTTTTCGACCAGCAAAATTTAAACTTTACAAGTCACTCATCCTGACTGCGCTTCTCTATGGTGCAGAAGCATGAGCCAATGTGGCAGCTCTTGGGGTGCTTGAGAGAAGAGTCTAACTACGCACTAAATCCATCCATTATTTGAGCTATAATAGCAATCAATGAAATTTCTCAGCCTATGTAAATTGATTTTCCTACCACCAAAAACACTTTTTTATTAGCTTAATGTTAATCTTGCTTAATAGTAGCTTAATTTCATTCTTTCATTACCTATACTTATTAGTCTGTAAGAATATTATTATATATTCATAAATGAAGAAAATAAATGAAAATCATGAAATAAAAAAAATCCTTCGAAAGATATATGACCCAGTTTGCATTGGTAACGACTATCGTATTAGGATGAACCTCGCTGTACACCGCCTTGGCCGCTTACAAGCGGGTTCCTATATTTCATTCATTATTGAGTGTATGCATATTATCAGAGAAGTATTTAGCAGTCAGCAAAATCTTTTTATATTTCCTATAAGTATATTCAATGAAAGTAGCTTTATTTGATTTTCATTTTCAATTCAAGGAGATCATTTTTATAGCCAGTTCCGTAACAGCTTCGAACTCACGGCGTATACGCAATATCCTATTTGAAAGTCAACTTCCATAAAAGTACTAGTGTAGCATCTTGGATGTCAGCTCGGCTCGTTAAGCATTCAATAGTTTAAAACTGAGCGCTTATTTATTTGCCGAATAATCGAAAATTGGCGCTGCCAAGTGTTTGCACTCTACACCAGGCACTTATAAGCACCGGTGAACTTGCATGTGTTCAAAATTGATGGGACGGGGCCATAAAAGTTTATATTAGCCGCCATGACAATTTCCTTTAACGGCACAAGCACTCAAGCGAGTGCATAATGCAAATGGCCCAGTGCGCAGCATGAAATTTATAAGCTGCCAAATGCACACACGCAGACACGCGCACACAATCACACTCGATAGCGGCGCACACGGCATACACCCAATAGATTAAGTCAACCTGACAATAAAAATGGCAATCGAAAGTCATTGGCTGCAGCTGCAAGCGCCGCTGCCAAGTACAACTTTTGCCTGCCACCGCCTCTGGCACTTCCCCCACGCGCACACTGCTGCCGTGTGGCATGGCCCTAAGCAAGGCTGCCTCGTGACAAACGCTTTTGTGTGCGCAACTTCTGCCGTTTGAGGCATGCGGCATGCGGCTAGCAAATTTCGACAATGGCCCGAAAATGTGCCAAGCTGTTTACAATGGCACGGCGGTGGGGGGCGGGGGCGTGCATTTGCCGCGTGTCGTGCTGCTCATTGTCAGCGCAATTTCCGCTTGCACTTTTCCGCACTTGCACCCTCACATTAACCCGCCGCTGAACGAGTGGCGAAACACTTAATGGCCACGTCAGCCTCTGCTGCTAATAATGGTGCAACGCTGCCGTGAAACACCTGCAGGCGTTGCTTGCGGGCGCGCGACCTGTGGCAGCTTAACACTTTGGCGTCGACGCTGAAATTGGTGCCCACGAAATGAGCCGAGAGCAACGCGTTTTCATTTTGTGCACAATTCGTAGCTGATGATTTCGCACAGTGGCGGTTGCCTCAACCACAGAGGCGCCTCCTGCAGCCTACCAGCAACAAAAACACACACAGCAGAAATCCGCTGCGATTGCCGGGGGACGCGCCAATTTACCAGTGCGTACGTGTACTAGCAAATACAACAACAACAACACAGAAATAGCAACGACAGCAGCCTACAAAACTAACGTGTGCAGTTTTTCATGTTCCGATTTTGGCTTCACGTCGCATTTCACTAGTTTGTACCGGTACTTTGCTTATTTCAGATAAAACATGTATGTGTGTATGTATGTGTGCACTTTGCATGAGTGTGCTTGTGTTGCTGCAGCAAAGCTTCCTCTCTGCGCCTCTAGACGTCAACTCATTTAGCAGCTTTCCCTTTGCCAGAGTTTATTTGCACGTGTCAGCGTGCATGATTGTGTGTGTGCATGTGAGTTAGTGTGTGTGGCAACTCATGAATAATTGTCTATATTTTTGTAAGTAGAAAGCTTTATATATCAATGGCTAATGTTTAATTTACTTGCACTTGTCCCTTCCTTAAAGATCTACCTACATCCTATACATAAGCAGTTGCCTCGCTCCTGTCCATACGGAAATGTGTTTACAATAAAAAAATTTTGCTGAATATCTTATTTCTTATACAGTTTTCTTCCGTTTTTGTATTACATTACATATTTGTATTGTTAATAAAAGATGAAAATTTGAATGCAAAAAAGCATGAAAGCCATAAAATTTAAAATTTCTGCTCGAATTTGCGAGCGAACTATTTCTTCAATTTCTTTCAAGTTTTATGCAAATCATTGAGTGCCCGTTTTTGTTCGAAACTCAGGCTTCTGCTATGCTCATATGTTTTAGTTCATAACTGCTTGAAGTGTACTATAACTGCACGCATTATTATTAAAAGTTTTTAATCCTTTGTTAAGTTTTTAAATCTTTTTGGACTTTGGTAAGAGAAGGGATACGGAATATTCATTTTAGTCTCGCTTACCATTCTGAAGATGATTTGAATATCGCTTTTAATGTTGTTTATACTTTTTGCAGGACTTCTCAAAATATGTTGAAATTTTGATTTTCCGAAGTTAAACCAATGCGCGGTTCAGATTAACGATGCAGTGTAACGCAATGCGATCGATCGATTTACATATAATGAATGATTAATGGCGGAAGTTACCAATGCTTGCTTTTTTGCTCAATATCCTGCCCCACTGCCAGCCTGCTCGAGGCTTACTTTGTTAGTCAAGACTGACTGAGCATGGTCTGCATTGACGTCAATAAAAATTATACACCGCAAAGCAGAGGAGCACTTTCCGGAATAAGTATCATGATGATTATGCTGCAGATATCATTGCAGCAGCAGCAACAACAACAACAACAACAACGACAACAATTTCATGGCGAAACCTGATTATTTGGCATTTACGTTTAGGTGCCTGAGCTGTGCTGATTTAAAATTTTACAAAAATTTGCAGCGCACGAGCTGCAGTGAAAAGGATCTCTGCAATGCGAAGCGGTGGAAGGAGGCGATGTCATATTTGCAGTTCGCAGTCCAAAAAAGACATGATTGAAATTGAGTGCACTTTTCGGAGTTGAGTTGGCAATGTCGCGCTTAACTTTTGCTCGAACTGCAATCATTTTATGGTTTCAAATTTCCAGGCAATAATTAATATAAATGAGTCGAAGCTAATGAAGTGTGGCCACTGATAATCGCATAAATTGTCAGAATTGCACAAAAGGAAAATTCGCAAAATTGTTGATAGAAGTTTTACTTTTATTTTGGTTAGCAAAGCTAATTCGCAGTTGAATATGAGAAATATATAAACCATTATTGGAAAGTAAATTCTGTCATAGAATATACTGAAGTGTCCAGTGTGGCACTTTGAAAAGATAAAAATTTATTTAGCTGCCGATAATAAGCAGAGTGATGTAAATAATTTTGATGAATAGCGCTCTTATTTCTTTTAATTATAATAATTTATTATTGTAATTACGATAGTAAATAAATAAATTTTCATGCACTGTCTTTTCCCTAAATGAACGCATTAGAAATAAAAAACATTTATCAAAAGTAGATGTGCACTTTTTTTATTGAAGGCAAACTTTCGAAAGAGATGGCAAATTTTCTACAAAAAAAATTATCGAATCTAAGCTTCTAGCATTATATTTGAATAATTGTTGAAAAGGAACTTGAACAACGATGGAAAAAAAATCGCTATTTTTGAGAAAACTGTAAGCTGAAGCAGCTGCAAACTTATCAAACTGGATCACAAGTTAGTTGCAAAATGTGTAGCAATTCTTTGACTTCAATAATCGATTAAAATTTTTTTAGAAAGTGCATACTTTTTTTGTTATTCGATTTTATAATTACCGCTGTCTAAGGCGGCTGGTTCGCTAAAGCATTCATACTAGTGATCTGTATAATTTTTCAACCAAATTTATAAATAAAACTTTAAACTGTTGTGCGCACACAATTTCAGCACTCAACAAAAAATTCGCAAAAATAATTTCAAGCCCTTTTTTTTGGCAGAGCGTATGAGCTAACAAATTTGAAGTGATTTTCCAGCGATTGGCGCAATCGAGCCTCAGCAGCATAGCAAAAGCAAACCGAAGCGCATAAACGCTTATCTAAAGTACGCGTAACATTCAAATAAATTGCGCAAGTTTGATTTTATTCCATTTAATTTAACTATCAGCCATGTAAGCTCTGCAGAAAAAAGGGGCAAACAAAAGAGAAGAAACAAAAAAATATAAATAAAATGTAGTGGGAAATCAAAGCCAAAGCCAAAGCTAAACGAAAACTAATCTGAAACTAATAACGATTTCGTGCTGTTTAGGAATTTCGTTTACAGCTCAGAATTATTGAAGCGAGCGTGTGCCTGTATGTGTGCATGAGTGGAAGTGCTGATATATGCAGACTGCGGGGCGTATATGCAACGCTATTACAAGCAAGCGTAGAAGGGAGCAGTCACAGTCACAGTTGAACGTGCTCGAGCGAAAGTTTTTAAATTTACGCAAAAAGTGCCCAAAAAAATTGAGAATACCAAAAAATGGGGGAAAAACAAAAATGAGCAGAAAAACAAACAAAATTACAGCAGAAAGAAACGCAGAAAAATGGGAAAGCCCAGCAAAAGCACAAAATATGCGAATGGCAACGTGTATCGAACCAGCTTGACGCTTTATGATAGCACGCGATGTGAGTGCGGATGTGTGATTGTGTGCGTGCGACTGCGTGCGTGTGTGTGGCATGGCGCACTTTTATGGCGGCGTTTTTGCGCTCTTGACGCAATGGTGTCATTTTGAGCAGCGGCAGCGCCGACGATGTAGACGACAGCGAGCACAGCGACGACAGCAAAGTCAAAACAAAACTGCTGAGCAGTGAAACGACGCCAGCAAATGACTTTATTGTTGGAACGTGCTAAAAGTTTCTGGCAGGCAGCTTAAATTGAAAAACTTGCATTGAAATTGATTTTTGCGCGGGAAAGTTTATAGCAAAAGCACGCAAAAAATGGCGGGAATTTTCGCAAAGAAATTGATTAAATATTTTATGCACTTTTATGCTTTTTAAGAAAATGTTTGGCAAATGCAAAAAAATTTATATTATAAAGCATAAGTATCTTATAATAAAAATGATAAGATTTTAATTGAAATTAATTAATATTAATCATTTAATGCATTGCGAGTATATGCCTTGTTCGGCAGAGAACGACCAACGGTCTTTCGTGTATTCTGGTTCGAAATTTTAAACCTTCAAATTCCTTCAGTGCTGTTCACATTTGATCAATACATATGCCAACATTATGTTTTAAGGATTTTTCCAGACTTTGGTCTAAATATTTCAAAACTTTTTTTCTAAATTTCACGACAGTCAGAAACTCATAAGAGGCGCAGCAGCGGACGACACGTATCATGTTGCTGCTGCCTGTCAGTCACTCGCACGCAAGCAGCAACACACACTGGCACACTCTCGCCATTTCGGCACTTTTTATGACAATTCCCCGTTCCCCCATACACGTGCTCAGTCCACATACAGCAAGAATGGCTGCAGGAATCACACAAAAAAATTCTGATAAGGTGCAGGGGGCACTGGAAACTGCAATTCGAAATTTCGAAACAAAATCCTTTGTAGCGAATTCAAATGGAAAAGACGCCCCTGGGCGTAGCTACACCAAATCGTGCTAATGCCAAGCGGAGCAATCGAGGGAGCACACTAAGCAGCAAACTTATGGCACTGCTGAGAGGCACACATGTGCACACACACATACACATACACATACATGCACACACTCACTTAAGCCTGAAGGCAGGCAGACACAAGTGCAGTGTCAGCGTTAAAGCAAACTTATGACAGGCGAAGGCGACGACATCGACAACAGCAACAGCGAAAGTAGCAGCAACATGCACAAGAACAACAACAAATAGACAGCAGCAGCAGCATCAGCAGCATCAGCAACGCAGCACGGCGGCAGCTAAAGCGAAAGCAGCTGATCAGCATGCAATGCAATATTGCCAAGTGAGATTACGTGACTCTGCCAATGAAGCAATTCAGCAACTCAGCAGCGCACAGCGACGCACAAATAGCAAGAGCAACAGCAGCAGCAGCAACAACAAATCTTTCTGACAAACGCATTGACTGCTCTGCGTTTCTGCTGCTGAATTGAACTGATTTCCGTGCGAGATTGCTTCGTTTGGAAAATTTGCCGGATTGAAACAAAGTTGCAGCAGCAGCAGCGCGATCGCCCACCCAGCAGGAATCATTCGGGAAAACTGGCAAATAACCACGAGCTATGAAAAATAATTAGCTCAGCTTCATTGGCAGTGTTCATTGCATGCTATTTTAATAAATTCGTTTAAATAATTGAAGCTATTAAACTTTTCCGATAAGCCTTTTCCAGCTAATTAAAAAGATAATTCCGAGATGTAATAAATGTTTTGAGCTTATGAGGGCTAACATTGAGTAATAGGAAATTTTTGAACTAAATTCTCAGTGTTGTTCATACTGATGCTGCGAATAGGCTCAACTCCTCGCCTAGACTATTCAATAGTCTTTAGTTCTTGCGCACTTCTGCGATCGCCAAAAGATAGTATACTAAAGTATTGAATATTTTCATCAGAACTGTAAACTATATTTTACTCTTAGCTACTACCGACTCTGGCACCAATAAGCCCTTTACCCGTTTGTTATTTAAAATAAATGTCCACCATCACTACTCCACTATATCGTATCCCACTTACCTTTACTCTTTTTCAAACCAACAAGTGTTTTGCACATATAGGAGGCTTCTATTGACCATTGATTTCTAAAAAAAAAATAATAATATAACTGTGCTATCTGATTCTCGACTTAATAGCATACATCCTATATTGGCATTTATTTTGCCTTACTTTGGGTACGCTCGGTACCATTTTTGTGAATTTTTCCTGCTGGCTTTTTCGTGGCAGCATGTATGGAAGTGTTTGTGGCATGAACTATCTAATGATTATGATAATTCGTATTAGTGTGTGTGTGTGTTTGTTTTTGTATATAACAGGTAATTGCTGCGAGTGGCGCAAACATTTTAGGGGCTTAGCCTCTGCACTTGGCCTACTCCAATGTGGAAGTGGCACATTGGCGAAAGGAACAAGGATGAGCTGCAAGCGTCATTTGGACGCACTGAATTCAAGCTAAAAAACACGCCTTTACGCACTCCGCTTGGGAGCACTTGACTATTGCTGCCGCCATCTTTTCCACTTGTGACAATTCAATTTCAGTTCAATTTAATTCGGTCTTCATTTCGTTATGCTTCAAGCTCAGTCGCAGACTGCGAAAGCGACAGTCAGCAGCGTCATCAATACGCCGCACAGCATACTCAAGTGCCGTGCAACAAATGCTGTTTGAATTCCTTGCTTCAATTTCATCAAATGCCGCTGCCGCACGACACTCCCCAAGTCGTAACCACCTCCGTACGCCGGCTGCTCTTGCATTTGAATTATTCACTGCGAAATTTGCAATTGCAATTCCTTTGCCAGCACCTTTCCCTCCCCGCTGTTGCATGCCACAAATGCGGCTTATTGCTATTGCTGTTGCGTGCGCTGGCAGCAGATGCCATTTGTCGTGAGATTTGCTGCATGTGCTCTGCCTTTCTCCTGGCAAGGCAGCACAGAAGCAAAGCTGGAAAAAATAATCAGAAATGATTTCAATATAATTGTAAGGACTTCGCGTTAGGTGGCAAGCATGGTGGCATTGGCATGCGCAGCATCTTCAGCTGCATGGCATTTGTCATTTGATATCGGTGACTTGGCAGTTGACATGGCAACGATCTCTATTGCTATTCTTCCAGCAGTAGCAGTTGTATTTGTCATCGCCAGCAATGGCAGCCTTTTTGATATGCAATGCATATCCTGGCATTGTTTTCTGCTGCCTGCAGAGTAAATAGAAATCTGTTTTGAACTATTTCCAAGGAAATTCTTTGTTTTTCAGATAAAATCAAGATTCCAGATTTAAAATCGAGCGTGCAAGCGACAATTGGGCACGAATAGCCCAGCAGCGCGGGCGGGAGCTGAGAGAGCAGCGCTGAGATGAATATTTCGTTAGTGAATATTTATTTGTTTAATTTGCTTACTTTTTTAAAGTCTTTTTAAAGTCTTTCTTTATTCTAAGATATATCAAAAATATAAAGAAAAGTGCTAAAGCCTGCAAGCAAAATAGATCTTTACCAGTGTGAGGTTCATAATTCTGAAAGCACTTACAAGCACTAAATTTCCCCGTCTGAAGTTTGTATTACTTGGAACTCGGCATGCTTTGAAATATGCTCTTATCTGATTGAAAAAAGATCAGTGATACGTGCGTATAAAGAAGGTGACCAATTTTCCTTGCCTGAAGAACATTTGGAGATTTCTTATGTACATTTTCAGTTATCAGCGATAAGATAGAAACAATCTGATGTTCATTAGGGAAGCCTTATGCTTATGCTGAGAATACTCTAAAGTACATTCGCAAGGTCTAAACTTCATTTGGAATATTCTGAAGTACATTTGAATAATCTGAAGTAAAATTGAAAATATCGGAAATATATTTGAAATTTTTGGAACTTAATTTATAGTTATATGAAGTACATCTGCAATACTTTAAAGTACATTTCAAAAATCTGAGCTTCATTCGGAATATTGTGAAGTATATTTGAAACGCTTGAAGTTTATTTGTAATTTCTAAAGTAAAATTGACAAATTCTGAAACGTATTTGTATTCATCTGAAGTACCTTTAGAAAGTCTGAAGCTCATTTCGAATATGCTGAAGTATGAGTGAAAGTGGAAATTTTATGTTATTTACAAAATGTATGCCATTTTAATATCTGTTCAATCTTTTTTTGAAATATTTAGTGAAATGTTTTTAATTTTCTACTGTTGCTCGTTATTGTCAAAAATTTTCATTTTTTGTTGTACTATGTTGCTTCTATAAATTGTATACGCTCATAAAAGTGTAAACAATAGTTCTACCATAAGTATAACATATTGAAGAAAAGTAACATGCCAATGCAGCCAATATTATATAAAGCTGCATTGTTCCTCTTTTGTGTCTCCTAAAAATTACACACATTCTTCTCTTTCTAGTATTATTTATGCTGTCTCAGTAATTGCAGCTAGTGTTGCACGATGCATTGAAGCAGCTTATGTGCCACAGCACAACAAAAAATGGCACTTAATTTTTCGAGCTTGTTTCCTTTTCATCTCTATCCACATTCGCTCGTACGTATGTACCTTCTTTGTTGTTCGACGCTAAACAATGAAAAACAACTGACAGCGCCGCTGCAGCCATTGCCAGCTTCCATATCCGCATCCACTTCCATGTACATATCCACACCCGCATCCGCATGCCTGGCGCTGATATACTCCTGCGCACCAGCAGAATTGGCCACCGCGCTGCAGTGATATGTGGCTCCACTCTGGCGCTGCTCGCCAAATCTGCAGCTTGCAGATTCGCTGCATCCAGAGCGAGCTTCGTCGCCACTCGACAATCAAGATTAAGAGCACGTGATCAACGGGTTGAGGCTGATGCATGCGATGGCATATCACATATATTTGGAATAACAATGAACCTATTTTCGCTTAATTTTTGCTTCAATTGATTTTTATTCTGTGTTTATTTTGATCAAAAAGTTTGTGCTGGCAGCTTATAAGTAAATTTCGCCATTCATAAAAGGATTTTATAATCGTCCGTTCCAGTTCTAGTTCGAATATAATCGGTTCGGCTCATAGTAACGGAATATTATAATTAAAAAAAAATCTGTTCATTTAGCCGTTTATTGCAAATTTATTTATTTGTTTATTTTGTTTGTTCAATTAATATTTATTCGCCTACGGCATTGTGTCCGAATTAATGAAAGACCGTCAATTGTTTCTGCTATCGATTAATATTCATATAAATTCTGATTTTATTAATTTATCCATGGACTGAGCTGTAAAGCATTCATGCAAAGAATGCAATTATTCATGCATCAAGCCCCACACAGCTGCCACATGCGTGCGCCACACATTCTCGCACAAAAGTTCATTATTGAAGTTGTCGAAAATCAAATTTAACTGAAGCTCTGGAATTAAAAAGCATTGAGGTTCCCTTTTTTGTGTGGAATTTTAGTCTTTTAAAGTTTTGCTGAAGTTTAAAAAAGTTAAGTCACACAGAGAAAAGTCTAACTCATGCTGCTGCTCGCTGCAAGCTGCCCCCTACGCTCTGTCAAAGGCGGAAAGTCATAATAGATTTGGATAATCTTTATCTAAATCGATAACCATTCAAGCAAATCGCTTTACACGACTCCCTTCACTCGCCCGCACAGACCACGCGGAAGACAAAAGGCGCAGCAATACCGCCAGAGCTACCAGCTGTTTGCCGGCGCCGACGACGACGACGACGTCGATAGAAGCAGCTGCTGTTAGCGCTGCCAGTGCACATTTCCAGCCTGATGGCAATCTCCATTGTCGGGCAGCCAAACAGTCTTCAATGGTGCGGTTTACAATGGCTTGCCTGGTGCGCTGCCGCTGGCGGTTCGAACTGACTACCTATGTGAGTGTGTATGTGTGTGTGTGGCTACAATATGAAATATTACGAAATGTGCAAAAATACGGCGGCCCACTGATGACAGCAGCCGTAAATCGTGCTTGATGTACACCCAAAAAGAATACAGTTAGAGGAACCCACCTCTATCGAATCGAGATATCAGCAATGGTATGTGCAGGAGTACATTCGTGAAGTTAGTTAAAAGTCATTCATAACAACTAAGATGAGTTTAAGGTTGGAAAATTTTTCTTACCCGATTTAAAAAAAATGTAATACTAGGCAAATTCTTACGTTTCATAAAAAGTTACTTAAAGTTGATCAAACATGTATACATACCATATACTACCTATGTATATGTATTTAGTATATGAATTCTTATATGTATGTACATTCATTTCTATGCAAATTAAGCTTAAAATTTCTCAAGACTTCAATAAAATTTGAGCATATTTTTGTTAAAATATTATTTTTACTAGAAATGTAATGTTGATATATTGACACAAAAAGAAATATGTACTAACATTTTCTATTAATGTGACTAGAAAGAGTTATATTTCTTTAACTAAGTATCAAAATGTTGAAGTCGCACTGCAACCCGTTCTCAGCCGCCTCCAACTAAGAAATTAGTTAAAATTAGTGCAACCTTTTTTGAAGCCTACAAACTTTTGTTCAACTACTAGCTTCAAATCCTTCAATTATACTCGAAAAAGTGCACAGTGCTGCCGCATAAATGTCAGCGCCTCCCCGCAGATTAGCTCGAATTGTTTGGGCTTGCTCGCTTGTGTGTGTGTGTGTCTTTTGTTAGTATGTGTCATGCACTGCTCTGTTTTCGCTGTTGTCTATGGATTTTTTCTTTTTCTTGCTGTTTTTGTGTCTTTTCGTTTTGTTTGAGGTTCCAACTTTTTCAATGAATTTCAAATTACAAAAATACATCGTGCAATGATTTCATTTTGTTGCCATTTCCTCTCTCATTGTTCCGCTGCATTGTTGTTGTTACATGTTTACATTTTTTGCTGCTATCCAATGGAGCAGCTTTCTACACACACACATGCCATGTTAACATGTTTGTATGTATTGTGTTTGTGTGTGTTACGGCTTGACTTTCAATGACCTTTAAATACTTCATAAATCACTTGCAGAAATTTTGACAGAAAATAGCTCAAATCCTTGAGGTGAATGACTGTATCTAATCTTTGCTGTTATTATTTTTATAAAGTTTTCTTTTCCGTGATTCTTTCAGGGCTTAGCTTTTTCTTTGCAGTTGTAAAAATACTGCTGCTAAATAGCGCAAAATGTGCGAATTCCAGATGACCTGACGGCACACGCTTGGTTCTGTCACTCTATTGACCACACAAGATTTTGTATTATGCAATTTATAAATACTTTCTGTAGATGTTTTTATGAAATGACAAAATTGTTGATGGGGTGGCAGGCCGTGCCTCCGATGTAATAACGAAGTAGAGGAGGCTTGGCATTTTGAACTGAAGAAAGCACGCGCGTAGCAGGCACCTGGAGGGAAGCTCTACGTAGACCGTTACCCGGAAATGAGTTTTTATTGACTATTTAAGAAGAAGAAGAAGAAGAAGAAGGGGAGCATTCATTTTGAATTATCAGTTCTACGGCCATCAATTGAAGTTTTTTTAGATCACATTATAGACTTTTTTGGGTAATTAGTTTCTGTCAGTCTGAAATAAGATTTTTAAAGACCCTGCTATTTTGAATTTTAATAAAATTTTGGATTGCTATCTTGTCTATATTTGCACTGAGATATCACTGGCAAGTAAGCTGGATGACTTATAGTTGAATGATAAAAATATATATGCACTCAAATTGGAAAACTGACAAAATATTAGAATTGCTCTTAATTAAAATAGTTTTACCATGGTTTTCCAAAGAAATTCCTATTCCTTTTAAATTATTTGTAGTAAATTCATTTTACTCTGTATCCCCTGTCTTTGACTAATTGCTTTGATTCAGAATTTTGAACATAATTTTGATATTTTTGTTTGCTCTGCTAATTTTGCGCTTTCCTTGAAATAATATTTGCATAGCTCTCTAAAATATTTGATAAATATACAAGAGCATTTCAAATCACTTTAATTAATGAAGGCAGTAAAGAAGCACGCTCAAGATATCTCAGCCTGCAAGTATGCATTTAATAATATTTTTCAAGGAAAAACGTTCTTCAGCTGCAACAGACGCGAACTACTCGTAGCATAAAAGTTTGCGTAAAAAGTGTGGAAACTGTTTTGCGCTTTTGCTGGAATTTGGTAAATAAATTAAGAAGAACTCGTAAAGCTTTCACTGGCTAACTTACAAAAAGGACACTGCGCTGCATTGCAATACCAATTGCATTGGCGTATAAATATACGTATTTTTGTATGTGTGAGTGAGCTTATGTACGAATGCAATTAATTAAATTAAATAGTATTGTGCCGCCAAGTGCCGTATTAAATACAAAGCAGATATGCATAGCCGCAACAGCCAAAGCTCACATGTTTTATGCTTGTTTGTGTATGTATGTGTGTGCTTGTGCCGCTGTGGGCAAGCATGCATGTATAGAGTTGCATATATGGCAATAAACTTTTGCCACTTTTTGTGGCATGCGCAGAGTTCACTAATGAGTAATTAATTACAGAGACATACCGCTGCTATTAATGTTTATGCGTGTGAGTGAGCGTGTGTGTGTGAGTTTATATGTAGTTTTGTGCGCGTGTGTGTGACTGCTTAAGCGAATTGCGAAAATTGTAATAGCTGCCTAGTGACTGCACTGCAATAGCATACACACACAATTCCAAGAAATTTTGGAATTTCGAGATTGTTTAAGATATCGTTTTCGAAATTGATTAAGGATATAAAAGGAAAATTAATTTCGAAGGTTTTTGCTAAAAGTGTTATTCGAAAAATTTAAACTTCTACTTACATAAGGTTCAAATGCGTGCCGGCAACAGAATGGAAAGGCAGCTCTGAAGCACTCAAAAATGTTAACTGGAACATGCAAATTTGTTCCATTAAGGTTCGTCGTCAATATAGTTGGCTGTTAGCTCTAGAGGAGAGTTGGACTTTGCGGCCAATGTGGCTGGTGCTGCATCCAAGTTCACTACACGCTTGCAGTCGAGCTCAATTTGTAGTTGTAAATCAGAAGGTTCTCCAATAAGGCATGACATTAATTTGTGTGACAGATCGGCAACTGGCACTTTCCAAAATTCTGTTCTTTTTTTTTGGGTAATTGAGATGAATTATGCAAGGAAATGTCAATGCTTAAAGTTCCAGCCAATGGCAGTTGCAAGAATATTTACGTATTATAGCTGATAATAGAAATATTTGCCGGGCACACTGTCTTATAGTGTATCAAGTTGCAAGGCAAGATAAGTTTTATGTGTACACTCTGCAACACAGCTAAGTATATTTTTTGTGAAAACGCTGAATTGAAATTTTAATCAAATCGCAATATTTATTAAAAATTAAAGCATGCTTTTGACTGAAGAAAGGAAAAAAAGAATAAAAGTATAGAAGAGCGAAGAGCGAAGAATTAGAAGAGAGTGTGGGAAATGATAGAATAGAAAATAGCAGAGATAAAAAGGACTATAAACATAATGAGATGAAAGGAAAAGCAAAGCAAGGCTAAGTGAAAGTCAAATATAGTATTATAGAAGAAAGACAAGAAAAGATAACATGAATGTCGAGAAACTATACAGCGAATAATTTTCATTTGGCCTAAAATTACGACAAGGACAATGGAACTCTGCACATATTCTCTTCAGATGATATATGCGCATGTCAGACACATTAAAAATTCCATTTTAATATTTTTAAGAACCAAATCTAAACAAATGCGTAAAATCCTTGAATTATTCATACTGAATTTTCTAAAAAGTTGATATTAATTAAATGCAAACAAAGTGGAAAAGCTGATTCCATAATAGATATAGCACCATCCTTTTCCTATTCTTACGTTCATATACTTTCAAAAAGCTTTTAACGGGACGAATTTCCAGGTTAAACAGTGCACTACGAGACAAAATCTCATATCATACGCACACTTAAATACGAATTTATATTGTACATCGAATTGAGCATGTAGAACACATAAATTTTGCAATTGTTTTGAGCTCAAAGGTACACACACACACACGCACGCAGAGCAATGCTACATAGTAAAGCAACAAAGCACGTGCAGAGCGTTTCAAAGCAATGAAGCGGCTGAAGCTTTGTCGAAACTGAACAGCAAGGATACTTTTTTGGCCAGGTACAATAAATCTATCAAGTGAAGAATTTGAGAAGTCATGCAAGAGAAGTCATTACGCACACAAACACACATACTAGAGGAATCAGAGCCAGAGCTGAAGGCAAAGGATTGCTAGAAAGGAAAAACTAATGCTTGACCAATAAATTCTCTATAATTCAGAGGAACCAACAGGAAGAACAGAGTTAAAGGAAGAGTTCTTGAGTGCGCATAGAATAGAAGCACCTACAGGAGTAGTAGCGCACTGAGCGGAAGCGGAAAGAGGCGACGCAGTAGTGGCGTAATGAAATGACAGCCAGATGAAGTGAATGGGACGTTAATGGGCAACACTCGAGTGCACATAAATGAATATGCCTGTGTAGCATGTGTGTGAGTATATGTACAAATGCGTGTGAGGTGAGCTGTATGCATGCGTACGGCCATAGATTAGAAATAATACTGTGCAAATAAATCAAGCAGCGCTAGCAAAGGAAGCAACTGTGGAGAGAAAGGTGTAAATTATGGACTTTGGACTGAGATGGCTGATAGTATCACAATATATAACTCGTTTATTAATGTTCCGATTCAAAACATCGGAAGTTGCTGTCGAAAATGAAAATTTCAAACTTATAACCGCCCAAATTCGGATTTATTTAAAAATATATTATTGATCTGAAAGTCTTCTTTTAAATGTTATATTATATTTGATCAACATTTAACAAGATACAGCAAGTGATTGCTTTTATAGTGCCTGCAGTTGAAAAGGGTGAGTTGCAGCCAATCCTTTTGATGCGGATATGAAGAGAAATATTTTTTTAGACATCGGTTTAAAAAAAGGCACATGTCGAGAGTTTCGAACGAACTGCAGTGGATAGCCGATTCCTAGCTTGAAAGCCTTTATTTGCAGTCCAGTGAGCTTCTAGGCTTCCAAGTTGGTAAGGCGAAATCTAGAGATGGCGGAACAGGCATACAAAAAATGTGATAGCTTGCCTGGATGAGAGAGAAAACCGACATAGATAAAAATTTGCATTTTGCATGTCTCTTTTTGGCATCTCTAACTGTGTGCGTGTTTGCATGCGCTGCTGAACCTGCTGAAGGCACGATTTGTTGGCGCCTGCTGCGCACTGCAAGACTTCCCAATATGCAGCAGAAATCACAGTTATTTGCTTTGGATCGCTGCCGGCAAGCCGAGGTGCTGCTGCAGTGTGTGTGTCCTTTTGGCATGCCTGTGTGTGTTTTATGGGGGCTGCCACTTGCCACTGATGCGTCGCTGCAGCACATGTGGGACATTTGCATTTATTTGGCAGTTGTGAGCGCTTTTTTGCGTCTGGAAGTTACGGCCATGCTGCTCGAAGCCGCTCAAAGGATTGCCTCGGCGTTACGCAAATCTGCTGGCATCGCTGCGCCATGTCCAAATGAAATTTTGCATGTGTCGCCAACAGCTGTAGGAGCACTTACAACAAGGAGGCAGCGGCGCCACAGTTGCCTGAATAAAACGTTTTCATTTTTGGCCAACATTCTGCAATTTTTGATTGTTTCGGTTTTCAGTGTCAAGCTCAAAATGGTGGAAACTCATGCTGCGGCAAGAGTTGCCCGTTGCCACTTTTGCACGGATTTGTTTTGCAATTTTTTCTATTTCTCTGCGGAAAGACATGATTGATTCGCTAAAATTTTATATTGGAAACGAACAGTTACTTTCTATATAAATATTCACAGAGTTAAGTTATCGTCTGCTTGGCTGGCAGAAGTGTCAATAATTTCCGCCATGCTCTTCGAGAGTATTCTTTGAGAGTAGGCTTCGCAATTCGTAGGGCAATTCAATTTGTACAACTCGTAAATTTGTGCAAAGTATAATAAGCACATACGCAATAATGCGGGAAGGCAAGGCCTAAGTCCAGTATGTAGCGAACAATAAAGCACATTACGTCGTACAGGGTTAAGCGTTGCCTTATCTTTTGCAGCTGCATGCTTGACTTTAGTGCAAGCGTAAGCAGATATTTGTTACCTTTCACCTTCACATGCCCTGCAAACGCTAGCATCGCAAAGACATGCTATTAATGCTGCACTTTGCTTTTGTTTGCAATGAAGCATCCTTGAGAACTGCTAGCCATAAATTCTCGTCAATCTATTGTGCCGTAAAGTTTGCATACATTCCCCGCATTCGTTGCCTGTCGTGTTCAAACAAAACGATCGCCAATTTGTATGCGTTTCCAATTTAACACTTCTGTTTTTGTTTGTCGTTCTGTGAGATTTGTTACTTTTATACCGAGTCTGACTGTGGGCCGAGGATTAAGGCAGCCTTGAGGACATATGCCTTTTCTTGCAGCGGCGCCAGTTTAACAAGTTTCGCCACAAACTTGGCACAATTGATTGTCTAAGAGATTTTACATTCGGATGCATATCTGAGCTTTAGCTTTCGAGCATAATAAATTTCATATCCTGTGCGTAAAGTAAAGTTTCCACGCTATATCTATGCGTGGAGCTAAGCCGAGCGGTGTGCGCGCAAGTTTGGCCATTTTTCCGAGCAAAGTTTCAAAGGTTATTTTAAGTGTCTTGCATCGGGGAAGAGGCGCAATTGCCTGCTGAGCACTGAATTCAAAGTTGAACTGCAATGCTTCTTTTTAGCGTTATGCGCACGGCAAACTGCTTCCAGCAGCTCAAGCGTGCGGCCTCGTGTGCCTGCCGCGTGTCCCTCTGCCAATATATCCTGTGGAAATCCCAGCCGCCAGGCTGCATTTTCATGTGCACTTAAATCTTGCTTTGATTTGTTACAAACTTTATCCTTGCTGATGCATGTGCGCTACGTTAGCCGAAGGCAGCGCACTCCCACTCACATACAGACAAATACCAGAGATTGTGTGGTTGTGCCATAGTTTGCACTTGCTACACATCTGCTCATCTGGCTTGCTTTTACTAGCCTCAGCTGTGTATTGCATAAAAAAACGTAGCTTAAAACTAAAACGATTCAAATGATTTGATCAATCTTAAGCAAATTCCAGGCAAAAGTGCAACGACTCAAGAAACTGACGACATGTTAATCTCAGAAAGCTAAATACCATCTCTCAAATTGCTTTTAAATCATCAGACACCCTGAAACTATCAACATATTTCCCTTTAAACGAAGTAATTTCACACACAAAAGTCAAAGCGTTATGCTAAATCTCTGCACAGTTCTTAACGCTCTCATTCTCACTCTCGTCCTTGGTCAGCAATTCGGTTTTGCTGTTGGTCTGTGGGCTGGCCGGAAATTTCCAACTATGTGACATATTGCCGCAACGTGATGCGGTTGCATTGCAAAGTGAAAGTTTGTTGTTTGCTTCAAAGCAAAATTCTGGGAACAAGCAACATTGTGCTTCAAAATTTTGATGGGATAGATGCTGCTGATGATAAAGTGAATTTGTCATACACAAACGTAATTTAGAGGCAAATTTTTGGCATATGGAAATCATTTAAGTTGGCCTTGGACATAATTTTTGCTTGAGTGAGAATTTTCTGAAGAGAAGCTTTCCTGCAGGTCGTAACCCGGTAACGGGTTGTTCTGGCCAATCAAGTAAGGAAGGATGGCAGAAAGGAAGGAATGATGGGAAAAAAGGAAGGATGGAAGGAATGAAGCAAGGATTGTCTGCTTAAAATAGTCACACTCATTGACATATTTTTGCAATCGAATAATTTTTACCGGCAAGCGAATTATTTAAAACTCTTCACTTTCCTTTTTAGCAACGATTGTGAATTTCATTGAGCATAAATTGTGTTTAAAATGTTTAACTTCTGTCATTTCTCGTTAGTTCTGAGATGTGTTCGAATTTATCGACTTCACTGTTAATTTTTTTTTATTACAAACAGCTCTGATCTGTTTGAGGCTATGCATACTCTGCACAAAATAAGAGTCATGTTAATCTAACTTTCTGCCTCTAGATCGGTTGCTGGAGACTGTCGAGAAGTGTATATTTTTCGACAACACTTTAATTTCGTTATAAAAATAGATCATAAAATTATTATTTTACGTGTGCTGCTTTCATCACTATTATAGGCAATATAAAATTTTAGTTGGGCGACGCCTAGAAAGAGAGTAGTTAAATATGCAAGTATGTGGGTCATATGAAGCACTGAAAATCGTACTAAGTCGGTTTAGCCTGCTCTTGAACTTAGTCATCAATTTAATCTGTTGCAGAAAACATGCCAATTTGACAGACCTCTGCATGTAATTTGAGCACAAATATAATGGCAATCTTGATAGAAGTGTCATATAATGTGTCAATATATTACAAATATTGCTGCATATCAATTGTAATATATTCATATGCATAGTAAGCATGAGTGCAATATCTAATGTCATAACTTATTTGAGCGGCAACTAAGCCATTAGTAATTCGATACATGAAGCGCAACTGGCATTTATTGACAATGCAAATGATGTGTGTCCATCTAAATATTATAGCTACATGTCGTCTGTCATAGAAGAGCAAGCAAGCAAAGGCATTTGCAGCACAGAAATGCTTGTCAAAGAGCAGCAAAAGGTCAACAGGTCAATGAAAATGATTAGCTTATGAGCTAAATTATGTGTGCGCTTTTTTCAAGCACTCGCCAAAGGAAAGCGTAAGCTTTTTTAAAGGACTTCAAAAAGGAAACGTAATAAAAGGAATGCCACAATTCAAAAATTATGTTTTTTGTCGAAATAAAGTTCAAATTGAAAATGCAATTAATCACTTTTTATATGTCAGTCATAATACAAACACACACATGCCTGCCACTGTGCACACACACAATTGCAATAAATGCGTTGCGCTATAACGAATCAACGCGCTTAATTAAACAACCGCAAATCTGTCATGAATCCAGGCAATTAATTTTGGTCGAGCATGCAGCGCAACAACAAAGCCACTATCAACAATCTACATGGCAACAGCAGCCAACGGCTTCTTGCTATGCAAATGTGTGTGTGTATGTGTGTCACGTATGTATGTATGTATTAATAAAACCGATTGCGGCAACGCCGACAGCGAGGCCGGCAGGCAGAATGCGCGCAGCCGGAAGGAAGCACACAATATGTGCCAATATCATACAATATAGCTTGAAGCTGTTAGAGGCGCAGTCAGCACAGGCGTGGCCAATGCACTGGTAGAGGCCAACTGTTGTAGGGAAAACAACAGATGCGCGGTGGGGAAGTCAACGGCTCATAAATTAAGTTATCATTTTGATGCGCTTTTGAAAATTTATGACGCGCCACGCCATGTTGATTTTTATATGCCAGAAGCTCACACACACACACGCACGCACACAGACAGAGTGTGTTAAGCTGGCAGCTCGGAACTGGTTTTAACGCGCTGATTAAGTTTAGACATCAAATTTATGAGCGATTCGCATTGGCTGTGTGATGCTTACATATATGTATGTATATGTGTATACGTTTGAGTGTAAAAGTGTATAAATTTGTGTGTGTGCATGTATTTTATGCTACGCACACAACCTTATCGACGAGCATATCGCTCGTTTTTTATTACGCCGCATAAATATGTATGCATGTAGTTGTGCTGTTCGGCTGATAAGTGGGCATGGTTAGTAGCATAACGCATATCTGCGCTGATAATTTAGAAAGTAGGCTGCTGGCATAATTGAATTGAGAGCGGCCCGGTGGCGCATGGCCTTGGGTTTAAGTGTCTGGGTTTCACGCAGCCATAGACGAGTTGTTGAAGTTGTCTGCTGCTTCCGTTGTCACTTTACAGGCGGTTTTTTATGATTGAAATAATGTCCTGTATATATGCGTATTACATTCGATGGCATCTGTAGACATTGTGTATAAAAGCGCGCTCGCTGTAACCAAAAAATGCCAGTCTAAAGTCAATGAACAAAAATTATGATTCATTCTTCAGCGCCAGCTTGACAGCGTCTTAAAGAGTAATTTGTTGTAATTCTGAGGTTTAAAGCTTTCAGCTGCCGTTGAACCAATTTAATTTCATAAAGTTAGATTTTGCCGTCAGTCAAGCCATCGAAGCTCTGTCAATAATAACAGCTTTCAATCACTTTACTTTCACGCCTACGTGAGCCTTTTAGCAATAATTGCGCCAGCTATTATTATTGTTATTAGATATTATATATTCCGCTTTTTTTTTTTCAATCGCACTTTATGTCAAAGTGCTGCCACTTCTGTAATACAGTCACACTAGACAGCTGGAAATAATGTTATGCCATGTCAATCAGTCAAATAACACACACGCCAAAAGACAAAAGTTTCCTGTTTTTATTGCAATAGTTTGGCAACTTTGCTGCCGCTTTTTTGGCGCTGAGTAAATATCCGCAAAATGGCAAATATATACATTTTTTTATGATTTACGAAAGTGTAAAAATGATTTTTCGCAGTCAATTAAGCAAATGGATAAAGTTGATGGACAGCGGAAGAAATTTACTCAAGAATTTTGCCATTTTTTCCAAGGGATGAAGTGAGCGGTGTGTGACTGCCAGCAGATCAAAGTGGTCAGTGGAAAGCGTGCGTAGCGCAATTATCTTTAATGGCGATTTTGATAAAAGTTTTTATAAGCAATTTCCGGCGCATAAAAAACTGTCTAGACAACTTAAATTTTGATGCTGTGGCTTGCAAATGGCGATGCCAGTCATAACTGTGAAGCTCTTAGAGCAAGCAATATTTCTGGTTTCGGTTTCATTTATAAATTGATCATTTATTTATTTTGAATCGAACAACAATTCTAAAAAATTTTATTATTATAAATGGCACAATTTCTGTGCCATTTTAAGTCATTTCGCTTATATTGTTTATACAAATCAAGCGCTCTGTGTGCATTATCAATAATCGCCAACTCTAGTGAAAGAGAACGACTCTTTCTCTTTCTATTCTTGAATATTTGGAGCATTGAACGCCCTGAAGCAAAAAGTGCTGAAGTATTTAAGAACTCTTTTTGTATCACTTCAAATCGAGAGCAGGATCTAGTAGAAAATGGCTGGCATACCAATGGACTCATTGCTAACAAAAAACAACTTGAAACGATGGCCACTTCGGTGTTAAAAACATGACTGTTTGAAAAAGTTGGCATACATTCACATAGGTGTTGTGCATACACATACACATGCGCATGTGTGTTTTTTATTTGTGCTCGACTGCAAGTTAGAGACGAATGCTGTTCGTTGAAGAGCTGCTTTGAAACACGTCAAATGGAAAGCAGTAGCTGTTATGCATATTCACACACACACAACAATGCATTTATGCATACATTCGTAATTTCGCTTATGCAACGATGACTAAACCAAGAATGCCAATTGCTGCTTTCCGGTTAAAAGCAAGTGAAGCATATCAGATCGGCAAAAGCAATGCCTTACAAAGTGACATTTGCATGCAAACAACAACAAAAAGGCATATTAAAATGTATCTTATTTTAATAAAAGAGACGCAATTAGTATCCGAACTCGACTGCTAGAATTATTTGCAATTGAGCGTAAGTGCAGCAATTGTTTTGATTAAATTTTATAATCAGGTTGAACCAGAAATCCGAAAAGTCGTATGGAAAATAAATATTAATATAATTATAAATTTGGATAGTTAGCAACAAATAATTTGTTTGCTTCTGTTTTACTTAAAAATTGTTGATAAAAAATTTAATTTATTGACAATATGTAAAATCTTATGGATAATGAAATTCATAAGATGGCAATCATTTACATTTGTTTTTAAAGAAACTTATTTACAAAGGCTTAAAATAAGTTGAAACGAAAACTGAAATCCCAAATAAGAATTCTCACAATCAATTAGACTGAGGAATGACATCTCGAATACGATTTTTCGCCTTTCCTTTTCTTTCTTATGCAAAGTCTATGGTGAGTTTTCTAAAGCGCAGCTCGAACGATTTTTGTAACCTTTTGCACTTAAACCCAGTTTTGTTGGCTTGGTAAGGTATATTTGTGAATGCTACGAGGCGCGGTGAGAGAATAAATTCGGATTACTTAAAATCTTTGAAAAAGATATGATGTTGAATTACACTGCAGGTTGCCTTATTTTAAGTTTGGAGTTGCTGTGTTCTTTTACTTGATTGATTGAAACCAGCCATCACCGGATTACAGCTTGATATGTGTCTTCTCTTCAGGCGCCCCTGCTACTCAGGCGTCCCTGCTACTCCAGCTGGAGTCAGTCGCATAGTGGTCGGTTTATCAAAGATATTATAGAAAGTAAAATGGAAACCTGAAATAAAGTCGATACGAAAGTTTCCAAAGAAAAACATTTTCTTTCTTCTTGTTTCTAAAGAAAACCGTTTCTTTCTTTATTTCATTATAGGATAACGAATATGACAACACTAACTGCATTCCGTCAAAAGTCACGTCTTCCAGTAGCAATGCACACTTCCATGACTTTATTATGATATCTCATTTCGACATTTTAACGAGAGCGACAGCAAGAATGAACAGCGGAGCAGAAGGGTTGCTAAGCGAGTTGCAATTAAAAATGATTGCTTATCGCTCGACGACGCTCATAAACTCGAACAAAACCTCATTCATTTTATATCAGCTGCACTCTGCATCAATTTGCCTTTCTGCATTCGCGCTGCTGTTGACCTACTTCTATTTGATGAGAGCCCCACCACATCCTTCAGCGCTGCTTTCACACCTACTCCTTCTGTGAGTCGTTTCAGCAGTGCTGCAGTCGCACTCAGCTGCTTGTTATTCCTGCTGCTGGGGATTGGCCATTACAGCTAAGCTGTGGGTACTATTAATTACCGTTAGTTGCAATTTGCTTCAGCAGCTTAGCATACATACAGACAAACACATACATACAGCTTTCACTTCACTCTATAGTGGCTGATAGAAGTGAAGAGTCGGTTGCATGAATGCAATGCAGCAGGCAGCAGGCAGCTGGCAGCAACAACAACAACAACAACAGCAGCAGCAGCAGCAGTCAGCAATGTAGATACTCGTATCAACGCTTCGGTCGTTATCCTTTGCTCGAGCTGTGGCCACGCTTGTTGTTGTTTGCTCGGCTATCACTTCGCTGTTGGTTTGCGCATAAATCTGTGCGGTCTGCACTGGGCTCTGGCCTGGCTGTGTTTTCGACGTGTTAGTAGCGGCAGCGGCCAGTGCGCGCCACCGGAAAGAGCAGCGCTGAGTTCTGTGGCAACAATAACTGTTGCGGTGTTGCCGTTGCGTGCTCTGGTGTTTCTGCTTGCCTGCCGCCGCGTTGAGTGCCTGTGGCAATGGCCTCGTGCAAAGCAATCAAAACATTGGCAAACGCGTTAAAGGTCAGCAGCGAAGCCAAATTCAGCGTGCGCCTTCGTTAAGCTACTGCTGGTTGAGTGCATCTGCCGCGACTTATGCAGTTATGTCTGTGTGCTAGAGGCGGGTCAAATCCAGCTCTCTCTCTCTCTCTCTCTCTGCTGTTCATTTGACTGTGCTGCTTAAATTGCAGACAAGCTTTCTAGCTAGTCCCTTTTTGTTTAAATGGTTTAGTGTCGTATTTGAAGCCAGTATGGCAAACTTTTTCTCTTCAATCTTTTTCGTTCTTCAATCTTTTATTATCACTACCGTAATATCATTTTTCAATATGATTTTTCAGAAACAAATTTTTGGGAACTTGCAACAAAATATTGTTTTTGTTTTCTGCTATTCAAACTAGCAAATTTCATAAACGGCCAGTTTTATAATTGAACCTTTTTGCATATAAACGGCTTGGGCCATACTCGCCTCATTCGCTGAATCTCATTCATTCGAGCGCTATTTAATTCTGCTAGAATATTATTGATAGCATGTGCACTCCATCAACGCAAAGCATCTGCATTTTTACTATCTTTGGAAAAACATTCGCTTGCAAATGTACGCCTCTTAGCATCGTCTCTATTCTATGCCTGCTCTGTTCATGGCCACTTAGGGGCACGTGGCCCGGCCGCACGATTTGCAATATCCTTGCGAAAAATCTGGAAAATGAATGCTAAACACTTTCGCACTGCAGACGATGGCATTGCTTAGGAAGCGGCAGCAGCCATAAACTGTTCTATGCTGCCCATGTTTTTATGCGCTCCCACGCTCGCTTCTCGTGCTTTGCCAGCCACTTCCACACTCTTTACTGCTCGCCTTGCTTCATGCGGGACTTTGCTGTGTTATCGTCTCGTCATCTGGTTTATTCAAGCATCACAAATACCGGAAATCGAAGGTTATTTGAAATTCTGATAAAGATTTGTAAGTGAGTATTTTGTTGCTGTGTCCTTATGCCTTGCTTTTTTACGCTTTTTGTGGGTTTATACATGTGCGAAAGTACTAGGGTATTAGTGTGTGTCTGTGTGCGTTCCGACCGGAGATAAGAAATTTCATAGCAGCGCATAGATTTAGCACATTTGATCATTTCTTGTGTTGTTTCCATTTGCTGTCATTGCTGGCTTGAATTGTACATACAGAGGACCAGTGCTGTTTTTGCCTAAGAGCCAGCAAGGGCCCGAGCTTATGACAACGTTATATCGAAGTGGTAAAGTTTGCGGTAGAAAGCAAGTGGTTATTTCATTAAACTGACTGAAAATGTCAAATAAAGGGGCTCATTTTAATTTCTCAATTTCGAATTGCTGAGAGCGAATCTTTATGTAATATAAAACATAGAATTCTTTAGATACGTAAAACATATAGAAAAGAAGCTAAAATAGTAGTACAATTTCGACATTTTCTAAATATTTAGAGCGATAAAAATTTAAACACTAAAAATATTTAAAGTATCCAAAATACATACTTGACTATGCATGATATTTTATAGGAAGGCAGCTATTCAAGCACTAAGTCTGTGCTCCAGAAGGTTTTGCTCTGGCCATAGCACCTTGTTTCTGTTGCAATTTCTGCTTCCAAATTTTATTTCAATAAATTTGTTCCGTTGCAATTTCCTTTTGGAATCTTATTTCAAAATAAATTATAATTACAATTTAACTTTTAGCATACGATAATGAATATTGCAATATCTTAAATTTTGTTCTCTTTCGAATTTTCTGTGCAAGTGCTTACCAATCAATCAAAGGCGCCTCTGCACACGAATCCATTGTCCTGCTACTACACTGAAGCTTTTGTTCATAGCTTTTTGTTTTGTGTTTTTCTACATGAATATGTGTGTATGTGTGTGTGTGCATGTGGTGAAGTTGTTGATGTTATTAGGAAATTGTTGTGGCTGTCAGATACCATGAGAGGAGGCACTTAAGTTGTGTAGTTGAGGAAGCCACTCCGGATGGAGGCAGAAGCAACAACGTTGCTTAAATTGTGTGCAACATTTTAATTTGTGCCGGCGATAATCCTGTCGGCAGCAACTACATCTTCAGTAGAAAGGGAAATGAACTCGTGTCTGCAATTAAATCGCTTTGCCACAGAAGCGGCAAAAGGCAACAAATTGACAAAATAATTGAATTTTTTCCAGCTCATTTATGATTGCTTTTACTTTTGCTCTTCGGCTGATTCCAGATGGCAGTCCTTGGCAGTGGCATTTGGAAGTCGAGTGATGGAGATCGCAAAATTTTACACACGTACAAGCATAAAACTGATTGGAATCTTATTGGTTGCAATAATGCACAAACACACACACTCTCAACTACCAGCGTAAACAGACCGACAGCAGCAGCGGCAAGTGTCTACACGCTCGTTATCAATTTTGTATGCAAACAATGTCCAAATTGAGAAACGGCGACAAACAGTGCGAGAACATTGTCGTCTGTGAGTAAGAAGCAGACGACGCACACAAGCACAAGTCCGCACTGCGCTCGGGAAGACAGATCTCACCTTACTCAGCTGGTTGCCCATGAAAATGACATCAACAGTTGCACGCTCGAATGCTTGCGTGTGTGCCAGAGAAACATGCACGCAGACAGGCAAACAGCACACAGACAGGCACGACTGAGCATTGTTTAACTGCGTCCGTCACACCAGCAACGAAGAGCTACATCCTTCTGGCTTGACAGGGGCATCAATGTCGCTGGCGTCGTGATTGAAGTTTCTGTTCGCGTCAGTTGAAGGCGGAGTAATGCTTACGTGTAGTTCTGTTAGAGCAGCACTTGGTCTACAATCGTCATACTTCATTCTCTTCCAGCGTCTGTGCGTTCCTTCGTCTGCAAGTTCAGCACAGCAGTACTTTCTATGTTTGCCTCTCATAGTTTCATTGTTCAGCGCTGTCTTCATACCTTTTCTACATCGCATTGCCAATTCGTTCAGAAACAAATTTCTGCGTACCACACTTCAATCTCTCGCTCTATATTAATTTTCGCAACCTCTGGTCACTGCTCATGGGTTCGTGCAGCAGAGCTTTCGTTAAATGCGTACTTCCATTCATTAGTTGCTTCCTCAATTCTTCATTCTCTATTCTCTCTGCTTGTTTGTCTGCCTGCTCGTCGATCTACCTATCAGAGCAACTTACTTTCATACCTACATAAATTCGTGCATGCACACAACAGTTCCCTTATTTGACCATCCCTCTCTCTGTCTCTCTCCCCATCCCTGCATTCGTTTGCTCGCCTTTGCACTTCTGTATTCCAGCCACTTCTCTTAGGTTTACTAATAGTCTGCTCTGATGTGCGGCTGTGTGTGTATGTGAAAGGCTAATCAAAAATGTCATCAATGCTGCGATTGTGTGTGCGTGCCCTTGCAGCATACAGGATGCAGGGTGCATGTTGCTACACACTTGATTAAGGATTCCTACATGATTGCAACTACCACTTTAACCGTTGCTCTGTTTCGTGTGCATGTGTGTGTGTACAGATTGCCCTGCGGAAAATCAATTTTCAAGTAATTGCAATTTTTGCATTCATTTGCAAATTAGAAGCTTAAAGCTTTTCAACTAAGCGATTTGCATGCGAGCCAGTGCAGCCTCCTAATGGCGTATTCGGCGGTTTCTCTGTGTAGGTGTGTGTACGTGTGTGTGCAGAAATTAGAATCTGCACTCTGCTGTTCTGCTATGAATTGAATTTCGGTATTGTGGCGTAATGTTCCTGCCAAATTATTCCTATGCAAATTGAATCCGCCTGCATTTTACGGGCGCACATAACGTATGAGTGATGCGTTTCGAGCGTGTGTTTTTGCTTTTGTGTGTGTGTGGTGAATTTTGGAATTGTAAATACGACAAAGCAACGCAATTTTTAAATATGCGACTGATTTTGAATTTGGAATGGCAAACCAGTGGAGCGCGTAAAGTGATACTGCAAAACGAATTCAAATGTTACTCATACGCCCGATAGTACAAACACACAATCCGAGTTCAAGGCGAGTGCTGCGCGAAATTAATGAGCATGAAAGTATTTGCTTGCATTTCGGGAATAACAGTAATTTGCGTATATTCTTATCTGCGCGTACAATGCGCAGCCGTAAGCCATTAGTCAGCGTGCATCTGCATTCACAGTCATTTGTGTTTACATTTGACACTTGGTAACAGCGAAAATTCGATCTGGATTATTTTCGTTTTATAACTCGAGGGTGTTCGTTAATGACAGCTGCTCAGACTCATAGTTGAATAATATCAAGTGTACCAGATAGATTGTCAAACCTTACAATTGCCAAAAAATATTTTGATTTTCTTTTCTCCTTCTTCGTTATATGTCTTAGCCCATCCGAGACATAAGTATAAAAAAAGTTACTCAACGTTTTTACGTACCAAGCAATTTTTATTTTCAGTACATGTTTACATGTTTCTTTCCTTTTCTTACTGCCTAAGATCTCCTTCTCCTCAAAATGGTTAGCGCAAACATGCGCTGAGGAAGAAAAGCTGATATTGCAGGCTCTTGACCATTTTCGTCGCAAATCTTCATCGTTAGGCACAGAAAACTTCGGTTCATCATAAGTGCCTTTGCACAAATAACAACAGTTGGGCATTTTTATTTATTTCTTTTTACTTTTTTCTTCAAACGCAAACTCCAACTGAAAACGGGTTAATATTTTTGACAATGATCAGGTATGACAATAGAATGTCATTGCTATCTGGCACACTTGATATTATTATTTTCCATATTTATTATTATTATTTTCCTAACCATATTTGTATATAAAATCTGGACATTAGAAATGAGGCAGGTCCATAGATTTAGAATTAATTACAGATTTGTCAGCCACAGAGAACAAAACAATGGAATTCATAAAATGTGTTGATGGTGAGTGGACGTGTTCTTTATTATTAAAATATAATTTAATTCCTTTGTTTTCTCAACTTAAAAATTATCAATGTACGCAATTTGAAGATTTAGTTTCGTACTCTCGTACGCTGATATAAAGAAGATTGACACGGCGAAAACTTTGAATGTTTCTTATATTTACATTTAGTGAAATACAATTGCTAATACTAGATTTTTTCGAAATATTCAAAATGAACAATTTTAAAGCTTCACCTCTTTTACGCAGCTTTCTTTTCTACGAATTCGAAAATTTTTTACACATACTACTATTATTACTATAATTTACAGTAGCAAATTTTGCGAAAATTTTTTGAAGTAAGGCTTGAATAATCATGCCCTAGCTATATATAAGATTTTGTAAAAATGGCTTCAATACAAAATTAAATTAGTGCGCTTTTAAAAATTAGTGTTAAAGTCTATAAAGTAGAATAATACTCTTTTCTCTTTCTTCTTCTACCTCAGCTCTTCTTTTATATTATCAGAGAAGCTCCTTAGGAACCGTTTTGTTGCCTTTTCTACACAATTTTAAATTATGATTTAAGCCTCTTCTGAGGAAGTGTGCTATATATGTATGTGTGGATATGTATTGTATACCTATAGTCTCTTCAAATAAAATTAGTTTTGTTGCCAAGTGTTTTAGCTAGGTGTTTGTCTTTGTTCGCTAGTCAGTTACTTTTTCTCATTGTTTATTAGCCTCTTTGCTGCAATTTCAAAAGTTGCATCTCCTCTTCTCTTTGCCGAGCAAGCGATCAGAGTTTCTTATGCAGGCGCCTGCCAGTGTTGCCCACTTACAACGCACTTCATTTAATTGAATAAATAAGCATATTTCGCCTTCGTGCAACGATATTTAGAGCGCACTTTATGTTGCTTCTTCTTATTCCTCTGCATCTGCTTTTTTAAAATTTCTATGCTGATTATAAATAGTGCAGCTGCTTTCTTGCGTCTCGCTCTGCTTGCATAATTCCGTTGCTTACTTTTATCTGCTCTGTTCTGTCGGCGGCATCCTGTGGCCTGCGTCCTTCAAATGCAGGCGCTATTTTTGTAAGCTGTGCATTTCCTCGGCACTTCAGCGTAGCTCAGCTTGCTCATTCATAGCGCAGCAATTTCGCGAACTTTGTTTTTGTTTTCTGGTGCTTGTTGTTGCTGCTTTGCAAGTTGTTGTGTCTAAATTAAAACTGAATTTAGTTGGATTTATGAGGTACGAGAAAACGTGCAAAACAGGTCAGCCGAAGCGAGCAACGTTGTAGATACATTTTTTTACATTATTATCTAGCTTGAGCTTATACTTTTATGCGATATTTTTCGGCTTCTTAGCCTTTTACGTTTCTGAGCGATTTAATTCTCTTAGCTACTGACACTATTCTGAGGTTTAATTTATTCGTAAAAAAATTTCAGACGTAAAGGCTTGTCACTGGCTTAAACTTCCTGCTCTATATTCCCCGCCACAATAGCTACTTATTTTACGAGTTCAAGCTATCACATATCGAGCGCTTGCAAAGTCAGCTCAAAAGGACGATATCTCTGCCAAATAAATTTAGAAGTCACATCCACGATTCTGTATGCAAAAAAGTTCTTGCAGAATTTTTCGTGAAGTTCAGTGCAATTTAGCGGAGTTTTTAATTTAATACGCCAAATCATGGCTGAAGACATAGCTAAATAACGATGTCTGGTCCTTATTAGCTCATAACAGTGAGAGAATGTGTTTTATTGTTCTTCATCATCGTTACAAATTGGACATATGCTCGAGCTATTAGGAGAGCCACGACTACAAGCTCACTTGTTCTCTTCTGAGAAGCAATTAAAATATCTCTCATTTTCACTTTAGTAAAAAAGAAACTACTCATACGTCAACATTTCATTGAAATTAAAAAGATTATAATGTGGTTTATTATAATTGAACAAAATATTTAGGCGCTTGTTGTTATTGTTGTTGTTTTTGTACGGGCGCTGTTTTCCATTACAAACGTTTCTTCCTTCCTTCCTGTCTGCTTTGCTGTCTGTCTTCCTGCCTGTCTGCACAATCCAGCTCGATATAAGCCAGTGTTTGTTTGCTAGCCGCCAATTCAAAGGAAGTTCACGACATATCAAACATATGCTTGCCGCTTCGCTTCGCTTCTCAACGGATAGGTTCGATTTTCAATATTTGCTGAATATCATATTCGCTTGAGTGCCGTCACATTGGCAGGCACCTCCGCTTACTCCTTTCGATTCGACTAAGCGCCAAATAACGCTCGATTCGTCGTCGTTCGGGCGCACAGCCATTGCGTGGCATGTCACTTTATTTTATGCAAACACGCGCACACAAGCAAACAGACACACACACACACACATGTTGTTTTTATTTGCGCATATCGGTTTGTGCATGTGAAATACTTCTCTCTGTCGTGCGCTCGTATCGTTCTAACTCAATTTTGATGCTTCGTAACACAATAAAAATAACAACAATACCCCTAACAACAACAAGCTGCACACATACCGTGTGGCAACAGCCACACCAAAGTGCTCTTTTTGCTATTGCAGCGCGCATGTGTTTGTGTGCGTGTGCGTGTGTTTGTTCGAGCCACTAAAAGTATGCAACGTTCCAAATTGAAAACAAATTCGCTTTTAGTGGCCCAGTGAGGATGCGCATTGCGACTGAGTTTCCCTTGAACTTGTTGTCCTTCTCGGCGGCGGCAAGCAACATACATACGCAAAACCGTGCAAAATGTGACTCTTATCCCTATCCAATCTTCTTTCACTTCACAACCCAGCCCAGTTCCTTTCTTCCCTTGCCGAAGGGCTCACGCTTCTGTTTCAAAGTGACAGCATTCCTTTTTTTTTGCTGTGGCCGTCTTTGTTCCCCTTCTCTGATGCGTCCCTCTGTTATTCCAGACGCTGTTTCTCGCATGCTCTGCGCCGCTCGTGGTGCCTAGAAGCATGTTGCGACTTTTCCACTTGATTTGTTGCATATTTAGGTTAACGTTACAATATTGGTTATTGAAATTTTATTTTGTTGAGGGGAGCGCAAGCATACATTCACATTCAAGCTTGTAGCTACGAACGTGGGTGTGTGCGTGTGTGGTAAGTGAAGTAAACTGATTTATACAAATTGAAATTTTTGACATTCGCTCAGCCAGAATGTGTGTCCTTCGCTGCATGTCGAATGTAGTGAGCGAAAATTACGCACATTGTGAGCCCCTCATCCCTCGCGGCATATGTCTAAACATATTTTCAACGTGGCAAATGGCGTTACATTTAATAATTTATCCAATTTGCAGGCACAATGGCATGCTTTGCATATGTATGTGTATTGTGTTTGTATTCTAGTGAATCGGAATCAGTAACATAGAAGCATGTGGACAGCCTTTCTTCCTATCCATAGGACGGAAGGCTGAAAAACATGCTGAACCGGATTCTCTTAGCTTTTGCAAAAGAACTTCAATTTGAACACGTTTGTCTGCATCATACACTTTCATATATCAGCAGATGACATGACATTCATCTCTTCATATATATGCAAAATATGGCATACTTTTGGGAGCATAGTATTGCGCTGTAAGCCTATATTAAATTAATGTCAAAAAGCGTTTTATTTTATTTCTCTCGCTTCGATCAACTTTTAATTTTTGATTTACAATACGCCGAATTGGCCGCTTGACATCACAGATTTATGCGGATATCATAGATATACATATCTCAAGTGCGCAATTTTCTAATTTAATCAAATGTTGTAGCACATTTTTGGGCGCGCTTTCTATGCTCATCTCAGCAATGTGTATAGGAGCAAATGTTTACGCTCGTGTGAGTTTACATTTGAAATAAGACTCATTGCTTTGAATATGTATTGAAATGCTAATAGCGCAGCACGTGCTGGTGTATGTGTGTATACGAGTATGTGTGGGCACGTCAAACCGATCCAGCTGAAAATGTACAGAGCGCCAATTAATCTCACTTACAGCAGTTTGTATGCCTTTTTTTTAAATTTTTTTTAAAACAAAATTTCCAAGAAGTTCTTAGAAATACTCAAATTTTAACAAATTATTATTTATTCAGTTGTTAGATTTTGCAGTGTCATTTTCTTAGTAATCAAATTTGCCGCATAATATTATGTTCATTTTCATTTAAAATGAGAAAATTTGCTAAACAGACTGTTTGAAACTAATAAGAGCATTAGGAAAATATAATATAATAATATTTAATTATTAACTAATTATCCTTTCTTCTTCCTGAATTCTAAATTTTTCAATCCAACAGAAATTTTGCTATTTATAAATATCTGCAAAATGAATTTGCTGAGTCTAATGCCAATGCGAACGCATCAAACTACTGTGGTTCTTTTATTTTGGCAGCACTTATTGCTGGGTATGTAAGGCACTATTTGAAGTGCTTGATGAGCTTCTAAACTGTAAGATCTAACATCAAAAAAAGTCTTTTAGAAAAGGCATGCAAGAAGAATTACTATTTACTATACATTAGGGCGGACACGCCATCACTTCTCAGTGGATGAGTGCTTGGAACCTATTGCATGAAGTCGCTGGTTCAAATCGCGGCCGACTCATGTCATCTAATAAGAAGTTACTTGCCCTTAAGTAATTTATCCTTGCACGCGATGCCGTCTCTCGCGAGCTTGCTGGCAACTCCTACGAGAGTATACTTGGCCATGTAAATAAAGCTTCTCATTCCCGTTCGCATACGGCAGTAGAATGTTCCCATACAAGCTAATCCGAGAATTCTAGGCCTGAACCTCGGTTACATGCGTTATTTTTTTATTAATTATCGGATTAAGTGTAAATCTTAAACAACTTTTAATATCCAAAAATAGATTTGTTATGCAACTTACTTTTGTACGTAGTTTTTTGAAATTAGACGTCAATGACAACATAAAATCACAGAATGGAACCCAACGTAAATGATATAAATTTTTGTTGCCTAATTTTGGGCGCACTTAATCTTTGTTGATCTATAAAAGCAGCTGGTGTAGTAAACAGTAACTTGAAATCTGCTACGCCACTTGGCAGCATGTTGCAGCAACTTAACAATGCAGGCTACCTGCCACATTCATGGAATTCTCTCGTTTAGGAATCAGCGCTGCGTGAGAGCAGAGAAGACAGAGGCAGAGCGCCTGCGCCAAAAAGCATACAACGAACGCTGCTGCGAGTCTCAGCTGCGAGGCAGCCAACGCAAGTGGCAACATTTAAATCCTTTTCGGGTGCTTTCAACTGATTTAGTTGTACGACGTGCGTGCTCGCAAGAGGACATTCAAGTGATTGTGCGGCAGTTCAAATGCTGAGTACGCATACACACAGAGACACACGCTTGGCAGACAAGGCGACCGAGAGACAGTTGGACTGGACAAACAGACTGGCTGGCAGGCCAAAACAGACACTCATACACTCAGGCAGACAACAGTGAGCGCTTGTCTTGCAAGGACACGTTCGCGCCGCGTCACGCTGCACTGCATCGCAGCAGTTACGTGAAGTTCAACTGCCACTGAAGGCGGCGAGCAGTTCGCGAGACTTGCCGCAGACTGTCAGGCAGTGCGTCCACCAGCATAATCCCATTTCCGTCGTGCGAATATTGTGTAATTAAATTCCTAGTGTGCTATAGTGACAAGACAAAGCAGTCGTTAGATCAAACGCCGGAAAAGGATATGCAGAGAACATAATGCCAATGTGAACGCAGTGCCGCGTAGTGCTAAAGCAAATGCTTGCCTTTCATTTGCAATAAGGCCAATTATTAAATAATTACTAACTAAAAATTATGCCCTGGCAAGCGTGCTTTTTAATTACACTAATAGAGTTCAGTGTCCGCCAGTAGCCACATTGTCTCGTTGGTCCTTTTAAATCAGCCAGTGACATTGGCTCAGCATGCCAAGCAGCCAAAGTGAAAGTGAAACGCTTTAGTGTGTGCGTGTGTTAGTGACTGTACCAATGTGACTGCGACCACAACGTCGCTCACGGTCGTCGCGTCGCTCATTGACGTCGTTGTCATTTCATCGTCGTTGCTGATATCCTTGTTGCTGTTATTCCTGTTGTTGTTGTAATTGCGATATCATTTTGAATACGAAATTACGCATGAAATGTTGCTGGAATACGTAATGATGCTGTTTGTTTTTGGATTAACAACAACTGTTGAAAGGAGCCGCAGCGATGCTTTCGGTAAGCTTGTGCACACCCATCCCGCCCAGCATCCCACTCATTTTCTACTCCTTTCCATCCATCGACTATGCTCAACTGTGCGCCTTGTTCACCACAATTTGCATAGCGTTTAAATGTGTATAGGCATGTATGTATGTGTTCGTGTAAGTTGATGAAGAAAGTTGGTTGCTGCTTTAAAGCAATATTTATTGCCCTCTTAAATTTTATGGTAACATAAGTTTAAGTGTTTAACCCGCTGCTGGCCCCTTTAATTTTAAATGCATTAGACCGCACTTATGGCAACTTTTCTTTTATTGTTGAAATTTTCATTTTTTTAGTCAACTTTATTTTATAACCTAATCACGTTTGTTTATTGTTTCTCTTCAATTGTTCTTCTAAATTTTTCATGCTGAAATATCTGTCGTAATATGATGACAAGGGCTAAGTATACTTACTCACTTATGTTGATGTCATCATCAAAGCTTATTACAAGCCTCCGCCTCAGTTACCAGCTTTCTTCAGGAGAGACTGCCTTAAATTTGCGCCTTCGACAGTTCCTGGTTGCAACTTTAGCTAAACTTGGTATAGCCTGAATACAGTCTGAAAATTAAAAACAACTGCAGACTTAAAAATGCTTGCTTTATATTGACTCAGTTGATTTTAGACCAGTTTTTAGAGCGCATCCCCCAAGAACTAATAACAGGCAGCTATGCAAGTCTAACAAAAAGTTCAATGTATTTCAAGCTGTTTCTATAATTGAAATTATTTGATATTTCTCAAGATTAATTGGCAGGGCTCCAAGAAAGTTCTCTTTCCCAAAACCATTCCTTTACGCAATTCCGTTTTAAAAATAACACATAGGGGCCCTGGAATGCCATCCTTAGACATTCATGAAGAAACTCAACGAATCGTGAAAAATCGTTATGTATTTCGGCATACTATATTGACATCCGCTACCGAAAGCAATATGCCAGACATCGATCAGCAACATTTTTTTTAATGTGTTGCACTGTTTAACTTTTAGAAATAACTTAAATCAGAACCCTAATTATAATTAGAATAAAACCTTAATACGATAAAACTTGATCTTGCCGCTAGTACTTCCCAATACTGCCGAAAAGAACTTCTTCTGCTTCTTGTTCCTTTCATGCGCTAATGTGATCAAAATCTAAACAGATTATACAATGATTTTCACTTCAATGGCGTTCCAAGCAAACATTCACTAAGCTTATTCAAACAATTGGAGAACCTTTCGTGCCAGAACAGCTGCTTTCCCAGGCTTTCTGCTATTCGCTTGCCTAAGGTCAGCTCAACATAATGCGCCATTTAAGGATAATGTCACTATTTCACGCGAAACTGACATTCGCTTTGTGTGCCCACACAAACCGACGCACACACAAAGCGACGCACACATATTGTTGTGGCTATAGAGAATTAAATATGAATGTTTTTGCTTTCGTTTAGTGCAGCTGTCAACAAACATTTGAAATGGCAATGCGAGACTGCCGCTTGCCACGAAGCTGCCTTGAAATAAATAGCGACTGGCTGGCTGACTGGTGGGATACGATGTCATGCCAAGAGCTGTTAAACTTCCTTTCAAGGCAATTGAATATTCAGATTTTGTAGGTGTGCTATCAAGTATCATGTTTTACCGAACGGTGTGTTGTGACGCACAAGGGTGAGCGTCAATAGAAGACCATAAAAGAGTGCTCAAGGGGGGAGAGTAAGGTATGGCGCTAGATCGATACTTGCTACAATCCATTGTGACGCTGTTATTTCATATTGATTGTGCCATGCTGCATTGTGAATTGTGTTTGTGTGTTTGTCTGTTAGTCTCCTTTACTTTGAACCCTTTGATTTCACTGCCACAATTTCCATAAAATTGTACAGATAGCATTCAGGCGGGAATTCCAGCATGCTACAATATAAGAAGCGTTGAAGTAGGTATAGCGCAATTTTCCTATAGGAGAGAGTCAAAATTATATAAAATGTGGCATGTTTGAAATGTATGCCATGGAAAACTCAACGAGGGCTGCTTGAGCTCGTTTCTAGTATCTTTCCCAAATTTAAGTATATATTAAAAACATAAAAATTATTTAAATTTAAAGTAATATTTTCAAATTGAGCTTCCAATATAGCGTTTTTGAGTTGTTGTGAAAACAGACAGTTCAAAACTAATTTAGTTATATTTTCTGTAGAAAAATTTTCACCAACTGAAATTTAACCTTTCTTAAATCCTTCAAAATACTGCCACCACGACACTAAAGAGAATGCAAAGCTGCTCGCATCTCGCAAAACTGGAAGGCTACTTGAAAATTTTAGAACTTTTAAAAATATCATAATTTTGTTAAGCTAGTTGGCAGAAGATATAGAAATAATTCTTGCTGCCTAAAACATAAAAACAGATAAATCGCTCTTTTGTTGCAATAAATTGGCCTGGCCATGAATCCCGCATCTTGAACATAAGAGCGTAAATATTTTGCTGGAATTGTTTGTCGCTTGATATTGACAGCGCGCTGAGCTTTTATTTACATTTGCATTTCAATTAAAGCATGATGTGTGCGAAAAGTATATCCGCCAGCATTCGTGGTGCAGACAAGTGAGACACACTGGTACCATGCCTAAGGATAACAAATTAAATTAAATTAAATTCCTTTTTAGCGCCAGCAAATACAAAAAATGAAGAAAAACCGAAATAACGCAGGAGAAGCAAAACATTTTTGCTTTGGCATATTCGACCAATACCAACAACAAACAATTGAAAGCGAAGCGAAAGCTTGAGCCCTTGCAGGGGGCCAAACCTAAGGGCAGGCCTAAAGAGGATACACAGAACGTGCAAATTTTATTATGTTAGAGGCAATTGAAGGCGGGCCGGCGGGCAGGCTCTATTGGATTCCGAACGCAGGCACACACACACACTCGCAATCGAAATGCTCACGCTTTAAGCGCTTAAGTGACCCTCAATCAAAGGAAAATTCGTTTTCATTTAGCACTCGTGAGTATTTCATATAAATCCTGAGCTTGGACCGTCTTTCCGCCTGCTAAATATAGCAGAGAAGTGCCTTGGCTGCTTCCTTCTAGCCGTAGCCCTGCGCCACGTCACAATGTATAGAAAAATCCTAGAACGTAAATTTCACATTTCTTCAAACAGCAGACAAGTTGAAGAGCTGTACACACATACACATACATACAGCTGTATGCAAAATAATAGCTGTGTATATACTAAGAAAATTGCAAGGTGTTTAGCTTAAAATAATATATAGTATAATACAGTAGAGGGCAGAAATAGCATATTATTCTTCTAGTTAATATTAGTTGTAATATTATGTGCTGAAATGGTAAATAACAATAAATGGAACTACATTTTATTGGTTTGAAAATTTTAAGATTTAAATTTTTTTAATAAAATCTAAATAATCTAAATCTACTAGACAAATTAGAAAATTTCGTTCTCAGTTCTGATAAAAACAAGTATGTTGTCATAGTGGTCAAAAAAGAAATGAAAATATTTGGAACAGATGATGATAAATCGAACTACATGCTGTGCTTAAAAGCTAGCTTCTTGATTAAAGCTCTTTGACCGAGAAAGACAAGAACGGTCTTATTCTGGCATAAAAACGAATTATATTATTTGCAAATATAATTATTTGCTCGCGTGGCAGAGTCGTTTGGCTATTGCTATTTTTGCTATTCATTCCATCAGTAACTTCAAATTTGAGATCTAATAATTTTGAAATATCTAATTAAGTGTAAATTATGGTTTTCTATAGCATCGAGTCTGCATTAAAAAATTCTTTAAAACATTTAAAAATTTTGAAAAAGCGAAATCGAGTGCTGTTTCATATTTCTGACAAACAAAGCGCTACTTTTCCCTGTAGCAACTTTTTTCCATAAGAAAGAAACACTGCCTCGCCCAGCTCTACTTTGCCACATTCGCGTGGAAGTGCAGCTTAAGTAACTGCGGCGTCGACGTCAAGCGCTTTCACCATTTCCATCTCATCTCGTCAGTTTCATCTGCCCGTTAACCGCCTGCGGCACACAAACACATACACACTTCTTTTCTAACCCAGCTTGCACTGTTTAAAAGGTTTGAAAAATTTCAAGATTTATATTTGATAGTAAATAAAATTCTCAAATCATTCTCAAATTGAGAATAAATATTGTTATCAAATGTTCAAAATCACTTTCCAATTCATTGAAAAAAAAAGGTTTGTGAGCTATTTTGTGAAATTTGCATTTAGTTGTCGGATTCCCAAATGAAAAACTCAAAATAAAATAAAAAAGTGCAATAGAAATAGATATGGCAAAAAATGAAACGTTAAATCCTGTATTTGTTGTGTGAGAACAAAGCGAATGGAGAAGAAGAAGAAGAAAACAATGCCATGAAAAGGTGAAAGCATCAGAATCTACGAATTTCTTCTGAGTTGACTCAGATTTACCACAAGCGTTTCTGCTACATCTACAATTGCTCTGCTTTCAAATAAATATTTATAAAACGATTTATCAGAGTTCATTTACGTAAAATATTTCAGATGAATCTTTGAAAAAAATTTATTTATTAGAAATGATTTAAGAATAAACGTTCGATGAGAATTTTAAACCAAGGCAACTTCAAAAAAGTTGTGAATTATAGTGTCCTTTCTTTGAGAGAGTATGAGATCGATGGCAAACGGAATTCAATAGTTTCGAGGCTTGAGAATAGAGCCTGATCTCAAATCATTCTCAAATGCATATTAAGCGTAACTGCTTACTGGGCATCAGCATTTCCGTAGTCATGCATACACGTATTATTAATATTTACGTAGCCGTGCCCGCAGAAATCACGTAAAATGATGTTTAAGTGAAAAATTGCCGCGGCGCGCACTTGTAATGCGATGTGAAAGCTGACAGCTGCTGTTAACGTTCGCCGCTGCTATCTTGTGGCATGGTGCCGTATGGCTGTAGCTCCTGCCTTGCCACAGTCGGCACTTTATGCCACACCGTGTCGTTCGCGTAAGCACGTAAAATTTTGACAAACTTACGGCGTGAGTTCCGATGCCTATTACTTATGTTTGCTGCTGTTGTTGTCGACCATATTTTAAGTGTGCAACAAGTTCATGGCTGCCAGCAGCAGCAGCAAGAGAAGTAACATGCAAAAAAGTTAATCGTCCATTTTTATGGAGTCCCTGGGTATAATTTAATGTAAAAAGGCAATTGCTTGGAGTACAGGTTGCGTTGCTTCGCTGTGTTCAAAGTGTGGGAACTGTTTGTCGGCGTGTCATTAGTGCCAGTGATTATCATTTCGAGCCCATAAAAAATTACAACAAAATGCAGCAAGCAGTTCATAAAGTAGTTGTTGTTGTTGCTGGCCGGACGGCGCTTACTTAATTTGCAATTACTTCGAGCAAATGATGAAGTCGCTAATGAAGCAACTTTCAACTCAGCTCATATTTAGGAGCGCGGTCGGTGGCTGGTCATAAGGGGTGACTGCTTATGTAGGGACTACAAAAAAGCAGCCCCCAATAAGCAAGACTGTGTGCGGGGGCCCTTCAGCAGCTGCAGCTTCAAACTTAAGCATGGATTATGTACTTCAGCAAGAAAGTGGTTTAAATTTAACGACTTTTCCACAATCTGCAGTCGCAGTTTGTGGTTAATCTATAATACATGACATGAGCGTAACAAAGCTCAACATACCATAAAAAGTGACGTCACTGCGCTTTGTAAGCTAACAAGATGTAAAAACAGTCTATTGAAAGAGACAAGAAGAACTGCGTACTTTTTAATTTGATTTCGATGCGAGAAATTAGAACAATTTTTCTCAGCATTCAAATCAAAAACTCTGAGCATATTCAACTGAATTTTGAACTTTTGAAACTATCATATATATTTTGATCAGCGTACCCGTGCTATGTTCACTTTAGATTTTACTCACAGCCTATGTCATATCTTTATTGTGAAGGACCATGGTCATTCAGCTTTTGAAACTTCTCAGAATATTGCCACAATTTCTAATTCCAACTAAGATTGAGCATTTTTCGTAACAAAATTTTTATCTAATTGAACTTTGCCTAACCAAATCGTTTCTTAATTCGGAAAATATTGTAAATTCATACAGCCATGTACTTGGAATACCTTTTTTTGTCGTATGTATGTGAAAAGATCACAGATATAACACAGAGCAGTACTGTATTTTTTATGTCAAAACCTAAAATTTTCTGTATTTAAGTGTTCTGTATTTGAACTGTATTTCATATGCCTTTTTGAAAGCTTATTAAAATGCAATTTAAAATTTAAATTAAAGCAGCCGGGAATGCCAGCGACTTGACCGCCCAGAAACGCAAACATTTTTATTCCTTGCGACTATATGAAAGCTGTTGCCTAATCGAATTATATGCCATACATTACAGTGCGATTATTAGTCTCAATCAGATGCTCAAACATACATGCACACAAATGCATATATTGTACATAAATATGAAGAACATATTGTAATGCGTAAATGAGTTTTTGCTTGTACTAATCTCTTAAGCAATTTATCATTTGTACATTACGTGGCGATGCTGCAATACGTCACTGTGATAAATCATTTATGGTCTGTTTGTGTTATCACAGCCTGCTCCGATGTGGCACCCGCTTGTTGGCATAGCGCTAAAGAGCATATTGAATAAATGACAAATAAGCTTGGCAGGATTTCAATAACTCATCTTCAAGCACTTGTGTGAATATTTGTTTAAACAGCGCGCCGCATTCGTCACATATGCCTTGCTCGTATACATACATATGTATGTGCTGTCAATATGGCGTATCGGTATAATGATTTTTGTGTGGTATGTGTGTGTGTGAGTGCTATGCCCCCACAGCCTGAGAACACGGCATGACCAACCATCAAATGCAATTAGTCATTTTGTTTAGTTTGCCGAGCGCAACAGCAACACTCTATCATTGATCAGTTTATTAGCTTGTAATGAGTTGGGCACACACACACACACACTGTGCCATAAATAGCTATACATATGCATTCATATGTTACTTTATATGCCTGGGAATGTAAGCGTGTGCTTTGCGTGTTTGCTTGTTGTCTGGCCGGCCTGTGCTTGCGCTTATCAATAAATGTTGTCGACAGCGTTGCGTATATGTGTGCCACTATACACTCACAGAAAAATATTAGTAATCTTAACAGAAAACAAACTAGTTCGCTTAAGATATGTAAATAAATGAGTAAGTTATAGCTTCAAACTTTGTCTTAAAAAAGAAATTCAATGCAACAAATTTAAGCAATTAGAACAATTTAGAACGATCACTAAAAAATTTCGAAATATTTATTTGATATTTGAAAATATTTTTTCCAAATATTTTAATAAGCATTTATCTTTCAGGTTATATAAATATATGTTTGTCTACCATGAGTATAGCAGACGATTACATGGGCAGAATATGTTTCGAAGGAGTCGAAACAGCTAAAGGGATAATAATGAGAAAACATCGTTGAGAACCTGTAAATACATGCTAAACTGTTCCGATAGTTCTTTCACTAAACACTACCTAATATTTGATATCCAAGCATTCACTGCATGCTTTCAAATGTTTATATTAAGGGCTTACTTTCCAAATCAGCATGAAACATGGGGTTCGTCAGGTTTTTAAAAATGCTAACGCTTTCAATAAAAAGAGAACATATGACAGTAAGCCTAACATTTAATTTGATATCAAAATTAAAACATACAGCAAAAATAACAGCTTGATGTTATTTATTTGATATCAAATCGAAGAGAAGGCTACTCATAAGAAGCTCGAAATTGACTAATGTTTGAATTGATATGAAGTTTCAAATTGCATAAGACTCAAATCAAATTGAACAACAGTGCTGCTAAACGAACTTGAACCTAGCTTCGTAAGTTTTGTCGCAGAACTGTACACCGGAAGATGGCTTCATTTCAAGGAAATTGTTGCAAATTAGTCAAGAAAATTCCGCGTAATTGAGGAATATGAGAATGAGTTCGTTTGCTAAGAAATTTGTATGCGTGTAGCTGTATATTTATATGTGTGTGTATGATCGCTGTGCACAAAGCACTTAAACATATATTTATATATTTATCGCCTGGCATATCGCATTATTTCTGGACTTAATGCATGCTCGCTCATTTGAGTCGACGTAATAAAATGCACACACACAAGCAAACAGCACACAGCACACACACTCACATGCGCAGCCTATAATTAATACGAATTTATTAAGCCATAGATATGCTGTGTATTAATGGAACTGGCAGGATGCATTGTACCGCAGCCCGCTTGCCGCCCACCGCACTGCTACGCCAAACAAGCAAACGTTAATTTCCAAACGTTCATGAGTGAGTTTATCCGCCAGCAGATAAGCATCTCGGCACTGAGCGGGCGGGCAAGCAGCAGCACAAGTTTTGGCGTTTCCATCAAACCGCTTCCGCTGTAGCCAGAGGTCAATAAAACGCTTGGAATTGCACATTCATTTCTCTTGCATATCTGCGCGGCAATTTAAACTTTTAGCCGCGCACTTTTTGACATGCTTTCCGCTTTCCTCTCTTCCCCGCATGCTATATTGCTAATGAAATCGTGGCAAACTTTCTTCGCAGAGATTTATGTAGTTTCGCTCAAGTTTGCCACTTTTGGCCACAAAATAGCTTTTCCGTGGTTCCATTTTCAGCTGCTTTCACACAATAGTAAAGCATCGTTTTTTTGGATTTGTGCTCTTGCACAGAAAACGCGTTCTTTTCAAATAAAATGTTGAAATGTGCCGACAGACGTTGAAGGATGTGAGTTCCTGCTGCTTTAGATATAAAGTTTTGCTATAGAAATGTCGTGCATTTGAGACGAGTGCGGAACGTTGTTCAGTTCAGTTCTTAAATCTGATTTAATTTATGATAGCACCAGAAATAGCCAATTATAATTGTGCGGTCTCTCTGCTGGTATCGTTACAAATTGTAGCCAATTAAACTGCACTTATGCCAATTATGGCTGTAAAAAAAAAATCACAAAATACCCAAACAACAATTTATAATAACTTTTTTGCTATCTTCTTTGCTTTTGTGGTGTAAAGTTAAATGTTTGATATAAGGAAGTATTTTATTTTCATAGAAAAACGTCTGCTAACTGAAAAGGAGCCTGCTTGTTGGCGCGTCAATTGCCTATTTTCATTCTGTTCGAATTCCATTCATTCCATTTTCTCGTTTGCCTATTCTCTCTTTCTCTGCAATTGTAACGAATACTACTCTGTCTAGAATATATGTCAAATAAAAGTCTTACACGCAATCGAACGCACGGGTTTTCGGGTCACTGACTCAACAGCGTAAATCTGAGTAGATAAAATTAAATTCGATCCTTGGTATTAACAAAAATTTTAAATAGTTATTATTTGGGCAATTTTTCATAGACTTAAAAGTTAAGAAACCGCATTGAATTCATCTTGTTGCAGAACCAAAAGAGAAAATACCAATAAAGGGAACCAATTTCCATTAAGCGAGATGAACTAGTTCACTTTCAAAGGTTTGTTTGTATAGAACTTTTCTGAAAGTTCGACTGTAATACACTTACAAGAAAATTGATTTCATTTTGAATTTCTTTCAATGAACTTGTAAAAAAAATTACATTATTAGCGCATAATTCATTTCATTTACAAAATGCAATTCCTTGTAATGGAATTAAAGGAAAAAAACAAATTTCTTTTGAAATTATTTCTGAGGAATTGGAAAAGTAAACAATTCCTTTACTGTGGGCTGAAGGAATTGATTACTGATTACAATTCCTTGTAATTTAATTCCTATAGGAGTCATTACGACCCGGCTCTGTGTACTAGCTTCCTGCTTTAAGTTGATTTGTTGCGCTAGCTCACATTAGCGATGGACGATGGACATTAGTCAATTTGGCGTGGCTCATATTGAATTGGAAATGCCTGCTTAAAAATTAAGCAATACAAATTTGCCATTTTGCATGCGCAAATGTAGAAAATTTATGTGTCGTATGTAAAGCAACAATTTTATGAATGAAAATTTGGCATTGTGTGGGGTTTTAGCAGATTTCTGTAATTTGTGCCTAAAAGCATGCTAATAGTTTTTGTGCATGCTGAACAAACATGAACACTGCACTGAATTTGCATGCCACAAACACACACACACACACACACATTCTCAAACATGCTGTGAGTGCAACAAAGCGCAGCGATAGCGCAATGATATGCAAATGCTTGTATATTTTTGTGTGTGTGTGTGTGTGCTGTCTGTTGAAAAATGTGCGCATGTTTGAGTTTGTGGTTTTAGGCGCCCAGCCACGCCGCAAAAAGCACAAATTAGTAAAAATGGCCCGAGCATGTATCTGTGATTTTGCAGCTGCGTGTGTATTAGCTCATTTATTATGGTTTTGTGGGTTTCGCTGATGTGGTTTGCTTTTGTTCGTAGTATATCTAGAGCTGCAGCTATCTCTTTCGCTCGCTGAAAAAGACAGCTATTCTGGCCTAAATTAGATGGCGCTAAAGCTCTTGTATTTGATGTGTGTTTGTGTGTGCTCAGCCGCAAATTATTTTAGAGCTACTACTTGCATGTGAGCATGTGTGTGTGAGCCGTTGATTTTGTATATTGTGCCGCGGCTTTGGCTGCATTAGCTGTAATTTATGTAAATTAATTGGCAACGCAACTAATTTCTGATTTCATCAAAACCAATTTAGCTTAATTGCAAATCAAAGTTTGCTTCAAATGAAAGCAGCCCACTGACAAAAAGAATATCACAAAAAAAACAGAAAAGCCGGAAAAATATTGATAAATAATAAGTAAAATAAATGAATCAGCTGAATGCACACACACACACGCAATATCGCATAATATCGTTGTACGTAAGCTTGACATGACAACACATCTCTTCCGCCCCCGACTCACATTAGCGAAAATCATATTCGAATTTGCCAATATGTGTGGGTTGCCTCTTCCACCTTCAGCTCATAGACAGCAAACAGTGCAGAAATCAATTGAACTTACGCAATCATAGAAGCAGGCGATAGGCTCCACTCCATGTCAGTCAAAAGCACACACACATGCACGCTGGTGGCGGCGGAAGTGTTCGTTGTCCTTGGCAACGTTTGGTTTGTCAACAAATAATTGAGCCGTAGTGGAAACAGGATACACTCCTCAAAGCAGCTATTGGCAATCTTAGCACGTTGCGCACCCAAATTGCCAGCGGCAGGGGCCAAATTATTTGTTCCGGCTAATTTGACAGCGAGTTAGGCGCACGTGCCGGGGGGTAATCATGCAGCCTGTGTATTGGCGCAGCGGCCCGCGGCGAATTCTAAATTGTAAGCAATAAAATAAATTAAAACTCAACTTCTTTTTCCGCTTTGCTCTTTCGCTTCAGCCTACGAAAGCGGCAGCACGCATTCACCTCTGCAGCACAGCCACCATCAACACCACCAGCCGCACCAGCATGAGCTCTCCAACATCATACTCGAGAGCTACGAGAGCCTGGAGCCGCAGTTCGAGAACGGTACCGAGCGCGAAGTCATCGCCGCCGTGGGCACGACAGCGCGGCTGCACTGCCGCGTGCGCAATCTGGGCGATCGCGCCGTCTCCTGGATACGCAAGCGCGATCTGCACATACTCACCATCGGCATCATGACCTACACGAACGATCAGCGCTTTCTGGCGCGCCACATCGACAACTCGGATGAGTGGGTGCTGAAGGTGGTGTCCGTGCAGCCACGCGATGCCGGCATCTACGAGTGTCAAGTGTCCATGGAGCCGAAAATCAGTCTGGCGTACAAGTTAATGGTTGTGAGTGAGTATCGGGTGGATGAGTTGAATCGCAGATAATTCAAAGGGCGACAAAAAGTTGAGTCCTTAAAGAAAATAGTAGGCAATGTCAAGGCATTAAGTAAAAGAAATTTTAGATTTTTCGAGTTCGACTTAAAAAACGATTTTCTCGCAAATGAAAATTTAATTTAAAAATTCGCAACACTTGCCGAATAGCAGATTTATAAAAATTGCATTCGAGATGTGTGCAAGTTTGGAGTAGAAAATGCAAATTTGAATCATACACGAGAAGAAGTTTAAGAGTTTCAGCAGCATTTTCATGTTTTGTAAACTTTTCGAGTCAGTCTTATTTCATTTGCAGTTTTAATGAAATCAGTTAAAGGTGGCTATAGTTCGTAAAAGACGTATGTTCTTAAAGGAGTTGGCAAGCTTCTTAAGGCGTTACATTCGAAATGAATAACATACAATACAAGCAGTTATGATGTCATTTTTGTTGTGCTTCAGTCACGGTTCTACGTGTGCTTCAGTTTTAGGGCTGCCATCTAGTTATAAAGTGGATAGAGCCCCTCACCGGCGAGCTTGGTGGACGTGCTAGCGCAGGGCTCACGACTTGTTTACCAACATTGGTCATTAACCTATTTATACTGACCCGGCCAAAATGGCTGATCTGATGTGCGAAAATAAATTAGCAATTAATAGGATAAATTAGATTCAAAGAAATTAATACATACCTACTTCATTTAAATATTGAAAGTATAATAATTGATACAAACGGTAGTTCGAGTGTTAAATTCATCATATTTGTTCGTTCTTTTAAGTTATTATGTACTTGACAATTTGTTTTTGCCTACACAGAAGTATTTAAAGAGCTACGCACATTGTCAACTGCTCATATGCACACACAGATGCAAGCCACTTTTTAAATTACTCTACAAAATGTTTTCGCTTGAGCAAAATGAAAACATTTCAGAGCTCATAATTAAACAATTTCGTAGAAAGACAACAAGCTCTTAAAATTTTCATTTCACTAAGCAAATTAAGGCGTCGAATAAAAATTGCTCAGATAGCGTGCGTAATGTGGCACGTGCAGGTTTGCGTGCCACATCTCCAATACACAAGCACACGAGCGTATGCAGAGGGCGCACAAAGCAGCAGCGGAACTGCCAAAGATGAAGACAGTGACAGCGGAAAGCGGAAAAAGGAAAACAAGCGTAGGCACCACGATAGCGACAGCGAAAATGGTTGTTGAACAACAACATGCGGTGCCTGTGTGCGTGGCTGTGAGTGTGTTTGCTTATGAGTGTGCGTGGCGTATGGGCAATGAAATTAAAGACAGTCGCTAAGAGAGAAAAATGTACAAGAAACTTGTCTGCTACAGCTGCTGGAAATGGTAGCACAATGGCCACAGAATGTTCGGTCAATTCTGAAATTTCAAAGAGGCAGCCAAAATTTATAAATTGATTGTTATCGATGTTAAAAAATTTTTCTGTCTGTAAAGTGGAGTTTATCTGCAAGAGAGAAAATCTTAAACAAGACTTTAACGAATTTTTCATGCAGTAAAAATATTTCTTTTTTACATTTCGCTCTCATAATTTTTGACATTTACCATAACAACAATAAAATAGAGCTTAGTAAAGCATGAGCCCGTTTGGATACGGCTGCAGATCAAATTTGTACTAGTTACTGTTCATTAATTTCTAAAATAGAACGTGCATAGACAAATTAAGGCGAGAAAGCTAGGCTTAAGCTTCCTTCCATGGCTCTTGCCGCAATTATATATTTATATGACCACAAAAAAACCTTTGGCAAAGAATCTGAATCTGGCAAACAAAACTTTGCATGCATTTAGCATAAAGAAAGAACAGTAGGGATGAAAGAAAAAATTTGCACAGAAATATTTCTTCATTTTGTTTGTTAATTGGGAATAATTTATGAGTTTCGGTCTCGGTAACGGACTCGTTATCGGTATAGGAATCAAATTTATCGATATATGATTATTTGAACAATATGTTGAACCATTACAAGGAGACTGCCAATAATGAGGGCTGATCACAAAAGTTTTGTAATTTCAGCATAACGTACAAAAGTCAGACTAGAAAATGGCTAGTGCAGAGAAAAAAAATAAGCGTCATATCTATATATATCTATATATATAAAATACAATAGTATGTTTGTCCTCTATAGACTCTAAAACTACTGGACCAATTTTGACCAAACTTTATATACATGCTCTATGGGGCGTGAGGAGTGTTTCTGTGTAGTTTGAAGTTCGTCCGACAGATGGCGCAATATTTAGTATTTTTGTGTTTTTGCACCGTAACTCAAGAACTACAGGAGCGATCAACCTTATACTCACAACATATGTTCGTGAGGTGCTCTGAATGGTTTGTTTTCATGTTTGAACATCCTAAGTGTTGCCACGGTGGCGTTTTTTCGAAAATTCTTATTTATGGACCGATTTGGCTCAGATTTATACCATATAATGCTAAGGTTGACAGAAAGTGGTCGACAAAATTTGAGCCCGATAGCTGTTGTCGGGGTAGAAATATTCAGGAAAGCATATTCTTCCTGAAATACATTGAAACACATTTCAAAACAAATCTTGGAATAAAATAATTATTTTGGGCAGAACAACGTTTGCCGGGACAGCTAGTTATAATATATATTTTAAATAATTTATATTATTTTTTGACATATTTACAAAATGTTTCGCTGGAAATTAAAATAGCTTTTGTAAAGCCTCATATTAATTGAGTTATATCAAAAGTTAATTACATTTTGCGGCTTTTATTTCCCACACTAAACACACACACATACACTATACAACAACAATAGCATCGAAAGCGCAAATCCTCTCCAATCGCGAGCTCTTCATACAAAGTGGCAGCGACATTAATTTGACATGTATAGCACCGCAGGCGCCGGGGCCCTACACGCACATGATGTGGTTCAAGGATAGCGAATTAATCAACGATTCGCCGCGCGGCGGCATACGCGTCATCTCCGAGCAGCAAATGAAGACGAGCAACTTGATGATCTCGCGCGTGCTGCATACGGATTCGGGAAATTACACGTGCGCCGCGGATAACTCAAGTGAGTGCTGGGGGCTGGTAGCTGGCAGCTCCTACACGCCGATTACAATTTAATTACGCACACAATTGCAATTAATTCACAGATTCCGACAGCGTGTTTGTGCATATCATCAAGAGCGAGCAGCACGCCGCCATGCAGCATGAGCTGGCCACGTGTCTGCAGGTGCCGAAGCTGCTGCTCACGCTGCTGACGTTGCGCTGCGTAAGTTGGGCGAGTGCTCATGCGCCAAATAAACAAGCTTTTTCTTCTTCTTCTGTCACTTTCAGCTGTCGCGCTGCATCCACAAATGAAACTAACTAACAACAACAACAACAACAACAAACAACGCCTAGATTAAGTTAAACTTGAAGGCAGCATAGCTGTTGGTATGAGCCTTAAAAGAGGAAGCCTCAAAGGCTGCAAGCATGCGCAGAGGTAAGTGGCCACAGAAGGTGCCAAGGGGTAATTTCCTTCACTTTCAAACTTGCAACTTACGCTTCTTTTTGCTGGCAGTGCGTGAGGAACGGAACAGCAGCTGCTGTCGAGGTGCTAGGGAACTACCCACAACACATGCACACACACTCACACTGCCGCCTGCTGGCAGTGCGTGGCAGCATGCAACAGCGAACGTCCTTGGATGCTGCTCAATGTTCTTTCTGTTGTATTTGTACATATTTCATGCACACGAGACTTGATGACAATGTACGCGTAATTATTTAGTTGTATGTATGTATGTGTGTTGCTTCTGTTGAACTAACTGTAATTAGTCATAATTGCTAGCCTAGCCACTCTTTTTTGTATTATATCGTGTAAATAGTTCATTTATTTGTAGGCTAGTCTGTAAGTATTTTTGTACTTTATACTAGTGTAAGCGAGTATTTTAAATTAGCAAATTTATTAAACTAAAATTAAGAAAACGAATCAAAATAAATAAAATGTGAGCAATTTTAGCAAATGCACTGATTGCAAGGATGTTTTACTTGAAGAGAGAGGGGGGACATTGAAGTAAGTATTATAAGATGGAGAACGCAATTCATAAGGCCTATCCCGAGGTACGACTTAAAACGAACGTTAGCACAATTTATTTGAAGTTGTAATAAAAAATTTATAAATTGCTCCTCGGTATAAGGAAAAAAAATTTTACAGTAAAGATCACAAGGAATGGAAGCATTTATTATTTCTTTAATTCCTTTCCTTAAGAAGAACAAGACCTCGAAAACATTTAAAATAATCTGATGAATCTCTGAGATCAGCCTCAAATAGGATCGCTCTAGAAAATGCAATATAAGACGATCAAAAATAAATGAAGACGAAGCAGTTGCACACAAATTTACACCTCTTATGCTTCTTGTGTTTTAACTTTTTTTAGGAAATAAGTAAAAATTAGAATGTTCGTAGTGCTTTTTATCATTAAAGTAATAACATGTAGATAAAGATTTCGTATTATCTATAAATTTATATACGAAATCATTGTCAATAAGTCTCAGCAATTTATTAAATGAATTCCATAATTTCTACGAAAAACTCGGCGCTTCTTTTTTCGCTTTTAACTGAACACAGGAGTACCTCACTGAATTGGCTGTCGGTACAATTTGAGGTAAGTTGTATCGATTAGTTACATTTTCTGTTATGATGCCACGTTTTAATATATCAGACTCATCGACTACGCTTCAAACCCTTTACATTAATATATCTGTGGTCAAAAGCAATAACGACTTAAGTCGACTTAAGACGAAATTGAGTTGACGTTGATGCGCATATTTTGTTCAAACCCCGGTATCTGTACCCATCTCAGAAAAAAAGTTATTTAAAAAAAACACATGCACTTATGTACATGCACTTATGTGCATTTCAAATTTCGAATTGCATTTTCTCGAAACAGTTGTTTTCGACTTAAGTCGTTATTGCATATGACCACAGATATTACATTTGGAATGAATTATATATGTATAATTGGCTATAATTGCTTATAATTTGCTTATGTGCTGGAGTATTCCTTGGTGTCTGTACACATATATATTTGTGTATAGAGAGTACGTACACACTGCTGTAAACTGTCAATTACAAGTCCCACGAGTAAAACGGCCTCTGTGCCTTCCGGACAGACTGTCGCACTTGAATGGCATTTTGCGATGTGTGAGTGTGTGTGTGTGCGTATTCCCTTGTGTGTCGTAACGGGGCATATCTGTAATAACTGTAATTTTTCGATCATAATTTTAATTGACTGTGATTGCAGCCCACGACGCTGCGGTGCAAAGCAGCCTTGTGTGTATGGCTGAGGTGTGCTCCCTGCCAAGCGTGCCTCTTGTGGCAATCGCTGTCGTAACGTTTAATTTTAATAATGGTTAATAGTAGGACTTAAATGTGGCACATGTGTATGTGTGTGTATGCGCCTTGAAAGTAATGCAAGCGTAAAATTGCGCACAAATTAAAGGACGACGTCGCGAGCAAGAAGTAAGGAAGGCGTGATTTTAAAAGCTGCATTTCATTGTCTGCGTGTATTTGTGCAGGTGTATGTACGCATGTGTACGTATGCGTGTGCATGCCGCTATGGCCTTTGGAATGCCTTAAAATGTCGATATTTATGCTTGAACTTTCATTTTGCCGACTCGTTCTCTCCCCTTCCGTTCCGTTCCGTTCTCTTGGTAGCACACGGCGTATGCGTGCTTTCAATTAATTTAATATAGAGCGGCATCTGTTTTTATTTGAATTCACCGAAGTTGCGTACTGCTAATTAACTTTTTTTATTTAGCTTCTGCTAGAGTCAGTGAGAAAGGAACCGTTGATCGCTTTCAAAGGCTGCTCGTAATCTCACACATCATTCAGCGTCTATTAACTCTGCTGACTTGCAATTTGTGCCCGCAGGCGCAAAGTTGCTACTGCGCTTTTTGAGCAGTCATGGTAAAGGTTGATGAACATAAGTGAAATATTTGGGTAGTCTATAAGCTACGCAGATATTAACAAAATTTTCTATTTTCGTCACAACAATTTCATATTTGTGATTTTAAAATATTGCAAATTTTAATTACTTTATTAATAATATGCCACACATACTAGTTGAAGGAAACAGAGGGTAACAGAAGGGTGAAACGTTTATGCCAGAAGCTACTCAGAAGACAAAAAATTTGCTTGTAACGCTTGGCAGAAAACAAAACCCAATAGTCACGGTGTTCTGTAGGGTAATGGAGCATATGACCACCATGTGTAAAGTATAGGTTAGCATGTGTCGAATTTCTAACGTTGATGAAAACACTATGGAACACCAGCTGTGTAACTGTGATGGGCTGAAAAGAACCAGACCTCGTTATATTTACAGCCGCAGCATATTGGGGAAAGAAGCGCAAAAGAAATACCTTCATACCATCATAAGCTACACATTCATGAGCATCCGTATATACAAGAAATGCTATAAGACCAGTAGGCCTTTTCGGCCACCAACAGTAGGTAACTAGATTCCTACTCCAAGTAAAATGTACAATCTACTAAAATTTAGCACTTAAATTCAATCACTGCAATTACGTTAAGTACTCTAGCTTTCTCTTCTCATTAGCCGATAGCCCTCGCAGCTAGCGCTTCCTTAGTTATAATTTTAGACTATAGCTAAATATAATAATTAGAATTCTAATCAAATTATCAATTTGCATGACGTGTATCTCGACATCTTCTAAGGCATTTATTTGCAACTGACAAACTGTTAATTTATTGTAATGACCGACATGTTGCATAAAACAAGCAACTGTACATAAATTAAGAACAACTATTTACACAAAGTTTAGGCAAAGAAGTTAGGTTACAGTTCATTTCTGTGATAAAACTAGTTTTTAATGAATTCGAATCATTTAAATAAAACGAAATGTCGAAATGCCATGTAAGACAAAATTTTCATTGTGTAGATATTTAATGCATTATAACAGAGACCGCGGAGTTAACATATGTTTTTTAATGGAAGAGGTGAGGGAGGAGGTACTACCGGTATGACAGAGCATCTACGATGACGCACGAGGCATGATTATTTTAAAACAATGTAATTACGCGTTTTATCAGGATGCGGCGCGGCATATCAATTACAATGGCAATTACACGCGCAATACACTTTTGCTTGACGTTGGTGTTGGTGTGTGTGCATAATTGTATGCAATTTGATAAATCACATATTGACGCACATGCACGCACACATACAAAACGACAGTGAATTGCGGAAATTACTTAAGCAGTGATTGATGAATAAAAAGAGGTAATTTATGATAAGCCAGCATAATGAAGGTAACAAGCTACAAACAAAATACAAATACAACAACTACTGCATATGGAAATGCGCAAATGTTTTATTAATTGTAAAAATGTAATTGCTTTTCGGCAATAAAAAAAACCGGTCGAAATTAACATAACTCTAACAAAAGAAGCGCCGGAAATGCAAATGGCTTTGCATATTTTGATGTATCGCTATCAATCCCGCAATCGTGCTTGTAGTAGTGCGGCTTGGAATGTGTGTGTGTGTGTGCTAATACATTTTCATTACACTTGCTTTTAAATTATGCCTAAGTACAGTTTGTTGTATAGGGAACCCACTTAAATTTAATGCATTTCCTGCTGATGTGTGCGTGTGTGTGTGCCAGCCACTTCCTTGCCAATTCCTTAATAAATAAAAGTATTTGCTGCTTTCGCATTGTCGGCAGCAAATGTTTTGAACACTGCTCTGCCACACATGAAAAGTTACGCTTGCCACTCGGATCTTCGTCCTCTAACACTACAAAAGTGCAGAGTTGCATGTAACTGTGGCAGAACAGACAAAACTGACAACAAAAGGGAGCAGCTGGCGACTGCAGAGAAGAGCTTGCGGGTGAGGTTGAAGTGCGGGTGAGAATGGACCTGACTTTGCATATCTGCGACTGCGACTATGGAGTAGGTACATAAGTGAAGGAAGCTATGCTGTGCTCTACAGCAAACAGCTTTGGCAGTTGCAGATTTCTCTCTTGCGCTCTGCTCTCTCCCCTCCTTCAGTGTGCATATGACAAACAACAGGAAGGGAAGACAACAAGCAACACATGCATTATTCAAGTAGTTGCAAACCTTTGTCTCGTGTAGGCGTATGCAAATGTGTACGTGTGTGTGTGTGTGTGCTGAAAATGGCAAACCGAATTGTTTTCAATGCAGGAAACAAGCAATGGTCTTTTTTGGAAAACCACAAAAGAACAAAACGAAGAATAATTGGCAGTGGTTTCAAAGAAGAGCCTTTATGTCTGCTACTGTCGTTTTTGAGAGCTGAGCTATTGAAATATTGAGTGGCTTCTAATTACCTTAACTAAATTGGCGCTTAGTGAATACAAAATATGTGAGCAACTCAAAAAAATCTTGTTTGAGTCTGGTGCCTGAATTATTTACCGTTGGAACTGTTCAAAAATGAAACGATGATCGAAATGTAATTTACAACAATTCGAAATGCTAGCAGAACTCAGCCATACCAGACAATCAGAAAATCGTACAATATTAAGTGCGACACTATTTCTAAAAGCGTATTCTTTACGACGATTAAGTTGTTCATACTTTTCAGGCATGTTTAAAGGTCACGTAGCAGTCTTGTTAAATTTAATTTAAATCAGAACACCCAAGCAAAAGAGCACTGAAGAAGTACTTACGTTAAATTTGTTTCATACTGTTTCTAGTAGATTACTTTGCTGAAAGTTAAATTATGATCATCTTTTCAACGAATTGCAATTTTTGAATATTAATAATATTTTCATTTAATAAAAATATTTTTTTTATTTTCAATATTCAAAAACGAACCGAACTTTCTGCTTTCATTGCAGCTTTGCAATTATCATACAAACGCCATTAGTGAGCAGTGCTGCCCTCGGCGGCCCTCAGAGAAATCAATTAAAATGCACGCAAAGCGAAACTTTCATCCTTCCCCTGTCGTTCATCCTTCCCCCGTTTGCGCGTGAGATTTTCGTTTTGCGGCGCGTTGTCCTGCGGCAGGACCATCATTAAAAATTTTAAGCACATCTCTCGCAGTGCAAGTTTATTTATAACGGCTGTAGGCGCGGCTGTTGCTGCTGCGCTGGTTGCTGCTGCCGCGTCTCTTGCGCTTCCATAAATTGTGTAGCAAGGAATAAATCACACTTGGCGCTGCTGAGATGCTGTCAGTAACAAATCATGCTAGGAGCATGTGTACATACGATATTCGGCACCCTGAGCTGAGCAGCCTTTGCTGTTGTGTGTGCGTGTCTATGTTTGTGCGTGCTCTTAATGTTGGCTGTGCTGTTGTTTGTTGTTGATGTGGTTGTTGTTGCTGCTGCTGTTGTTTTGTCATCCATCGGGTACATGCAAAACAGGAAGCCAGCTGGGACATGATATCGGAAGTGTCTGCCATGCTTGCAAGCAGCAGGAGCAATTTAGACGTACATACGTCCTTAAACTTGACAAATTATGGAAGCGTGTTCCTGCATGCCAAAAAAAGAAGAAGCAGCAGCAGCAGCATGAGTGACTGCCTGAGGGCGCACGCCCTCTGTGCCCACCCGCCAGACTGAACTAACAAATGAATGAGCAGCGAATGAAAGCAATAATGGTTGGCAATGGAATGAATAACGTATGTGTGTGCGTGTGTGTGTGAGTGAGCTTGTGCTTGTGTGTTTTTGTGAATGAGAGACTGCTCGGGCTGAAGAAGGGTTTGAGGCGAATTATGCGAAATATGAGTGGAAATTTGTCATCGACATGAAGCCTGCTAATTTGCCAAAGTGTTGACAAAAGTGATTTTGTCTCATGTGCGATGTGCACGCACACAAACACAAACACACTGACATGCATGCTTTATGGCATGTTTTGACAAAGCGTTTGTAAATTGCGCAGCAATTTCGTTTAATTGAAAGTTAATTGATCATCGGTATGTTGCAGCGAATGGCGGCAACAGATTCGCCGCTTCAAGCATTTAAATAAATGGAAATTTTAGTGAATGGCATTTGAAGTAAGTATTTCTCTTTTAGCTTTTCAGGTAGCATTGAATTCATTCCCGTCATTGAAATTTGCTATTCCAGCCATCGCAGCCCGAAAGGTCTATCTTCATCTATTCACAGATCCCCATGTACATATGTGCAGTTGCAACAGTTAAGAATCAATTTCCTTTGCGGTTCTGTTCGAAATACTGTCGGATATTACATATACATATATTTCTTAGGCAATAATATCTGGTGCTTAGTAGCCTATTACATTGTCAAAGGATGTTTTCTGCTGTTTCTACAGCATCGTATGATTTCTTAAATTATCAGCTGCATATATAATTTCCCTGATATGTGAGTCGGGAATGCTAGAGATCTTTAGAATAAAAACTATTGTAAATCTGCTGTTTGGATTCAAGCAAATACTTATCTGAAAGACTGAAGTTATGCAACGGTTTCTTTTCGTTTATAGTTCTCAAACGATTGATTGTATGAGAACACCCTAACTATACTTTTTAAATCATCCAAAATCCTTCGCTTTAAAAGGAGACCACATAAATATTTAAGTAAGAGAAAATTTACGCACAAGTACAATGGACAAATGGACAACATAGAAAAAAAATATTTTTTCATACATTGTAATTTTTATAAAAGAAGCACTACTTTGGTTTTGATTCTTATAAAATTAAATTATTTTGCCTGCTAAGGGCTAATGGAAGAATGCTTACCTAAGTGAACTAATTTCAGCTGTTGGCTCCACCAACCCAAGTGTGACAAATGGTTTTTCTATTACGACGTCAAGCGGTGACGACATTTTTTCGGATTACGCGTGAGTGTGCGTGTGTGCGTGTGCAACACAAAGAACAGATTGCTTCAGCTGACATTTTAAGTGCAGCCTGACACGTTGAGCAACTCAATGTGATAAATGAGCCCATTCGGCTGCTAACTGAATCGACAATCAAGCCTTTTTGTGCGCGTTCCAATAGAGAAGGCCGCCTTCCCAGCTACGCAGGCCTAACAGGGTCTTGACAATTTAATTGTTAATTAATTTAATTAAAGCACATGCTCAGCAGCAACAGCTGCTCTCTGTACGTCGCATCTACAACATAAGCTTCGTGGTCGCAACCAAGCATAACAGCAACTCCTGTCCTGCCCCACCTACGTTGTTTGCATTAAATTAAAAACTATAAATCATACTTTGTTGTATTCGTAGCTAAACTTGCGCATAATTTTTCTATAAATTTTCGCTGCGGCTTTGTTTCACTTTGCTGCCAGTTAACACCCACTTGAAGGCTACCAGCGACGTTGCAGCGGCGGCGGCAGCAATTTATCATGCCTACACAAAAGCCTTTGCAGCGCACGAGTAACATGAGTCAGAGCGAAAGCTGATACAAAAGTGCAATAAGGATGCTATGTTTAGAAATACAATTTATTGCCTGCCTTCTCGCAGGGATTTTGTGCAACAATAACAGCAGCAACAACATCAGAAAATGCAACAGCTTGTGTGATTGTGTAATGGAAAAATATGGGGAAACAAAAAGGCAGTTAGATTTATTTGACTGATTCAATTTCACAATGACTGCGTTCAGCCACATTCAAAATCCGCACTGATATTGTATAAAATTCTTTTAACAGAACTTAAGGCTGCACTGAAATTCAAACCGAAATTAGAAGCTGAATTTGAAAAGGCATTGAAATGGCTTTTCTTAAATTGTAAACCATTACAACGAAATAAGAATTGAAAGAGAAAATCGTTCTATTAAGCAAAGGAGTAGCTGAAGTGCTCACTTTAATAGTATCTAAATAAAAGAGTAACTTTGAAATAGTTATGAATGTAAAGCAATATTTTTGGAATATATATTTTCTCTGAATTTGTAGTTTTTTCTAACGAATGTTGCTGCTTTCTTTACCTTTTCTCTTCTCTTTGTATCGAAATGATTTGAAGTGATTTTGAAACCATTTTGACGCACTTGACTGATGTAATGATCCTTTTAATGCCACAAGATTTTGTCAACCTCATATCTGAGGAGTTCATAACTCAGGTAATTAATTTGAGTTATAATTATTTAAATGGGCAGTTCGGCAAAAGAATGACATGTATGTTGCCAAGTTCAGGCAAGTATTTTCAAAAAGATGTGCAGATTGTGACGATGCCTTATCAAGATACGATTTGCATATCGAGATATGAAATGCAGAATGAGTTGTCTGTCGCAAAATGGCTTGTCCGTTCATAATTCCAAAAAAATATGAAGTGGTTTCTGCTCCGCTCAGCCAAGGCCATGTGGAAGGGGTCTGTAATGAGCGCAAGTCTGGCGATTCCTTTGGCATGTCAGACGAAAATGCCGTAGTCCATGAAATTCAATAAATTCTGCAGAAACTTATTAAAAGCTGTGCTCAGCTTCATGGCGGTTACGGTCTACAATATTAAATGAAATTAACTTTTCGGAAAGATTGCTTGCCGCTTCATTTAACGGAGTATTCGTACAGCATATAAACAAAGATTTTTTTTTGGCGGCCAGCATGGCGCGGTTTTTTCAATGGCTGCTTGTTTGAATGTGACTGTGCTTTTTTGTTGTTGGTTTTTTAACAAGGAGGAAAGCAACGAATACCTCGGTCAGTGCGAGACTTTATCCCGCTGAAATCACCTCACATCCTTTGGAATAAGTCGTACCGGGACTACCGTTAAGACATAAGCCGGAAGGCCATTGAAGCATAGAGCTGCTCAAGCTTCTGTTTTTAATGTCGTTTTCCTATTTGGTCCGGTTGCCATATCTTCGTATCACCCATCTGCGCAGTCCTTCGAGTCTTTTTTGGGCAGTCTGGGGACTCATTCGGTCCACCGTGATAGAGTTTCACTGATGGGGATCGCCGTCCAGGCGATATGGACCGGGACTTGCTCTAGGACGGTTCGCAGAAGGATAGGCTAAGTATCATGATAGGCGTCGCCACCATATTGGCAAGCTGAGGGCGGCTCTTTCTGGTGCCTCTGCTGGGTGTCTGGTGTGACTCTGTGGTGTGCGTGTGTGTGGCGCATATCACACACACCATGACAATTGTAATTTCAGGAGCAAATAAAAGCATTTGCTCGCGCAGCAATACTTGCCACTTCCCATTGTGCGGCACTTCCTGTTGTTTCCGCTTGGCGAATGAGCAGAAAAAAGAGCAGCGCATTACAAATCATCAATGATGCATACAATGTAATCGGGCGCTCCCCTCGCGTCCTTACAAAAATAATAGGACGGGCAAAATAAATGCGCGCACATTTGCACTCACACGCAGGACGTGCGGCGTGGTGTGGTGCGGCACGACGGCGTTGGTGCAACTGCAACGCTGACTTCCGATTTCCGCCATTTATCATTGCATACAAATCTCGCAGATCGTTAGCATTGCTCGCGCCAATAGTCAGCGTCAGTGGTTGCCTGCCTTCGAGGCGCGTAAACAATTGCCTGCGCGGGTGCGGTGTGGAGCTGGGGCAGGACTCTGTGAAGCGTAAGAAATTTATTTGAACGGCAGCGCGCATAGAGCAGCAACGTAAAGTTTGCTGAAAAGTCATCATTAACGAAAACAAAGAGCAGTGAGTCGCTGTGGCGCGCAGGGATATCGGAAGGTCGTGAGTTGCATCGAGCTACCCTGCAAATGTGTTGAGAAATGTCGATGCGAGTTAATAAACTGTAAAAATATCACTTTACGTTGAAAGGCAAAGCCAAAGCCTGACTGTCTGGCAGCTCCTTGCCTGCATTGCCTCTTGACCTGCTCCCTTGGGTAATTAAGCTAGGTTTGCCTTCGAGTTTGCCTTGGCTTGTGTGCAGTTGGCGTAGTTGGGCCATACTAATGATGCTTGTTGTTGTAGTTGTTGTTGGCATGTAATGCACAAGTGCGCAGCACACGGACGCACACACTGAAATACAGTGATATATGTTTGGAGCACGAAGGAAATTGCAACATTGTCAAATGTTTACCGTTAGTCTGGCACTTTTGACAATTCGCAAATATTTGCTGTGATAACACAAAGTTGTATTTGCATTTGTGTATATGTCTATGTGTGTGTAATTGGCTGTGCATCGATTTGCAAGTTCTCACAACTACAAACGAAGTGTTGAATAACACCGAACAAATCAAGGGCGATTCTTCTGCGATTGCTGGCATTCATGGAAAAATGTGAACGAATATTGAGAACGACTGTCACACACACATGTATACATATGCATGTAGGCGCGATGCCTAACGGCGGTTACAGCAGAACACTCATGTGTACGAATTCAGGTTTGAGTCACTTACTTATGCAGGCTTTCGACGCTTTCCTTCTCGTTGAAATAATTTAAGAAAAAATTATGGATTTGATAATGCACTGTCTAAAGTCTTAACATTTTGTCATCATTTTATATGCAAGGACCATTTGACATTTTGTGTGTATGTATTCTACAATAAGCCCTTCAGGCTGCAGTTGCTGCAAGACTAAATCCCTACTCCAAATAAAATCGATAATTTAGATAAAACAGTTCTGTCTGTCTTTGTTTAAAAGAGTACCAAAAAAGTAACTCAATTATGCGGCGAATATGAAAAACTAAATTAGCCGGATTCTTACTAGTATGAACAACAAGCATGCAATCAAATTCGGACTATTCCAACGTTTGCAGAAAGGCAATACATATTATGCTAATAGCTTATATCTTATTCTCAAAAGGTTTTAAAAGTCACCATTGATAATTTTGCTATGAACAAATGTTTCTGTCCTTTTGAAAAAAAGTCACAAATAAATGCCAATGAATTGTGACTGTATCCCTGAAATGGGGCTACAAAATATGTCGCTGAAATTATAGCTGAAATTGGAAAATGTCTGATTTCTATGAATTGAACAACAGAACATTTTTATAAACGATAGCTTCTGTAATAATACAATACTTAAATATATATTCCATTTAAAGTCTTCAAAGTTCGATTAGAACATTCGATATTGGTAGCGAAATATAATATTTGTTCATAGTTGAAATTTAATTTTCAAAAAATAGTAATGAGAACAAATAATACAAATATAGATGATTAATTATAGAAAGCAAGAGCATCCAAAAGCACAAGAAGCAGAAGAAGCTGATGTAAAGAATTATTGTAAAAGCTGCTGTAGGTCATATATTTAACAGAATTTTAAGTTTCTTTTGCAGGGTTTAAGTAATTGAAATTGCTTGTTATAGACTTAGAACTGCCTGGACGTTGCTGACGAATGACGAGATCTTTCATCAAGGGGATTTGATGCTTATAACAAAGCTACAAAGAAGTCAACAACACGCCCTCCGTGGACTTGCATATACGTTTATGCATAAGGCACATGGAAAGAGGAGAGCGGATTTTGATTATATTTCATTTACGTTCGTTTTAAAATCATAAAATCTGCTACTCGCTGGAATTGCAGTTAAAAATGCAACAGCAGCGAAATAAAATTCACCACAAAGCAAACAGCGAAAGCCAAGGGAAACACGATCCGCCGTAAGCTGCCAGCGACCTACAAGGCCCAAGGCGGAAATTGTTAGCAAATCCTTGCAGAATGTACTACAGCGGCTTCATGTAACTCGCAGAGGCGGCACCACTTGCCTCATTTCCCTCAGCACAGCCGCTCAGCTGCTCAGCTCGCCTCTGTTATCATTGTATCGAGTTTGATGCCGGAAATGAAAAGCACACTCCCCACGCCCTCAGAGAACGCAGTTAAATTTTGTGCAAAATCAACAGAACCAAAAAAAATATCGCAGAGTCGCTGCGGAGCACAGCGAAGTGGCAGGCAGCGAAATTGAAAGAGACACGCCAATGCGCAGCGCAATAAAAGTTAGATTAGGCACATTCGTTGCAGTATTTGCATAACTGATGATTGTGGCTGCTTGCATTGTGTGCGTTGGGTGCGGGGTGGCAGGGCGGTTTTAATATATGCAAACCAATCAGCAGACGCACTACCCCCCTTCCACATACGCAGTCACCTACATTTCTGCGCTGCTTATGCGATTGTCAGTCAAATGAAATTCCGGCGATGACTTTGTGGTCTTATGGCAAAAACGTTGAAAACTTGGCAAAGCAACAACAACAAAAATGTCAACAAACGCGCTTGATAGGAAGACGGCATATACATATGTACGTGTATATAGATGTCTGTGAGATTCGAAAGTCAGCAGAGCACTTATATGCTCCTCAAGCTCGGCAAATATTCGCAGCTTGAGGAGTTGGAGGAGTGGCATGCTGCTTATAATACAATTTATGCATAATTCAGGGGTTAAGCAAATGAAAAAAACAACAACAAAAACACACTCACACACACACACCTGTTCGTTTGCGAATACATACAGTGCCGTGTCTAGCTATGGGCTATTATGGCAATGCGCTCAGGAGCCCCACTTGAAAAGCTTCACAAAGTCGGGCAGTAGTGGAAAACTTTTTTAGTTTTTCAAAGAGCTAACTCCCAGCTTTGAGTTCTTCTAGAGTCCAGCAAGTCATGCGGCTTTCAAGTAGCGCAGGCGAGATCTGAGGATCCCAGCATAGAAACATTGTTGATGCTCGTGAGTTCCCTTAGATCCCGGCTACTTGCTTGAACCTCTACAAGGTAGTGTTCGGATAGTGCATTTAAAATGGCTGTACCAGCTGTTCGTGTCATTGCTTGAACAACTTTATTTTGTTCGCCAATAGAATATCAATTATCGATACAAAAAGAGTGAAACTTTAATTTTAATTACTTTCCCTTTTTTACTATAAACAAATTAATTGAGTCGATAAAATCATAAAGTAAATTATTCTTAATATAGATTGGCTTCAGGCATAATTGATAGCATAAATATAATGTATCCAAATTATGCATTCCTGTAACTCTTGATTGCAACCCTACTAATTTGTAAGAAAAGAGAAAATTTAAAAACAATTTTGAGCTGAAAATGTCAGACAGGAAGAAAGGAAAATAATAACAATAAAAACGAAGTGAAATCAAGAACTGGAAGTGTTTCTTTTTTTTTGCAAATCCGCATTAATTATTAGAGAAATGCCATACAAATTTTGTATAAGTTCCTCGATCAAGAACATATGCTCTCTTTTATTAATGTGTCATAGTTTTATACAGATTTAAAGTATGTGTATTAAGAAGAATTCTTCAGTTTATTACGACTTTACTTTTTTAAATTTTTTTCTATACAATATAATTCTTTTTAAACGCGCCTTAATCAAATGGGCCTTAGAGGGATTTGACAATGGAAAGCGACACTGGCCACTCACGAACGTTAGCAGGGCGTGGCAGCAGACAAATAGTGAAAAAGCTACTGCCAGTGCTGGTATTTGCCTATGCGCTTGTAAGTTATAAGTGTGTCGTGCTCTTTCCAACATGCACGTATACATGCATACACGCATACACACGTAGCTCTGGAAATATGTAAGACGCATACGAAACTCATTTATTGCCAAATAAATAGCACACAATTTATTCATGCTCATGTGCGGCATATTTTAGCAGATTTTTAAGCCATTTGCTATGCTGCCGCCACACCAACACCAACACACACACACACACATACTTTCGCCAGCAACAACGACAGAGTTACCTGCAAGTGATATGTTGGCGCAGTGCGTACGTATGCGTGTGTATGCGTAGCTGTGCCTATGCGCATTATACAAATAAATTGTTTTATATGACATCTTAGCTATTAATCACCAATCGTTGGCTGTGTATGTATGTAGGTGTGTGTGCATTTGCTGCAAAGAGATACAAATATGCGCGTTGGTATGTGTGCCGCTTGTAGTCACAGTCATGTGACACCTTCAAGGCAGCAAAGCGACCTCAGAACAGACCGACACACAGACAGACATACACAAATGTTGACTTTCTTGCGTTTGTTCGTAAGTAAATGTGAGTGTGAGTGAGTGTGTGTGTGTGCCGTCTGCTTGTGTGAAAAAATCTGTCGCCAATAAATTTCAATTTATGCATATAAATGTCATTTACGTTGACAGCGCACAGGAACCGTGCTTACCGCAGCCTTGTAATTTCATCTCTCATCTCTCATCTTCCACATTTTTGTATGGACCTGGACCATGCACACGCATGCAATTGATGAAGAAAAAGTTGAATTTGTGTATGGAATAAGAGATTACTCATACGCACTGTTAGAGGCAGCTTACTAGCAAGCAGGCGAACATTGAAATATGTGGCTTGCAATATGTTATTCTTGTGGGCTAAATGGAGCGCATCATTGGTCATATTTGTGGCAAGTTGTTACCGTCATAAGCTCTCTCTCTCTCTCTTTAATAATTGAAAGCACAAATACAAGCGAAGTAGACCATGAATTATTTTGTCTTAAAACTTTGCAATGTTTCTCGCTGTTCGTTCTGAAAAATTTATATTCAAATTAATTTCGAATTGCTGTTGCTGCTAAGAAAATCGCAGCAGGCAATCATCATGCAAAGGGTTTTCCAATAAGGCTGGGTAGATTTTGAAATGTAACAAAAATATTATCGTAGCGGATGTGCTGTTAAATCATGTTACTTGCCATGATGATTTGCAATTAGTTCCTCAATAATAAGCTACTGATTTTACAGATGCCGCCACAACAACATGGAGTACACAGCCTGTCAACATTGCCCTGCCCTTATTGGAACATCCTGTATTTATTCAAAATTGCAATTAATTTTAAAACTATTTTTCGTTCATTTATGTGTTATTTATTTTAGTTAATTATAAGCAAACAATTCATATAACTAAATGAAAAATAAGGGCACTAGCTGCCAGGGCTTTCAGCTCGTCAGAACTTATATTTTTTATTTTAAATATTGCTTGGATAACGCTGATCAGGTTAGAGGCTTTAATACATTTTTCGATACGTTTTATTTAATTTCTGCGTGCCCAGGGGCCAACATTAATTTTAGCTTCTTTGGGCTCTGTATGCAGTTGTTCCTAGTGGCTGATACAAGTTCACTGTCGTTGTTTATATTTTAAACGGCTGCAATGGTTGACTAGCCTTCCGTCCATATCAGAAATTTTCCTTTGAGCAAAGTCGGCAACGAGTTTAACGGCAAGGACCTCAACAATGAATATGCAGCAATATGGGCTAAAATACCCGGAAGTTCTTATAAAGCCTAAATTAATTTTATGAATGGTTGTTGCTTTTGAGCACTTTATTTATAATATATCCTGTCCCTTGTTTGCAGCGCATTGCGGTAGCTATAAAATTGACAATATCTTTCATATCTAAAAATGTTGAAATCAGAGCTTAAATATGTTTGGCTCAATATTTGATTAATAAATAATATTTGAAAATTGCTATGAATAAAAAATAGAATTATCAACAAAAAAGGATTCTGCAGTACTAAGGTTTCTTATTAGCGAATGCAATTACCGGTATCCTTTAGAACTTGCATAGGATAAAGAAAACTGATTACAATTTGCGCTTAGTAAATATAAGCTAACGGTAACAAATGCAGTTGCCACACAAAAACAAATCTAAGCCATCAGCCACAAAGGCTTGCCACGCTTGCCGACTGACGAAAAAAGCGTAGCCCCATTTGCCTCTTGCCTGCTAATTGCGCTGCGTGCAACACGAGCTTCAGCTGCTCTAATGTAGGCAGGCGGATATAACATTGGGGGGGCGCAGGCAGGCAGCCTGTGAAATGTGCCGCTTGTTGCAAGTGTGCCGGCAGTGTCTTCAGTAGTTTGCAGCCACAAGCTAAAAGGCACACCACAAATACACAGAGACAATAGCAGCTGAAACAGACAAAAGGATAGGCTGTAATAATGCTCACATGAATATAATGCTTTGTGGCTAGGAATGGGAAGGGAATGGCGGGCGTGCCTAGTTTCCTGCAGCAGTCATTGTCGCTTGGGTTAAATTGCTTAGAATGACGCTTTGCCTGGAAATGTGCCTCGCAATTTTTGGCGGATATGTCAGCACACATGCAAACACACACTTACACTCTTGCTTGCAAACGACTGCAACGACTGCTCGTCTGCCTTTCAGCCAGCAATTGTTCCTTGCTTAATGGCCGCGTCGTCGTCACTTCCCAATTCAACTCTCTTATCTGCTTGTGCCGCCGCGTCACTTCTCTTCGCTTCTTTTAGCACTTCTTCCTAGTAAAGAGCCACTGTTGGCCTCTTTTATGCTTCCGGCAGAAGTAATGAAATGAAATTAAATTCTCTAATTTTCTCATAAAAGGCTCAGTCTGACTGCTTGCATCCCAAGCAGCAGAGGTCCCTGCAATGCCCCAGCAACAAAGAACAATTAAAGCGACAACGCCAACAACAACAGCAACGACGACAATAGCAGTTAGTAGCAGCGGCAACAGCAACAGCAAAAGCAATTGTCTGCCTTGCTGACAAGCAAAAGGATGTGCCGCTCGCTTGAGCAGCGCTGCTCCGTTGGCAGCAGCGGCCTTTGTTGCATACGCCTGCAGTTCAGGTGCAGTGCACGCTTTTTCTTGTGAAGCGTTGACTTCTGGCTTTTCTTTTATACCACAAAAATCGTTCAAAATGGTTTAGGCAAATGAAATGGAATTGAAATAAAATTTAAATGGAATGCGCTTGAAATAGATTTAGAAAAGGAATACGTTTTGTAGTTTCTGTGCATTTTTAATGCAGGAGCAGAGCATTCTCTGTGCAGCAGCAGGAAGACAGCAAGATAATGTCAAAAGCAACAAAAACAGCAACAGCAACAGCTACTACTACAACAACAGCAAAAGACACAGCAGCAATCACAGCTGATGCGGCTGCAAGCAACTAAAATATTGATATTGTATGATACGACTTGCAACTGGGAATTTCCGATTTGAGTCCGGGCAACGGAAAAGCTATGGACTGAAATTCATATGAAAATATTGCAGGAGCACTGCAACTGCAAAACGTGTTACACAGAGTCACACACAAACACAAAGCAAAGCCAGAAACCAACGGACAAAAGTGGCTGGCTTTGATACTTTGCAGCTTTCAAAAAAATAAACAAAGATTAAAAAAAAAATGATTTTTTAATTTTAATAAATTACATTAATTTTCATTAGGTCAAGTTTTTCTAAACAGAATTATAAAAGACAAATTTGTATTCAAATGTGCAGAATGAGAAGAGATTTATCGAAATGGTTAAAATGTTTTTCAAAAAGAAAGTGTACTATGAGAAGCGTAAAAAAATCAATTAAATTTTTGTCGGAAAATAGTTTGCTGGATTTACAAAAATAGATTTTGATTGAACGATAAGCTCTAATTTTATATAAAGCGCCTAAATTAAGTAAGTCACATTTTTACTTTTCGGTTGAAGAATTTAACCGTAGATCGAGCTTTAAAAAAACTTCATAATTCTAGCTATGTATCATTTTTGATACATAGGTACTAAAGTTCATAAAAATTATTTAAATTTTAAGTAATTTTGATTAAAACTTGTATATTATGTTTTGTTAACATATTTAAGTGGTATTTATGCAGTTTATGCAAATAGTTTGGGTATATTTGCCTATACAACATGAGTTTTTACAAAGAGAGTAGAATGAGGTCGTCCACTTATTTCTATTTTCTCCAGAACAGAAGCATTGGTGACACCTTGTACGGTTCTTTTGGGCGATTTATTGATTTTTGGTGTTTTTGATGGACCAGCCTCATTATTACCAGGATCATCGATAATGTGGGTTGAGAGTTTCGAAATCAATGCCACTGTCAAATCGTTTCTTGGACGTTTTTTTTCCGTTTTTCTGTATAAGGCGATGCCAATGAAATTGCCAGTTCATGCAGGAAATGTTTACGTTTTGTGTGCTTTTGGGTGTGCTTCAAATTTGGATCGATTTTATTGTATATAATATAGACATTCAAAGCAGAAATATCTATTATGTTAGAAAATAACGCCATAGTCCACCTATTATTTTTGCGTTTGCAACTGGAGCAACTCCGCCATTTTTTGTCAACTGCATCAACACCTCCTTGTGTTGAATTATAAAAAGAAATTATTTTGGTATTATTATTTTTCGAATCGTTCGCAGTATTAGGGGTATGATGCGTTGTACTCATGACAATTGTACATTTATATTTGTGGCTTATATACGAAACCAGAGTAGTATCAAGAGTAAATGCAAAAGTTGATTCATATCGCGGAATTATATTATATTCCAATAGCTTCAGCGATCTCTTATTTTTGAGCATGGTTCCAACCATTGTTCTCTTGCAATCATTTTTGTCCAAGACTATGTGATGAAAAAAGTTGTCCATGGTGACATTATGCCCTCTGAAACCGTCAACCAAATCTAGAACAACTCGTTCTCCTTCATTCCGTTCAGAATTTCTTGATAAACCCTTTCCCAAATATGGCTGTATTTTCCACATGTAGCATGTACGAATCAACAAGTAGCCAGAACTTCAAACCATACCTCTCTGGTTTCTATGGAATGTACTGGCGAAACTTACAACGACCATGAAATCCCAGTAATGGTTCATCCACAGTAACTGAATCATTAGGATTGTAAAATATGGGGAGGCGTTCAGCCCACATTTCCCAGAAGATTCTTATAGGAGGGAATTGGTCATCACTGCTTTGGGCACGTCGGTTGAGTAGATCATCAAACCGAACTACTTTGTGAACAAATAAAAGTGTTTTTTCAGACATGATTGACCGTTCAATAACGTGCACTGCAGCATAGAAATACTTAAAATGCCATATGTATCAAAAATGATACATAGCACGAATTATGAAGTTTTTAAATTTTTCATGGCCTACTTGCAAGAAATTTTTAAAATATGGATGAAAACAAAGGCTATAACAAAATAAACAAAGTCACAAAGAATGGGGTATGCATCTATTTTTAGAAAAAAGTTACGGCAAATCAAAAATCGAAATGTATCATTTTTGATACAAAGCTCGATCTACGGTTAAGTCGTAAAAATTGTTTATTGCGGCACAAGACACCTTAAGAATTTATAATTTTAATAAAATTTAAGCTTGTGCTTTAAATTGATTGGGCACAGCAGCCATATAGTTTCTAAAGAGGACACCATTTCCAATTCTTAGAACGCACAAATGCAATCAATGCTGCTCAAATTTGGCAGCAGCTTCTTTGCTTCCCTGTTCCTGGTTGTTGTTGGCTGCTTTACAATTGCAGCAGCTTGCCTCATTTTATGAGGCAAATATGACACGTACACAGTATGACAGAACGCCATTCAGAGGACGCTACTGACAGAAAGGACGCCAATGACTGGCGGACAGCACGACGCGCAGTGACAGCGCAGAACAGGGCAATGTATAAATGTGCAGAGATCGAAAACTCAATTTGTTGTTTGCAATCAGTACAAGGCGAGAACACACACACACACACACTAATACACTCACATATAGCGGTTGATAGAGGCTAATATCAGCAAAACATGTAATAGAGAACAATACTTGCAACAACAACAACAACTGTCAAAACTTTGCGCACAATTCATCTCAGTGTACGTCTCTAAACATCGCCGGAATTCAAACAACAATAACAATATCATTTATAACATTGCAAGGAAGACATTATATTTTAAAATTGCAAAGGGTGTTAGTTGCTATGAAAAGCAATCGAAGGAGTGGTTGTGAAACGAAAAGAATTTGAAAAGTTATTTTCGCTAAAATATTAAAGTCAAAAGGTTGCATAAAGAGTACAAATTGAAGATAATAACAACAGCAGAAGATACAATTCTCATGAGTGCATTAAATGCTACTACATGACAGTGAAAAATCTGTGGTCAAAAGCAATAACGACTTAAGTCGACTTAAGACGAAATTGAGTTGACGTTACCACTGTATTCCTGACGTTGATGCGCATATTTTGTTCAAACCCCGGTATCTGTACCCATCTCAGAAAAAAAGTTATTTAAAAAAAACACATGCACTTATGTACATGCACTTATGTGCATTTCAAATTTCGAATTGCATTTTCTCGAAACAGTTGTTTTCGACTTAAGTCGTTATTGCATATGACCACAGAAATATTATGTTCTTTCGGCCGCAACCCTAAAATGTGCTTCAAATCTCATAGCCGTAAACCTCAACGTTTTCGATTGAGTTTAATAAGGACTTCTCTTATGGGAGTATGTTTTTTCAAATATACATGGTACTAAACATTTCAAACTTTAAGATATATTCTATCAAGCCAGTGGCGAATTCACATATCTTAAAAAAGATCAAATGAAAAATCAGATGAACAGATTTTGTTTCTTAGAAGCCGTTAAAAGTCTTTCGTATATGTCCATATAATGAAATCGCATAGAAAATTTTTGAGGTTTACATAGATTCGATTTGCAAAAATTTTTGTGAGTGGCAAATTCATTTTCAGAAGAAACACCGAAATGTACCTTTGACTGATTTGTATAGGGAAAAAATGAGTCAGTCGAAAACTGTCGCTGAACAGAGAAGATGCCTCAAATGTTAACTTAAAGTTTATAATATTAATTAGTCTAAAATATCAAATGTAATTGTGCAAAATTTTCAACAATAAATATAAAATGAAGAAATAATTAACAGTGAGGAGAATATGTTAGAATCGTAGTATAACCCTCCAACATGTATAATGGAATATAATCAGACCCATAATCATAACAGAGAGAAATAGTTCGATAGCCCAAAGATAGCTTGGCTCTCACTTATAATCGCCGCCTCTCATTGCAGTACTACTTGGATTGTGCTGCTGTTTCCATCCTGGGAGTGCTCTCAGCGCATTAAAATTTTTTAATCAGTTTATTTTCATATAATCTCTTCGCTACTTATGCCTTACATTCTAATATTCCGCACTTTGGAGCCACTGTAAAAATTTTGCCCATGGCGGATTTTATTCTGCGCAAAATCGTGCACTTCAGCTGCATTTACGCTGCAGTGCTTACATGAAATAACGCAGTTGCAACTATTTTCCAACTTAAATCTCATGCAGGCACTCAAGTTTCAATAGTAGCCTCTTACCAAAGCTCAAGAGTGCGCAGTGGTAACTGCATTTTGGACTGCGAGCAGCTGCCGCCGCTAGAACAACTTCCTCGATTGCAGCAACTGAAGAGGTAAGGTAAGGGGGGCTGCGTGCCAGCGAAATAGCAAAGTTTGCTGTTGCAATTACAGCAACAATTTCATTAAAGTTTGTCACATGCCGCAAATGGCATTGCGGCAGCATTTCGGTAGTCTACTCCGGATTGCTCCGTGGCGCCTTGACTTGTCGTGTGGCTTCGTCAGGTGAGCAGCGCCTCAAGCCTTCCTGCTGCATTGCGTTGCTTGTTTGTTGTTGTTTTATTTGCCGCATGCAACATTTTCAGCTGCTCAAATTACCGGCGTAATCAGTACAATGCAATGCTGCCGAGCCAACAACAATAACAACCACAGCAACAGCAACAACAAAGAGCAATTCCCTTAAATTCGCATTGTTAAAAATTGTTTTGAGGCTAATTAGTGCTGTTGAGCGCAGCTTTGTTGTAATTACCTTTTGTTGCGCATTTCCAGTTGTTGTTGTTACAATTATTGTCGTCGACGTTGGCGTTCTTGTTGCTGCAGCAACTAATGAAGCTCACTGACGCTGCTAGTGCTTTCTTATGAAACGTGCTTACCGCCAGCGGCGACAGCGCAGGGTTGCATTACGACAGCTGCCACAACAATCATTTCCGTTTCGCCGATTACCAGCAACAGCAGCAGCAGCAGTTGTCAGTTGCCGCATATTTTAATAAGTTGGTTGAAGTTATGTAGTATACACTTTAATTACCACAATTTGAGTGAGATGACTTATTTTTGAATTGCAGCAATCCTGGCCAATACAGCGAAGAGTTAATAAGCAACCGTAGTTGCAGTTCATTAACCGTAATGTTCTGGGCATGGAGCCTAGCTCCATTAGGCACAACCTAAAATCCTGCCAAAAAATAAAAATTGCTGAGAGCAAACGGAAGGCAACAGAGTAGTCGAAAACAGTTACTACAGAAGCTACTCCGAAGAAAACAAAAGAACTGGCAACGCTTGGCAGGAGACGTCACTGGGTTCTTGATCGGAAACTATAGGTGATATAAAAAGTATTCGCGGTTTTTGCTGCATTTTAGAACAAAAATTGTCTATACTGTGAATCAATATTATTCAAGTATGAATTGGCCATTATTATTGATGATCTTTTGCGGGTACCTTCATGATTTGATTGGCCTAAAATTGTCAAAAAACTTGGTGAATTCATTTTTAGCGGCTTCTCGGTCGATAAATTTTTTGCCATTAAGAGAGTTTTGCAGAGATCGAAACAATTGACAGTCAGACGCTGCAAAGTTCGGACTATACGGTGTATGCATTAAAACTTTCCAAACAAGTTAGATCAATTTCTGCCGAGTCATCAAAATGTTAAGGGAATTTCTTCAGATAGTTCACTAATTTTCATATCTAACTTTTTACACTAGCGACGAATTACACAACAGTCTGCACATAAACAGAAACAGTGCTGCCGGATTTGTGAGTACCTACATCATCTTGTAAGGAAAAACTGGGCATACCTTTTATATGAATCAAAATATATCTAACTATACAACCGCAGGATAATGCAGACAGAACCTCAAAGGAAATTGCTTTATACCTCTTGAAGCGCGTTGGCCAGAAGTGTAGATTCATGTCTTAAATACATTGCCATACCTACGAGTATATGAGTGTGCGTATGTGCGATTGTGTGTGTAATTCGTCTGCAAAAACCATAAAGCATGTTTATTTATTTAATTGCGTGCAAGCACAATGCCGCTTAAGGTGCTGGTGCGAATTAATTTTCGCGAAAGCGGAAAGATAAACGCATAATGGCGGCTGAAATCAAAGAAAGAGCAGCATGGAAGAGGCAGAATGCCGCTGCAGAGCTGTGTGAAGCAATTATTAATGTTAAACGCGAGTGGCAGTGCAGCACAAAGGCGTTCGTCCAACTCAATTTTAATTTGTACAATTAAAATGTCCTGCCTTCATGTCCTGCCCGAAGCCCACTTTCACATGCCGGCTTGGCCTACTGCAATGCATGTTCTTGTGTGTCTGCAAAATTAACGAAATGCCAAACAATGGCAGCCTTCCGCTTCCGGTGTTCATGCGTCCGTCCAAACAATTGGCTTCCTGCTGCGTGCGCGCTTTTGTGTTGTGCATGCCTGACCGCCGAGACTGAGTGACGGCGCTGACGCCTGGTTGCGGCATCTTGCACGGTTGCATGTGCACAAATACACGTGCACTTTTCTGACAGTGCTTTGCGGTCTGTGCAACATCGGAACATGTGACAAGCTGCAGTGCTGCGAGCCAAACTTTAACGAGCTATAAATTAATTGAGCTGAGCTTGCTACTTCTGCGGTGTTTGAGGTTACGCGGAAATTGTTCGGTCTCTTTCTGACCCTCTCGTTTGACCACTATAGCAAAGCCTATATCAATTTCATTTTGTGCTTGATATAAAATATATATAATATATAATATATTTTTCTGGCAAAAACCGAAATATCTATATGACCTGCCCATGTGAGCAATAATTCTAATTCTTTGTTGCTGTACACTTAAAATAGCTTTGTTTCAGAACAGAAATAGACAACTAAGTATTGTCATTTCTCTTTGGCAAGCAAGTCCGAATAAATACTATTCTTTCTTGATATAAAACTTTACGCGCTGAGCGAGATTTTCTCAAGGCTCTTAGCGAGTGTCATTTTTTTTAAGAAACAAAATAGTATTTTCATTAAATTTTGGTAAAAAAATAGTTGAAAATAAAAACGAAATCCTTTCTGTTTAATAATATCAAATATTTAGCTAAAAGACACAAAAGAGGTAGAACAAATCTTTGGTGATAGAAGCAAAGAGTGGAAGCCCTGTCTAAGTTAGGAAACAGGTACTGAAGAAAAAAAAAATGAGGAGCTGGAGCGGGAGAAAAAAGCTGAAGAAGCCGAAGTCTACAATCGACTGTCAAGACAAGAGTAGTAAAAAGTTAGTATGTACATATGTGTACTTTGTCAGGCAGACAGCGCTGCAAAAGTAGCTAAAGTTTGAAATGTGATCAGCAGTAAGTTTTGACAAACATGTGAAATCTACACTCGAATTTTTAAAAATTTATATTATGTACATCAAAACTCTATACTCGCATAATACTAATAAATAATAACTCACACAAATATTAATTTCAAATTATCCGAACAGCTTTTTTCAACTTATTAGCACAATTTTATATTTCAACTGATTTGAATTTTTGAGAAAAGAATTTTCCTAATAATAAAGCCGTCCTAAGTTCTTGAACATTTGCTGCAACAAAAACTGATAAACTCAAATAAAATGTCGATATTAAAGTTTCAAATCAAAAAATTTGGAAAGTTTAAATTGCAAATATGTATTTTTGCTGTATTTGTAAGCACTAAAGGAAGATAACTATTGGAAAAATGTGCGTGACAATCAACACGCCACAAGCATTTAACACAATGCCACTCTTCCATAATTTATCATTTGTGGCTATTTGTGTATGTGTATGTGTGTGTGTGAGAGTGTGTGTTGAGTATATTATTGTGTATTGCCATGACAATTGTCATTGATGAAATTGACACTATGGCCAATGGCCAAATGCGGCGAATCAATTTCGTGGAAATTGCCAATTTAAATAAATTGTCGACCAAATAGAGCTGCACTTTTGGAGCTGTTGAGGCGTGTTGACAGCGTGAATGGCATCAAATAAATATGGGAAATTGCTTTGTTCTGCAACAGCTGATTACTTTGTCTTGATGGCGCCGGGAAGGTCAGCACTGTCAATTCTCTTTGAAATGTCAAGAAAAAGGTAATATCGCAAATTTGAGTTTGCAAGCAATTGCAGTTGAATTAAAGTTGGACAACAGCGCAGAAAGTGCAAAGAGGGCTTGAAGTTTCTGCTCCCTGCTGCCGTGCTCAGTGGGAATGTGTCAACTGACAGACACACTGAAACACTCAAGTTCAAAGCAGAGACAGCACAGCTGCTCTGTCCAATGTCTGAATTGCTAGGCAGCATTGGAAATTTGCAGCCTTCGAAGATTTTTAGCTCGCTTCGCCTTCAGCTGGCGCTGGCGGAAGTGCATGTAAAGCGTTTCCGCTTGTCGCTTTCAAGAGAATATCTTTTTTTAGAGCGGAAGTCCTCTTTTGTGAGGCAGTGTTGAAAGGTGGCAAAATGCTGCCAAACAGAGAAAGCTTTTCAAGGAAATTTCGAGAAAATCAATTCCGGCAAAAAGTAGAAATGGTAGTCGACATATTCGGGTGCTAGACTTGCATATGCCTGGTTGTAGTCGACCATTCTATTGAGTGACATATATATGTATGTATATATATAAATATATATCAACATATGAAACTTATATTACGAACACTTGACTTTAAAACGACTTTTTTCCTTTTTCGACCTGCTTTTTAAATTTAAGGTACCAATTTTCTCTTAGGCTCATGGTCTCGTAATAATCAAAAACATTTGTAAAGTTTTGAATAATGATGTCAAAATATTGCACAAAAATAAAAATAATTAAAAAATAAACAAAAGTTTTTGGTTTTTTATTTTTCTCATAAATGTTCAGGTCAGGCAATGGCGGGAATTCTTCAATGCATATTGCAATACAGATGATTGCAGCATTCCTTATTTTGAAGAGAATGAAGATTTTGACATTTTCAATCTTCATGCTAATATTTACTAGCTGCTGTAATTCGGAATGACTATGCCGACTTCTTTCATGTAGGGTATCAACAAATTAAGTGGGAGCTTGTTAGGCAGAATGATTTTTCAACAGGAAACGCTTTTATCTAACTCATACGTTCAGGCTGCTAAATGTGGTTCGTATATTAGTAAATATTCTTAATTTAGAAAATACAAAAATTCTACGAACTATAAATATATTTGCAACAATAACAGTAATATGCTGACATGACGCTTGTGTTATTTTGGCAAATTAAATAAATGAAAATTGTAAACTCCTTTCAGTCGAACGTGTACAAGCAACGCGCTCACCCACGCACAGACAATAACACAAAAGGATGCCCCAACAAATGCGCCCTGTCGAAAGGGCAGCAAAACGAATTTATTTAATTTTCAACGTTATTGAGGCAGCGCCTGGCGTGCAACGAAGACAGCACAGATCAAAGTATAAATCAATTCAATCAATTTGCAAAACTTGCCAAATTGAAGTAGGCTCTTGCGAGGGTGGCGGCATACAGTCGTCAAGCGTCAACTGGGCTTCAGCCAACAGGCACGAGCCGAGAGCCGAGCCATTGAGTGAGCACAGCTCAAAAGGCTCACAATGAAGTCATTTGTTTGTATATGTATGTGTGTGTGAAAGCAGCAACAAGCCAAGTCACAAAATTTGCTGTGTGTGTCAAATAGCAACAACAACACGAGCTGCAAATCAGCCCGACGAAATATCGCCAGGCGAGAACAAAGTGATTTGTGCGGATGCAGAGCAGCAAAGAAAGGATGAGAAGAAAAGAGCCAAAAAGGCGAAAAGTGACATTCAATTGAAAGTGAAGTGAATTAAGAGCGAAGCCCCTGCTGCCAGCAGGACGACACGTGAAACGAAAAGGCGCTGACAAAATAAGCGCTCGGCCAATTGAAAGTGGCCCTTTGACAAATGCAAAATTATTAGTGAAAGTAATTGGCCAAGGACGCATGCCTCCCATTCCAGTGCACCAACTGCCTTGGAGAGAAGAGAGCTGAAATGCCAACAAGAAAGGTGAGTCTTCAAGGCACGAGGAGTGGCCACAAGGTTTTGGCACGTAGGCAATATAGAATAGGGTAAGAAAGTGGCAGCAAAGAAGCTATAAATCTACTTAAAAGTGTGACACCTGATGAGCATTCGTGGTTGCAGTGTCATACATGAAGCTATAAATCAATAATATTGCCCTACTTCCGCATACAGGCTTCTCAGAAATAAGAACACTGCTCAACAAAGCTGAAATTTTTATTCAATTGTCTGAATGAAATCAATTCGGTCAATATGAGGATCATACAACTGTTCCAGTGACTTGTCCTATATACTTGTTAGGTTTGCAGAAACTGTGCCAAATCCTCTTCTATAGCATAATAACGAACGTGTAGAATCTGAGTGTGTCTTTCTTGCAGAGAAACTGTACAACTTCAACTTCGAATATTGCCAAACTAATTATATTTTTTTACTTTTTAATCAAGCTTTTTACAAACTTATCTTTTGTTAGCAACTAAAGCGCTTGCTCCCACCAAAAACCCCTCTATCATTGCTCAAATTGTATTGAACTGAAATGCGGCTGGCAACCTGAACCATGTTTGACTTTTTTGAGCAGTAACAAATTATAACGACTTAACCGCATGCTTTCATTTTTGATGACTTGCCAGAATTGCTGAGTGATCGCCGAAGTTAAAGAACCTTTCGTAACGTGAGCATTCGAAAGAAAAGGAGTAAGGAGAAAATATAACTTCGAATCCGCAAAGTTTGTTTATCGGTTTTCTCCTCGATTCACCCCAAGTTTCAGCTTCTTCCCACTTAATGGATCCTTCAGCCGAGCCGGTAGCCTAAAATGCCGAACTGACAATCAGTTAACTTCTCACTAATTTAGTGCTGAAGGTTGCTTTTGTTTAAAAGCCAAATTAGTGCCTTACATTTTCATTTCCAATGTAGCTATCAGGCTGCGCTGGTGCTTCACTAGAGTAAAACTAATATTTTGAAGAAAAAGTGCACTAAAAAGTGCAACGAAATTAATTTCGAGTGTTATTGAAAAATTTTATTTAAAATAATCTGAGAAATGTGAATGTATAATTTTCGAGCTCTTCATGTTTGCCAGTGTTCGCGTGTAGATTGCCAAGTTGAAGTGTTGTTTTTGCAGTTGCTACAAACTGCCTTTGTTGTTGTTTACTTGCACAAATGCTGCCTGCTACATGCTGCTCTCGCTTGCATGTATAATTCGAAGTGTGTGTGCGTGTGCGTGTGCGTGTGCGTGCGTGTATTGCGCCGAGATTAGTTTTTAAATCAAAAGTTTCAGCTACACCACATTTCCCCAACTGCAACAGAAACTTTGCCACTTACAGCCGCTGTGGCAACAACTGCTTGCCAATTGCTGCTGTGGCAGTTGCTGTTGTTGCTGCTGTTGCTACAGCGACTGCAGCATGCGCACTTGTATAAGCCACTTTATTATTGAATTAGGCAAAGTTTCCAACGAGCAGCATAAATAAACAAATTTTGCAATTACCAAGACGAGCGCAATTTCACCTTCGAAGGACTCACTTCGACTGCAACCTGCCGTCCGCTGCTCTCATGCTCTATGCCTTCTGGATTTTGCATGGCAGCAGGCAGGTCGACATTTCACATTCTCCCCTAACATTCCTCCACCAACCCAATGTGGCCATCAACTCAACCGCATGTGAGCCACCGGCAGCGCTGCTCTGGACAAGTGCGCACATAAAATTGCTTATCGCTCAAATGTTTGCCATAAAAAGTTTGAAGCCATTTCACATGCGTAAGTATTTGCAAATAAAAATTTTTTTTAAGTACCATAAACACCCTGTGCACATGTGCATGGTCCTGCCTTAACTACGTGCATAATAATTGTGTGACACTTGAAGCCACAAGCGCCAAGCAGCAAGAGGCAGAATTTAATTTCTTAGCGCTGTAAACGTGTGCATCTGCATGTGTATGTGTCTGTGTTATTAGCTTGCCAACGATGAGAGCAGCTGTAGGCAATCTTCAGCGATATTGATTTATGATTTATTAACTCAAAAATTATTAGCTTGAATATTATCTTCCTGTTATTACTTGATCTCGGCTTTTCGCAAGGCTTCTTCTGCTGGATATTAAAATAGGCATTCGCGGCTTGATGATGGATTTGAGTTTTCTACAATAAAGAAAAACAACAAAATCCTGGGATTCAGCAGAATCATGATATGAGCTGTTATTTTTGAAAGTGGTATAAGTTCATTACAAAAATGTAGATAATGGCAGTTATAGATAAAACTTTTTATGATCTTTTTTGGGCAAACAATTTTTTGTAAAAAAAAAATGAGATTCTTTTATTTGGCAGACGGAAGTTTTAGCTCTTAACAGTATTGGCACTGAGAGTGAAATGTAAACATTTGAATATCTCGCAATAACAGAAAGTGCACTGATACCACTTTAAAAAAAAAAACAGCTCATATATTGCTGAATTTCTTACATCTTGCTGAATAAAACAAATAAATAATTGGCACAACAGCCAGCGCACGAGACTTAGGTCAAGCTTTCTCGCATTAACCTGTGTGTAAGTAGAAGGCTTCTATAACATATTTTATGGCACTACAGTGGATCAGTTTCTAAGTCTGTAATGCGAGAGGTCGCTGATTTGATTATGAAAAGAATTTGCTGTCAAATTGTATCTCAGCACTGCTCCTTCTCTCGCTAAGAATTGGCAACCCTTCGAGTGTATTCTTTGCTATGATATAGAATAAAAGCGTATGTAGATTAATGAAACCATGAAGCTGAATATATAATTTGTATTTAGATAAAGTACTATAGGCCGCCGCTCAGCTCAAGTTCGGTCAATGGTGGCTTACATTTTTAACTCTGGCCGAATGCCGTCTACGTAAAATGAGAGAGCAGCTTGGCCAATGATAATATCATAAAAATAATAGTGAAATTAATTCAAATTTTTCCTTGCTCCCTCGCGGGTAATCTGCAGCTCATTCTTGTTTTGATGAAATCTCTGCAACAGCGTTCGAACTTGGCTATAAATTAAAATTTTGGGTTATGTACGCTTGTTTCTAAAATTCAGAAAATATTGGGGCTTCTGCCTCTTTTCTAGGCTTTTGCGCCAATTATTTTTATATTTGCATATATTTACACAAAATATACGCATTTAACTTATATTTTTGCACCCGCTGCTGAGCGCCTAAAATTATACTTCCATTATGCAAGCAGTCCATTATACTTTACGAATTGAAGGCGTTATTGAGACTTCTGACATTCTGCACATTCCGTTGCTGCTGCTGCCCAGAATAGCCACAAAATTCGCCTAATAAGTAGCCTTAGCCATAATTGAATTCCGCAAAGAAAAACAAAAAGGAACTACTACTCTCATTCTCGACTCACAGCCGCAGCGCAGCGTTAAGCAGAGGGTAATGCGCGCGGTAATGTATTTCAGCTTTTTACGCTGTTTCCGTTAAATGATAACGTATTTATGTCGTAAAATGTATTTAAACGCAAAAATATGGCATAAAGCATGGCGCCCAAAAGCAAAGCAAAGCAAAGCAAGAACAAGAGCGCACTGCCAATGTGCGTGCTAAGTAAATTAGCAATAACTCTGCGGGTATTTGCTCCTATTTAGGGTGGCTTAAGTGGGTCTTGTTGGGCACTGAGGCGCGGCGGCGGTGGCGGCTGCTGCTGTCATGGAGTTACACTGGCGCTTGAAATACAAGCCTTCATAAAGAGTACAACAACAACAACACCAACTGCTAAAAGCAGCTACCACAACAACAACAGCTACGTAAAATATTGCTAATTTCGGCGCACTCGCAGCGATGAGACATAATTATTACGCCAAAAAGGCGGCAAAATCATTTACCAAAAGCAAGTGTAAGTGAAATTGAAGAGCTGCGAAAAGCGAAGCCTGAAAGAGAACAGAGAAAAGAGCACAAAAAGAAGCCCAACAAAAAATTAAGTGAAACGAAGAAAGAAGGCATAGGTAGGTAGGTAGGTTAAGTGGTCGTCTCGAGGACATCACTTAGGCCAGAAGGCCCATTGTGTTACCACGTGGGGGGTTTTCCCCTATACACTTCCCATGTATGGGAGCCACTTTGTGGCTCTGGTATATTTGTCGATATGTCCTGGTGGCGTTTTTTCCAAGTCTGCTAGACAGCTCAGTAAGTAATGTCCCAGGAATCGAAAGCGCGTTCTTGCTAGCGCTGGGCATTTGCAAAGGAGGTGTTCAACAGATTCCTCACAGTCTTCGTCTCTGCAGCTTCTGCAGAAGCCATTGTACAGCAGTCCCAGTCTGTTGGCATGTTGACCAATGAGGCAGTGTCCGGTTATGATTCCTACGGCAATCGCTATGGAGGGTTTGTTTAGTAGGATCAATTCACTGGATCTGCTCTGGTTGATCGTAGGCCAGATTTGTCTGGCTGTGTAACATGTCTGTTCGTGAAGCCGTCTCGTGTTTGCTCTGTTTATGTGGTTGGTTTTTAGCATTAGTTTGCATGTGGAGAGTGGTATCCCAACTTCTTCAATTATGTTGATTCTTTGTAGCTCTGTGCCTGCTCTTGCGAGTTCGTCGGCTATACAGTTCCCCCTCTATGTCTTTGTGCCCAGGCACCCAGCAGAAAGAAGGCATAACAGCAGCACAGAGAGAGAAGAGACAGAAATCGAAGCGGAAGTACACAAGGACTAAATAAAGGCGCTCGAGCAATGTGGCAAGGCAATGCCACGACGCCTTGTGGCAACATCCTTCATCACTAACATGCACACATGCACGCACACAAGTGCATTGCACTGCCGAGACAGACAACTAATGCGTGTAAAAACACGGCAAGCGAAAGTGAAAGTACATCAAAAGCAGTCGCACACACACATGCACAACACTCAGTAAAGTAAAGTAAATAAAGCAGCAAATTCCCTTTCCAGCTCAGTAAGAAGAAGCATGTGAGCGCAAATGTTTCGGTGAGAGTAAATGTGAGTTTGTGTGCCTAATTTGTATGCTTTTTATGTTGTGCACTGCTGCTCTTCTTTGTTTCGCTTTTGATTTTTCTACTTATGCCGCTCAGGCACACGCACAAACACACACACGCATACAAAGATGCTGACATATACACCCGCCAACTTAGGCACGCCCTCATGCACGTGTACGGCGTGGTAGTGTGAGTTTGAGTGCGAGTGCTTAAGTACTTAAGTTAACGTTTTTATGCGCGTTATATTTGCGGTTTTGCTTTCTTGTGGTTGTGTGCGTGTGTATGTGACATGCCTGTATGCCTGCATGCTGCGTGTGTGTGCATGTGTGTGCATGTGTGAGTTTAACATGCTGATAATTTCTCTGCTTAAGCATTTGAGCTCTTTATGCGGCTAGCGGCAGGAAATTCACAAAGTAACTGGGGGGCAAAGGGAAAAGAGATGAAAGCAAAGCTGCAGCAGCACAGCTTCTTGTTCTTTATGGCATACATATTAAAATTGCGCCTGATTTTGTGCGCTAGTGTTACAACAACAACAAATTGTTGCATATTCGAACGTGCTTATAAGTTTAACTATTTTAAAATTTTCAGACGTACTTTTTTCTTTGAACGAAGTCGAGTTCTTCTACAAGAGAGAAAAAGCAACGGCAGACAAGAGCATATCTTGTCATACTGAAATATTTTTCTAACTAAAATTGTTCATTCTTGCACAGTTTTGATATTTGCAACAACAACATCAAGCACTCTTGGAACAATTAACCATTTTTTTATTTAAAGTCAATATGTACCTTTACTATCTCACTTATTTCCATGCCACGATCCTGAAATCCTTTTCAAACAAAGAAGTTCTTTGCATGTATATAGAGAGCAACGCCTCAGCCTGAATTTGTCAGACAAAACTTTCTGTGTGTGTAAGCGCATGAGGAAAGTACAAGAGATGGATGAGAAAAATCATAATAGAAATATTTCCGAAATTCCGAAAATTGGTAGTAAGTGAAAAATGGAAGCAGCAGCAGCGGCGGTAAAGCGCTTCCGCTTGTTGTTCAAGCAGACGCCAAAATGAGGACAGCAGCAAATTCAAATTAAATTGAAATTCAAATGCTCAAAAATTTTTAAAATAACTTTTTTAATCTTTTAATTTTAACAATTTCAGCATTTCTTTTGAAAGAAATTGAACGCCACATGCTGCCGCTGCGGTTCGTATCTTTGTTTGTACAGACAAGCGTTTACACTTGCACTGCCGCTCCAGCAAACAGATCCCCACGCACATTCACACCCTCTTCGGCAACCAAAAAAAGGGAAACACAATGCCAAATCATCGCAAGATAAAGCCTACTTATTTTAATAAATTTGCGCATTTTAATTACAAAAGCAAAGCAAGCGTACCCGACGCGGCTCAGTTACGCGGCGCTGTAAACGCAGCTTCGCCAAAAAACAACTGACAACAAAAGTTTATAAAACCAACACAGCATAGAGTAACAGCATCCCGAAGCACTCTGCTCACCCACACACTGCCATCGCTCAGCGACGTGCCTTGACGAAAGCGTTCGCAGAATGCAAAAAAAGAAAGGTTTTAATCCTTTCACTCCGCAACTTTCAATACCACGAAATGCTTATAAAAAGGATTTGTCTTTTGTTCTCTGGTGACTTCTGCTGCCGCGCGTCCGCGCCCGCCTCTCTGCTGCTGTGCAGACACATAAACAAAGCAACGCCCAGGGAGCAACCAAAGAATGAAGAAGCTACAAACAGCAGCAACTTCGCGCCATCTGTTAAAACAAACGCAGCTGGCAACATTGTCATTAAAATGCGGCATGAGTGTGCAAGTGTGTGTGTGTGTTGTTAGTGTGTGTTTGTGTGTGTGTGTGCGGCTTAAGAAGGGAAGTGCATGCTTTGGCACAGATTAGTGCGAATTAGTAAGCGAGTCGCTGGCTTAAGTACGCGCTTTCGTTTTCTCTCTTATAGCAAACACACACACACACAACAAACGTTCTCTACATATAAACACATACAGTCGCATCATATGCAGCTAACTGTGTGTGTGTTTGTTGTGATGAAGTTCGATAGCATAGCAAAGTTCGATTGCAGTGAAGTATACTGGGCGCCATAATTCAACGCGATGTTTCCTGTCACTCATACGCCGCGTATGCCACATACATCATACTCGTCCTTGTTGAGCGGCATGCATGACACAAGGTCAGACTCAGTCAGGCGATCACAGCACGGCACGACAAGCAGCAGCATAAAATACTTTACGACTTTTCGCTTTGGAAATCTTTGAACTACATACAGTCATGTCGTATGGAACTAACTAATTGGCGAAGGAGTTTTATAAAATAGAATAGAAGAAGCAGGAAAAAATAGCGAATAAACAGCAACTTAAATCGTAAAAGTAAGCAACGAAAATTCGTAAAAGGTTTTATTTGATGCGGCTTCTATAAAAATTTCTATTCAAATGGCAATTTCATTTCTTGAATAACAACTCCGGTGCTCATTTTAAAGTTTGAAAAATAATATTTTCCGCGCTTAGGTTTCCGTTATTGCTTCGAACAAAACTGTTATTAAAATCAAAATATTTCGCTAATTTCTTCAATCATTTATTGAGTAATACCTTCCGCTATCGAAAACTCTTTTATTTATCCCCATTTTATTTAATTATCCAACTCAGAGATATCGTAAACACCGCAAGACTCCATTTTTTAAAGCAGCTGCCGGAAGATGATATACCTATAAAAACAAGAGGTGTTTACATAAATAAAAAATATGAAAATAAAGTGGCCGCAATATTCAGAAAAGTGTTTTTCTTTAATGCACTGAAATGTCTTTGCAGGAATATTCGGCCAACTAACTGCGTATAACACCTTAAGACAAATAAATCAAAAAAATGTGTTAATTTAAATTTTAAACGGCCAACATATTGGTCATAGCCGAAGTCGAAGCCGAAGCCTAAACCGCATAGCTCACTGCCGAAGCCAAATAGCTGATTTGGTGGTGGGGGGGAAGACAAATATTCGGTCTCTCTTAACATATTACCAACGATTTTCGCTTTCGATTTCTCCTTCACAAATTAAATGAGTTCCGATTGCACTACCTCTCTGGTTGTGACTCTGATTCCACTTGTTTCCTCATGCTAGAAAAAGCAGAAAAGCATGCCTGACGCTTAAAGGAATCATGACGTAGAAAGACCAACGAGAGACGCATGAAATAAAATCGCACTTGGCAGCGCCATTAAACGGGCACTCAAGTATGCACTTATACGCCATTTGAGCTATACTGCTTTAGAATTTTTAAGCTTTATGTGCGGCTGCTGGCGCTGGCGTAGCAGCTACCCCCTAAGCTGTCATGGCACAAGCAGAGAATTGTATATTTATGAAAAACCAGACACAAAAGCAATTGTTGCCTCTATTATTTCGCATTTTGCTTCATTATTGTTGTTGTTGGCAAGGTTCGTACGTTTTTGTTTGCTTGTTATTGCGTTAGTGTTGACCTATATAAACTCGGCTTTGTTCTGTATGCGTGTTTCTATGTGTGTGTGTGTCACACTCGAGTCAATGTCAAACTGCAATTCTGTGAAGAGTTTTATGAAATTATAAACATGAGCGCATATCAGCGCGTCAAGTGCTATGCTAACACTAAGACTAGCACAACAACATCATCAGAAGAATAGCTAAAGTGCCGCAATATGAAGGATTATTGTAGCAGAACTCTTAACTGATATTGCTTGTCAGACGCTGCTCTCAAGATATATGAGCAGAAATGTTAAGATGATTGATATTCTAGCATTCTTATATAAGCTAAGAAAAGTTTGCTGCCATTTTTGGCAATTTAATAAAAAAATTTGTTTGAAAAAATACTGATATATCTCATAACATTGCCTTCTAGAGCACTCGAAATTCTGGTTTGAAATTCTGTTACTTTTAGCATAATTATAATGCAACTATGTACTTCTCTCTGCTATTTCTTTTGCAAAAACGGCAAAGAGTGCGTTTGAATTTCTTAAGGAAATCTGGGGTTAAAAGCGCCCAGGACGTTAAAATTACTAATTTTAGATCGTTGTTATTTTGGAACTGTCGTTTATCCGCATAAATTTTATGCACAAGCCAACCCAAAATTTTTCCCATGGATTTGACATCTGGCGAACGAACGTGCTGGCCTTTCCCGTCGAGCAGCTTTGTACATATCTGTCAAACCATCTTTGACTGACTTACATGGACGCTAGAATTTTACAGCTGAAAAATTCGATTTTCGTCATGATATTGCAACTGCTGCAAATATGGCAGTGTATTTTCCAGGAGAATTTCGTGGTACTCATTGCTATGGAAATGCAAGGGAGAGTGTAAAATGCGCGCAAAATGTTTCCCATACCACGAACGAACCGCCACCAAAATTCGAATCTGAAAAAGCACCTGGTTTTTTTTGGGCAAATCCCTTCAGTATGAATGTGTTCCTTCCGGACCGTCATTAAGTTAATTAAAATTGTAATTAAATTAAAATCGTTGTAAAAATTGATGTTGATACTTGTGACTAACAATAATATCAGTTTGTGCTCTCTCACTTTAGTTCGCTTGAAACGAATAACGAGAGTGGGGCATCTATAAAAGCAGTGCATAGAGTCGAAAGACCAGGTAGCTAGCTCCTTAAGTTGTTATACTAATTGCAACAATAAATAAAAAATAATAATAAATCGTTTATATAAATTCCACGTTCATTGCTCTCAAGTCAGTGAAATGTTACGAAAACTTCATTAGCAAACAGGGTGCGCAGAAAAGTCAGACAGCCATAATGATTAAGATGTTGGCGTTTTTCTACGCTTTAAGGCAATTTCTTTCTGTTTAAAGAAAGTTTCTGTGCGTCGTTTAAAATATCTGCATTTACATGGCACCACAGACACAAGCATAAAATACTATTAAGAAAAATCAATAGCTGCTGCCTCTTCACTGGGGTCATTATCATTTCCTAAGCATCCTGTGCAGAAATTTTCCAGCAAAGTCATTTTGTGCCATGTTCAGGCGTCTACGAAATTAACATGACAAACAAATTTCGCAACACTTTTTAGGCTCGCTGCCGCCAGTCGGCTTTCCACACACATTTCATGCATACATTCACACGCAATCATACGCACACACAAACACAACCGCACCCAAAGCTCTCACACTGAGGGGAGTAAGAAGAGTGGGAAAATAGCTTTCAGCAACAACAAAAAGTTATGCCAATTCAATGTTGGCTAAGAAGGTGTGAAATAGCGGCGCCTTTTCACACATTCACTCCCTAGCATGCGCTCACACGCACACACTCGCACAGTCTGTTACCCACATCAAGCTCACGCATTCGTCCGCGCGCTCATTCATTCATTCATTCACCCACTCACATTCAGGAGCTGCGTTCTTTCAGCAATTTTTCTTTGCAAATGTGCAGCGTAATAACGTTATTTGCTATTTTATGTTTTTTTTGTGAGTGTACCGCCGTATTTGTTGTAAAATTTGAGCACGCAGAATAAATTTGTAATTCAAATTTGAAATTCTATGTTGGAGCAAATGATTATATTAACTTTAGAAAGCGGCCGACGCTGATATTGATGCGGCAGTGAGTCGGACTGGGTAGGGTTGAGAATTGGCAGGGCTGAGGGCGGGGTAGGAATGCAATGTGTGCGAGATATTATTTAAATTTGTGAAAATTGTGTGTATACAACGTTTAGAATTCGATTATGGAAAGTGTGCAACGCAGGTAGGAGGAACCAGTTGGGCAGCAAGGAGTGATATTAAGAGGACATGAAAAGGCACAAATTGACTGTTGCTAAAGGGTTCGAGCAATATGTAAATTTAAATAGGTACCAATATTTTAAATAGAATTTCCATTCATGTAATTAGAGTATGTATATATAGTATAGGGAATTTGTATCATGCCCCATAGCTTTAAGTTTGAAGACTTAATAGATATGGTAGTAAGCTTGAACTTAATATACGTATAAGTCAAATAAGAGAAGCGAAATTGGCATGTTTTTCTTGCTGAATTATATAAAATGCTCAAAGAATGGCTTTCTGCAATTGAGAAATCTTTTGAGAGTCACAATTTTCTGATGTTGGCCTCAGATTCATATACAATTCAATATAAGTTTTTCTTTATTTGATATACTTTGAGATTCTCAATTTTCTGCTCTTTACTCTTGGTCTGGGTCTGAGATCAAATTAACTGTATACAATTCGCAAATCATCTTTATTTGATATATTTCGAAATTCTCAAAATTCTGCTCTTTGCTCTTGATCTCAGATCAATTAAATTATATATAGAATTGTCAAGAATTCGAATTTTATTATTTGAAATATTTCAAGCATCACAGTTTCAACTTGCTAGTAATAACCCCTTTTATAGTCAGCTGCGTCTCTGTATTATTAATTATTGCACCTTTCTAGAATTATATCATAAAAAATGCTTCAAAATGCTTGCTTTAAAGTTCAAAAAGGCGCCCTAGTCTCTTACTATTGCTGCCTGGCATCAATATTAACAACAACATGTTGTTATTGCTAAAAACAATTTTCTTTACTTTCAATTTTGAGAACATTTCCGAAAAGTTGCAGCAGCAATGTTGCAGAAACATTGTCGCCTAAGCGTACCTACAACAATGCGAAAATAGTTATGCCGCGATGCTGCTCTTCTGGTTTCCAAATGTCGCTCAACCAACTCTCAGCGGCTCGCAGTTCGTAGCTTCGCTACGCTCTCAGCTGCGGCCGCTCATTTGGGCCATGTAGCAGAGCATTGTCCAAGCATCCTTAGTTGCTGGCCAGGCGCGTTGAGTCATGGTAGCAAATTCTTCAAGCGTCGTGCTGTTAAACGCTCTGTTTATGCCAAACTCGTGACGTGAGAAAAACGAAACCATTTGACTTGACTTGTTCGTAAAGTGGCTGACATTGGATCGGGGGCATAATTAATTAATGCCGTCGCGGGCGATATTTGAATTTGAGTGAATTGTTATTCGATGGCAAAACATGCGCTGGAAATGACAAATAGTTATTGCTTTGCAAAATTGCTGAGTTAACATAAAGTGTTGGTAGTGTTGGCTGTTGTGTTTGTTGTTGCTGCTATTGCTGCTCCGACATTTTGTTGACTTGAAGACATTTCGTCTGTGTATTAATTAATTTGTTGTGTTTTTCCGATGGCGTGCATTAATAATTCCACAAAATTAATAGAGCTGAATAAATTGACAAGTGAGAAAGAGAAAGCACTGCAATGAAGGGGAGTGGCATAGACAGAAATAATGAGAGCTGTAATATATGATGCGAAGATTTAAGTGAATCGAACGCTAATAATTCGAACCAATGTAAAATGATTGAACATTTAATGATTTTTTCACTTTAATAGAGCAATTTTCTTTTGAATTTTTGCGCGCTATGAGTAGTGTTATCTTTAGTAGGAACGCTATAATGGCTGCATTGAAGAACAGTTCCTTGGGTATATCCAAAATAGTTTTTTATGAATTGCACAACAACACTGTTCATCTTTAATGGTATACATTTTCCTTATAATATTAAATGTGTATTATAAGAAATTTTTTTTTGTCTTTCAAGTATCAATAATATTCAAATTTATAGTATTTTATACCTTTTTTATTGCTTTGACATGATTCCAATATACAGGGTGCATTTCTGAAAATCTATATTTCTACTTACGCTAGTACTAAACAACATTTCTTTAGATGATTCCAACTGTAGTTGATTTGCTTGCGCCAACTGCTGCTAGTCATTCTAGCTCATTATCGGCTCAGCTAGAGCAGCAGCTGTTTACTTTTTATTGCCCGCAAAGTAGCGCATTTGCAATTTGTGGCCTAATGGACTACACATACCAGACACGACGCTCGGTGTGAGTGTGAATGTATGTGTGTGTGCCTAAGGGAAGTGCTGCTCGAGTTTATATCGTATAATCAAAGCCTTTTCATTTCCTTTGCTGTTGTTGCATTTACCATGGAAATATTTCCTGGATTTCTGCGCTCTTTCAGTTTTTTTCTTTGCCGTCCATTTGATTTTTCTTTGTTTTTCTGCCCGCCAGAAGCTTTACTTAATTCGCTTTGCTACTCGTACGTATTAGTGTTGCACATGCTAACACTTACACTAACACAATTTAAAATGGATTTAGTTTTATTGCCGCTTGTTGCCACTTTAAACAAGCAGAACCAATTTCGACTGGTTACTTTCTCGCAAGTGTTCTTCTGACCATTTGTCATTGAAATTCGTTTCATCCTATTAATTTTTAAAAGTAAACTTGAATTTTAAGATTACTTTCCAACTTCACTTGTTACCTCTTCAGCAGCGCTACCTACGCCAGTTAAAAGGAGGAATTCGCGCATGGAAGAGATTAGAAGGAATCAAAAGCTGGCATATAAAACCTTCGATAGTACAAGAACTGTTTAAATATTTTTCTAATTTATGGTAAGGTTGCAATAACAACAACAAGTAATGTGAACAGCAGCGACAACAGCAATAACAATAACAACAACAACAATCGAAGTAGCAACTCTTAAACAGCCAAAGTTGTAGCTGGAGTTATCTTAGCAACAGAAATTGCAATTTAATACAAAATACAAATCAGATAGAAAATTCAACAAACAAATATTTATTTTGCAAAGAAAAACAGTGCACATTCATAACAACAACAGCAATATCAACAGCAACAGCAACAGCAACAACAACAATGAAAGGGACATATTTACAAGCATTGAAGTAGTTGCAGCTAGTTCGCATATAGCAGCCGACGCAGGAGCAATGCAACGAGCAGCTGTTGCTGCTATTTTTTTCGAGTAATGGCGTTGCGGCAATACATAAATTCATGTGCTTGTGTGTGCGTGTGCCGCCTGCTAATGCTGCCTTCATTGCGCCACTGCGGGTGCATTTGAAGCCTCGTTCAAATCTGTGTGCAGCGAAGTTGTAATGCCATGTTGCTGCTGCTGGACTGCGCACATTGGCTGCTGCTCTACGGTATAACAACGTTGCTGACCAGCGCGCTCTGGTGCCACGAGCAGTTGCAAAGTAAGTATACGTGCAGCGCCGGCAGTAGTATGAGTGGCCAACACTGCATTAGCAGTGCCTCGTCTGCCTGGAGTAGCTCACTCCCATTAGAGGAGTAGCTCCTCTAATCGTCATAATTTATGGCCATCTGTGTTGCTAGTAATTAAATTCATTTACGCGTCAATGTCACAAGTAGTCAACTTGCACTACAGCACAGTGGTTCAAATGTTAACTTTTTTCCTTAAAAATCAAATTTTTCTCTAGATTGCCCAAAGAAATCATTTTGACAGATTTTTAATTTCAATTGGAAACAAAATTATATTTATAATGATGGAATTTCGTAGAATTTTCAAACATTTTATCATAATATAAATGCAATGATATAACAGTTGAATTTAACATATTTCCAAACATAATTCTTGAAATTTATATGCTTATACATATTTTTGAAAACCTCTTTTTAAACCTATTAGTAATAAAGACTCTCTTACAGACAAGGCTGCCTTGAGGCAGCTATCTTTAAATGCTCAACCGTTTCACAGCTGTAATTTTTTGTATGCAAACTGTGTGGACGTCCCTCATTAATGTTTTTGTTGACGTTCGGAAAATTACTCGAATGCGGTCAGCTTTTTTCTTTCAATTGTATCGTAATTTTAGTAAGAGAAGAGATTGTGTGAATGATCGAACGCAAAGGCGGTATCAAGAATGATCGTCAAAGAAAAATAGCTTACTACTTCTTTCTGCTTCAGGTTTATATTATCTGATTTTCCTAAAATGTTCAAATAAAAATGCATAGCATATAAATCAAATTCCAACCCAATTTAACCCATTTAAATGCCCTGAGGCAACCTTTCTTGTTTCTCAGCTGGCGACTAAACTAGATGAACAATTAACCTGCGAGTCTTGAAATCTAATATTTTAGTCCGTAAACTACGAAAAATAAAATTCTATACTCATTCTTTTTAGTTTAACAGTTTAACAGTTACAGAGATAAGATGGAAATTGATATTTCCAAGGCAGCGAATATATATTATAACACAACAGCCCGTCTAACCGAGGCTTTGAACTAACTTCCATGCATTTAAAACTTATCAGAATTAAAAATGAGCAAAGAGCGTACTTAACAACTTTGAAGTACCTTTCAAGAAAAAACTTTTTACCCAATAAAGCTTACAAACATTAACTTTTTTCTTTATTTGTGTAAATAATATTATGTTTTCTGTATTAGCTATTTTTTAACACTTTCTCATAGAGCAAATTTAAATGAAACTAACTTTCTTCACTTAAAGCAGCGACATAAATTATTTTTCCCATCATGCATTATAGCAGCCAGCATTCAAATCACACACATCCTTCAGCACTTTTCAGAACTCGTCGAGTTTTATGGCTTATAAAATTCCCTTCGCTCTTGCGTCCATCTTAGCATTCCCTGTGCGTCTGTGTGCGTGCGTCCGGATTGATGACTGCCTTGATGAAGTTCGCATTATACTTCCACTCTTTAGAAAGCAAACAAGCGCGTCTGCTAACCTATATTTACGAGAGTGACGCAAGGCGGTGCTAACTTTTGCGCTTTGACATCTAACGGCAGTGACAGTGTTGAAAAGCGGAAAAGTGTGACGACGGCACTCCAAGCTGGCTACAACGCTTTTGTGAATTGAAATCCCTGAGAAGATGGAAAGAGGAAGGCGCTGCCCTGTTATTGCGTGCATATTCAATATGTCCATTCACTTTTATGGACTAAGATTAATGTGGCCACTCGTATCTGAAGGAATGTCAGCGTGTGTGTTAAACTTTGTAGAGCCGGAAGCTTCTTTTTGACTTTTATGGCTTGCTTTAATTCGCTTTGTATGCTTCTAGAATGTGCGCTCACACTCAGCAAGAGTCCACTCAAAGGCAGCAGTGCATATTCAGTAGAAAAGCGTGATTTGTAGGCTTCTACCATACAAATGCATTTATTACAAAGCAATTAGTTTGAAAGCCAAACAGATTTATTGCTATGAGAGAAATAAAGCTACGAATAACGATTCCATTAAAATCCCTTTTGTGCACTGGATCATAAAAGGCAGAGCAAGTGCTGTTGATTTTCTTAACAATGAAGTTTAATTTAATTTACTCAACAGTTTTACACAAATGAAATACACATAAAAATTTTCAAATATTACTCATACGACGTGTTTGCTATGCCCCCTTCAGTTGAAATTTTTGCCAATTTGCAATATTGTATATAGTACAGTTGTTAGCTCACAACGGCAGCATCTTATGCACACACTTTAAAATTTATGAAATTTTCAGATAGATATTACAAAACCTTTACACATGCATATGCATATGGCTTGTGCGCTTGGGGAGCAGAAATTTGTGCTTATGTTAGACGAAATTGGCTTGTTCCAGCTCATAAATATTAAACGCTAGAAAGAGAATACAGAAAGATCTAAAGCAAAAATGGATTTTGACATTTTTAAGTGCTTGAAGATTTTTTTTGTATCAGCAGCGAATAACAGAATATATAAAAAAAAAATTTGATACGTTTTCGATGCTTTAAAATTTTGAACGCTTTAAATTCAGATTTTGTTGATATTTAAATTTCCTTTCCGGCCATCTGCTATAGTTGCCGTTTTTACTGTGATTTTCGCTTCAATGCTTCGACTCTATTTCCGCTTCGAAAATCTCTTTGTCATATGTTGCCAAAGCATTTCCGCGCGCTCAGCCCTGCCTTACCACACTAATGTATATTATTCTTTACAAAAGGTGAGGGCGCCTTCAAAGATTATTGCTCGCCGTAAGTGCGCCACGTGGCGTTTGTGCGGCGACTGTGAGGCGCCAACACTCCAACACACAGCACAAAAATAAATTTTATAGCAAGAAACAGCAACAAAAACAACAGCGCAGTATTTTAAGCTGTAACAAAACAAAAGCAAACTACAGCTTTAATAAAAAATAATAAATTTTATTGATGCTCACATTGCAATTTGTATTTTATAAAATTCCGCTTCTGTTTTGTTTATGAAATTGGAAAGCAACAATAACAAAAATGCTTAAAGCATTTAAATTTAATTTCATTTTATTTTCAATACCAGAAAAATTAATAATGTAACGCCAACAAAAAAAATCAATATGCCAAAAGCTGTAAAGTACGAACCTTTCTCTCATACAATAACAAATTTGCAATTATTTAAATTCACCGAATTATCGCTTTTCAGTATTTTTGTCGCAAAAATACGAGTTACATGAATTTTTCATTAGGCTTTTGTTGCTTTTATGTACACACATATACTCGTAAATCGTAAGCTACAGATACACATAAGGCATTGTAAACTTTTGTTTAATATCGATGCCGGTATTTGGAATGTGAAACGGTACAATTTCAGAATATTTTGAAATTTCTACAAATAATTTTTTGCATAAGAAAAAGCCGCGGTGGCTCAGTGGACTAAGTGCTTAGTCGCTGATGCGAAATCGTCTCGGTTCGAATCTCAACAGGGACCTCACAAGAGAGCTGCTCTGTTGCAAACAAGTTATATGAAAGCAAAACACAACCTTTATATAACTAAATATTTTTCTGTCAACTTTAGGCGATTTCTATCTTACAACTACATCTTCATCTACTTTGCCAACTTGTTACAAGAATACAAATGCTACTGTGCTAACCCTGCTGTTAACCCTGAACTTCACTGAAACTATTGAAGCCAACAGAACTAAAATCAATGGAACTAAAACGTTTTTTATTCACTTTATCATGGTTTTCGATTACATACTTCAATCGATTAAATGGTTAAGCTCTCTGCTTGCCTGGCAACCCCATCCCAAATCAAGCAACCATCAAAAGAACGCGTGAGCTTTTCAGTGCATTTACATAATTTTTGTTTGCCTTAAATCTTCATTCATGCACTTTTTATACCCTACACCTATGGTAATAGGGTATAATAACTTTGTGCCAAAATTGTAACGCATTAAAGGAGCCTTCCTAGGTATAGACATAAGTATATAGAAATGATCAGAAACACTTTCTCTTTTCATTTCCGGTTGTCCGTCTGTCCGTCTGTCCGTCTGTCTGTCTGTCTGCGTGTATGCAAAAAAAAGAAAGAAGGAGTTGTCCGATTTGGACCAAATTTGGTACACAGTCACAGTGAACCTCGGGTTAGGTAAAGTGTTAAAATTATTCAAATTACCCGAAGGACACGCCCACAACGGGTCTTTAAGTCCCACTACCTCGGATTTTTTTCGGTAAAATGGCTATAATTTGTGTAATTACTCATGGAAAAGAATAATACTTGGTATTCAAGTTAAGAGGTATGTCTTCTATATCTCAGGAAAAAATGGGCGTGGTCCGCCCACTATATAGCCGGAAAAATTTTTTCGGTAAAATGGCTCCCAATTGACTAGTTACGAATATAAATGAATGAAATTCGGTTTCCAAGTTGATATATAGGTCTTAGATGCCATACAAGAAAATGGGCGTGGTCCGCCCACTATATAGGCGATAAACAAAAAATCCTCTTAACTTCCATAATATATACACCAGAGAGTCCAGATTTGGTTACTTCGTTCCTGGTAGGAATATCTTTTAATTCTCCAGAAATGGGCGTGGTCCGCCCACCATGGGGGCAGTAAAATAAATATGCCGATAACATCTGGTGTACACCTGTCAGAGCATCAATATTTGGCATGTATAGTCCTATTAGGTATATCTTGTAGTCAGCCAAAAATGGGCGTGGTCCGCCCACTATGTAGGTTGTAAATCAAATACGCCCACAATTTCAGTGAATTATCACCCCACTTGGGAACATGGTGTAGGGTATTATTCTGTCGGTGAAACCCGACTGATTGCTTCCTTACTTGTTTGTAATACCAAAATGCAATATTTAATTCAAAATTAAATTTTTTCATATATGTCTTTGCAATGCAATGCATTTCAGTTGCATGACAATTTCCGAAGGTCACACTCGCTGCATGAGCCTGGATTGTACAAGGGAGCTAGCATAGAAATCGCTTTAATTTTGTATATTCTAGAATTCTGAATGTGCTCAATTGATATGCAACAATGGCGGCGCCTAACATTTGATCGTCATGTCCCTACATAATTCAGTGTCAACCCAAATGCTTTTGTTTTAGCCTTTGTTTGGCGCTGGTTTTTCGTTCTTTTTTGTTTATGCCTGCAGAGAGTAGGCTAAATTTTGGGTTGTTTGTTTCATTTGCATATGGGATACAACGATTTACATATGTAAACTCCTCTTGAGTGAGTGTATTTATGTTTGTGTGTGTGTGTGTGTGTGTGTGCTTGCTTGCGCCTAGTAGACAAATGTAAAGAAAACAGCAAAAAGTTGGAATTTAAGCTGAAATTCCCTTATAAAAAGCACTTAGCCAAAATGCCAAATGACATTTAAAATGACAAAAGCGGCTTTTATATAAAGCATACAAGAGCATCGCACACACACACAAATACAGGCACTCAAATATAAAGAGGCGTAAAGCCTAAAAGGGATCAATTGTACATGTGTGCGTTGATTAAGTTGGCTTAAAGTCGCGCACAAGCCGCATAGCGCAACGGAGTAGGCGGCAGCTCTGCAGGAAGTTGCATGCGCACCTGCTTGACTAATGTGCCTGTGAGTGTGGCTGGAAGAGGTTGTGCGTGTTGGTGCGCACGTGGCATGCAGACAAACATGAAATGCTGGCAGACATTTTAAAATATGCCAACGTGAATTTCAATCTGAATATTTGCCAAGGCTTAAGTTGTCAAAAAAAACTCGAAAGCGCAGCAATGCACAACAATTTCAAATGGTTTCAGTTTAAATAAATTCCGCTAGAATGTTTAAAATATTTTCAGCACTTTTTTAAGATACATTTTTAAAGAGCGTTGTTAGTAGTTATGGCAACTTATAAATATGTACATATATAAAAATTATTCCTTTCTGCTTGTCAATACAAATCACAAACACAAATATTATTTTGCTTATTTTTTGGTTTTCCACTAGACATTTCAAAAAAAAATTAAAGCAAAATATGACTTGCTTTTTTGTAGAAAAATAGTCTGCTCGAAGTTGCTGCTCCTTTTCAGTGCTTGCATTCCTTGCTTTTCCTTGCATTCCCTCTATACATTAACAACGATTGACCTTGAATTCCCCACTCGAAAAATGTACACCCCTTCCGTTCAACGATGTGATGAGCAGCCAATAAACTTCAGCAAAAAAAAACTCGCATCCCTCCTACCCATTTGAGAGGCTGTTGACGATAATTTATCTATTTTATGCATGTGTCATAAATATTGCTCTCTTAAGTGGGTTAAAACGATAACAAAAAACACGAGCACAACAACAACAACAGCGAGTAGCACAACTATGCATAAATACATATTTGCTGGCACAATGACATGCCATACATATGTACATACATACGCATAGGTAGAGCATACTCAAAGCAGACACTCAGAAATATACACACACATATTTGCCTACATATGTACATACATATGTATGTGAAAACATATATACGCAGAAGACCTACACTGACATGGAAAAAATACCAACACGTGTAGCTATGATGTGTTTTTGTGGCTGTGTTCACTTTGTACGAGTGCATGAGTATGTGTAGTGCCATTGTGTTTTCGCACAACAAAAAGGACATGCCAGCAGTCAGGCCGTCAGTTCGTCAGGCGGGCTGGCAGTCTGGCAGACAGACCTCAAGTGACATTTGGGGATTTGTTATTTTTGAAACAGATTTTTCTTGCCTTTTTTGCGCGCGCACAATTGCACATATACATTTGCATTTTCCTTGGGGGCGCATCATTGTTTGTCTAGAATTAAATTAAGCAGCTGCTCCGGCTGTGTTTATTTAAAATAGCTTGCACAGACGCAGCTGAAGAGTTCGGTGGCGGTAGCGAATAAAATTGCCGCGCAATAGCAGACGATGATTGCTCTGTCCGTTGTGGCGGCTAATTGAGAGTGTCTGCCAGCGCCGCCAGAAATGCAGACACAGATGCCCTCAGTGCCTGCCACAAAAAGCACTGCCATTCCGGCTTGCTAATATTTCGGTAATTTCTTATTCCGAACGCATTTGTAATGTCCAATTGGGCGCTTCGGTCCGTGTGCCTGAGTTTTTAAGCACACGAAATCGTTTGGCCATTTTCATTTTCCTGGCACCTGCAGCTGTGTCCGCCATTAGCCTAATATGGTTGCCTCTTAAAGCACGTTTTGTGAGCGACCAACAATTGGCGTTTGTCCGCAGATGTTGCTCGCAACCAAAAGCAACGCAACCGTGTGGCATATGCCACGCACACCTGCAGCGCCACCACAAATGAGCCATCACATGCTCATGGGACTTTGCGGGCCTTCCATTTCTGTCCGACAACAAAATATTAACTGCAAACCCACTAACAAATGCGTCTCCCGTCGAGAGCAGAACATATGTACACACATACATGCGTCTGCCATATGCGCGACGTTAGGCAGTTCTTATGTGCACTTCTTCTGGCGCAAGTTCATGGAATTTATGTTTGTTTGGCCCTCAACGGTGCTTATTATATTTTATGAAGTTCACAAACACAACTTCAACTTTTGACAATGTGTCGGCGGGAATCTTAAGCTGCAACCAAATAGCAGTTTCCTTCAATAACTGTGTGGCTTTTATTATTTTAACCATAGAAAGAAAATGACGTCAGAGATTCGCAACAGAGCCCATTTCTATCAACGATTATGCACTTGCAAGCTTCACGAGTAATTAAAACGTGTGAAAAATAAAAATTTATTCTGCAACACAAAATAAGCGTTTCGATAATAAAATTTGTATGATTAAAGTTCAGAACTTTTTTCCTCAAGTATCTTATTGCTTCGAAATCCAATAAGATTCACGTAGAAAGTGAAGCATATGTATGTTTATTCATTCTTATTCATTTTCAAAGAAAATTTCTAAAGAATTTTTAAGTATTCAGACATGTGATTGAAATCGTACGAATTCAAAACGAAAACGAAATTTCAAATCGTACGATTTTATTTTAGCTGTGATGGAAATCGAACGATTTCATTTTAAATTTCGAAGGCATTTATGTATATTCAACATGAGCAATTCGAAACAATACAATGCCCTGTGAAGAAAATCGGTTTTTACGATTTCATTTCGATTTGAAATCGCACGGAACGACCTCGATTTTGAAAATGAAACACATCACAAGGCAAATCGATTTTAATCGCCTTTTCATACGATTTCGATTTCCATTACATGCCTGATTAATACGAACAATGGCACCATTTTCATTGAAAATTTCGGGGATGTCAGAGTATCTAAAACCATAATCAAATCGCCCTTAATTCTTTTGAAATTTAGCTTATTATTAGCTCGGCTTTAGTTGTTGATGAAAATGTTCTATTAATGGTTGAAAAGGACACATTTTATATATTTTGAAAAAATACCCTACACATGGTTTTTTTTCATGAATAAAAAAGTCTCGAAAATTGCCAAATCTTCTCGGAATATGCGTGTCGCTCTTTTATAGATGTTTCGACTGTGCCATCAAAAGTTAAGCCTTGAGCTACTGAATTGTGCATTGCGCACTTGAAAAAAGGGTAAAATTAAATTTATGGTAATATATTTAATTTTCAGCAAACTTCTGGCAAATTCGCTAAAGCCTAAAAATCACGTTTAAATATGCAGCTGAAAAAACTTTCATGAAAATGTGTGTCGAACTGAATACGCCGGCTTAGCGTGGGGTATATTTCATAGCTGCTGGGAAACTTTGACCAACTTAAGCGCAAACCAAAAGCAGACATTCTCTCACAAACTTCCAACTTTTTTGTAAAACTGTTGACTTAAGAATTTCTTTGCATTTTTGCTTATCAATTACGCAAAAATCATGCGGCAGCTAAAACGGCTGCCAACAACAAAAACAACGTTCTCAATGAAATAGCAGCGAGAGCATCTTTCACTTGTTGTCCAATGCTGGCGTTGTAACAAGGCCGAAAGAAGGCAAAGTAAGTGCGTCCCCAAAGGAAATTTCTTGAGTAAATAAATTTCATTTAACAAAACGGAAACACAAACACTCACACACATAACCATACACTCAAAGGTATATGTTGGTGTGAGCAGCTGCAAACTCGACAAAATACTGGCACTCAAGCGCTGGAATGTCGCCTTTGAGTGCTTCTTCTTGTGTGTGAGTGTGTGTGTCCATGTGAAAACTTTGGCACAGTCGTTCAGCAAATTCAATTCCTTCATCGCCTTCTGCTCTGCTCTGCTCGGCGAGGCTGTGGGTCAATGCAAACAGCACATTCAACGCGCGAATTTAATTTCATTTGACCTACAAAATCCTGTTTGCCCAGCAAGCGTGAAGTTCCCCGAATGAGATTTGGTCCTTTGCATTTTTTGTTTGCTATTTTTACACTTTTTACACTTGCTTTTCTGCTGTCCGTCTGTCTGGCAGTCACCTCGGAACGCAAAGTGTGAAATATTTGAAGCGGAGGTGAGCTTTGAGCTGGTCCTTTTCAGCTTTAAAATGTGTTTCGACAGTGTTTGTGCTGGTAGCTTTATCTACGAGTGGAAGCGTGTGTATTTGATGAGCGAAAAAACGAAGTCTGAAAGGCCGCAACTGAGATGAAAACATACAAATCGCAGCAAAAACTTCAAATTAATTTAATTAATTCATTTATTTTTTATATCTACTGGAAATATCTTCATTACATCAATAAATAGTCATTTCATAAGGAATGTGGAAGGTGTGAAAGTCTCTAAGACTCTTAGAAATTTAGTCATTAAAAGTTGTAGACCAGCTTAAGGCAAGGGGGAGAAGTTTTCAACTGAAAGGTGCAAATATGACAAATTGATGCGGCCTTTTATCCTGTAAAAAACTTAACTAGCATTCAAATTTTATAACGAAAAAGTTATATTTCGAAAATTGCAATTTCGGCCAACAATTTAAAGCTTCACCAAAAGCGCGCTACTTAAATATATTCCCCTACAGCCCATGAACCGCACATCTCAACGACACACAAACTCCTGAGCTATCAGGCTGGCTGGCGGGTTTTACTTAGGCACATTACAAGTCGCTAGGCTGTTACAAGCTTTTTCCCTCCGAACTTCACCCTCATGTGAATTCCTCAAAAATGCTGAAGATTTTTTGCCCTCCTTTCTATTCCCAGCAAATTGTTTTAAATTACTTAATACCTTGCGCTTTAGTGGGCATGGCTGGGGAAGCTTGACAACTTCTGTAACTTTGGTGAAAAGGCAAAATTAAGCTCGGTGACATTGGGCCTTTAATGCTTAGCAAGTAATGAGCTTAATGGATCCTAGCAACGATTGTTGCCGCTCAGAACAATGCCTTGAAATATGCATAAAACGATTTTGAGCTTCAAATTGAAATTAAGTGCTTTGTTTTGTCCGCAGGGCTGCGCAGAAATTTGTAGTTCATTCAATGGCAGCAAATAAATACAACAAATAGCTTCACAACAATACAAAAAGAACAAATTTTTATTTTAGCAAACATTTTGCCATAGTTTAATGTATTAAATTCGTTTATATAAAATATATATATATATACAAATACAAATATTTTCACATATACTCGTATGTACATTTATGTTTGTCTCATTGACATTGTATGTTTGCTGGATTACTATCCCTGGCTAGAACCTCGTTTACCGGCAAACCTGGTTAGCAATTATGCACACGGCTTCAAGTATTGGTATTGCTATTATAGTTATAGCTTCAAGTAACTAGGTCGAGTTTATTATTGAACCCAAGAGGACCAAATAATGTACAATAAAAACACATGCATACAACTACATACACACAGAAATAATCTGTCGAGCTGAAAAGTATATTTTTATCAAAAGTTTAGATAATTTGCTATTTCATATATACATACATAGTGTAGTCTTAATCCAGCATTTTTCCAAAATTGTACTATGCGAAAGCCAGTTGAGGGCCTTAACCTAAGCAATGTCGTATAAAAGTGTTTAGATTTGTTTGTAAAAATCTCAACGAGATTTTGCTTAGTCTCATCATAATTTTCCTACAGTGGCTTAAAATTTTCAATTTTTAATCAAAAATTTTATGAAAAAACATAAAAAATATATATATATATCGTATGTAAATTAGTAAATCTACATTTACTTGTCTCAAAAAAATTTCTCAAAAATGGGCACAAAAGACCCTTCAAAGAATCAACTTCTTTATGCTTTCAACTGCCTTCTTAATTGGCCAAGCCTTCCATCGACAACAATTCGTGCGCTCAATTAATTATAAACTTTCTTCTCTATTTGCATCTGTAGAGTACTCTCGCAATATAACTTTTTCTTGAATTCTTTTCAAGTGGTTTCATTTCCTGCAGGGTATATGCAGAAGCGTATTTGCAGTGGTGCGATTGATTGTGGTTCATTAGCACGGTAGCCACATACACCGCCGCAATATATACGTGCGTGCGGAAACACACACACACACACACACATATTCAAGCGTATTTGAAAACACACACGCACATGCCTATGAACAAATACATTAACCCATGCAGGTGTACTAAGGGTCGTTTGTGCTTATGCTTGCGATTTTTCCCTCGCCTTTTTTGTATGCCTCGGTTGAAGTTTGTGTTTGTGTTTTGCTTGGTTGTTGTTGTTATTTGAATTTGATGAGGGTTCATTTAGCGCTGACTACTACATACATACATACGTATGTACATACCAACAAAGTCTACTCCAGCATCAACCAACACTAAACACTAAACTAAATTATAGTACACACTGCTGGGTGCTTTGCTGATTTTACTGCTTCAATGCTCACACAAATGACTTGAAAATGTGTAAAGTTTTGCAAGAAAGCAGAAAGACTGGAAAGGTTGTTTTGTGTGTGCGTGTATAGCTGCCAGTAGTGTTGGTAATTCTGCGGTGCTGTTCCCCCACAGCGCCCTGAATGAAGTTTAACTACTTGTTAAGTGCATTAATGCTGAAGAGTTCTTGTGTGAAATAAAGCGTGCGAATTGCTGAATTGTTATAAACGAACCACCGATGTGAGAGTGTGTGTGTATGAGTGTTGTGTACGTTTAAAGCATACTTCAAGGCATTAAAACCGAAATGAGCTTGATTTATCGTGCGCACTTTAGAGTGTGACAGCGTGTGAGAGTTATCGATTGCGCTCTTAGTTGAAAGTTGTGCTCGAAGGGCTGCATATTTTAGTATGCTTTATATGGGGCATAATATATTGAGAAGGACGAATAAGCGAATTCACTAAGAGCCAAGCAACAATTTAAACATTTGTCAAAAATGTTAATTCCGAACAAGCTACAGCTACAAATAAATTATATGCAAGCAATAAGTTGAGGCTTTAAAAGAATTAACAAGTTGGGGCTTAGTTGGACAGACAATCCCCCCCTCCCATAATCCCGCACCAACAAGCCTTCAAGTTAGTGTCATGCTCAAAAGCACATAAATTGAAAAAGGGTTTAGTTTCTGAACCGCACGTAGATTTCATAGCCTCTACACACACACACATATACACTCAAACATAGACTGCTTTATTTTGCGGTCGAAAACACAATTTCACACCTTGTTGTAGCACACACACACACTCATACACATAACTGCCAAGCGAACATTGGCAAAGCTTAGCGAAAAAAAGGGAAAAGGGTCAAAAGGATCCGGCAATTGCTGCTGCTCCGTAGAGCAACCGCTTAAGGAAACTGAGCTGAAATTCACTATTTGGAATGCTACAGGCGAAATCCCGACAGCTTAGCCAATGTCATTTGTACTAAATGAAATTGAGTTTCCCCAACACTTTATTAAAGCATACTTCGGGGAGTTTGCCTTTCTTAGCATTATGCATTATGCATTGTTGTTATTGTTGGTGTTCTTGTTGTTGTCACGTTACTCTGGTCTTCACTTTTATAAGGAAGCAGAGCGGCAAAAGTTAGATAAATGTCCAAATCATAATCCATTTGTTACGCCCAAGGAAACATCCTGTTGATAGCATTCTGCAGTTGTTGTTGTTGTTTCTGTGTCCTTTTGTTTTAAGTTTATTGCAATGCCTTCAACGCCTTTTATTACTTATGCCCAAGTAAAAAAGGGTTATTTTGTTTTGGCAAAATTATTCCCTAAAGGATTTCTTATCGTCACACGAAGGTGCTGTTGATATTTCAGCTTTAATATGGCAGCAGCTTGTAAAATCCCTTGCCCGCATCCCTCCCATAGAGCCTTGCAGGAGCTATCGCTTGTTGCTGCTTGCCTGCGCATCGTTTCCGCTCTGTGCTCAACGCCACTGCAGGAAATTGAATTATTTGATGTATCGCCTTGTCAATATCCTTGAAGTTTGCCCCCATTCGCTGTAGCAAGTGTGAGTGTTTGTGTGTATTAGTGTGCGCGCATATTTTTCCCACTGCTGTCTTGTCAAGGCACATAAATAAAAACAGTAGCCTAGTTTAATTTCTGCCGAGGCGTGTCGCCTGCTTTTTGCAACCACACCACGCTTCTTCTCCGCCTCAGCTCCTTTTGCATTCCATATTAAACATGTTAATATGAAATTGGCATTTTTATTCACAAATCTCAAATGCTAGCGTTACTCTCCTTTAGGTGCACGGAAAACAAGAATCGAATGTGAAACAGAAGTGAACACATTCCTAGAACCTTTCAGTGGAATTGTAGAATAAACTCAAAAATTCTTGTTCAATAGAAAAAAGTAGGTACATACTTACAAAAGTGACCTTGTAAGTGTGCCAGTCTTTCCCTTTTAAGGGAGCGGAACCCTAAAAATGTTCAAAAATTTAAAATTTCTTGTTAAATTTTTATTCAATATCAAGGACAAGCTCAGTTTTATTTGGCCAACCTTACTTTTTTTCAATCACTTTTTAATTGCTTGATGAGCATTATATATCAGCTTATTAACATTATCAAATACATTTCAAAATAGTTTGTTACGTGCTTAAAAAGATTCGCCCTTTTCAATGGCCGAAAATTAAATCTAAGCAGAAAAGCAGCCAACTCGAACTCGTTTCGAATGCGCATTACAAATATTTTGCAGCAAATAAAATACAAATACACGATGTGTAAAAGTGCAAAGGTGAAAGGCGACATACAGTCGTCCCTTAATTAATAATTGAAAAAGTAATAATTGCTAAACTTTTAGCAAGCAAAAGAATAAGCAACGTACATAGAGATACTCATACACACATACATGGCAAGTTATGGTGTGCCCCAAGGACGCATATGTAACAACATTTCAAAAGCACGTTGCCGGACAGATTAAATAAAATGCAGCATAAATAACAGCGTATTTAAAAAAGATTAATACGATTATTAAAGTACCGCAAATAAGCTTAAAATTTTTATGAAATTTAAAATTTCCAACAGTCTGCCTTTTTATAGGCTTTTTATTAAATGCTGACATCGTGCCTGGCTTATGCGTGTGCGTATTTATATAGGCATAAAGTAGCATTTAGCATGTGTATGTTTATTGTTAGTGTATCTGTCGATTTGGCAGCTTGTAAGTCCTGTGCATGTGTGTGTGTGTGCATAAATTACTGATTATGTGCAAATGTGTGCAGCACAAGCTGGCAAAAGTTGACAAGTTTATGAAAGTCCTTTGGTGCTCTTTTTGGCAGCTGAAGAGAAATGCAGCTTGTTGTTATTATTGTTGTTATTATTGTTGTTGTAGCTGTTTGTTGTGGCTATTTGTTGTGACATATCAATTTGATGCATACGATATATTGACTATATTTCCCATGCTAAGTATTTATTTCATGCTCAGAAATGAGAAGTGTTGCCAGCGAAGTCTATCAAAATCGAAAGTTATTAGTTGTACAAAATTGAAAAATTTCTTTTCATACTTTCATGAGCAATTTTCTTAGCGAATTTTTTAGCTTACGTCATTACATGCACACATACATGTGCATATTTTATGGCTGTGTTTGTTTGCTTTGATATTTACCACGAGTTTAAGGACTAAGACAAGCAAGCGGATTTGACATTTGCAGCGCCATTTGCTTAATGGTTGTTAGTGTGAATTTATGCAGCTGCATGCGTGTATGTGTGTGTCTAAAAGTGCCCAGTTGTAAATGTATCTATAACAATCTGCTATATGGGTTAGGGGAGGAAAGGTGATCTTATGTGCATGTGGCATATATTGAAGAACTAATTGAATTTTGTACTATGGCTTAGTTGAAATCAGCAGCTTGTATCCTTAAGTTGACTTAGTAAACAATTTCAAACAATTCCAACAAAAAAACGAATATAGTTTTAAGAGTTTCTCAATGTTTATTCTGTCTAAACATATATATTTATACTTATATTTATTTTGACTAGATGTGTATGAACCAAGTCTATAAATAAGGAAATGTCAATAAAAAGTCATATATATATGTATGTATTGTATAATGTTGGTATTAATGCAGTGTTGCATTCGAGCGTCTTCGAATAGTTTCAATCAATATCTTTATTTAGTTGCCTTCGAGAGAAGTCATCATATTCTATTGCAAAAGCAACAGACCGAAATTTCATTGTAAAACAAGTAAGGAAGCATCAGTCGGGTTTCACCGACAGAGTAATACCCTACACCAAGTAACTGAGTGGGCGGACCACGCCCATTTTTGACAAACTACAAGATATTCCTAATATGTTTATATATACCAAATATTGATGTTCTGACAGGTGTACCACAGAAATGATCGGTATATTAAATTTACCGCCCCCATTGTGGGCGGATCACGTCTATTTTTGGAGAATATAAAGATATTTTCCCCTGCAATGAAGTGACCAAATATGGATGCTCTGATGGGTGTATTACAAAAGCTATGAGGATTTTAAGCTTACCGCCTACATAGTGGGCGGACCACGCCCATTTTTTGGTATTTTTCAGAGGGTCAACACCTCACCTTAAATACCAAGTATTATTCTTTTGAATGAGTAATTAGACAAATTATAGCAATTTAATCGAAAAAAATCCGAGGTAGTGGGACTTACAGACCCATTGTGGGCGTGTCTTTGAACCGATTTGGCTAATCTCGGAACTTGAAGTAGTGGAAGGTTCACTGCGACTGTGTGCCAAATTTGGTCCAAATCGGACAACTCCTTCTTTCTCTCCTGCGCCAACGGACAGCCAGACAGACGGACAGACGGACAGACGGACAGACGGACAGACGGACAACCGGAAATCAACACAGAAAGTGATTCTAAGCATTTCTATATACTTATGTCTATACCTAGGACGGCTCCTTTAATGCGTTACAATTTTCGCACAAAGTTATTATACCCTATTACCATAGGTGTAGGGTATAAAAAGCGACCTTATAAGAGAACCCGTTTTTCCCGTTTATAGGAACAGAATACTAAAAACCCCAATCCGATTTTGATCCGAATTGATTTCAACTGGGCTGCTTTTGACACACACACACATGCATACGGAAGTGTGTTGCAATCGCTTTGTGGCATATTCTTGCTCTTTTTGTGTCGCTGCGCTGTGCTGGTATCACATGGCGCCACTTTTTGTTTTTGTTGTTATTTCTACATTCTGCTTAGTTTGTAAGTAAACACACACACAAACGCGCACACGCGCTGACAAGTACAAATGTACAATTGGCAATTATAAAGTGTGCATTGCGTAGACAATGCTGTTATACTGCCACAGGCGGAGAGACTTCCTGCTCGACTGTGCCTTTCTTCCTTATGTGGCATGCATAAGAAGTGTGGCCAACTGCTGGAGCACCCTGTATTTGTTGTGCAAGGCGCTGCTGCTTGTTTCTTGCTTACTAACGAGGCACTTATTCTCACGTTGCGTCTTACAAATTGCTTCGTCGCGTTGCGTGCACGAGTGAAAATGCTAAATTGCTTGATTGCAGATAGCACACACACACACACACAGGCACACAGGCACATAAACAAAACATTAGAACACAACAAAGCAGAAATTTTAAACAGCTGATAGCGTTGAGTAAAAGCGAACAAATTAAAAAATGCCTGCTTAAACTGGCGTGCAGTGTCTGCAAAATTGCAAGGAAATTTGCATTTTAATGGTTTAAGGCAAGTTATGTGCGGCAAACACACACACACACACACACGCACCAAGCAAAGGCGCGCACACGCACGCAAGCAACGCATATAGACATTCGCCTGCCGAGCACTTGCAGATTTTATCTTAATGGCAATGCATTTACAACTTGCTTGCCACAGCCACACATACTCATGCTGAAATGCACACACACACACTTGTTTATGTATGCAGTTGCAGGCGCCTCTGCAGCCGTCACAGTTGCAGGTGCGCTGCAACATGACTTTCTTATGAGGCACTTGCTGGGAATTGAGTGCTTTAATTTTAGTCGTTTCAGCTGCAGACAAACTAGGGCTGTAAATTCCAAGAAAGGCTTGCCATGCCGGGATTTTTGGAACACAAAATTTTAGGTGCATTCTCTGTATTTTCGGAAGCGGGACTTTGGTTGGATTTTAGGTTGCGTGATACTTTATACACATCGAATATTTTTCTTACTTAAACCATATAAAAAAGAATGAAACTAATTAGATTAAACTAGAGCAATTAAATAAATTAATTTCTTAAGTTTTAAATTAGACTTTTCTGACACCTTCTGCAAGCCCTTTCTAATATTGTTGCCGCAACCCTATAATCATATTTTACTTTCTTACATATTTAATAAAAACTCTCTGAACCTTATTTTATTAGCTCTAAAAACAAAATAAGATATTTACTGACTATAAATGAAGATCGCGAAAATATAGTAAAATAACATAATTGAGCTTGGGCCTTAAATTTTGCATCTTTCTGGTATGAACTTCATGTAACAATTCATTTGTTGTACTTCCTCAAAAGTTTAACATAATTTATAATAACAACAAGGTCAATAGTTTCCTTATATAAAATTGAAACTTCTTTTTGGAAAATTTTTATATTTACGTATATTCTACATAGTCTACATGATCTACTTTGAATCTGCTGCGAATTGATTTTTAACATTTCAATTCAAATTTATGCATTCTAGGGATTTTAATATACTCGTAAAAATAGCATCCGACAAAACGTTCAGACTCATGAAAAACTACACAGTTTATCATATTTGAAGACAGCAAACGATTTTATTCGTGCATATTTAAGAACAAGTTTTTGATTTAATAAACAAAGTACAGAGGATAAGTTATATAGATACAATACGATTTTGCTTTTAGAAAATATAAACAAATTGATCTAAATTCTACTACTACTTGTATGATTTTTTCATTGGCTTTATTTAAAGCTGAATTTTCTTGCAAAGCTACTCACGATTCGAACTTACATTTCTTTAAAGATATGAACACAATGAAACAAAGTAAAAATCTGAGCACTTGCAATGTTTATAATGAAAGATTTGGCAGTAAAATCGGTAAGCTTTTCAACAAATTAGACTAAAAAGCGACTGCAGTTTTTGACCAAATTTATATACTTTTGAAATCCTGGGAGTTTTTCGCATCAATCGCAGTATTTTCGCAACTTAAAATGGTTTGCATTCCGGCAGTTCGTGATTCAGTATTTCGGGATTGTCTGACCTTATTCCCGAGCACATACACAAGCACTCATCTACTAGCTGCTGTTGTTGTTTTGTATGTAATTGTTTATGTTTAAACAAGCCACTGACAGCTGCAAACTTGCCGTGCAGCTCGCTTCTCGCTTGTGTGCGCTAAGTAAGTGCTCAGCATGTAAGCGGGCGACATGTGGTGCTGCCGGTGGGAGCTGCTTGAAAGCTTAATAAGACACTGCTTATTGCATTTTATTCAGTAATCCTCCTCGCATTCGGGCTGCTTGGGAAGTTTGAAGCTTAAGAAGGTGGCCACTTGAAGTGCAAAAGTGGCATGCTTTAATTTTAATGGGGCCAAGCAGCAAAGCCGTAATGATGAGCGCAGTGCTGCCACCTTGAAATGCGGCAGAATTCCCTTCGAAGGATTCAATTCGAACATTTTCTTGAGCGAAATTGTCATCTCTTTACGAAATCTTAAGAAAGCAATTTCAACAGTTTTTCGTCTAACAGCAAAATCGGGCTATTCATTTGAGTTTTCGATTAAAGTAGCTGCCAACAGCTTAATTTTTTCTGCAGCAAAATTTTTAAAATTTATGCTAATTGCCAAATGAATTTTCAATAAAATTTTTAATAATAAAGTTGAATTCCATTGCAATTTCCTTTGACAAGCATTGAATAAATTTTCTTAAAAAAAACTTAATTTGTAAATTTGCAATGTTGATCATAAGAAGCTGGCTCTAGCGCTCGAACGGAGGGGGTCGGTGAGTTGAACTTTAGCACGAATTCCACTTTGATAAGTATTCTATAATACAAATAAAAAGAGGAAATTTTAAATTTTCTACAGGAAAAAATCATCATAGAAAAGATTCAAGAAAACGAAAAAATGGCAACTCTGAACTGGTTGAGTTTGTTTCACATGCTCCGAAATCGCAGAAGTCAAAGAGCAAAGAAACCAACGAAAACGTAAAACAAAAAGTTGCTTAATATGCCAAAGGCTTGTGCAAGGCTGTCGAAACAATAAAAGCAAATGTATGCAGTATTAAGGCACACACACTTACACACAAAACTCTGGTCATGCACATATGTAAGGATACGCACGCACTTACGCGGACAGCTTAAGCCGCTGCGCAAGTGAAAATGCTTGGGAATTCCGAAAGGAATAACACGTACAAAGCTGCTGCATGTAATTCGCACGCACTCACACACACACGCTTACATGTAGACACAAAGGCGTGTGAGTCCTTGCTGCAATGCGGCTGCTTTGCATGCGCTTGTGTGCCCCCATGACCGGTAAGCGAGCGCCAGCGTGGCTGCTCAAAGCGTGGCAGTGCAAATATGACAGAAGGGAGCTGGAACAAGAAGAAGCTGTTATTTCGCTGCAGTTGCCGCACGCAGCCGCATGAGGGTTAATTTCCGCTTGTATTTCCTTTGATTTGCAGCGCGTATTTGGCATTTTTCTTTTACTTCGGAAGTTCTTCTTTTACACACACTATCATGTGTGCTGCGCTGCTGGTATTTATATATATGTGTGTGTATGTGTGTGTGTGTGTGTGTGTGTGTGTTCAGCAGTGAATAATGGCCTGCAATTTAATAAAAGTGCTTATGGCATGGCTTATGAGATTTTTATTTGGCGTATTACTGCTGTCCCACTGCCGCATTCACGCTTCCTTCCCACTGCGCTTCTTGCCATGGCCGAAGCAAATGCCCAACAATTCCGCTGCATGTACTAAATGTGCGACCATTTCGCTATAAAAAATGACAGCAAATTAAGGCGCATTGCCGTGTAATGGCACACAGCAAAAGTGTAATCAACTCCGCCATACAGAGAAGGCCACTACGGCGTAAGCGCAATTTGCACGCTACATATACACACATACATATATTGTATTTATACTATATAGTTGTAGTGCCTTGCCAGAGCGTAGGAAATCGTAATTTGCAAGTTGCAGACAGTTGAGAAATGTGCTGGCTGAAAAAAAAACTTCTATTCGCGAAATTTATTTCCATACTGAAGCAGTTTCAATTTTTGTCGTAAGCCTACTTTTCGACGACTGAGCAAGTTTTAATGTTTACTATTAACACTATGACTGATTTTTTAACAAGCTTATTTATCTTGAATTCGACTAACTATTTTTAAGCATATTTTTGCATACTTTTTGATGCTGTACATTTTAAGAGCGCAACTTCTTATGGCTCCGAAATATATATCTGTGGAGACACCACAATGATTTATTGAGGAATTTTGGAACCAAATGCAACCATGTGCACAAACATCTGTTTCGCGACTACTTATACATTTTTTGAGACCCTGTTTTGTAATCTTCTTTATCAACTTTTTGTGAAACAAAGAGAATATCGACTTTCTTTTTGCATCGAACCTTCAAGGAAGAAGCACTAAGAATTGCGTATAATATCATTAATTGCAACATTCTGAAGAATTTAGTTTGTATGCCAAAATATGTCGTAGGTGCACTAGGGAAATATTTAACTCACTAAGGGTTAAATACAGTCGAACTTCCATAACTAGAATTTCTATAACTCGAATTTTCTATAGCTCGAACTTAATCGAGTGGCAATAGCCTTTAGGAAGCAAATAAATAAATTTCTATGTAGAAGTCTCCATAAGTCAAACTTTTTCTTTCGATAATAGTGATTCGAGTTATGAAAGTTCTAATGTACATATATAAAAAATTTGAAAACTCCAATCGATTCAGCAGAATACGAAGCCTTCAATAACATTGTAATCTTATACTATGCATGTTAAAATTTACATACAACAAATATTGAAACATTCGGGTAAAATCAACTGACAGGGTTGCATACAATCACTATTTCATTATAGCAAAAATTCGCTGGTCTAACGCAATAACCACTCAACTCGAGTTAAAAATGAATTGAGTCACGAGTGGTACCAGATTTCTCCTATAACCCTGCATATATAGATGAAATTGGATAGGTTTTATTGCTTACAAAAAACTTATTTAAAAAGACCTGCTCACTTTTGTTCAGATGAACAAATATTTTCTGAATCAAATAATTGTAATAATTGCACTGCATCTTATAACTGTCATATAAATAGTATAATTTAATTAAAAAATAGCAGTTTTCTGGTTAGCTTTACAGACTTGAACAAGAATGAGTTCCAAACTTTAAAATGTGTGCTCGAAATAGAAATTTTTTCCTTAAACGGCTTCTGATAAAAGAATTGATAATAAGTCATTTAAACATGTTCTGTTATTTGTCAAGTGGAAAAAGAAAAAAATTATGCGCCTTAAGGCAACAACTTTGAAGCATTGTGTGAGAATTTACTTAGTGCTGAAGCCAATAAAAGCTTCCTTACTGCCCACTCATAAGAGTAGCCGTCTTATTTTGTACTTTTAAATTAGCTGTTTTTGCTTAATTGATATTTCAAAGTTTCCTTATCGAAATTTTGTTTTCGAAAGCAGCTTAAGCCCACAGCAATGCGGAAATGACAATCAGAAATATATTTTTAATAAAAGCATCAAATCTGCTACAACGACAACCGCATAAAAATGCTACACGAGCAGCGGCCGAAAGTCACAAGAAATTATAGAAACGTCAGCCTTGCCGCTTATTGATAAATGTTTGACTTTTATAAGCGAAGGAAAAACAGCGATACAGCGACACCCAGCAACTCCCACTGGCAGTCAACCACACGCACGTGTGCTCCAAAGCGCCGAAATTGTGCTGCAGCAATGCCGGAATTATGAGCAGACTCAATGCGGCGATCATAAATCAAAGTTTATTGGGCAAAACACCAAAAACCGAACGAAAACAGAACCAAATCAAATCAAGGCGGAGAGAGAGAAAAAGAATTGCAAAAAGCGTAAGCTTGCACAAAATAAAAGAAACATTAATCATACGCCGCGGTGTGCGATATCTGCCAGGGATAAGGCGGAGCAAGGCACGAGCCTTGGATAAGCCAGCGTTGCCAGCCTGCCAGCTTCTGCAGTGGCACACATTATAAATTAAATTGGTGAAGTGCTCGACGGGAGCGAAGCTTGTTTGTTGAATTTAATAAACCGCAAAACCACCGCCAAGCACCAGGTACTGAACAACAAAAACAAAAACAACAACAGCGGCGACAATAAGCCAACTATGTATGTATATGTGCGCTGTGTATGTGTGTGCGCACTTTGTGTGTTGCGCTGTCAAAATGGATTTCTTTGTGAACAGCCACACGCTGCCAAACAAGCTAACTGCGTAAAGCTGCTGTTGTCTTTTGAAGCGTCGAGCGCAATGCACCTCCCCTACCCCCTCTAACTACAGACACCACAGCGAGCGCAGCGCCGCGCTTTAAGTGGATTTGACGGCTTATCCGCGTGACATGACATTGACTTTGTTACTTCTTAAGCTGCCCCTGCACAGCCACACCTCCGCACTACACACGCACCCCTTCACTCACACATGCGAACGCGTGTCATGTCACGTTCAATTGTGTTGTTGGTGCCCCATTCGGATGGGCGTGAATTTCGATTTTCGGCGCCTTCATCAACTGCCTTCGTCACTCATTGTCCCTAATACGACTGGCAGCGCTCCCAGCTCTCAGCTCTCGCACATTGCAAATGAACCTTTCAACCTGGGAATCACATCTGTGCTGCCGCTGCTCTGTCAACAGTTTCCTTCCACTCTTGTTGTTGTTGCCTTGCTATTGGCAGCAGCAGGTTACGGCGAAACTAATTAATTATTTACTTTGACGACCTTGAAATCTTGCATGCCGCTGCCATCGGCTTGACGTGGGCATGAAAAGGGTTTTGTATCTTTTGCATGCTTGTTGCATTTCAAACAATTTTCATTGCTTTTTTTTGAACAGTGAAATTGCGCGAGCTGTGAACAGTGCACAAAATTACGTTTTAGCGTATTAAAAGCATTTAAAACGATAAAATATATTAATGACTTATAAAAAATGCTTTAATTGTGAATTGTAAAAAATATATCGGCGTTTGCTAGAAAAATGACATACGTTGATATATTCCAAAACGGCTTTGCGTAGAATCTATATTTACCCGGTGTCCTTTATTTTTCTCACGTAGCATTCAGTTCTTTGTAAATAAAATTTTCTATTAAACAACACAAATTTGAATTTATAGCAAGCTCTAATTTTGATATCACAAGAAAACTTGCAAGGCAATTTCGAAGAAAAATCATTTAGTTTGGGTTATTTCATTTCTTATGGCATTCATAACCTTCTTCTAGCAGGCGAGCGAATTGCTGCAATAAACAAATTTTCAGCTTATTCAGCTCAAAGTTGTAAAAAATTCGTATTTCTGCTTGATTTTTATTTATATTGGCAATAAATTCACAAATAATCGTCGAATATTGCAGCAGATAAAGTTTTGCTATTGTTCACAAAAAACTTTAAAGCCAAATGAACTACAAACAGTAGTAACTAAATTTTGGCCATATATGTGGGTCTTGTTAAATATATAGCATCAGTTTTCTTCTGGAACACATTGAAATCAAAACATAATTAATACATTTGAACTATGTTAATAGCTTGTATTATAAATTAAAGTGGCCTGTTACATATTCACGGCCCATATCCTACGAGTGATTGTTTGTCAACATCTGCCATCATCAGCATTTCGTTCGTTCCTTGAGTTTACTCGTACAACCTTTAACAGTCATTCCCTATAATTCTCGGTCCGCATGGGTGTAGTCTACTCCTAGTTATTCCCAGGTCTGACACTCCGGCATGAAAAAAGTAGAAGTAGAATTGGTGGAATATAATATAATAAAATTACAACTCTATTTTTTCTCTAGAAAAATATTTGAAAAAGATCCGAAAACGAAGCAATTTTGAGAAAACTTTAAAGATAAATTGGAACCATAAAGTTTTCTCTGCTTTATTTTAAGATCTTTTTCAAATATTTTTCTCTTAACTGAGCTTTTTGAACTGTAGAAATTATTTCTGATCTTAAGAAGTGAAATTTTTTATATGATTCCAATATTTAGGTACTGAAAAGAAAAACCATTTCAATATATATAATTGCCGCAATAACCTGCAGAATGCGGCTTGGGCCTAAATTTATCGCATTGACTCGCACAAGCAAAAGCTCAAAATGCAGCAGCATTAAATTTAATAGATATTTCCTGGCATTATGATGCTTAATTGTTTGGCAGCAGCAGCACGCGTGTGCGTCCAACGAAGCGTGTTTAGCGCGCACTTCAGCTCAAGCTAAGAGAAAGAAAACCAGAAGAAAGCAGCAACCATGAAGTTCAAGCAAAATCATACGCTTATTAAGGCACTTCGCCATAAAGCGAGAAATTTTTGTCAAAGAAATTTATGAAATCTGCGCCGGTGCCGCTTTAAGTATTAATTGCTGCCTATTTTTAGGCGCAGCCAGTCACGACACGCAATTAATTTTAACGAGCACCGGGAAACTTTTAAATTTGCAATCTTCCAGCGAACAGGAGCAATTAGGCGAGCTGCTTGCTTAGCTAAAATAAATGAATTTTGTTGGAAATTTTCAACGCTCCATATCGCGTCGAAATTGCCAAGCGAAAGCGTTTAAGGCAAACATGTTTGGAAGACATGCTGTCGATGAGCCTCACTGTCGCACTGCCACTTCCATCTGCCCGTTGGGAAGCCTTCACCTTTCACCGTTTTCAAATCACCGATCAAAGTGAAATTGTTGTTGCTCTACAGAGACTAAAAGCATGCTACTACGACGCTGCGTTATTGTGCCCCATAAAATATGCCAGCTTCAATGACACTTGAATAATGGCCTACGACACCAGACGCGCAACACCACCACACACAGAGACACACATACTTATTGTAAAAGTGACTGAAAATCGATATTTCCCAAGCGTGCGTGCCGTCGGCTGTGAGTGGTTGCATTGTTACATGCCACAAGTGCCACATGATATGCCGCTCTAAGCACAACTAACGCCTAATAGCATGCTTCGTTGATGTTGCATTGCAGCCTCAGTGCCGCGCCGCTGGCTCGTTTCATTTTGTAAATTAGCATGCATCGGTGAGACACGGTTTGTGTGTGTTGTTGTTGGTGTTGGCGCTGGTGCAAGTGCATGCGGTTGCATCGAAAAGTGCGACATGTTATATTGTCATCAAAAGTGGTGGCCCCTCTCACATCTGCCAGAGCGCTTCAGTGTAGCGCGGAAAAGTGCTTTTGAATGTTGCTACTTACGCACGGCGAACGTGCAACAATTGGCAGCGCCCTTGGGATGTCGGCATCAGCATTATGCTACATTAGTGTGCGTAAGTGAAATAAATAACTGATGCCTATGCATTTTGCTGCTGCGTCATATCCATCCATCAGCTGATTAACCGATTTTTAACAGCTGTTTTTTTTGTCGAAAGAAGAGAACTTACCAGCGAGCAGACAGGCATTTGTCTATTGGAGTAAAGAAGCAAATCCTTTTACTAAAATCTTTCTACCACCTTTTGCAAAGTGGAGGATTTTAGATGGTGGTAAGAAACGTAGTTGGTCTACTCTCATTACGTCTGATTCCAGTAACTGTAATCGTGATCTGAAAAAGGCGGAACACTAGCACAGGAAGTGGATAGCGGCATCCTTTTCCTGCAGACAGCTCTTGGAGATGCTGTCGTCAGTCAGACTCATCACACTCAAGTGTTTGAGACAGGAGGTGTGCCTTATCCGGACGCCAACTAGAAGTCTAGAGTCTTTACGGTTCCGGAACCTAAGGAATGCAGATTTTCTTTTGTCGACAATTGGAAGCAAGAGCTGGGTCTGTCTATATCCGGCTAGAATGGCCCATCTTCAACCATGTAGAAAAACAACCCAGTCATTGATAAACGCTTTGATTGCGGATTATGGCAGGCTAAGAGCTCAGAAAGTATTCCTCAGAGCCTAACCTTGCAAGTTCATTGGAGACTTTATTTACGGATACGCCGAAGTGTTTCGGTACCCAAAAAAGGTAGAGTGAGTGTTGAAAGCCTACGCTGTTTAGCTTAGCTTTGCACTCTTTGACTTTCTTGGAGATGGTGATTGGGTTAAACAAGGCCTTAAGTGTAGCGTGACTGTCACTAGAGCCGCAAATACTCTTGTCAGAACTTAGAGTGTTGTAAACAAATATGAGTATTTTTCTAAATATTTCCAGCTGGCCATTATAATTGAGTGCCATTTGCTTTGGGGCTCCAACTCAGAACGCACTTTTTCAGCTGGACTCTCTTCTGAAATTACCAACTTGCGCAAATATCTTTCGTTTGCATGCCCATTCTGTCTTTATTTGTTCTCATTTCAATTCAGCTATTTTCTTGCCCTTAATATTCTCAACCGCAAATTGATTTCTCACTGCCATTGACATTAATTTTCCGGGGATTTTTTTCTCATTTTGGTTGTTGCAACATCGTGCTCGCGCAATCTTGCCACAATTTGCGCCATGAATGTGTTGCTGAGCCGCCGCACATAAGCACCAAATACACAACAACTTTCGACGAGCTAACACCGCAACCGCACACAGACTCAATTTGGCATCAGTTTCATTTTGTCGCTTCATACGCGTGTATATGTGGCAAGTGTGCGCGTGTAGGTGTGTGCACTTTTTTGTATTTGCCTGTTTCCATGGCTTTTGTCTGTTGACTTGCACTCTCGCAAATGTGTGTGTGTGTTTGTATGTGTGTTTGGCTGCATGATTGCGTGTATTAACCTTCAACCTTGCAAGTTGCGGGCGTGACTGTGTGTGTAGATATCTGACTCTTGTGACAGTGTCTATGGCTGTGTATGTGCATTTACTTTTGTTGTTGTGGAGTGTTTGAGTGCCACAAACAAGTTAGATTGAACTCAAATACATTTGTCAATACGTGTAGGACAACTGAAATCGGAGTGTTCTGCCTGCATGAGTGTATGTCTGTATGGGTGCATCTGTACTTGTAGATTTATGTGTGCTAACACGGCGCCAAAAATACGAGAAAACCTTACTCTTCCTCGTAAACTCGAATGTCCTTAGTTATGAGGCAAGTTGGCCAGAAATGCCAATTTCCTTAAATCGATTGAATACCAAAGCAAATTCTTTAATTTAAAAATATTTCGAAATTTCAATTAATTTCCTTGTCTTCTACTTATTAAGTTTTGCTAAGTTTTGTCAAAGTAGAAATTTATTTATATTAAAATTGAAATTAGTGAATTTTCGTCATATAATTTTTTTTCATTTCTGATTACAATGACATGCTTTTCATATTTTTCGGATAGGTAATAGTGAAGTGAGGTTCTTTTAATGGTTGTATCTTTAAAGATGCAGTGCGCATTTTAGAGTTAAATTCTAAAAATTTTGCATTGCCACTGCCCGCTGGTCAATTTGCTGGCATTGCGGCCCTCCTGCTTTTTGCCAGAGCGGCCATCAGCACTCTTAAAGAAGGCTTTGCGCAGACAAAATCGCCATAACATACTGCTTAAAATTAATAAATTTTATAACTTAAAATCGAAATAGTACGGTCATATTTTCTTCTTCCTATAATTAAAACTATGCACTTCAGTACCTACGAGTTTATTCAACAGATTTAAAGTAATTTTTACAGTTGAAAGATGAATATGTTTGTAAACTGAATAAAACTTGTTACGAAAGGATTCGCTATATGTTGTTTGAGCATAGCGGCCAACAAGCTTGCAAACACTGCACTACAACTTGGCGGTCTTCATTCCACTTGACACTCAAAAAGAGCAGCTATATTCTTTCTAAATTTCTCTTTGAAAAAGTGTCCTTGATTGTGGTGTTTTACTTTTATTTGGAACGATTTCATAAATTTCAAGAGAAATCTGCACAAGCTTCCGTTGTCTGATAAGCCGATATATTGCTAATGTGCTCTCGTTTCGCTCTGCGCTTCTGCTCAGTGCTCTGTCTTCCATGGAGCCTACAACTTTTATTGCGGCCCGCGGCCATTGCCTGTTAGGCCACCGCACCGCACCGCACCACGCCACTTCACGCTATGTACTTTGCATGGATTATGCTGCCTTGGCTGTGAGTTTTCTATCAAGCTGATTTGATGAACCGCCTCGGGGCAGTAATAAAGAAGAGTGTGCACAAAGTTTAGCATAGATTTTTGTTGTAAAATGGCAGCATGTCGCTCTAGTCGGCAACACTGTTGTTGCATTTGTGGCTATTAGAAAACTGCCTGTCGATTTTTCAATGAAACTAATGCCGCAGCAATTTGCTAATGAGCTAGTGTGCAATTTTTGATGCATATTTTTAGGCATTTGGGCTCTTTTAATATGCATGTAGGTATTTACAAAAATCCTACCTAAAGCAATATAAGCAATTACATGAACTCAATTAGCAGCTTAAGTGTGATAACATCAATCGCATAAAGTACTTGCTTCCTTTCTAACTTCCCTTCTTCCATCATTGCTTGCTGTGCCGTCCAGCTGTGGTACGCGACTTCCTGCCCACTGCCACTCATTAACAACACTTAAGAAAACAACAACGCACACTACGCACAGCTAATAAGCGCTCGCACACACACACACACACAGTCACAGTCACAATAGCATTCACAGCGGCACATCAAACGCTTTTACGCATTCATAGCACACTCGTAGGCTCAATAGCCTCGCCCAGCTCATATCAACAATTTGTATGCGCAATTCCATGCCGTTTGTAAACTGTTTACAAATACACTCACACGCACTTGATACGAAAGCATTGAGTCGAGCTGACGTCAGCATTTCGAGTATTACAGACACACAAACACAAACACAAATACAAAGACTATTAGACTATTATATCGCTTGGCAGCGGCCATAAATGGAAGCAGAGCGTGTGACTTGTGCGAGACAATGCCACAAGGACAGTGTCGCCCTTTTGGTGTAGCATTTCAGGCGCAAATTATTCATTGAATTCGGTTCATTGCTTGCTTTGGTTTGCTGTGGTGTGGTGTCGACAATAGTCGACAATATACGTTGATACGACAATGTGACGATGCCGCCGCCTGCGCTCAATTGTATGCCACTATATCGTTTCTATATCTTTGCTTATTTTTTCTTTGTTGTTGCTGTTGCCTACTTCTAGGCGTATTTTAATATCTTATTCTAAGCGTACACAGAAGCCTACTTTAGAGCGCACTAACACAAGTTCTGATCCCAAATTCCAGTGGCTGTAAATAAAGATTTACATAAACAACTCGGTTGGCGCTGTCGGCCGCCATTTGCGGTTGTGGCTGCTGCTGCTTGCTCTGCTGCCAGTCGCCTACTTAATGATATTCATTACTGGCCCGGCTTGGGTACACTGGCCAAGTGTGCGACCATTTTGTCTGAGCGAAAAATGTGAACATTTTCAAATAAAATTTTAGTGTCTACTAATGCAAGGACAACTTATTTTTTGAAGAGTTGGAGAAGGCGAGCATATACTCGCACACGCACGCAAGGCAGGCATTAAGCCTAATTATGTCATATTAAAGAGGCAAGCGTTAGGGCGCGTCCGGCACGCGCTCATTTGAGAAACTCTTAAATAATGTCAGCCGTTTCGCTTATTTTGTTGCCTTTCTTTTCTTTTCATTGCCAGCAACAGCAATCGATCGCAATTGGCTGCTGAACTCGCTGGAGTCGCAGAGCTCGCAGGAACTCAGCATGCTGGCCAGCAGTAATGAGAGCGCAGCTGGCGTGCAGCCATACTTTGAGAACGGCACGGAAGGCGCCGTCATTGCGGCGCTGGGACGCACAGCCAAGCTGCACTGCCGCGTCCAAAATTTGGCAGATCGCGCGGTGAGTAGGCAGAGCTCAGCTACTACTAGCACATTTCTCCTCAATGCATGGGTGGTTGTTTTTGTTTTCCTTTTCTTTTTAACACCACAGGTGTCCTGGATACGCAAACGGGATCTGCATATACTCACCATTGGCGTCATGACGTATACGAACGATCAGCGCTTTCAGGCGCAGCACCACGACAACTCGGATGAGTGGGTGCTGAAAATCGTGTCGGTGCAGCCGCGCGATAACGGCATTTACGAGTGCCAAGTGTCCACCGAGCCGAAAATCAGTCAGGCATATCGACTGACTGTTGTGTGTAAGTGCCTTATTGTGTTATTTGTTTTAATTTTTGTTTTTGTTTTGACATACAGAAAGCTAGAAATTTTCAAGGTTGGCTCATACTAGAGAGCATATACCTATATGATTCACATTTGTTCTGCTATGCGCATCTATACTATACTAAGCACATCTTCCTCGTGGACTCACTGCGGATTTACACTTCCGATACCAAAAATCAATACATTTCTTCGCAGGGTGGAACAAGAATTTTCTAGCTATTGCTTCCATTCAGTTTGCATAATTGCTTCTATTATGGAAGCTTCCAGCATTCTGAAGCAGCCCGAATGTCGAAGTTCTAGCTGCGGCTCTTAGCAGTTGGTGAAATGTGTATGCTGATCTGACTGCAAATGTATTTGAGTATCTCATATCAGCTTTTGGGCGTTTTCGATGCTGCTGTAGAACTCGTTGCGGTTAAGTGCCTCTTCGGTCTATTGAACAATAAATAAAACAGATATATAAGCAGTCTGATTTGAGCTGTCTCTTCTGGTTGGATTTGTCTCCGCCCAAGAAAACTTTTTACGGCAAGAGTTCACCAATAGCAGCTGATTTAAAAGTTCTTAGCCATATAAGTTAATTTAATCCCCTTTTGGCAAAAGAATGGCATACTTGCAGGCGTAATAAAATAATTTTTAAAATATGCTCACGGCCACAAAAAGGCTGACTATCTTTGCTTATAGTTACTTAAGGCTTGTAATACGGAATTTTGCAGTTTTTCAATGCCGGCAAACACAAAGCCAATCGCTTTTATGAGCATGACGTGTAAATAATATACGGATATCGCCTAAAATGCTGCTAAGCTCTTTGCTTACCCAAACATATGCAAATGCCTTGCTATTGTATTTACTTAAAACGAATTTAATAACAGTCCTTATTTAAGCTTCCATATTCTTGGCGCAATTTATTGCATTGCTATCTTAATAAGATCTTCTGCTCATGGACGACTTGCTCCTCTTTTTTTTTTGCTGTGTGTTTATGCGATTTCACGCCAACATGCAATGCAATGCACTTTTTGCTGCTCTGTGCTGCCACAGTTTTTGCAGACCAACCGCTGCCATCCAATTCCATTTCCAGAGCACCGCAAAGCTCGCGCGCACAGCTTGAGAAGTGAAGTTAGAAGAACAAGTGTAAAATACTATCGGACATTTTTCTTCGTTCGCCTTTTTTCGAATCGCACTTTTGGCTCCTTCCAATGGATAGCGACGGGTGTTTTGCTCGTCCTTTTCCATTTTTCGAATAGTTTGGGCGATAGCTCTGTTGGTTTATCTGCGGTCAGGAGATTTGCTAAAATTATATTACACAGTGTGAATTGGGTGGGGGTGGGAGGAGGGAAAGTGCGATGCAGCGACAGTGGCAAACGAAATTGCAGACATTCATGGGATTAAATCAAAGCTGACCGAAAGTGTTTACGATTTTCAGTGTAAAAGTTGAGATTTAAAAGTGCGCTTATACGAAAGTCAGCTTAAATCGAAAAAATACGCAAGCTAGCGTTCGGACCACAACGAATTTATGCGCTTTTGTGGCTTCAATTTTAAAAAGCTTTCCAAGTTTTATGGCTCAAAAGTAGAACACATAGCATTTGGTGCTCAGTATGTATTCGCTTTTGAATTGTTCTTCATTTCTATATTTCTTGCTTGCAGCTTCCAAGGCAAAAATACTCGCCAATCCTGAGCTGGTCTTCAAGAGCGGCAGCGACATAAATTTAACCTGCAGTGCCCAGCAAGCGCCCACGCCACCCTCCTACATTTACTGGTACAAGGACGGAGATCTGATCAACTACTCGCAGCGTGGCGGCATAAATGTCCTTACCGAGCGTCTGACGAAAACAAGCAAATTGCTGATAGCACGCGTTCTGCCCGCCGATTCAGGCAACTACACCTGCTTACCGAGCAATTCAAGTAAGCATCAGTGTACAATTCCAATAAAGCTTGAATCTGGAGAGCATTGAATGAGTGGAATGCATGAACCAAGAGAGTTTGTATGAGTATTTTTTTAAGATTCAATATCATAAACGATTTTTGTGCATATGCCTGGCTGTATTTAGTTATGGAATGGCATGTTGAATGAGAAGCTGAATGGAAGAAATAATAATAATTGTACCTAGAAAAACAGGCAATAAGATAACACAATTCTTCTTAACAATTCAAGACTGTAGACCACTGTCAAACAATGACAAAACTATCTATAGGTTATAAGAGTATAAAGAGCAGCTAAGATAAGCTAAAGGAATTTATTGAGAAGCTGAAGACCAGCAACGGAAATCAAAATGCTATCATATTTAGCTAAGGCCATAATTATGATGCGATTCTGATGATATACAAATTTTAAATATAAAATATTCTTTTAATTGTAAAGCTTTAATTTCTTAGAAGACTCGATGCCGATTTAGAAGTGCAATTCATAAATATATCAATTGCTTGATTCCGCTGACAAAATGCTTGAGAAGTTCGGTGCCTTTTCTGTTGGTTCTATGACATTTTCTCAAGTACTATTTCTGCTTCAAAAAAGCCAATGCTTAAGATGTTTTTTCTGTCATTATTTAGTTTCTGTTAAAAGCTCTTAAGTATGAAAGTTATTGAGAAAATTGTTGTTAATGCACTACAGCTGAAATTTAAAGGCAAGCATTTTTTTTTAGTTTATACAATGAAGAAAAATTTAGCATTTTACATATTTCAATTATAAAAAGGGAATATTTTTTTAAAGTACATTTTGTAGAGCATTGAAATTCACAGCATAGAATTTTGCTCAATTAGAAAGAAACGGCGTTCGTCCTTTTGCGCGCCGACCAAAATCAAAAATTTTTGTATTATATGCTTTTATGACATTATTTATCTAAAATTTCAACTGAATATGAATAAATGCGCAATTGTTTGTAGCAAACTCTGTTCTCCCGCTCGTGTCGTCATTTTGCCTTCAGCTGCTCTCGTCCATAACAAAACTCGGCTCGCTGGAACAGATACTTTCTATGCAACGTAGAATTTGTTTACTAATTTTTTGGGAAAAAACATTTTCAACTATTCAGCAAGAGTTCGGGTCTAGGGAAAAATAATGCCAAAAGTGTTGTCAAACTTTTTGATAATTTGTCAGAGATTGTTCGCTGAGCAATTTACTTGAACTTGTTGAAAAGTTCACAGACATTTACAAAATTGCGAACAACAAGTGTAAATGCTGCAGATAACTCGTTGAGAAATGAGCGGCTGTGAGGGCGCTTCCAGGCGTTGGCCAAAGTGAGTCGTTAAGGCGACGCACGTCAGCGCTACCAAATAGCTTAAGCCGAAACACAGCAGCAAAAGGAGGGAAGGAAGGAACAAACCGAGCTGTGAGTGGCAAGCACGTCGGCATTGCACATGTGGCAGTGGAGAAGGAGGATAGCCCTCAGTGCCTCTTCTGTTCCATTTTGCTTGCCTGCTCCGGCTTAATTAAAAGGAGTATAATTACAAGACAATTACCATCGAGTGCAGCCACAGCCACAGCAGCTACAGCTCTAGCTGCAGTAGCAATAACAACAGAAACAACAGCATGCATGCAACAACAACATTGGCCCGCTTGCATCTTAACAGCTTCTTTGCATGTGAGCAGCGGCATGTAGCAGCTGTTGCAAACACACACATGTACATACGTGTGCCTCTGTGCTAACATCTTTCGCTGCCTGGTGT